>JAHVAK010000541.1:0-1200000 GCA_019845155.1 Luehdorfia chinensis | reverse complement strand
CTTAGATAAAGATCGTAGACGACTGTTACTAAACATCTTAGTTCCCAGCGCATTGATTGTTAATAAAAAATAAAACAATTAACTACTTTCAAATATATATTCTCAATAGTTTATTTCAATACATTTAATACTTTCTATCCCTTATTTTGTATCTATGAACTACGAACATCTGAACCATAAATGATAGCTAATATATATATTTGATTTCGGCTTTATGATTTATTGGTACTTTTCTATATGTAAAGTTTTCAGCCTCCCTGCAATGTACTTCTCTGAAAAATCCTGCCAATTTTCTTGGAGTTTGTGTGAGAAAAACTGTCATAGAACCGAGTTGGCTAACCCCGACTTCTTGTAGTCAGCTCTACCCCTAGCGTGTTTTTGTAAAGCCGATGCAGCTTTGTTACGCAAGGGCGGGAGGGCTGCACTTACCGCAGCGCGGGATCAGACGCGATTCGATAAACGTTCTTATTGTGACCAACAAATCCCTTGCGCCCAGCTACAGGAAAAGTACCGATTTATTATGCCAATTTTTCAATGGAAATTGCGATACGCTTTTAATATACCCAAGCATACAGCGAAGTTACCGACGATCCCGTCGCCGTATTTGGTCTAATCCGCGCTAGAATTTTTTTACTAAATAGCCGTGACATAACTTGGTGCTAGAAGTAATGTGCATAAAGTCTAAGTAATAAGTCGCAAAACGCTAACTTCATTACCACGAAGTTTAACTTTTGCCACCCGAAGCTTAGTACATAATTTTGAGATTATACCTAATCAATTTGTAGCAATTTCAGGTGTGATGTATGTATGTTTGTACGTATGTACGGTATTACGTATCGGTTTAATTTATGTCAAATTATTTTTAAGATACATCAATCAGTAAAATCACTTATTATTTAAAAATAATAAATAATAAAATAAAATACTAATATATTCTGCATTGGTTATAAATCATTTAAATTATTCGTAATTAACTGAAATAAAAATAACTAATGAAATATTTACAGCCTTCTACCATATCTTCTAACTCTCTATTGCCCGAGGAGATTGCTAAGGAAATGAAAACGGAAGATCAGATACTTGCACAGCTTAGAGCGTCGCAAAACATTAGCACATCGCAAACATTGCCATTTATTGGCGATCAGACGTCCGTTTCGTCGTCAATTAGTAATAAACCTGATGAAGCTTACTCTCCAAACGTTAGCGCAACTCCCAATTTAGAGGAGCTACAAAAATTGATCCAAACTGACACGCTAGCTCCACCTTCTCCTCCTGCGACCATAACGGAACCGCAAGTAGGAAACGGAGAACCAGAGGTACGTCTTTATATTTTTTATTTAAATTATTAGGAATGAAAGGGTACACAAGTTATACGTATATTTTGTTTAGATGTTGGAGATATGTTTGTTTGTTTGTAAATAAATATATTATTACTGTGACAGGTCCAAACGGAAAAACAGCCTAAAGTTGAACAAATCCCTGCCGAAACTAATATTGTTAAACAACAGCAACAAATCCCAAACAAAGTGACGAGTGAAACAAAACTAGTGAAATCGGCCAAAGCAGAAAACGAGAAGACCGTTAGAAGTAAGGAAACTAATAACACAAAGAGTAAGAATAAGAAATCAAAGGAAGAGAAAAAGGAAGAAGTAGTTGATACAAAGAATAAGGATGAAGATACTGTTAAAACGGAGGTGAAAGGATTGCATTTTGATCGTCTTATATAATTTTTTTTTAAATTAAATTGGTTATTATACGTTGTCATATTTTTTACTTTTTAGCAAAAAAGGTCAGTGGAGTCTTCGCCATCAAAAAGTAAAAGAGAGGACAAACAAAACAAGAAAGAACAGGAGAAAGAAAGGAAGGTATGTATATAATATACTACAATGTGTTGCTCAATTATTTAGTCCTAGTAATTTTTATTGCTGTAGCGTGGTTTAATTATTGTTCGCTGGTGGCGGTGTTAGAATATATACTACCACCCTTTTAGCCCTTGGGACTTTTACCAGAATCTAGCCGTATCTTTCTACGTTTATAACATCTTATTGTAGTTGCCTAATTGTCTGCCATGTAATTAGCCAAAATCTATAGGGGAGGTATGTTCAGCAGCGAGGGCTTTACAGTGTGCACTGATGATGATGATTGTTTATTTGAAATTAATCCAATAACTTTACTAATAGCAGCGTTACTTTTTAAAGTTTAGTTTTATGGTATAAGAAACATTTGTCGGTGGTTGTGACTAAAATCGCAGTAAAAAATATTTCATAATCTATGTTAGCTTTATACGCAGTAGCATAATGTTAAGATAGTTTATCTAAACATTTTTGTATTCTTATTTTTTCAGGAATGGTTGAAAGAAGGATTTACCATTGTCAAAGGGTCTGAAAAAAGCACTACAAAAGACACCAAGAAAAAGGTAGAAGAAACAAAGATTAGTGATGAAGCCGAACGTAAGAGGTAAATATTTTGTTTTGTTTGAGACACCAAATTTAAAGTCATATTTAGGTTCACTTAATATGCAGTTTCGTATGTTTAGAACTTTTTTACCGGCGAGCGGGACTTTCATGTCTTACGAAGCCTATGCCATCACGACGAACAGGCAATATTTTTTTTTAATTCAGCATTACATGTTCCTTTTTTTCCGTTACATGAATGTCTTTAAATGACCGCAACTTTGGTAGGATTGGCGTTCTGTAAAATCTTTTTTAAATAATGTATATTTTGCTTTCGTCTAATAGTCACAACGTATAATAAGATAACGCACATACTTTCAACATTGCGGTCTGAAGTTTCTTCAGATAGTTCGTAATTTCTGCCCTCCTAATTATGTGCTGATTGAATGACCTATTATCATGCTTAATGTGTCCTTCGAATAGCTTAAATCAAAAGTTCAATGTTCTTGCGCTGTTCCTTAATATATACAAATATATATATATATATATACATACATACATATAAATATATATATATATATATATATATATATATATAAAATATATATTAAGAATGAATTTTTTTTTTTAGTATGCAAAATGTGTGTCATTGTTAGCTGCAATTATGTAACACAATATTCTTTGTAACACATCTTATAATGTTAATGCAGGAAAGAAGACGAGAAACCTGCTGCCGATGAGAAAAAAGAGAAAAAAATTACCGAGAACCAGAAAAAGCAGCAGGTATTCGTGAATTCATAAAGGACGCAAAAACCTTTCGAGTATATTTAACAATAATGCGGATTTAAATGAAATAAATGAATCGCAATCTCCATAACGTCAGAAAAATGACATTATGTTGAAAATAGACAAATGTTTCGTTGTATCAAGAGTTTTCATTTATGTTAAACTGAAGGAATTAAGCTACCGTCGTTACATTATAAGAATACATTTTGGTCGCATCTTACTAACAGCTGGTCTTAATAAATTTATTCAATTTTTGTTACTCCTGTACGCACCTATTAACGGGTCATTCGAAATTCTTTTTTTGATCAGTTACTGATATGATTTGGATGTCATTTATACGTGCCTCTCATAAAATTCCTTAAAACATTAAATGTTGACGATCAGTAAATCATACGTTGTTTTATATTTAAGGTTAAAAATACACTGAAAAAGTAACTTTAAATGAACATCGTAATTAATACTTTGATAATGTTATGGGTGCTTTATGCGTAATTTATTTTTTAATTTTATATTATTAAATGATTTATAGTTTTCATGTGCCCAGTGTCTCAATTGTCACCTGCTATTTTTAATTTAATTCACAAAGTTGTATTACCTTTTTTGGAAACCATAATACAAAAGCAGGTTCAATCTTTTTGAACGTTATAATAACCTTGGTTTAAAAATTTTACTTTTTGAAAGTGTGTTCATTACTGACAAATAAAACAAGGAGGACAATGATCTTGAATCCTCACAAAGGGGCATTGTTATTAAATTATGTTTATAACAAATAATCAAAATCAAATAAGTATTAACCAGTTTTGGGAACAGCTTGCATATTAAATATAAAAGTTACTATAACAGCAACAAATCTCTTTTTATTTTAGGCAACATTAAAAGTTGGCATAATAAAATTTGTTGGATGTGACAATATTTGAGTACATTTATTTTGTAAAATAATTGTTGTGAGCTTGATAAAAATGGATTTTTTGCGTAACGACAGTGGCTGAATTTGAATAAAGCACCCTATGGGATCAAATATTACTGTTTCTATGTTAAGTATCTTATTTCACCTATCTTTACAGGTGCCTGAATGCTAACAAGAAAAAAATTAGTAATATTTTATAAGTGTTTTTAATCCTCGCAGAAATTGAATTTACGTAAGAGTTATGAGAATGTTACTTGTCTAATTTTGTAAACGATGTCAATAATTTTCAAGGTTTTATGCATATGTTTCATTGTTGAATTTTAAATTTCTAGATGGAGAAACAGATTCATAGAAGACAGTACCTATTGCGTGTATTTGCCTCTGGACGCACAGATTTATACACACACACACACGCGCGCACTCACACAACTTTAGCTTTCATACTAACAACATTTGTTTATTGTCCTTTTTAAGAATTGTTTTAATCTTGTTAATGGCAGGAACTACAGTTGCAGCGACAATCTGAGTCTCTGACTAAGAAAGCTCCATGGTCAGCCGTAGCAACGCAACAAGCACAAGCGATAAACAAGGATGGTCTCACATTGGCCGAGATACAGCGGCTTGAGCGGGAGAAGAAGCTTGAGCAGATGAAAGTTCAGCAGCAGATGATGCAGATTATAGCCCAGCAGCAGGCGGCTACTTTGGCACGAGAGCAGGTAATAAATTTAAACCATAAATAGAAAATAATATTATTGTAGCATTAATGTATATTATAGCGCAGAGAGCCATGATAGCCGCCTTAGAATTCAAAGTACTCGAGTGACATGAGTTCGATACCCGGTGCCGGCAACGCTTAAATTGTTATTTTAAGTGCTAATTTACCACATGCTCATGCGGTGAAGGAAAAGATCGCGAGGAAACCTCGCCGCAACCGCATGTTTGAGGAAAAACCATCGAAGACATGCGAAGTCCGCCAATTCACAATAAAGCACCGTGGCGGACTTATCCCGACTGCAAAACGCTCACAGAAATAAGAGGAGGTCTGTGCTGAGCAGTGGGACATTTATAGGCAATAACTTTTACAGCACAGTAATTAAATAGCCCACTAGCAACGGGCTCATAAGTATGATGCAGGTCATATTAAAGGGAAGTAGTCGATCAGCCATAGTCTTACTACGCAAACATAATAGTCGCTGGGGATCAGGCGCCGACTGTAAGGTACATGGATAATTTCTGAGAAGCCCGTGTCTTTCACTGCATGCTTCGAAACCCGTGCCGTGAAAAAACTGCACTCTTTGCACCAGTTTCCCCACATCGTTTCTGTACGACTACCTTACGTACATGTGTCAATAATTTTGCGTAATACTTTTGGTAGTATACTTTGGCAGTTCCATCTAATAAGCTCACTTTTCCACATTGAATTTCTTCGGTGGCCTTTCCCTCTTTTTCATGTAAAATTTCAGAGTACCCCGGTGATTACGACTTAGTCGCAAATTTTGTAAAGAATGTCCTTGGATAACCTCAAATCATTCACAATTTTGTTCTTCGGTCGGCCAGTAAGAGTTTTTTTTCGACATTTTCCTCGGTCACTATCGTCACGAGACGCCCTGGGCCGGTATAATCTTCAAGACTCTCTTTTCGTTGTTGGAATGTGCGAGCCCATATTTAATCATAGTATATATCAAGGCCTAGATTCCCGAAGAATTGAAGACATGTATTCGCATTTGAGTGGAGTCGCTGGCGGACATCAGACACATGTGATAGCGGCATAATAGAATCTCCCACCCCATCTCGTCCCGTGGGTGTCGTAAAAATGGGATGAGAGCCAATGAGACCTACAAAGGAACCTAGTCTTCGGCGGCCCCGCTAGTCCTAGCTACGGTAGCAGTCATGGTAACGATGGGTCAGGGGGTCCGAAGAATCTCCGGAGGAGATATTACTACCACCCATGACGACTGGACCTGGCAACATACAACGCACGCACGCTGAGGACCGACGAGAGGATCCTGGAATTGGAAGAAGTGAACAAGTTTTGCTGGGATGTTATAGGGTTATCTGAAGTCCAAAGACAGGGAGAGGACACGGTAATCCTCAAATCCGGTAAGTTGTTCTACCACCGGGAGAGCGACCATCAGCCCCAAGGAGGTGTCGGGCTTATAGTCCACAAGTCTCTCATTAACAACGTTGTCAAGATCGGGAGTATGTCGACTAGGGTTGCGTACTTTATACTCAGACAAACAAAACGGTATTCGTTGAACGTTATACAGGTATATACGGAACCAAAGGGGCCAACAGCTAGCCGACTTTATTGAGAAGGAGGGACCCTTTATGATGTATGATGTCTTTATATTTTCCAAAAGCGGCGCTACAAAGTGCCGGCGCAAAAAAGTGGACGTGGATGAGCCCGGGCGGTTCCACAAAAAATGAGATCAACTTAATCATGACGTGCAAACGGCAGCTGTTCAAAGATGTCTCTGTGATCGCTAGGGTGAAAGCCGGCAGTGATCATCGAATGGTAAGAGGCACATTGAACTTGAACGTAAAGCTGGAGAGGTCTCGTCTGGTGAAGTCTACACTCCGTTCATAACCTTATCCAAAACCCCGAGAGCTTCCACCTCGAATTGCATACATTATCGCTTTCAGTTCCTAGATGATTGCGTTACAGTGGACGATATAAACGATAGGTTCGTGGAAACTCTCCAGGCGGTGTGGTCAGTTTTGCAAGACAGCGTTCGTAAAACTACGTCACATCTTCTCGTCGAGTATACCTCAATGTCTCAAAAGCAAAGTTTACAACCAGTGCGTGTTGCCAGTGATGTACGGAACAAAGACGTGGTCCTTCACTGCGGGCCACTTGAGGAAGCTCAGAGTCGCTCAGCGAGCTTTGGAAAGGGCTAGGCTTGTAGTTTCTCTGCGTGGTAAAATCCGTAATGATGATATCTGCAGAAGAACTAAAGTAACCGACATAGGATCCCTAAGGATTAGCAAACTTGAAGTGGCAATGGGCCGGCCAAAGAAGCCCGTGGAACCGATAACCGTTGGGGAAGAAAGGTTCTAGAGTGGCGACCTCGTACCGGCAAACACAGTGTAGAGCGCCTCTTCCCCCCACTAGATGGAGCGACGACCTGCGCGATTGTGCGGGAAGTCGATCGATGCAGGTGGCTCAGGACTGTGCTTTGTGGCAATCTATAGAGGAGGCCTATGTTCAACAGTAGACTAAGATAGGCTGAAATGATGATGATGATGATTCGCATTTCTTTCAGCCTACTCTCTTTCTTCTTTCTTTCTACCTCGTGAAAAAAGGAAAGATCCTCGGACATGATGATTTATGTCTTCGCACAGGTAATTTAATGTTCTCAGCATTAAAATTGGGGTATATTTATAATACCAATGAGTGATAATGAATGAGCGTAGCAATTAGTGCTATCACAAGTGAGATGACAACAAGTCATTGCTCAGTATCTAAGGTCGCGAACTTATCAGCCGCCCCGTGTACATAAACCGTTTGGCGTCTAGTTTTCGATGTAACTTGAAACTTCGTGGGGGCGCAGTTCTAGGTACATTTATAACACTTACGCGCTTACAAACAGAAAGGTTCGGATCGTCACGAACAGACTGATTTACACTCTCCACGTTTTCGTCTGTTCTGGATGATCTTCGCCGTCTGTTTTTGGTCTTTCAGTCTTGAACCGGTCTCAACAAACTTTTGAATGAGGGGAACACTTGGCGCATCATTTGATGTCCCCCTGGCCGATTTTCGGCCATGGCGACGACTTTCGAATACCGTCGGAAGCTATGAACTGCGCAGGAGATATTTATTTATTTATTTATTTATCCTTTATTGAAAACATCTACAATAGGCGGACTTAATGCCTTGTGGCATTCTCTACCAGTCAACCTTTGTTATGGTGAAAAGCAGAAGGCAGGTGTTAACTAAAGAACAAAAATAATAATAATAAATAGGAAGAAAATAAATTTATGATATTTTTATATGTAATATATAATTTAGATATATAATAAATAAGCTGTACATATATAAACACATATAGAACAACTAATAAACCAATAATTATAACATTACGTACACAAATAGGAATATATATATTCCTACATACACATATATAAATACATAAATATAAAATAATAAAAACCAAAAATGAGTTAAGCCGAATAACGCTACTGAACATTTAGGTAATATTCTCGAATTCATTTCTTAAATGTATTTCTATTAGGAGCTGTTTTGATCCTATCAGGAAGAGCGTTCCAGAGGAGTATAGCTAGAACAGTAAAAGACGAGTTATAGTATCCTGTATTATGTTGTGGAATGCAAATCTTAAGATGGTTTATGGAACGAGGTACTCTGTCATGAGCAGAGTGAAGATATTGGAAAGTATTCTTAAGATATGAAGGAGAATTAGGATTAGTCAATACAGAATACAATTATAATAGAATTCTGGAGCAACGCCTTTGACGAATAGAAAGCCACCTAAGTTTAGAACGGTAAGAAGAGACATGGTCATATTTACGTAAACCGAAAATGAATCTAATGCAATTGTTTAAAAGGCGCTCCAACTTATCAAGACGGGATTGGGATAGGTCCGGGTAACACACATCTGCATAGTCAATGATGGATACAACTAAGGACTGAATAAGCAACAACTTCGTTTTAAAAGGCAGGAAATTTTTAAGACGGTAGAGTGAACGTAAGGTGGCAATAACTTTCCTGCTAACTTCAGAAACCTGATATTATAGATATTATAGTGCCACGAGTGTACGCGCAGAGACACGCACACGATTTAACCTTCCCGGGCCCGATGTAACGTTCATGTATGCTATACGATCAGAGGTAAGCTAGATGCAGTGTCGGAAACATGGGGACAATTACAATACGAACAGACCCGAAAACCAAGAACTTGTGTTTTTTTTTACAAATATGGCTTCGGCTGGGATTCGAACCCAGGTCCTGCGGCGTAGAAGTGAGGTATTCTAAACAATAGGCCACGGGGTCGGTAATATATTCATCAGTTTCTTTTTTTTATTAATAAACAATTTCCGTTTAATAAATAATACACCTCTGCTACTGCATTTTCTACTACTGCATTAGGTGGGAGACTGGTAGAAAATTCTTATAGGCATTAATTAAGTCCGCCCATTGTTACCTTTATTATAAGGTTTACAATAAAGTTTGTAAATAAATAAATAAATAAATAAATATAGATTGACATACCGTCAAAACGCTACAGATATGTTGTGTTTCCCATTAGATAAGCTAATCAAATACAAACTTTCTTTTGAGACACCTTGTATATACATATTCCACAGCTGGGCACACGTCTTACATATTTAAGAGCGATTAGGAGCCGGCAAGAATCCGCTACGTTTTTCAAGTGCGGGTTATAACGGACTACACGTGTCCTAAAAATATAGCGTGTAACATAATAAACGCAAGTCCTCGAACACTCCAGTGGTAATATTAAGGTTAAAGCGGTGCAATACAAGCAATAATAGAACTAAACCTTAATTTTAATGAACTATAATTTTTTTAAAGTTAATAGATAATAAACGGTGTTCAAAAGATGTTAAATTTATGGTCACACTCAAAATCTATGCCTGGCATTCGGTACTATACTATTATTCGCAGAAGTGGCCTGTGTCTGCGACATGTAGCGGCCAGCTGATTGTCGGTTACTGAAATATTCAGTGTCTTTCCCCACCATTTGGTTTTGTAAACAAATTAAAATAAAATATAATTTATGAAAACGCTAATGAAAGTAAGAGGCATACGATGTGCGTCAGAACCGTTGCAAGTGGAAATATGTGTTTTCTGTCTACCCTGATAGGAAGGAGGCGTGACTATATGTATTATCCCTCAGTATCGTTACAAGTAAATAAATCACTATAAGAATAGTTGTTTTTTTACTAATGGCATTTTATGTCATCACGACTTTGACATTTGTGAAGTAAGCAAGCAAAATACAGAGAAAATGGTTCAAAAATTCAATCAAGGCTTGCTTTTATAATGTTACACGTTGTAAAAAAATCTTAAAATGTCGGCTAAAATTGTGCTTATTATTTGAGTAGGTACTATAAAATTAAAACTTACGCTCGACTCCGTCTATCGCTTAGCGGGCGGATTGACGAGCCTAGCCGAGGATAGTATGGCGATTCCCCCCAACTTGAGAGAGGTATATATTTTTTATAAATGTTTATGGGTGGACTGTTTAAGGGTAATTTAAATTAGGAAAATTACGTACTCGTATTTAATGTTCTGAAACTTGCAAGAGTAGTGAAAACGTACTTCGAAAACGAGTTAGCAAAAACGGTAATTTAGACGACCTTTGTGTTGCTATAAAGATGTCGCAGGTCGATTTCTACTTTTCTTTTACAGGTGGTTAACGACTAAGTAATATTACAGGTTTATTATGCGATGTGAACGATTTCAACTTATTGATGCATTCTAAAAGAGTAATAAAAAAATCATAATTATAATGTTTTCTTAACCTTTGCGAATTATTAGCGTCTATTTAGATAATTTTTTTATTCACAGGAAATGCAGGCGGGACTCGGTTGGGCTAAGAAAAAGGGCGCTAATTCCAATTTAATTGGACAGACTTTGGCTGAGATTCAGGTTGTTAATAATTCATTATTTATAAGTTATAAGCAATGAAAGTAGCACAATATAAAAAGCTCAATTTTATACAAGTCTGTTCGTATAATGCACAAATGATTTAACACGCTAATGCGTGATCGTCAACTTTATGTAACCAATCAGTGAAGAAAGGTGGGATACAAATATACATAATTCGATTATCCAAGTTTTTAATGTAAATATTGCAAATTTCTATGTTTTCTTGCCCTTATAAGATGCTTCCACTTGTTTTGTCCAAAATTAATCGTGTAGATATCCATTTGTTGATAGGCTTTTACCACTTCTCACACATATATTTTCACATTTCTCACAGTTTCCCTACAGACATCTATCAATCGTAAATGACAAAAACCGTTTCTCTTGATTGATCGCGTATATTATAAATAATAATTTATGGTTACTTGAGATAATGAGAATGACCACCAATTTTTTTTTTGTCAATTGCATATCAATTTTAAGCAGCCATCTTACAAGTCGTTACTTTATGATAACTTCCAAGATGGCGGTGTATTAGTGTATTGTGTCATAGTATTGTTTTGAACATTTGTTTTTTATTGTATTTATGTATTTTATTTCACAGATAATTATTTATTTTATTGTTTTAGTTCATTATATTTTATTGCTGAATACATAGGCAAAACATTTAGGGAGTGAGTAATTGTCATGAAAATGGTAGGCGGATTGACAACCATATTGACTCCACAGTTTATGCAAAATGCGCCATGTTGTTGAATTTTTTTTATATGTTGACTCATTTGCCGCCGCCCTGTCGGGCAGGGAGGAAAGTACAGTATTATGTTGATTATCGTATAACATTTGGTACTAATATAAGAAAATCCTAATTCTGTTAATATTATGTGAGCAAAAGCCAGTCAGTTTATGTGTGTGTTTGTTTGTAGGCGGAGGCACGTAGGCAATCGGCAGCGGCCGTGGCAGCCGCTGCGGCAGCGCAGGCGCTTGAAGAAGCTCAAACCGCGCCACCTCCCCAGATCACACACGTGCCGTGGGGCAGCTCGCCCAATGGTGGTGAGCGTGCAGCTTTCGAAATACATTCGTACATATTGTCACGCCTTTTTTTCATATAAAGGGGTAGACAGTGGCCAGACACGTAGTCTACTTTCGCTCACACTTCCCACGCCTTCGTGGGAAACCAGACGTGACTGGTGGCTTACCACGTCGCGTCGCCGCCATTTTGGTATGAGTCTAAAAAATTCTTAGGTGTAATAGTTGACTGAGAGAAATGTCTGGAAAATGTCACGGCTTCCGACACGTGGTGGAAACGATCTCGAAAAATGCTAAACCGAAAATACACAGACTGTTGGCATCTAAGGTGTGCTGGTGCAGTAGTCTGCTGATGAAGAAAAGAAAGGAAGGTAGTAACAATCAAGGGAAATCAAAATATTATAGAATATATATATATATATATCAGACGTTCGTTTACAAGATAAATAAAGTGTAATATAACAATGAGTGAATTATGAAAAGACAAAAACCACTAAAATACTTTTTAAACATACTTCATAACTACACATAAAATTATTCATTTGTTATCATAGTATGCGACTAAGCAATTAAAAGAATTAATAAAATATATAAAATGTAAAACAAAAAGAAAAAAAATTAAATTGCTTGTCAACTTTCTTTTTGAACGCAATTATTTTCTATGGCAATATTAAACAATGTCTCAAAGGCTTAATTGACAACAGACGCAAGCAAAAAAAACCATATACGTAGCGTTTTAAAATATATTTACTAAATAATAGATTACCTACATGACCAATTTACTGTGAAAATTATTTGTTGAGTCTAGAAGTAATTTATCATCTGAGTAATAAATACATAACAATGAAATTGAAAAGAAAGAAACAAGTTGTTGTACTATGGTACAAATTTTCACAGCTTTATATTTAATATTACTTCGATATGCCGTTCAGGAATACCAACTAAGTATTACTCGTATCTTAATCAAGTATAAAAGTTAACAATTTCCATAATGGAATAATTTCGTATATTATTAGAGTAGCCTAATTATTCCGCTAGACCTATATTTGAATATAAGATAATGCTTTCTGATTCCATATAAAATAAAAACACCAGTGCGAAAGTTGACGATGGAATGACAGAGCGCAGGGGGTTACTGACTATTGACTACATATGTGAACTAATATATATGACTCTAGTTGAGAGGAATTGTCGATTGCAGTACCAGAATCTCGCACATTAGTATGACATCTGTTGGAGACATTCTGATGGTACCATTGGTCGATTTTTACAACACCCAAATTTGTTTAGCCGCCGCTTTTACGCCCAATGTAAGCTCTGTTTTCATTTACAGGAGGTTTCTGGGATACTCAGCCAAACAATAACTCCAAAGCAGCAGATAAACCTCAAGAGTCACCGAAAGCTGTTGTTGAGCCAAACAAAAGCAGTAAGAAAAAGGTGGTAGTCACCATCCCTCCCAAGAAGGAGACAACTCCAGAAACCGAATTCGAATTATGGTGCACCACTGTTCTCGCTTTATGGAGCTCAAAAATTGATGGTAATTATAATTTGACATTGACTTTTTTATACACTTGACAATTTAGCATATGGTGTATATTTAATGAATTGAGATGTCATTACTAGAATTTCCTTTAACCAATAGACCGAGATAGATAGAGATAGCTATGATAAATGACAATGTAAATTTGGGAGCAAGAGATGTTGATGTTAATTTTGTATGAAGGAAAAAGAGAAAGTAACTAAATGCTTCTTACTTCAAAAAACTTGAACATACAAGTTTTTTGAAGTAAGAAGCATTTGGCAAGAAAGAAGTAAGCATCCCAGTGTTTGTAATAAGTGGTAATATATTTCGAGGATTTATTGCGAATCCTGAAATTAAAACTACAATTGTTTTTTTTTTGTATCAGTCTAAATATTGTTTTACTTTTAGTGCCAACTTTCGTGGGTTTTCTCAAAGACATCGAGTCACCATATGAAGTGAAAGACTATGTGAAGTGCTACTTGGGAGAGTCCAAAGATTCCAGTGATTTTGCTCGTCAGTTTTTGGAGAGAAGGTTTGTTTATTTATATACAACTCCTGTCTATACCCATATTTGTACAACACATACGTAGTTATCTCTTCTCACTTCATCGATTTTATTGCATAGACATTACATAGGATACAGGAAGGTGAAGATGATTATGTGCCTCCATGCTATTACATAATTATCTACAGTTATATTATATCTATCCTGTACAGGTGGCATTTCTGGTTGTGAGCCAAAATTAATATGCTACTCCGTGGTTAAAATATACTATTCTCTATTCATTGTAACCACCTCGTAAAGTGCTTTCTTTGTCACAAATTGCAAATATAAGACAAGGACAAAAGTACATGTATAAGACTATAAATGTCCGACTGCTGAGCCTTTGGAGCCGGAAGGAGTCCGCCGCGCTGCAGTGGGATTGGCAGCAATATTTTTATCCATTAAACATGCAGGTTCACGATATTTGCATTCACCGCTGAGCACATAGTAAATCAGCACTTAAAATTTCAGAACAATTTTAGAGGTGCCAGCACCGAGGATCAATTTCAGGTCACTGGCGTAGTAAGCAGATAAAACTGCAGATATAATTAGCCAGTTGGCATAACCGTTTGTTATATAGTGAGCATGCTTATTTACGGTTTGAACACTGCCAATGCATCTTACGTCTAACCGATCAAATTTTCTCACTGTTAGTTTGTTTCTATGGATAGAAAATAAATAGTTCACAATCATTTCATTTTTGTTGGATATCTCTAAAAATCGGTTTGTCCAGTATAACCATAATTTTGACAAAACATCGCAAATTACATTTACAATTAGATTTTCGGTAGTTTTCGGTACACATAACTTACAAGTACAGTATAGAAGTACAATTCAATTATCATAACGCATTCACGCAGATGATATGTAACATAAATTACCTAATTAAAATGTGTGAAATTCATTTTGATGCGTTCAAATGTTTCACGCCAGTCTGGTTCTACGCATTCTTGAATAAACCTGCTATATGATTATTGTGTTGTAATCAATAATAATCTACCTAGCTTTCGTCTATTTTGACCAATTATTATAATACGTATAAAAACGCCCATTTTAAATCTAATAAAGTTTATGGCCAAGTCTGTTAAATGTGACCTTTTATCCTGACAGGTCTAAACTTCTCCGTGTCGGCATGGTGACCCCCTCAGATGATCTGTGTTCCCCGGCTATGGCGATTAATCCGCGCACTCCATCTGGCTCGGACTATCAAGAGGTGAAGGTTTGTAATTAAGTCGTGTAACATACGGAAGTCAAGATAACATTTTTGGGAAGCATAGTTTAGCCGAAATAATTAAGATGTTATAATAAAATCTTATAATAAAGTTCAATAAGAAAGTCAACATTCAGTTTAATGAAAGCTTTAGTGTAAAGAAATATTCAGTTAGTAAACAGCATAGACCAATTGATTATAATATAAATGCTTTTTTTAATGGATTATAGTAAATAGGAACTTTATAATATTTACACGAACGAAAATTCAATTATTCTAGGATTCGAACCTACCGGTATTAAAACCATGGGTCCAGGGCGATGTATGGTTTATTACATTTTTAGTATGTAAGCTATGAAGTGGCAATGGGCCGGCCATATAGCTCGGAGAACCGATAACCGTTGGGGAAGAAAGGTTCTTGAGTGGCAATCTCGTACCGGCAAACGCAGTGTAGGGCGACCCCCCACTAGATGGAGCGACGACCTGCACGGGTTTGCGGGAAGTCGATGGATGCAAGTGGCTCAGGACCGTGTTTTGTGGCAATCTATGGGGGAGGCCTATGTTCAACTGTGGACTATGGTAGGCTGAAATTATGATGATGATGATGAAGCGCTATTTATCTATTGTGCTTATCTGTCATTTTATATATTACGTTATCTGACAAATTAATTCTGTATTAACTGTACGCTATTGAGGAACAGACTTTAAAATCTTTGCAACCAGGCAATACTTTGTGTTATCATAATTTTTGATGACCATTAAAATTAAAACAAAATCTATATAACTGTCCCTTCAATTTCGTCAGCATGTGAGTGATCATGCTTGGTAGGTGGGTTGGCGGTGGCAGTATTAGAAATTTCTCACTTTAGACGCTGCTGCCCGTCGGTCCGGGTAATTTCGGTCTGGCATATTTGTGGTGGTTATTTCGCCATCTCACGAAGGCCATGAGGTTTTACAGCATTTCCCTTTGTCGACTTTTAAGACAACCACGGGATGCGATAGGGTGGCAAATATTCTTACGTCTTTATTATTTAAATTAAATTTAACATATTCACCCAGGATTTCAGGATGGAACGTTACCTAGCGTGGCTCTCCTACAAACAAACATTTTTTTAAATGTTACATTTGCCAAATGTACAATATACACTTATACCATACCAATACCTACTCGGGTCATAAGGTCTGTCACAACACTTCATTAAATCAATTGTATGACATTTATTGTTTGTATAAACAAACAATAAATGTTAAAATAAAATTAAAATTTCATTTTGTTATTCAAAATGCCCTCGTTGATTTCGAATACAAACCCTCGACCTCCGAGGCCAGTCATCGAACGTAGCACGCACAATGTTAATGTCTATATCAGCCACTACTTTAATATTGAGAACCTTTGTGAGACGCCAAATTCTGGTGAGGTTTATCTTTCTTCTCCGATTGTTGCCATATTTTGTAATTCAACGGGTTAAGTCTGGGCTGCAAGAGGGCCACACGTCCTGCCTGATGAAGTCGATTCCATGGGAGAAAAACTAGTTTTGCGTGCTTGCTGCGCGATGTGCTGCCGCTGAATCTTGTTGGAATATCCAGTGTCTGTTTCTGAACATTGTAACGGTATTTTGATTCGCAACATACACATATACATGCACTTTATTGTTTTGCTTGTGGTAACTTTCTTCGACGTTAAATATAAAATGGCGCAAAAGTTCCTTATTCAAAATCAGTTCAAACATTCAGGCCAGTATTCGAATTTTAACTTAAATACGGGACAGACTAGGCATATACTTATAACATTATTTTAGCTTGTTTCTTTAAATTCGGGTGACGTCGAACCATTTTCTTTCTAGTGTTTATTGATATAATATATGTGTATATATTTAAGGAATTAATATAAATTACAAACAAAAAACATATCTGAAAACTTTCAACGCGACTGTACTCAGGGACAGTGATGACCCCACGGGGGGTGCGAGGGACGGGCAGCGACTGTGTAGGAGGTGACGTCGCCTTTGCTTCACACCGCAGTTCGATTGTGAAACACTGAGGCCCGTATTCACAAAAATTTCTTGCATAAGTATAAGAGCAACGCTATGATAAGATGTTTTTCAGTGCGTTTTATATGGAAAGCCATTCGTTTTATAAATAATACTCGAGGGACTTTGCTCTGCGTACGCATAGCATTTAATGGAGCTGTGTGATTGGTTAAAGTTTTTATGCAACTTCACTTGAGTTGACAATTAGATAAACAAACGGCAACACCAAGATTGTCATTAACTGAATTCTCTTCCCAATATTTACACAGTTTTTATATTCTCGTATTTACTTTACAATACTAGGTTCTCGCCTTTATTAAGTATGACATCACCCAATTTTTTTTTTTAAAAAACGATGCCCCACAGTAGGATTTCTCCTGTGTCGTGGGTACGTTTTACAGACATAAATTCCACATGCACAAACCACCCAGACCCGGAACAACTATCTGCAGGCCATACAAATATTTGTCCCGTGCGGGAATCGAACCCGCGACCCGCGGCGCAGAAGCCAAGGACTTAGCCACTGCGCCAACCGAGCCGACAAATTAGGGAATTATATTTGAAATTTGATTAGTTGTCAAAGGTTTTACAAACATTCTATTTCAAACAGATTTTTTGGAAAAAGCACATTTAAGAAGAAATAAATACAACACGAATTAAATTTAAATCACTGAGGTAATCAAGAAAACAAATGTAATCTATACCCGATACTGTTTTGATATGTGTTGTTTTGTCGCACTATGCGTAGCGTAAAGTAGCTAGCCAGGTACTTTAGCTGTGCGTTCGTTATAATGGAGGCATAGTGTCCTTCATCCTCTTGATTAAGATTTCTGTACCTTGTGCTTTCGAGCGCACTGTGAAACCTCATAGTAAGGTTTGTGAATATGGGTCTAAGTCACTGTGCATTAAGACCGTAGCTCAAGTTACATATGTGCTGGTATCTTTTTTCTATTGGATAAAGTGACGAAACGAGCAAAACGTTTACCTGATGTTAAGTGCAACGTCTGCCCATAACAAATACTGTGTCGCCCAGAACATTTTTCTGTGTGACACGACACTGCGCCCGTGATTCTGAGGCATGAGTTCTTAAGTCTTAATATGCCCAGTGATTATGATCTCAGTGCCATTCAAACCGAAACACAGTAATGTTTGCACACTACTGCTTCACGGCAGAATAACTGGCCCTGGGGTGGTACCTACCCAGACGGATTCCTGCATAGGAATCCTACCACCAGTAAACACAATTCATAATTAACAATTCTTTAACTTAAAATGTGTTCTTATATAGTATAACAATTCACCATTGAGACGTTTGACCATCTTATTTTTTTCACCTTTAAGTACGTGATAATTTGATTACTCGCTAGCTCGCAGCTAACAAAAGTAATACGTCACTTAACATTCTATAAAAAAATAAAATAACACAATGGAATACATTTGTGTATATTACGACTGCATAGTATTTTTTCTATTAATATGCATTCTCATGTATAAGTATATTTCATTGTTATCCATATGTACAAAGCTTGTAAGAACTTCGTCAGTTAATTCACTTTTACGCAAGATTTGTAGGCCTAATGAAAACAAAACGAACTATCAATGACATACATACATACATAAGATCACGACTGTATCCCATAAGGGGTAGTCAGAGACTGGGCACTCACTGCAAAAACAGATGACTTCCACAGTCCACATTTCACCAAAACAATATAATGCACTTGGTGTGATAGGTGGTGAGCCCATCGCCACCATGCGCTGTTGGGTGCACAGTGCAGTTTAATTCCTTACTCGCCTTTTACGAGATCCAATGGATGAGATGGAGTGGTAGTATTCTTTTAACGAGCCGCCACCACACGGCTATCAATGACACTGACAAAAAAACAATAAAAAACATATGAGTATCTGTCACTTTTCGAGTTGGCGCCAAAAGTCAGCTACTCTCATAAAAAACTTATACAAACATTTTGCTTCACAGGGCAAAGGAAAGAAAACCAAAAAGAATAAAATGCTGAAAGTAGACGCTCGCATACTCGGATTCTCAGTGACGGCGGCCGAGGATCGGATTAACGTCGGCGACATCGACACTGTTTGAACGCCCTCGCCATTATGTGTTCACTACAACTCGCCTTGTGATAGCCTGCGTTGGTAATTTTAATTATAATTTGACTATAAACTATGCAACTTGAATAAGCGATATTGCGTTCAGCACGCCACAGTGGTATCCATTGTGCGCAAGCGAAAGTTGCAAGTCACAATTGTCCTACCGAAAACATCAGTTGCTTCGCAAAAACTCTCTGTAGCTTATTTACTTTGACTTAAACGCCGTTCTGTCGTAGATTGATCATGCAATTCTTTGTTTCCCCGGAATACTTGTCGGTGCAATCGTAGAGTTATTGAATAATTATTTATGTGAGGTGTATTTTATAGTAATTAGTATTATTACGTTGAGCATTCAGATTAACTAAATAAAGGTGGTACAGGCTGCTGTTGCGTAGCGACTATGGTGCCTTCCATGCGGATCTACAGTGGCGGTTAACTTCTTCTTAATAGTTTATTTAGATTAATGTTTTTTTTTATTATTCTAAGTCCTCTTAACTTGCCTTACGTGTGCAATTGGATGCGGTGCAGGGGACTAAATTAATAGCGATTGGCCTCGTCATATTGTCTTAGTGTATACACTTTTGAAGTATTTTATTATCCAGTCTATTGTTCATTTATTTGTAAAATAATTTTAATGATTTTATTTGTTAAAAGTGATGTATTTTAATAATAATTATTTCCATAATAAATTTTGAATTTGTATATGAAAATTATTATATAAAATATTAATTTTAAATGAAGTTTTGTCCAAAAATGGGCTTCCATTCTTTTGCTTCGATTCGAGGATTTGGGTTAATTTTTTCGTTTTATTTAGTCCACTTTAATTCGTGAAAAAGAGAAAACTTACAATTCCTTGATTGAATATAAAATAATGGCCGCCGAAATTTTTAAGGGCGGTTTTTTTACAGATTGCACGCAGCATGTTATAAAGCTGCATATGATATTTCCGTTGTAAGAATATGATAGATGTCTTTTTTTCTTTTACGCTATAATTTGTCACAAAATCTACAATATCTAAAAAGTTCCCTAATTAAATTTATGAAAATGGCAACACTTAAACCCATAAACTTGCGTGAAAAAAAAATCCAATCACTATGAATGAAATGCATAAAAAATAAAGTTTTCACCAACTGAAATATACATTTCACGAGCTAATCTAAAAATTGAATTTAATTATTCCATAAAGACTTCTTAAAATAGGAAAAGTAACAGAACAAACCTCACTTTACAACCCGTTGACTCATCTACAGACAGACAGTTTGAAGTCATTTAAGATGTTACTTGAAGAAACAGAAGCACAAATTTTTAGAAAATATTTTTCACATAACTACTGTAAGTCTCAAAGTAGGGATAATGGTATTGCGAATTTATATTATTTGTAAGTATTGATATGTAGCCAGTGTTATTGTATTTCATAAATAGTAAAGCAATAAATCTCCATAAATTTTAAGCATATCACAATTTCTTATTATATTTTTTTAAATGCCACCAAATAATTTAATATTATAATATTTTAACTAATTTCTCGGACTTAAGGTTAAGGCTGTATGTAAAACTTAAGGCAGATTTCCTTGAAACAATTAAATCTATCTTGCCTCTGTTTTACCTGTCATTAACAAATTAGTGATTAATAAAAAGTAAGGAATTATCAATTTCCAGTCTGTAGTACAGTTCAACGTATTGTGCCAAACTTTTTCACTATTTTTTGTTTTCAGATTTAGTATACAATTTCTAACATTCGTAGTTGCTCAATCTGATATATTTTTCTAATCAATTTCATTTAATCAAATCAGATTATAATATTCGTAATCCGGTAGTTATGAAATTAATAGGTTTTCGTTGCCTTTGGTTCACTAACGCATTAGTAAATAATAAGTAGATATTTAACGTTACGGCTTAATAATGAGGTTTTACAAAATGTAAGTTTTGTCGTAATATTCTGCCAGTCTAGTTTTATCACTGCGCCGCAATCAACACACGCTCATTATTGTAAGTTCGGCTAATCAATAAATGTCACAGAAATTGAAATATATTATTTATTTAAATATTAGATAATTAAATTAAATTGTACCACAATAGTTAATTACATAAGTATTCGTGTCGTTTAAATGTACCTATGTATATGTGCGTTGATATTATCAAAATAATGTTATGAAAAGGTAATTTAAGCAATGTATAATAATTGAGTATATTTTCAGAACGTTACTAGTCAATAATTATACAATTTTACCGATTGTTAATGTTGGAGTTTGTGCAAACAGATGTTGCATTGTCCAGAGAGCTTGTTTTTCTGTAAGGCGCTCATATTTCTCCTATGTATAAGAAGGCGTAAATTTGTTCAAATTTAAAATTATTAAATTTTTTGAGATTATTACTGAAAATTTTAGTTTTAATTCCTGACAATTGTAATATAAAAACTAATTCCTAGCTATTTGATTAATGTAGTAAAAATACGGATAGAACGGATTGGAAACGTATAATAACACTTGAATGGTTTTGCACTTTCTCTAACATTGTGTTTCGATATATGCGTATGATCGTAGTTTTCGTGCAGTGTTTTCATTAAATTACATTTGTGTGGATTGTATTTAATAAGTGGCGTGTATTAGTCACTTTATTTACATTGTAGATGGTAGTACCCGTTTCGTGTGGCGTTGAAAACCGACGAAGAAATTTGGTTACTTCTAACAGTTTAGTGACTAATTAGATATTCGATTATATGCCCACAATGAAACGGCTTGAATGGTAAACGCTCAGTGAGAAAAAGATGCGATTGAAGTATGACGACGTCACACAAATGCGTGAAAAAGGTTATCGTGCATTTCGAAGCTACGTAAGTTTGTTTTAGTAAATAATCTTTTTTTAATTGTTTAACTCTTGATGTCGTTACACCTCATTCACTGTATAACTCTTGCCCTGTTTATATTAAGCAGACGAGAATATTTGTTTATTAAAAGTTAACTTAAAGCAATAAATTGAATCGATGTAAATGTAGTTAAAGGCGTCGATGCAACGTTGTCACTTAAAATGCTAAATAAATTTGACCGAATTCCAAATGAATGTTACGTTGAATAACAAAAATAGATATTAATAGTTCGATGTTAAAGTTGATAAAATATGTGTAAGTGCGAAGTAGAAGCAATTTGCTGTCTATTTGTTTAACTCAAGATAATTGCCATTGTCGATTGCGTGATGATTGAATTTTACGTATTAAAGTAACCTCACATCTCCTCGTTTTACTATAATTTTATGTTACACTTTATTACGTAATAAATACAACAGAACATTCTTTTTTTGATAATTGGTGTATATCCACAAGTGAGTACTAGTTGTAACACTTATGTTAGTGTAAACGTTCTATTGTATTTAAATAGCATGTAATTGAAAACGAAAATTTTAGCTATGCAATACTATTTCTATATCCCATTTTAATACTTTATATCTACCATTAGATTATTATAGATATATTAGTATTTTTTGTGTATATACCTACTTAACATTTTAAAATTAGAATAATCATCTGTGTACGAATTGTTTATTATAGAGCGTGATATGTACAGTAATATGTGCAGGTAACAATGTTTGTCTATTGTACAATGTTGGACTGTTTGTATCTATCTGTATAGAAAGTGATCTGCTCGTTAGTATCGCCGCCTATTATCGAGTTTTAATGGATGTCGTATTGTATAAGAAAATATTCACTGCCACGTAATGACAGGGAGTTACTTAATTCTGGCTGTTGGCACATTGGTTGTTGGAATATGAACAGTTGACAAACTACAGTAGTCGCGGCGGACAGTCATTTCGAAAGTATCACGTATCTTGTCGGCACTTCGATCTTCTACTACGTAGGTTTGTCTACTCATCTCCTCGACTTTTAGCGGGTTAGTGATTCAATGTTTCGATCTCTGTGTCTTAGGTGCGATAATCGACTGTTTCAAAATTTTTGAATTTGAGTATGTTGACGATGTGTTTTATATAATATATTAATGGAATGTGTGTACAGTTCTGCAATAAAATTAAACTGTTATCGTAATTATTATATACCTGTCAAACACTCGGCTTAGACATAGACATATGAAAGTAAAATATTCTTAGTCCATACTGATATGGTTATATTAATGTTAAGAGTTTGTATTTTGTAAATGATTTGTTTTAGAATCGTTACTTGTTTAATGAATGAAAACACCTTGTCTTCTACTCTAATTAAATTAATAAAGGGATTTAAATGATTAGTTTATAAATTGAATGATTGAATTAAATTCATGAATAAAGAAATTATTGTATTGAAATTGCAATTGTGAAATTTTTCCTAGTGTTAATACGATCGCTCTGCGCGAGGACAGCTCGTTTTAGGCTGTAATTTTATTATTTATTTAAAGTGACGGAATGTGCGATGTCAACCAATCTTATACTCATTCTAACTTCTTGAGATAATTAAATGACTCAGAAGTCTCACAAAAAAAGAGAGTTTATTGAATATAAATTTTTAAGATTTTTGCAAGAGGATTCGTAAGAGAGCTCCTTCAGCTCTTCCTCTATAATAAGAATCAGCTATCGGATTAGAGTTGTTTTGTAGAGTCGGCATTGGTTTGCGTATTCTTCACAATCTTAACGTATTTTCATGAACCCATTGTACGACAACTTGTACTATTTTGGGATTTTATATCAAACATTTTGTCATAATGTATTGTAAAATGTGGTTCTACAATTAGGTATTCCAACATAAGGTGAATTGTACGGTTTATAGCCACAAAGAGCAATAAATAAGTCAGTGTGCCCCGTTTTGTATTTTTACAAAAACAATTAATTTCTTTTAATAAATATCCGATTTAACTAAACTTACTAAGTAGTACCTAAAAGTCATAATTCTGTAATGTTTTCTAATAATTGAACTTGACGTTCCCCTAATTTCATTGAAATTTAACCTATGTGTCACTGTCTTAATTTTTTATTTATGTATATATTTATTTTTTGCTATATATATATATAATTAGGAACATTTTTACATTCATTTAAATTGCCCCTGTGAAAAGTGGTATGCCCGTTAAGATATTTTTGCTATTTATATTAAACACGGCTCATGTCACTGATTTTTAGTCCGTGTCAATTGTGTATAGACTACGACTAGGAATATTTAAAATACCTACATTTGTAAACCGATATGTAATAACAATCGTTGCCTTATTTGTAAATGCCGTAATTTACATTTTCGAATAACATTATCAAGGCCTAATTACGCTAAAGCTTGATATATTGAACCCATAATTTTATTCAGTTCCCATATTTATACGTACTGTAGACGTTTTATCGCTTTATCGTCAAAGCTAAAATGATTTTGCAGCCTTAAAGCTAAATATTCTCGATCGGTATTGACAAATGAAGCCATAAGAGTAGTGAACTTTTATCTCCTAATGGATGTTAAATGTTTCGATTATTATATGAAATATGTTTTAAAGACTTGTAAATACTATTTTAAAGTTAAATAAATTAATTGATCTTTGATTGACGTTTTTTTTTTACCCACAAAATATACGGCATCGTAAAATGGTCGGCTCCGGTCGACTCATTACGGGCCCACGCTCATTTTATTTACCTGTAGACCAATGCAACTAGAGATTACAATTCGGAGAAATATAAATATCGGTTATTTAATATTTTGTATGGAAGAAGAAATAACTATGATTGAACGACGAATTTTTGGTAACGCTACTTTTAGAAGTTGACCTCCGCTCGTATTTTTTGTCGTACACGATGAGATGGATTGTAATGAATAGTAAAAACCAATAATTTGACGCTTTACTCAGTGACAAGAAAACCGAAAGGTATACAACGCTTTACAGATTAATAAAATCCCAGTTTCCGAACTGGAAAGAGATTAAGTACCATTTAGATTTTGAACTTGCAGCTTATAAAGCCCATATAAAAGATTTAGCTGACATCTGTTTAAAGTAGAAAGTGACGGGACGAGCACAACGTTCATCTGATGGTAAGTGCAACGGCTGCCCATAACAAATTCTGTGTCACCCACAAAATTCCTGTTAGGCACCACACTGCACTCGTGAGACATTCGTTCTTAAGCCTAATATACCCATACTCCCAGTGCCCTTCAAACCGAAACTAATGTTTGCACACTACTACTTTTCGGCCGAATAACTGACCCTGCGGCGATTCCACCCTACCTTGACGGATTCCTGCACAGAATCCTACCAGCAGTAAAACAGACATTGAGGTGAAAGGATTTTATTATCATTGGCAGAAAACTATGTGGTATTATAAAAAGTAGAAGTAAACGCGATAACAGAATAGTGCCACGCACAACACGTTCTCTAGACCATATTTTTGACACCACATTATTTGGTTGACCATATATATGATTTGACCATGAATAATCTTTATAGTAACTGAGGATTATAATTTTATCAATGTAGCCAGTATGCAAAGTATGCTAATTGAATTGCGATCTGTCTCTGGTGTACAGGTACATAAAATCTGCTGAAAACAGCTGAAAATCAGCGCTGGTGGTCGTCGCATACACCAACACTAATAAGCAGTGCCGTAACTAGGTCGCTACCGGCGGTACCCAGGCACAGGGCGCAGACCCTGGAGTTGCGCATGACCAGACCAGAACCAAGTTTTGGGTCATGCACGGCAGTTATTAGCGTATATTAGAGGTAAATGAAGATGTATTTAAATGTATTTAAATGCACACATGTTATAACTGAAGTTTTAGCTGTATATTTCAAAGATTTTCTCTTAAATAATATTGCGACAAGGCCGAACAGTGTAATCATTAACGAATGGTAAAAAACCTAAATGGCAAAGAGTTGTTTTAAAATATTTGAGATTAGAACGCAACGTAATCGTCTCAACTTTTCTAGGAATTCAACAGTAATTTTCCTGGAATGCTCTCATCGGTTTATACATATTAAAAAACTTATGAGAGAAGAATTCGACATGGCTGTTTCGCATGATTCGCGATAAACAATTCCAAAAAACACTGAATATTTAGTTACGAGAGGCATACAATTGGTTCTTTCTATCTACATCCTAGACAAGCAGCATAAAGAAATACACGAAATCATTAATGTGGGTAAAATACTACTACAAATCTTAAAAAAAATACGTGATATACAGCGCTTTACACAATGTATACAGACATAAAAAATAAATTATAATTAATCTACCTTAAATCTATTCTCGGGGAAATCCCACAAAAATTTAAAATATTTAAAGGTCCAAGCGCAGATCCTGTAATTCTGCTAGAATCTTTGAAAAAGCTTATTGAATGTCTTTGCCGCAGGAACATTAATCCTATTTCCGGAATCGATTATTTTGTTCAAAGACTCGATGATTATCTTGATCCAAATCCTTATTTGGGATATATTTTTGAAAATATCATATGTTAATCTGATTTGGCAGATAGTGAAAAGCTAGTCATCAAAACAAGGTGCATTTCTCATTAAAATTGGGCTACAACAACGACTTCTGTTGCAGCTCACTTAGTGTCGGCGCAATCTGTTAAAAAGGAACAAAACCTCTCATTCATTAATAGTTCAACTTGCAGAAGCTTCTTACCTAAGCTCTGAAGACATTGACAAAGTATTATTGCCGCTCAGAAAATATCGGAGATCAAGACTGGGAAAACAAAGACTATTGTTTTGGTGTGAGGTTTTAAAATACAAAGACCCGGCTGGAAATAATCGTTACCAGGAAATAGGCAATTTGGCAAAGATCATTTTATCTTTACAACATTCCAACGCTGACGTTGAGCGTGTTTTTAGTTCCTACACCACACCATGGGGACGTGGGTACGTACACCATGGGGATTAAAGCGACTGAAACAAATCGGTTGTTCTCACCAGTTACCTCATGAGATATACAATAAAATAGAGTGAAAACAAAATATTTAATTAAACTAGAAAGTATAAAATCCTATTAACTAGTAGTAAAAAGTAATATTTAGTAAAACATCGGCGAGCATGCGCAACCATCAACTTCCGAAGTTGCAGCAACAAGTATTGAGGCCACCAGTTAGTGTACCCAGATAAATATTCTGGATGACACAGCATTTGTTATGGGCAGACGTTGTTAGGTGAACGATTTGCTCATTTCGTACTTCCAATAAAAGAACCGTTAACTTTTTAAAATTTTGATAATATACTTGCTGATGCCGGCGATATCGTCCGCGTGGATATAGGTTTTTTTTAAATATCCCGTGGTAACTATTTATTTTTCCGGAATTAAAAATCTTAAGTCAGTGTCCAGGGTGCAAGCTATCTCTGTGCTGAAGTTCGTTAATATCGGTTCAGCGGTCGAACCGCGAAAATCTAACAAACAGATGGACAGAGAGAGTTACTTTCGCATTTATAATATTAGAATCGATGGAGACAAGTCTTCCTTGATCTATTAATATATTATTATGAACTCTTTTAATTGCTTCTTCTTTATTAGAGAGCATAAACAAGCCTGGTAATTAAGTTTATTATTTTTAGTAAGACAGAATTTGATTGTTAGGTTCCTATTTTATTATCTACACAGCAACCTTTTATTTTTAAACTGAATGCACTACTAATGCTTGGTGTTTATTTCTGAATCTCTTGTTTCATCCTCACATCATCACAGCATCACATCAGCTCACATCATCATTTCAGCACATCACGTTTTTACTGCTGAAATTAATCCTACCAATAATAGATAACCACAAAGCACGATCCTTAACATCCACCTGCATCCATACAGTTAGTGCAAAAGCATAGTTAGTCGCTCTATTAGATGCCACATATTGCATTTCTTAATACGGGGCTGCCACTCGACCGTCGAGACCGTTTCTTCCGTTACGATTATCGTTTCTACAAGTTATACTGCCGGCCCATTGGGTTTAGCAGTTCCATCATCATCACGCCTATCATGCGTCGTCTATCGGGATAGATAAATTGTTAGTTCATTATTTTGGGACCCTAAAGTGGAACTTTAGAAGTCTGTTTATTAAAAGGCCCGTTGCTTATCATTCATTTACAAGAAATAAAAAAGCACTGTAAAACGAATGCCAAAATTTAATAAAAAATAGTCTCGTCATTTTCTATCTTCGATTAAGAATAACTCCGGCATTTAGAAGAAGAATGTAATTACTAAAAAATTTAGTACCAAATTTTATTTGGTTAATAATCTTGAATTTGTTCTAAGAACAACAACACGAGCGTCGGCGACGGCGTCGTTGCCGTCTTCTGCGTCGTTGAAACCAGCTTTTACGACTTTTGCGCCTACGTTTTCTTCCACAGCGTACCTCATGCGCAAGTTTTTCTATATATTTTTTTCCGCGTTTATCTAGAAACCCTAGTGCTGCACTTCTTTTCAAAGTCTGCTCTGCTTTGCTTGTTAATATGTTTACCCTCCACAAATCCCCGAATTTGTTTTGGAGATATTTCGTAACGTCTTCAGCGGTTGCGCCGTCTTTTCCCGTAATTTTATAAAATGCACTCATTACCAATTTGGCTGTGTTTGTATCCTGATCTTGGTTACTTTGCTTCGACATTTTTATTGGGGTTAATATTTGACTTGAGCAGTTTGATAATAATTTTACATACAAAAAAATAAATAAAACTATCGATACACATACGTATATTTCGAAAACATTGACATTTACACGTTTATTCTATACAACATAATGGAAATTAACTTATTCTGCCAGTATTTTAATACATTTTGTTGTGTAAACTTTTCTCTACATATCATGTTTAGGATATAATTTTTGACAATAAGATTGTGGTTAACTATACTTTTGTCCTGCTTAGTGGATTCTCAGTTCGAATCCCTGACCAAGTATCCCTACTTGTGCCGATACACTCACATTCAAGGGTTTACGAAGTTTTTGAAGTAAAACTTCTTTGGGCGCGGTGATAGTTAAATTTCAAGATCGAATTTGAGTGCAGTGTTTTCGTGTAATGTTTCTTTTATTCTATCATCATCATCAACATTTTAGCTTATCACTAGTCCACTACCACTACTGAACATAGTTTATTTATAGAAGTTTATTTATACTAATGATCGGTGAAAATGTTGCTGCCCATCTTCTAGTTTTCGTTTTCGGATGATAGGGATGATAGGGGTGGTAGATTCTCTTAAGCAGGCACCACCCAATCCCATCCCGCGGGTGTCGTAAAAGTCGACAGAGGGAAATGAAAACCAGGAGATGGGCAGCAGCATCTTCCTGGAAAATTTCAATAAATAAACCGCGGTTACCAACCCGCCTGCCAAGCGTGGTAACTATGGCAAAATCCCTGCAATATGAGAGCTACAAACTTTTGTGGCTATCTTTGGGGGAGGCTTACCTTCAGCTGTGGACTTGTGATAGGCTGAAACGACGACGAACGACGACACGAAGCAGTTATTCAACAGTGAGTAATATTTTTTGTTACTTCATGTTTATTTCTTTTTATAAAATTTCTAATATGTATACTTAACTACTGCCACGTGTACCTATTGCACGCTTCTATTTTAATAGGGGAACCCAATTTATGTGTAATAACTTGCTAATCATTTATTTTATTTGACATGAAAATAAACCTCTTTTACACCATGCGGAATGAAGAAAAATAAAAAGCACTGAAAATTAGAACAATTGTTTCATATATTTCATTCTTTTGTGAATATTTTGACTGATTGTACACAACAAAATTTTGGACGCACAAAATTTAAAGCGATGTTTTATTAAGTTTTAAACTGTATATACGTATTTATCAATTTAATATTAAAAATGACTACAGAAGAACCGGTGGAAAGTCAGCCAGCTCCGTGCCATCCTGGTCGGTTAATTATAAAATTTCTCCAAGAAGTTAAAGAAGGCGCTACACTAGTTGAGATTTTGCAGCATTTGCGAACGAACTATGGCAAAGAAAACTCGGAAGAGCTAAGTCGGACTGTGGAAAAAATATTGGAAAATGGAGCGGCGTTAGGCTTTCTGGAAAGGAAGGGTTCTCATTACTTAAACTGGGAAACGAGAGAAATGCGAGGATGTCGGAGGAGACGCAGAGCTCGCAGCTCCTGTGGGCGGCGCAGACGTCGCAGGATCCGCCGGCGTCGCAGTCGGTGCCGCCGCCGTCGTCGTTGCCGCTACTGACTGCCTACTGGCCGCTACGCTGGCTAGGTTTAAGGTTTCATTTCAATTTTATCCTGACCTTAAACCTAGCCAAGTTTGTATATAAACCTGCTAGAATGTCATCGAATTATGTCTATTTCCACTGCTTTGTTTTTGCATATGATTTTACTTTATTGTAATTTCCAAATAAAAGGCAAGATGTATTTTATTGATCTTTATTTATATCATGTAATACATTTATTTACGCAGTGATATATAGTTGCGAAACATACATGTAAGTAGTCGATAATACACATTGAAGAAAATAAATAATAAACATTACACCAAAATAATTGATTAAATATTTTATTTAAGCGCCAAGGAGCTTCTTGACCGTGTATCCGGGCACCGCATAAAGGAGCAGCAATAACATGATGGCTACCAATATGATTACTGAAAATTTAAGTATAGTCCACTTGTAGTTGTGCCAGATGATGTAGCGGATCGACTTCAGGGGATTGAGGAACCACATGAAGGAGGCATCCGGGCGGCTGAAATTATTAAAGGAAATATGACTAAACGTAATAATACTGATTTTTTATCTGTCGGAATGCTTATAGTCATTCAAACAGATAGAGGCAGGCATTTTCATAATCATCGCATTCCAAATCATCGTTCATCGTTCGTTCCAGCTTATCACAAGTCCACTGCATATGCTTCCCCTATATATAGCCACAAAAGTATGAAGTTCTCGTTTTGGAGGGATTTCGCCATAGTTGCCACGCCTGGCTGGCGGGTTGGCAACCGCAGTTTATTTATTCAGATGTTCCAGGAAGGTGCCCATTTCCTGGTTTTCATTATCCCTCTGACGACTTTTACGACACCCACGGGATGAGATGGGGTGGTAGATTGTCTTAGGCCGCCGCCACACGGCTAACTAAAGCTAATAATTGGTGCAGTATATTGATAGTAATTCACTTTAGTAAGTTAAGTACTAAATACTAACTTTGGCTTATCCAACGGATCTGGTTCATTGCGCCCCAGACCCGCGGGCACTTTGTCGGCCTCATCACGTGTCAAAAGATGTATTTCGGCTTCAACTTTTCCCGTTAGTTCCATTTCCTCGGTGTCACGTTTGATATAAAAAGGCCACCAACCCTTCACGCGTTTTTGTTTAAATATATTAACCATTGGCACTGTTCCATCGTTACAAAGCATTTCCAGAGTGCACAATTTAGATGACTTTGCTCCTCGCGGGAATCTGTTCAAGTCCAGTGTTATAGCTCCTGCAATTTAAATTAATGCGAATTTACATGATAATATTAAAAAGTAAACTATAGGAATAATTTAAGTTTTACCTAAGAAATCATCTGCGGAGAAATGATCTGCATCCCATACTTGCAGCTCGAAACGAGCAGGGATTTTGCATTCGGTCTCATCCCAAGAGAATACTGACTCTTTTCTAGAAATGACAATACGTTCTTCAGCTTCCAAATAATCAAAAGGATATATGAAGCGCCAGTTAAAGTTTCCTTCGCCAGTTAAGGAACGGTAATGGATGTCCGTGCATTGGCAGTCGTCAGGACCTTTAAGCCATCTAGTAGAAAAAATAAATACTTCTAATTCAAATTGCTGAGTATTAAAATTAATAAAAATAATATAAAATGATTCATACCCCTTTACATAAATATCAGACATCTTTTCTCCGGTGAAGAAAGCATCGTCTTCCAACACCACATCGTCTGTATTCCAAATAATGACCCTCATCTCGTAAGATTTAGGCTTACGTGCCGATATATCCATTGGTGGTCCGGGAAGCGGCATATCCATTGGGAACATATCTACCCACATCTCCAGGCGTCCTTGCTCGATACCTTCGTAGAAAGAAATTTCAGAATTAGTTGTGGTTCTTCTCTTGTATGTTAGTCTATGAGTATAATAGTTTTTTTTTTGATGGACCTCCATTTTTTTAAAAAGACATATTTTTAAACGCACAAATGCGCGAAATCTTCGACTTTTCTAAGCATTACGCGAACTTAGGCGGGTAATAACAGCAGAGATGTCGGGAGATAAGAATAAGGACGAAAGATGTGGAGGAGACCAAAGCCTGGCTTGGCCGAGTTCACTAAAATTCCAAAAAAAATACCATAACTTTTAAATTAATGTCCCGCGGAATATTAAAACATTGTAGAGGAACTGTACGAAATAACTAAATTATTCTTGATTATGCATGCTTCATTTCAGCTGTAAACAATGTTCATTGCTATAAACTCAATTTTTTTTTGGCAAAACTCTATCATGTCTCTTATGCTTAGCGAAGATTTCTCATTACTCTCTTAAACTCGGCAGCGATAAACGGCAACTCTGCGTCATTACAGCCACAAGATGAAAGATGTGGCGGCAACGACACACAAGGACAGGCTGTTAATACCTTCTATTTACTGATAAAATACGGTTTCATGAAAGCAGGGAAATACAGTCGCTAATATTATAGAGTTTATGCTCATCGGCTCCAGAGAATATTAAAAAAGGTAAGACATGACAAGTGGCCTTGTTTTAATAGAAAGAAAATTTATGGCCATACACTACTTAGTTCATTATTAAATAACTTTATTATGAACATGAATATATTTTTGACAGAAATATTGCAAACTGTTCTGCATCACTGTGTGATTTCATTAATAATTTTAAGGATTATACAAAGCTCTAGTTCCACGCGTTACGTGTACACTTACCAGGTTTGTTGGGATTATACAAAGGTCTGGTTTCCACGTGTTCCATAACCAGTCGTGTACCAACACGTGGCACCTCTTGCCAGCGCCGAAGTACCACCAACGCCATCTGCTCTTCAATCGTATCAGGGTTGGAAAATAGTTCAGCGTCATCCATGGGCATGTTGAATATAGTGCGACCAACTTTAACACGTCCATGCTCGTAAATCGGTGGGTCCAGCTTTCCATCCTTACAAAGCTTGGCTAAAATTTGGGTTGGTTTCATAGCGTCGCGCCACCGATTATAGCCTTGTCTGAAAATATTAGAATATATTGAATTTCAAATCTTTAGAAATATTAGAGATAATCAGAAAAATTTACATTAAAACATTTTCAGTAACATGAAATATTCTGAGATGCATTCTATATAACACTGAGATTCGTCGAAAGCAAACCTTTGCTTTAATTATATAACACGATTACAGAATAATTATATATTTACGTACTCTTCATATTTCATTGGTAGACCACATGTTGCCCTATGCCGGCTGTAAAAACGATTCTCAAGATCAATTTTCGTTTCGCCAATTAGATCGTCGGACCCCAGCAAATCCCAATCCAAAACTTGAATCGTTAGCATGGAATCTTGCGGAAAAGTTGCTTCAATTTCAAAGCATTTCCCAAAAACAGGATTAAGTTGTTTCGATACATAATTTTCTTTGTCACTAAGTCTTTTTGATCCCAAATGCAATACGATATATGGATCGGCTTTTCCGTTTAGATCCATGGGATGTAGATCAGTTGCTTTTACTATATAAACTCTCACTAAAACATGAATGGGATCGTTACTTGGAACACCTTGAAAAAATCCATAATTTGGGTCAAATCCCATCACAGTATGATCATCGATTCCTTTGGGCAAAGGCCATTTATATACTTTTATTGCACCCTAGAACAAAAGTGTCCAGCATTAAAATGATAAAAAAATAGTAAAAATGTTTGACATTAGCCACGTGGCAGCGGTATATGAAGACACATTAATTTCTATGAGCGTCGTATTAGCGATAATTGGGTAAAAAAATAAAATGTGAGAGAGTAAATTAAAAAAATAAATATGCTCTCCTACCTTGAAAACACCAACTACTCTATTTTCATCTTCAGTTTCATCACCGGTCTTTTTACCTCTGTATAATTCAAATGAATGCAGCCATTCCTTGAATTCTTCGTATTCAGATACTGCTTCAAGCTCATGTGGAATAATCTACGGATAGGTATTTACACACTATAGCTTTATAGATACGTTTGAGTAGAATGTACAATTTATGTGAAATATGCTAACAATGAATGTAGGTAGTAAAGATTAAGAATGCACACCTTAGTCAAAGCTGAGCTTGGAATTTCATTTTTCTTTGAAATAGTCGGGCTTAATTTTGTTCTTGGAGAATGTGGTTGCTGTTGCCGCCTACAACTTTCGCGTGTTGGCTGCGGTGAAAATCCTTCATCGCGAATATATTTGCTATCATCGGCACTTGTATGGGGTGTTTGAAGAAAGCCTGCACGTTCTCTTTTTGCTTCTTTTTCTTCTTCAATCATTGATTCCACGGAAGCAAAATACTTTGTCCACCAATCTTTGCTTCCCTCGTCGTCGTCTAATACTGAATCAGTGCTGACTTTACGTTTCTTTGCGCTTTCACGTTTATTGATTTTCTTATGTGCTCCTAATTTAACGCCTGTCCCATACGACATAGAACCATGACCACTGCGTGTTAGGAGTGGGCAACTTTCCCTCTCATTTTCAATTGTCACAATATCATCTTGAATTATACAATTCGCTCGCAAATCTACATTTTGTAATTGTATTAGCGACTTTTTCCTTTCCTCGATTTCTCTCTCACGTTTACTCATTGGTGTATATATGTATTTATGTATAGAATTTATAGTGTGTGTGCCGACCAAAGTAATTCTGCCAAAGCTGCGACAATCCATAACCCGAATGGTCAATGGTGGTCTATACAAGTCCTGATCAGGAAGTTCGACATCGACAAACTTAACAGGACTAGTGAAGTTTGGGTTACGTTTAGCATTTTGTATGACAGTAGAATATATTATATTTCCTGCGCATTCTATGTCAACTCTTGGTTTATCTACTGTTAACAAGTGAACGCGTTTCAAATCTCGTAAACCCCAAAACAGCACCTCAATGCGGTACTTTGAGAGCGTTGGGCGTATACCTCTCGGTACTGGCAAAATAGGGCCCTTATTCGTGTCAAGTGGTGGCTTTCCACTTGGCTCTCTAGGAGAGGGAAGCTCTGGCAAAATGGAAATATCTTGTTTTGGCGGAATCTCAAGTAATTCAAAAGTAGCTAAAAGCTCTCCTGCTCTATCATCACCGCGTGTAATTTCATGCCATTCCAAAGACGGTGGAAATTGCGGTCTTTCATAGTTATCTTCAAAAGCCTTGATCGTAGGTCTTGCTAGTGTACGTCCAATGAACTCAGATTTTCCAACTTTATCTTGATCAAATATTTCAATGACAATTGTTGGTGGTTCTGATTTAATTTGCTCAATGGTGCTATATAGTAATATGTCATCAAATACAAGTAATTCGTCCCAAGTAGGACTTAAAGTTTCATCAATTACTTGAGTAGAAGCCGTGCTGTCTCCGATTATAACTCTGGCAAATGGATCAGATAAACCAGAGGAGTCAGAACCGATCAAAGATCTAGCTTGGTAGATATAGGCTCGCATTTGGAAATTCTAAAATACCAAAAATAATAAATACATCCTTGTGTTATTGTAAGCCCCTTATAAAAAATAAATTGATTGCATTAATATTTCTAAACTTACGTGCTTTTCCGCGTAAAATATTACGTTAGGGGCGTTCGACCGCAGTTTATCAGCGTTACGTAGTTCTGAACTAACTTCATAGCCTTGGGGAAGACCATCGATATAATGTTTCTTGTCTTGCAAAATGCCTAGCCACAAGTTCACTCTTATCATTGCTGGAATGGTCCATCCACTCGGTGTAGTTGCTTTCTTCCCAGGCCACTAAAATAAAATAAAAAGATTAATAAGCATCAACCACAGAAAGTAAATCTGCTTCTGAATTACCACACAAAGTACGCTGCACCATTACACTACCTCATCCAAAAGTGTCACTCATGTACCGTATGAAAATATACCATGGCGGTGAAAAGGTTATTCTTAATTTCTATATTACATTTATTTAATTATCACTACCTTTAGAAATAGTGTCTGCATTTTGCCACAGAATTTGCCGGACTCTTCAGAATGATCAGAATAGATAATGTCTCGGGCTGGAATTCGGTAATACGCTAAACGCTTTCCATTACTTATCATCCAAATAAATATATCTGGCATTGCTTGTTGCGCCTGAAAGAAGATTATTTAAGTGAAAACTTCTTAGGAATCGTTGCGCTTTGAAACTCGATGAAACGAAAATGCGGCACTAAAAAGAGACAAACATATGACGTATATGTTTGTCTCTATAGGATTTAGCCTGCGAGAGAATGAGATATAATACAGTATACATTGTTTCCTATTATATTTATATTTTCGAATTCGTCCAAATCTTCGATTTCTTCGTAGATTTTGCTCTCATTAGCTTTACAACAAGATCAAAAACAGTATTTGATGCTGTATTTTAAAGATATATTGATTAAATCCAAACGAAAGCATATATTTAATACAATAGTTGCCATAAGCCACTTATGTCATTTGTTGAAATTGAAAACTTGGGAGTCTATATAATATGTTATGTAAAATGTAAAATAATTTTTAAAGTTGGTAACAATATTATAATAAATTAACCCTCGAAATATCCTACTCCAGATGGTCTCATTCGCATTCGTCTTATTATGTCGAAGTTTAGTTTTCTGCAGGTTTCACTTCTACTGCATGTGAACTGCACACATGTTTTTTTTTATTTAATAATTGGTTAGTAATAAGAGAAAGGTCATACATACATACATACATACATAAGATCACGACTGTATCCCATAAGGGGTAGTCAGAGACTGGGTACTCACTGCAAAAACAGATGACTGTCACAATCCACGTTTCACCAAAACAATATAATGCACTTGGTGTGATAGGTGGTGAGCCCATCGCCACCATGCGCTGTTGGGTGCACAGTGCAGTTTAATTCCTTACTCGCCTTTTACGAGATCCAATGGATGAGATGGAATGGTAGTATTCTTTAAACGAGCCGCCACCAAGGTCATAGCAATTAATAAAAAGTTTGGGAATATTAATCTAAATTACTTACGTCCTCACAGATATGCTTCAGCTTGTTCAAGTGAGTGAATGCAGTACGAAGACGATCCTTAATGGAATGTTTCGTAATAAGTGCTTTAAGGCTTCTTGTCATGTTACTTATTTGGTCCTGTAGCAAAAAGTTTTGTATAAGTTAAACCAATTGCAAAGTATAGTGTACGTGTAAGTACAGTCAACGTTGACAATTTTACAGCAATTTATGACTTATATTCTCAAATTCTACTTACAATCTCATAAAGACACATTTTCTGCCGATCCCTATCTAGTTTAGTGTTTCCTATGGGTGGAGCGTTATTCATGTGACGAATATATGCGGCACAGGCATTACTAACGGATTCCAAAGCTGATTTAACAGCTGCTACGCTTGTATTGTTGGGACCATTGTCAGACTCGATGCCCATCTGTGCGTCCAACAGCCCCTCTTCCTGCAAACAAGGTTTTAAAATATTATAATAGACAATATTCGTAAAGTATACAAGTAAATTTGGAAAAATCTTTCAGACTATTTACGTAAATGCTGTTGTGCCACAAATTTTCGTAAATAATTCTAAATCAAATCAAAAAGTAAATGAATTAAGAAAAAAGTTTATGTGTTTATTAGAATCGGAAAAGAGTAAAAAAAAAATTAATAATATTAAAAAAACACGACATCCTTACAAATTTTTCGATGATTTTTGCAATCATGTTTGAATTGTACATTCGCATGCGGTGATCAGGCCATATGCTGCGTACATGCATACATTGTTTGTGATCCCAGTAGGGTAGATAGTAATAGTTTTTGTCCGACGATGTTGCCTTTGTTGGATGTGTAACACTTTGCCAGTACCCAGTATCGGCGTTTAATTCATCTAAAATGACACAATGTATGTTTACATAACTATAATAGAAAAATTTAATAATAGCGATCCGCCCCGGCTTCGCTCGGGTGCAATTTACTAACGAAGAAAATGAGAAGTGCGCTTAGCAAAAAAATATTAAGTATGTTTATTTTATACCACGCCTCTATCTGCAGAACTATCAAACTGAAGAGATTTTAATACAAAATTCCATTCGATTTTATCCAAATATTCCGGTGAATTTTCCAAAACTTTTCTTTCATACAAACCTTGTCCTGAAAATTACGAACACAAAAAAAAATCAGCCAAATCGGTCAAACCGGTCTAAAGTGGTGATCTTTTATTCTCGCGGCAATTGATTTTTATGTATGTAGATAGATTTTTCAAATAGGTAAACATATCATTCGGATAAGTGAGAGTGGACACTTCTGGTGACTTAAAGGTTATCAATGAAAGTGTAGCCTTTAAATCTGCTTTTTCTTTGTCGGTCTTAACTTACTTTTGGTTAAGTGTTACGACATAAATGGTCATAGAAAAGATAAGTTAAATACAAAGTGGAATTATGTACTCGATCAATTTAAATCTTTATTATCTTTACTCGTCGTTTTTTCATACCCAGTTCTTCACATTCCAAATCTTGAGGTCTCTTCACCGATTCATTATGTCCATCAAGTGAGTTGCCAGAATTGCCGATACTTAGTTCGAATTGAAGCGGCTTATCAACAAGACGTTTATCAATCATGTTTGCGTCAAAAATACTTGCGAATAAGAAAAATTCTTCATTTTTTTCAAATGATGACTCAGTAATAGGTATTGTTGGTTCCACCTCTACTTCTGATGCCGGACATTCTACACTATCCATAATCTCCGTGCGAATTGATATCAGAACTCTGTAATAATATTTTATTGATAACATTTACTCATGACATTAATAACCAAAGTATAATTTAATCTTGAAATATATTATTACCTTGCTCGATACGAAACCCCTTCGCCCATACCCATGTTAAGGTTGGAATGCTGGTCTATAATACTATAGTCACGTGTGGAACCATATAGATAAACATACGCAGGGCCAAATGTTGGTAGGAAACCTGAAAAGAAAAGTTTAGTATTATAACGAATGTCTTTAAAGAAAATGACTTTCTTATTATAAATAAAGTGACTAGACGAGCAAATCGTTCTCCTTATGAAATGCAAAATCAACCCATAACAGATTCTGTACCCCCAGATCACATCTGCGTGGCACCACACTGCGCTCGTCACCCTGAGACGTCTGTTCTTAAGTCTCACATGTTCAGTAATTACACTAGCTATAAGTGTCCTTCAGACCGTAACATGGTAATGTTTGCACACTACTGCTTGACGGTAGATTATCTGGCAATAGATGAATTTCTGCTCCGAAATCCTCTATTAATTAAAAACTCTTTTAATTAGAAAAAATCTGCCTTTTGGTTGCCATTGTATAGTTAATATGACGACCGCGTGGCCTAGTGCTCAAAGTACCTGACTTCTACGCCTTCCTTCGGGTTCGAATTCCAGCCGAAACCAACATTTGTGCTAAAACACCAATTGTTGGTTTTCAGGTCTGGTTGTGTTGTGATTGTCCCCGTGTTTCTGACACTGCATCCTAGCCTACCTCCGATCTTATCGCATCAGCGTTACATCGGGCGCGGGTAGGTTGGGACGAGTTAATGCCTCTGTATTTGCGCGTACACTTGTGGCACTATAATATCTCCTGCGCAGTTGATGGCTCTCGACAGTATTCGGAAGTTGTCGCCGAGGTCGAAATCGGCTAGGAGAACATCATCATCATCATAGTTACTATATAGAAGTTTTAATTATTCTAGGTGTTAACCAATGGCCATAATAAAACACAGAACTAAATGTTTTCTATATAAAATAATTAAAAAGTTTTACCTCTTTCTCCATCATTCGATATAGTTTTCAGATCAATGAAATGGGTACCAATGATATTTGGATGCACAGCATCGTTGTCTCTGAGCTGAATCTTAATGCGTTGACACAGAGGTGGAAACATCTCAGTAAAAACAATTTGCTCGTTCCATACTGGTGTGTATGAATTCTTCTTAACAGACGTACATCCCTGACATTAAAAGAAAACGTAATTCACTTAGTTATGAAAATAAAATCTAAAAGTTTTGTTTCCGATGAAAAATGTACTATGAAGTAAAAAAATTAAAGATGTACAGATCATGACTTGTCCAAATTTATATTATTTTATTTCCGCTCGGCGTTATTTCAGCGAGCTGTGGCTTTTCTCGGTGTTTCTATGCGAGATAGGACTGATAATGCTTATATTAGCAGCAGTACTAAGGTAACTGACATATTAGCATTAAGGATCAATAAGTCAAAGTGGCAGTGAACCTCGAAGTGGCAGGTAGCTCGAAGCAAAACGCAATGTAAGACGACTTGCTGCTTCAGGAAGCGACGACGTGTCTCCTATTACGTGGATGGTCGATAGAAACTGATAACTTAGGACTTCGAAATCTATGAGGGATCTATGGGCCTACGTTCAGCAGTAGAATTGTGATAAATGTTATGATGATGATGATAAGTTATTTCTTAATTGTGTGCTACGCTCTTGTCGGTCTAGCATTGTATATTTCCTCGTAAAATAGTTTTCATTTTCTAATAAGTTAGAAATTAATTTTCGTTGCAAATCGTTCACGTGATTATTGTCTTCCGATCTGTCAAGCACCGGAATTAAATTTTTTGAAATAGAACAGAACTGTATTTTTTTGATTACGATTGATCATTCCATGTATATATTTATATTTGATTTGATATTATTTTTTTTTTTGTTTTTAATATTTAGGATATAAAATAAAATATTTTACTTACAAGTTTTGGCGCTCTTTTAAATTTCATGGTATGGGAGTGAGTTTGATTCCCGTTCCCCCACTAAAATTGTTAGTAGAATTTTGAGTGCTATTTTATCAAGTGCTCGGGTGACAAATAAAAAATATTTCGAAGCAGTGTGGTGGACTATTCCCGACTCCCAAACCATCTGTTACTTTTAACATTAATTTTATATTCACATTCGAGTGTGGTGGAAATATACCTATTGTCTAGTAAGACAATGGTACACATTCCAGCTGATACTATTATTTGTGCAAAATAAAATTAATGGTTTTGAGAGTAATTCGAGTGTCCCCGTATCTTTGACACTACATCTAAACCACTTTTATAACGGGCAACTCAGAAATATTTTAGATTTTGTTTCAAGTGTTACGAATAAAATGTGGGAAATGAGGGGCAGGATGGTTTGCTTCTTGAAGACAAGAATTGAAATCAGCTGCAGCACCTAGACTAACATGAATGCGACTTTTGTTCATTTAAATTGGTTTTCCATAATTATAAATCACGCTCTATATTATGGAAGCACTTTTTTATGGACACTGTTTACATTCCGTTTAGGTGATAATTACTACTAGTAGTCAGGACATGTTGCCGTGGTTAAAATCGGCTAGGAGAAAATAAAGACAATATTTTTTTATCTATGAGATCTCATTTCATATAATTTTAAGGTTTACTTTTTTTTAATAATCTTATAGATCGCAAAATATCTCGTGATTGTATCTGATGTTCTTAACTTATGTATACGAATAAGCTCCAACAATGTGTGAAAAAAGATTATGTTATCATATATACTTAAGAACAAAACGAATGACTGTGTTTTCCCTACTGCTTATTAATAACGGTATAAATTGTTGTATTCCAGAAGCAACTGTTATTTCTAGAAAACCCGACTACGAAAAGACTTGATAGAAATAACAGTATTAAAATGCAATATAAATAAATATGATAACTAATAAAACCAACAGTTCAAATATCATACTTACAGTCATACCGGCGAAACAAACTTGCACGTAAGGGTCCACCAAGTCTTGAGTTTCGCCAGTGAATGCCCTCTTCACATTAGCCAGAATCGAGTAGTTCATTTTGGGAAGACCATCGGCTTTGTATATCTTGACTACAAATCTTGCTCGTTGCCGCTCAATTGGGACACCATCGGGTAGAAGAAGATTCCTGTAAAAAATGACAAGCAAAATTGTTCGAGCGGTCATTTGATTTTGGTTTGTCGGCGGTTATCCTTGATAAGGATTCTACAATGCTGAGATTTTTTTTCTCAAGATTTATTATTTTTATAGATTTATTTATAGATTTAGTTTTAATCCAAATTAGTCTAAGATAGTAATTTATTAAAGTCCATGTGAATCAAGTTTCGGGCACAGATGTTTCTTAACTATGGCATACAAAATCATTTTTCAATGCTTACATATTTTAAAATATATATTAGTGATGTCGTGTGGTGGCGGCGTACGAGAATTCATCACATCTTCTTATTTTGTCCTATGCTGTAAGACTCGATTAAATTAAAAAAAAACTAAACAACAACTGATCATGATGAACTTAAGATAAAATAAACTGCAGAATAACTGTGTCAAAAACGGAAAAGCCTGTAAACAATGCACCATGTGGCAGTTTAAAAGATTTCGCAATTACAGCGATTGTCAGGAGGATATATTTTTTGGTTAAAGTGACGAAACGAGCATAACGTTCACCTGATGGAAAGTAGAACGTCAGCCCATAACAAATGCTGTGTCACTTGTCGTCACCTTGAGACATCAGTTCTTAGTCTCATATGCCCAGTGATTACGTTAGAAGGATTCCCGCAAAGGAATCCTTCCACCTCCTAAATTGCCAGTAATGGCTATTATGAAGTATTTATTTTAAAATAACAAAGTTATTGGGAGATTTAGTTAGAATTATATAACCTTAGTATATTCTTACATATGTGCCCGTATGTGAAAACGTTTTAAAAAGCTAAGTAAAAACTTACTATTAAATAAATGATTAATTTATGGATTTCACCTTTCTCTAATTGTATGTTGCTAATTAAATTTCAACGTAACAAGGGCGGAGTAAGAAAAATACCCTTTATCGTTTATTTTTCAAACCACGCAAGCGGTTTGCGTGCAAAAGTTACGGAAATGAATATAAGCATAATTTTATTTTATATTCTACTATGCCGTTTGTGTAATAATACTTTATTATATACCACACCGAGTGTAACCTTAATTTGAATTGAAAATGAATAAAACATCATGGAAAAATATACTTGCTCGCGAATAGACAAAAATTGTTTTCACGGCATGAGATAACATTTTGACTAACTTTACTTTTGATGAGACTGCTTTGTTTCTGAAACTTCTTCAAGCAATAATATTAAGTTATACACGCTCACGAATTTTTTTTATTGTATAAAGTGATGAAAGGAGCAAAACGTTCACCTGATGGTGATGGACCCAGAAATTTCTGTGTGACACCACATTGTGCCCATCACCCTGAGACATAAGTTCTTAAGTCTCATATGCCCAGTGATTACGCTAACTCATAGTACCCTTCAAACCGAAACACAGCAATGCTTCACACTACTGCTTCACATAAATACATTCACATATTTACATATAAGAGCTACGTTGTCGTTTAAGCCTATCTCAAGTCCACTGCTGAACATAGGCCTCCCCCATAGATACTTACTTATGTACATACATAATATTATTATATAATATTATACATACTTAAGTAGACATATCTACCTACCTACCTACATACCTATATAATTTCACATTAGTAGATCGTAATAAAAATAAACGTAATAATAATTCACATCATTGCTTTACCACCCTGAAGTTGATGTCGTTTGCGCAACTCAAAACTACAAGGTATATTTTCGCTTAAAATATTAATGTGAGGCTCAGATACTCCTGTCACCATTGCATTACGTCAGTGACGTGTAATTTACTATATTACGCTTTATTATACATAAGATCACGACTGTATCCCAAAAGGGGTAGTCAGAGACTGGGCACTCACTGCAAAACATATGACTGCCACAATCCACGTTTCACCAAAAAAATATAATGCACTTGGTGTGATAGGTGGTGAGCCCATCGCCACCATGCGCTATTGGGTGCACAGTGCAGTTTAATTCCTTACTCGCCTTTTACGAGATCCATTGGATGAGATGGAGTGGTAGTATTCTTTTAACGAGCCGCCACCACACGGCGATATATTATATGCTGCGAAAGTCGAAGTACGAAGTTAGGGATCGATTCAAAGCAAGGACGGACTGCAAACAAAAACCACACTACCAAGTTACTTCTGTTGCAACTTTTACGGACGGTCTTCTTTCGGCAAGGCCGTAGGCAATCTACAGAGTGGATGTTTAGTAAAAGGTGATATTGTGGTAAGAAACGTGCGAACTCTCAGCTGAAACTTCGTATTTTCGTAGTAGACTGATATCGGATAGTACTGATGTAGTCTTCGGTGCCGGTACCACTAAAACTGGTAATTGGTATCTTAAGTACTGATTTACCGTGTTTCTTTGACAGTCGAGGAATACTTCATGAGGGATTCTGCATATCTGAGATATTTTTTTTTATCAAAAACATGTGATTTTCGCGAATCCGTACTGGAGTAGTGTGACAGACTCTTCCTCACGAAAATTAAAGAAAGTCTGGTCGCAGCCGAGGGACATTTATAGACGATTGCTTTATTTCACTTTCAAAGAAGTAAATAGTGTCTGCATAAATATCTGCGCACTTACGCCTCTATGTCGTCTTCATCTTTCTCGCTGATCGGCGGTATCTTGATGGTGTCCCCTTTTCCAATTACGCTTATGTCACATTTCAGGTAGCCCTTTGCACCTGCGGCCACGTCGTCTGGATCCGTCAGGAGTGCCCATTTGTGGTAGAATTGACGGTCTATCGACAAAATTAAATGTATTATTATTGTCTCCAAAGTGAAGTGAATAACCGCTACATACATTATTTGCCACGATATACGTGATATTAGTGAGACCTGTGTATTTTAATTCTGCGTATCTACATTTTTATAATGCAAGCCGCACGGTGGAAACTTTAAAGCGCATTTCATAAACCCTTCTATTAAGGATTACTTATATATTTCACTATACGTTTCACAAAACTTTCACTAATGTTTTCAATATTTTGTTAAAATAAAATCATCAGCACAACGATGTCATACACAATAATTATTACATGTTCTTCCATAAAGTCTTAATACGAAAAATTAAAACATTGTACAAAACATTGTATTTTTCATTTAATATTACATAAAAACAAGATAAATCGAATCCAATAATTAAATTTTGTATACGCGAAAAGTATCTAAGCACTATCTTTAGTGTTATAAGAATTATAACGTATTATATTTTAAATTAAATTCGCCAAAAGGTGGAATCCTTTATCATTTGATTCAAATCTTAAACAGTAAGCACGGAGGCGCTTCTAGAGTTCAAGCATGTCACCGCATAATTCTACAAAAAAAAACTAGTTACTAAAAGTATAGCCCAGACAATGAGATTCCGATATTTCTAACCTTAAGTACTACATAACTTTACTACGGAAAAATTAAAAGTTACTTGGTGTTACTACTGTTTCGATCCTCTTAAAACTTTAACTTAATATTTTTCGAAATCATAAATAAAGCCTATTAATATTATAAAATTCTCAGAATATTTCGCTAGCATATTTATTATTCTTGGCTTAGGCGCCACTTACCATAAACAATTGGTGCTAAATTTAAAACATTAAAAAACTATAATTATTGATGTGCGATTCTAATAACTTATTTCTTAAAATGAGATTGATATATATGGATGTTCTAGGACTAAAATACTACAGTGAGGTAAAACCACATTTAAAGATAATATACTGTAGCCATAAAAAAATATAATTCGTTTATTATGCACAAACAAAAAAATGATAATCAATAACTCGCATTGCAAGAACGCCGCGGCAATATTCGCTAGCGAAAAGGAATCGTAAATACGCTGAAATAAACGACGGAACAGTCTTTTCTCCCTCATACAAATTCGAAAATGCAATTTCGCTGAGCGTAATATTGAAGCAGTGTGCTCTAGATTTAATCTGTGAAATACGGAAATAACAAAAACCAAAAAAAACAAAGTAAATGTACTTCGTATATTTAATACTATGGGTGTGTTTGAATTCACAGCTACACGGTCTACCATATACTATATACTCTAATAATAGATATTCCAACTAATATAATTAACATTACGCGGATTAATTCCAAAAATATAGTGTTTTGTAACTTGAATAAGATGAAATGACTGATTACTAATTTCAAAAAGTAAACGCATATTAGCGTCAATGATATTCATAGATGTTGATATGTTAGCGTAACTAGCATAGCGTAGGGCAGGGGTTTACATGTTATGCGGAACTCAAGTATTCGGTTGAATCTAAATAGATTTTCCGCGACAATTTAAATACACTGGCACACTATTTTATATAGAGTTGCGGGTATTAGCTAAGTGTCCCGAAAAAAATCCGGATGATAGTCAAGCATAAACTTCAGGGTTCGCGAAGTGTTCCATTACAAAAAAGCTTGGGAACCCCAGGCCTAGGGAATGTCAGCGTCTTTGCGCAGTAAAGGAAGTCGAATTAGCATAATTCATAATTTTTCCGTGTTTTACCAAATATGTAAAACATGGAAAAATTATGAATTATGAGTGATAAGTTATGAAATAATATTTTAAAGTATTATAATCAGTGCTGATAACATGATGAAGTTTCTAATTCAACTTTCTAAATATACACATGCTATGATAATGCTAACAATATTTTTACATACCAACTATTATTTTTGGCGTTTATTTATATTTAATAGACAATCTATTATTAACTCTATACTGATAAAAGCATAACATTAAAGCATAAAATTAATTATCTAATTAATTGATGCACTGTCGGAAGTAATAAATATGAGTGTATAAAATTGAATCTACAGAAGCAACGCTCTGCTACGAAGAACAAAATAGCTAAAACAATAAACTAATACTGCTATTGTAGAAATTCTAAATTTTGTGGGTTTTGAACGGCTATATATGAAAACCTTTTTTTTTACTCTGGTGCTTTATAAATTTTTCTATAAAGAACTTTTATTGCCGAACGCGAAAGAAGTTTTTCATAGTCGGTCTTTGGCAAGTGGTCTCATGATGTCAAAATAGAGAAGATAGTAGAATTTCTTTCTCGAAGAAACGTTCTAGCACATTCTAAGCCCACACAGCGTAATGGTATATTTGATCCAATGAATATCGACATTTCGTTGTGTTTTGTTTGAATTCAATGGCGATAAATGCAGTTTTTATTATATGTACCTATTATTTGTACTTAACTACTTGTAAAAGTCTAGTCTATTGTATTCTGAAGCAAAACTTTTATACTTATGCAGTAAGACGGGAAGGCGCTGTCAATCCGCAGCCACGGTCTGAAATGTCGTGAAGATGTCGATAAAAGGTGCATGGATATAGAGAAATGCTGGCATGCAGTAGAAAAAATAGCAAGAAAGTTTTGCAACAAGGGATAGTTTGAATGTAGAACAGATAACAGATAAATTAACTACTAATTAAGGCAATTAAACTTCTTAAAAACACTTTTTGCGAAGGAAAGTAGAATAGTACCTAACATTAAGAGTATCCCTCTTTCTCTCCGTCTGCGTGTTAGTGTAAACGAGTGAATGCGTGTGCGCATGTGTGTCAGAAGTATTTTACCGCCAAAATAACTAAAATTTGTAATACTTGCAGACTTTGTAACATGTCATAATGTCAAAATTAAATATTATTTTGACTTTATAACATAATTTGTATTGTTTGGAAAATATCCTTCTCTATAGTTTACGTAACATTACCAGGTCACGATAAGATTTTTTTTTTTTAAATCTTATTTCAGTTAATAGCTACTTTGTAACAATTACAATTACTTAATGTAATTAGTAATATCGATTGATAATTTAAGTAATGATGTATTTTTTTAAATATTGTATTTTATATGGTGTCATTGTTATTATTCTTAAATATCATATTACGCAAAGTTAATATTACTTATAACATCACCTGCTTAAATACTTTAATTAATCTTGAGAAGGTCGTATAACTTAAAATAAGCAAAACACGAGGCAATGGAAACCGTGTTTTGTCTGTATGAATACATTCCTTTACTTTCTTTCGCTACAGCTTTCGAGATAATTAATCTCGAATGCAGTGTCCTCAGTCGGACGCTTTGAAAAACCGATTGTTTGTCCGCTTTTATAGCAGTAAGAAGAAGTAAAAACAGTATCCAATTTTATTAAGATAATTTTCAGTTTAATTACAGCAATCATGAGATACGTTAGAAATGTAGGAAGTTCTTTAACTGTCATTTATTTAAATACTAGACGACTTTCAATTTAGAGAGCTCTACAACAGAGTACTATAACATTGTAGTGTAACGATTTATTTAAGTGCGAATACCGCCGTTTCAGCACACGACGGCTCATAATAAATTCAAGGCTTTTTTAGAGCAATGCTGACCAATTACGGAAGAACGAGTTTAATTTTATTATCATTCTGAGTTCGTAAATAGATCACCACTGGACTTACCCTAAAGTAAAGAGAATTTGTCATAATGGTCGCGCTTACTGAGCGGATACCAACCAGACATCTGTCATCTGTGTCTGTACCAGATACCCTACACATTAGACGCCCCTTTCGGTCACGTTTATGAGTATTTTAGGTCTTACTTTACTTTAGGTTTAAGTTATTCCGACAGATGACGGAAAACGCCTAAAGTAAGTAATAGCGTCCGCTGTGACATATTTCCCCCTTACCCCCGAGAGCTTGGATTGTCATTCTGTGTGCGAGAAGAAATGGCGCAAGAAACTCCAGCGACGCTTCTATTCATTAGTAGGTCCTGCCTAGGATGCGGCGGTATCGCGAATAAGTTTGTCTGATATACCGTCGCCAACGGCGGCGGCGGTATGATCCTGATTGTGTTGTGTGTGTGTCGTGTTAAGTAGAGTTCTTGGGCTCTAGTGGTAGCGTCGTCCAGTTTATCGAGGACGTGCTTCGGTCTCCTTTTTCTACCAGTCGAGTTTTGGTGTAACGCGAGAGGGCTGTATGTGAAGAATCGGCGGGAGGCCAACTTAGGCCAACTTTATATTAGGCTATGGTAGGAAGCCCGAAATCAACGTGAAGGTTTATATTATGCAGGAACCACGGTGCGACCTGATTATGAATACCTGAAGTCGATGAATTCGATGCGGGGAGGCATGCGCAAATACGGGGCTTGCATATGACATAATTGGCCGGATATAGGCTTTGTAGATCGTAGTTTTAGGACGAATGCACATTTTACTATTTTTGTTTAGTATCGGGTGTAATCGGCCGAGGACAAACGCCGCTCGGTTCCTTAATTGGTTAATCTGTGGACCGATGCTGAGTCTTTCTCTTCTTCGTCTTTCTTTAGTTCCCAGGCGGCAGGATTGGACGTTCAAATAACTCTATGGTAGGGAGATGTGGCTTTATACGCCGCGAAAAGTAATTGGCTGCACTTTCGGTGGGGTTGACCTCGATCCTCCATTTCCGAAACCAGTTCCCGATGGTTCGGGCTGCGGATTGGAGGCGCTAAGAAATAGCGTCTGGATTTCGTCCAGGCACATAGAGACATGTATTGTCTACGCTGGTGTGCGGTATGTCCTTAGTGAAGAGAGTGTAAACCACGGGACCTAGGCCAAAGCCTTTAGGTACGCCGGCATGGATGGGATGTGTTACGGATCGCACCCGCTCGACGCGGTATCGGAAGGTTCAACGACCTAGAAAATCTCGTATGATGAGCACGAGGCGATCTGGCACACCAAGCTCATATAACCCGTTGTGCCAGATCTTGTCAAACGCTTTTGCCATGTCGAAGAAGAGCGCTCCGGTTTGAAGCCCGTGTTTCATACACGGGCTTCAAGCCGGAGCGCTCCGTTATGCGGTGTACCTGCTGGGTACATGAGTGTTTGGACGGAATCCAAACTGCTCGTGGATGGGAATCCCTCGAGACTGAATGAATTTTTACAAGCGGGCGAAAAGCTGACGTTCGTATATATTGCCCAGAACCTTGAGGAGGCCTATAGGCCGATATGCGGTGGGATCGGACAGCAGTTGTCGTGTGCGCTCGCGTAAAGTCAGTATTATAAAACCATTTATTTATTCAAGTATGTACATTCGGTATTATTGTATAAAATATACTAAATATACTGAATATGGTACACGTGTGCTATTACAAATTGTGGTTCGTCTTCAGAAATAAATAAAGGACTGAGTTATTATCTCTTTCCATATTATGAAAATTGTTGTCATAGTTTTTTTTTCATTTACAGTAATTCAAATTCAGTCTGTCTTCTTAATCATGTGGAAATTTGTTTTGAAAGTTATTAGTGTCTAATCTATTGTTAAGTAACTAATTTTAAGTTATAGCATTCTTTAATTAAAAATTAATACAAGAGAATTTCGATCGAGTCAAATTGTTAATTTTACATATGCTCAGCAGTAGCTATCAGTGCTTTGTTAACAGAAACACTTTGCCCACTACTGCTTAATGGAAGAATAATTGGCACTGCAGTGGTCCCCTATTTAGACTGATTTCTGCTTAAAAATACCTGTGAAAACTTACTTAAACGCGCAAACTAAAAACTATCGCTGCAGATTTAGTATGAAATGCTGACTTGAAGACGTTTTCCATAACATTTTTCGTGATGGTTAGTTCGTAAATAGACAGAAGCGCGTGACAGGTAGGCATTTCCTTTAGTCGACTCCCTCGACACCTGCAAAGTAAGAAAATCTGCCACTCCAGATTTTCTTACTACTTCACTACACGGCAACGTTGATAACAGTATCATTATTTCAGCCCGTTACAAGTAATCTCTTAGCAGATTCTCTCTTAGTAGGCCTACCCCATAGTTTGGCACAAAACACGGTCCTGAGCCACCTGCAACCATCGAGTTCCAGAAAAACCATGCGGATCGTCGCTCCATCTAATGGTGGGACGCCCTAAACAATTTTGATAACAAATTCATTGTAATGAACAAACAACGTACGAGAAATCTAAATTCAGAACCAGTCTGAGCGTGGCAGTGGCAGCACAACATAATGATATTAGTCTCAACTCTCTCAACTTAGTTACTCCAATTTTGTACGGTGAGTGTTATTGACGTTAAACCCAACGAACCAAGCATGTTATTTTAAAGCCTTTGTATTACTCGCATTATTGTCGGGCGAGTAAATGACATTGATGGTATTTTTGTTATGAGTTACATTTATAAACTGACGTGGTTTATACAGTAATTATCATTTTAAGCAATGAAACAAATTAGTTGATTTTTTTTTAATTATAAATGTTTACGAAGTATATATGTCATAAAATATATTCTATATATTTAATTATATAAAAAATAATTATTTAATTAGTAGCACGTTTTGTGAACTTCAATTTCTTCGTTGAAACATCCTTTCATGTCTGATTATAGGCTACGTAATTATTTGCATTTTTCCTTCATTTTTAGACCACCCCTTCTTTTCAACTAAATATTGAAAGTTTTAAAATAACAACAGTGCACGGTTTTATTTTAAACTAGCTGTGTCCCGCGGTTTCACTTGCGTGAATAAGCCGACCCCGGTCAATAATATACATATAAAAGGTTGGGGAAAAAGTTTCTACGCATTTTGTATGAAAACACAAGACGTTTTTTTCAAAGTTTATTTTCATTTAATTGCACATATCTACTGATATGTGCCATTTTGTTCAATTTTTGCCATCTTGAAGGTAGTGACATGATCCCGCTGCTGTTGAAATTTTGGGACTTCTGAGCAAAAAACCGGTCCGGGCAATATGGCGGATGCATTAACACCTCCCAGCCAAACTCTCCTAATTTTTGCTGAGTGGCTAAAGATGTGTGTGGTCTAGCGTTGTCGTGATGAAAGACGACACACCCTTTCTATTGATCAATGCCGGCATCTTTCTCTTAACTTCTTGCTTTATTCTCATCAATTGTTGGTAGTAGACATCCGAACCGATAGTTTTACCCAGCGGTAAAATCTCATAGTGAACAACGCTCTTCCAATCCCACCATACACACAGCATCACCTTATTGTGAGTTAAGCCGGGTTTTGGCGTTTCAATTAAGAATCGCAAATGAATACACGGTTTATAAGGTTTCTTTCAGTGAGCCCGTGTGGCAATGTATCGAGCTTTTTTGTGTACCCCGCTTATTTCAAATGGGTCAAAACAGTTTTAGTGGTGAATTCCCAGTTCTTCAGCTCTGTCGTAACTACTAATATGCCGATCTTGCTCCACTTTTTCAAAAATTGCGTCCATTTTATCCGTAACAGGGCGACTAGAGCTAGGTGCATGAATATGCATTGCTGTCACTGCATTGGGTCTATAAAGTCACAAAAAATTTTTGTCGCATGCGTTGCATATTTTCCTTTTTTAATAGTAATCGAATTTCTTCATTAGATCACTCATTTTGCCAGAAAGAAAAACAAATGAAAACTAGCTGGAAACAACATTTTACCAATTTGTTTCTTTTTTTTAAATTTAACCTTATATTTTACTTTCCTATTTATATCGGATTTCGGGGTTTACATTTCTTCTCGCGCGGAGTCCTAATTATTTTTCTAGAATTAAGGTAGCCTAAGTTACCCGCTATAATATCAGCTATCTGTCAGTGTCAAAGTGCCGTCAAAATCGGTACAGCAGTTTCGGAGAGTATCCGGAACAAATATACAGATAAAAAAAAACTATTATTATTATTTATGTAACGTATATACTTTTATAAGCATTGAGTAAAAAGCTAATATTTTGTTATTACAAACGGACACTTCAATTTTATTTATTTGTATATATGGTAAAAATATGTTTTATTCTGAACAATCATACAAAATAATATGATTGATTAAAAACATATTTTATAAATGTTATTTCAGCGAAAAAGTCATTTCCGTAAGTTCACAGAAATGTGACTGACTAGAAGGAGGTATTATACAACAGGTGGTTAAACTGCTACTCAAAATAAGGATCAAAGAGCATTTTAGTCCAAAGTCTAAGCATACCGCTGCTTGACTGCCATGTTTGTTAGGTTGCGTAAAGCCGTCTTTAAAATAGGTCAAAGGGGTGTTCAATATATTTAATTTCTTTCATTCGGGGACAATGTTCAGATGTTTTACTTGTAAAACTTTTTATTTTTGCGTATGTAATTTTCTAATTAAAGATTTCTCCGTTGTTATTTATATTTTTTTGAAGTGCAAATTGATTAAAAAAGAATAAAAACTGATTAACTGCGTGTCTGTACACGACTTCGCATATATATTTACGTCTTTGTATAACAGTAAACTCATGCGCGCTAAGATTTCTCTTGTATCGTTAGTGCCTTTTACAGACAATTTTTCATGCACAACATAGCCATACGATAAAACCACACGAGAACAATGTAATGTAAAAATATAATTTAAATAAACAAATTGCTCCAATTTTAAATAAACAAAGTCCAGAATTGGAAATTGAAATTTCCTTCTACTAATTGGGCGTGTCTAGGTCTTATTGCAGCAAAACGTTCACCTGACGATAATTGCAACGTCTGCGCATAATAAATGCTGTGTCACCCAGAACATTTCTGTGTGATACCGAACTGCGCCCGTCACCCTGAGACATCCGTTCTGAAGTCTCTTATGCCTAGTGATTACGCTAGTTTAGCAAACTGAAACGCAGTTATGTTTGCACACTACTGCTTCACGGCAGAATAACTGGTCCTGGGGTGGATTCCTGCATACTTACCAACTAAGTAGCCATACATACATTTACATCAGTAAGTTGAAAGTTTTTTTTAAAATTATGATGACAAGATCTAAAATTGTTCAAAAAATTACGTACAAATAATTTTATTGTTATTTTGATCCCTTATAGATAAAACATTTACATTATAAAAAAAACACGTGATTTTGTAATTCGTTACAAAATATATTTTATGGCAGTTTAATGGTTGTCATTGGTTACGATAGCATTAATTATACTGAGGAAAATAGCGCCACAGTCTAAGTAGCTAGATGTCACAGACGAAAACTCAGTTAGATATTCTGAGTGTCTAACTTATCGTACTCAGAATTTCGATCGCCCAGACACAACCATTGATAATTTGTCTGAAACCTTTGTGAGCGGAAATTCTTAACTTTCGATTTGACACCGATAGCTACAGCGTGTCGTAGATATGTCGCAAATACGAGTAAATTCGAGTGTACTACGAGTACCATAAATCCATAATCGCCATTAATTTGCTATTTCAGGCGTAATAAGAATTGCATCTCTAGCGCAAATACAATGTAATGACATATTTATTTTCATCTTGCAAATTCATCTATAACTTCATTCACCATGCATTTTTCATTGGATTTGGACGTCTATTAGGATCATTAAGTTATTATGTATACGTAGATGAGGATTACGTACATTTTCTTTAATGATTTAGTCCAAACTTTGAATTAGAAAACATGAACTAAAATTTAATTAAAAACGATTACCGTAAAAAGTATTTTGTCATTTTGTTGTAAAATATAAACAGTCATAACTTTGTATAAAGTGTTTATGATTATCTTATATTTAAAATATCATTGTTATTCACATCTACTCAATGAAGAATTAAACAAATGAAATAAGACTAAATATTTTAAGTATCCTGATTTGAAGTATCATAATTTAACTAAAACTGAGGAAAATGACAATTGCGTGCGTCAACGTACCTGGTTGGTTCCACACCGTGGCGACGTCGAGTTTGAAGTTTCCAAGCAGTTTATTCGCACGCAGAATGTTGCGCGATTGTAGTACCTGTGAACAGGGATCATGTTGCATATGTCACGCTAGCGTGTTAAGCGCTGTCACTTCACGTGGAACACGGTGAGTGAGCTTAAGTGACAATCGATACACGGTTTAATTCTCTTTGACTTACGAGGCTGCCAGCGTTTTGAATCGATTATTCTTTTGACTTAATAGTGCAATCGTTGAAATCGTCGAAAGTTTTCAGTCTGTCTTTACTTACAGTGAATCCTTTACAAGTTTCAGTATGAATATTATTTTAATGAATTTTAATTTCTATATTTGCAACGACTCTTTGTTCATTAAGCATGATGTTATTAAAAAAAATAGATTACATTAAAATCTTATTCAGCAACTGTATACAATTCATTGATAAAAGAACTTTAGAGGGTAAAAATATAAATTCGACATTTATTTTGACATAAGTTAGTAATTTCATGCATTGTGCAAGAAATTACTACATTGAAAATATTTTGTTTTTAATGATTAAGTGGTTTTACACGTAAAATTTACTGACGTTGATTTTGAACTTGAACACATAGAAAATTATTTTTATAAATCAGCTAGTATAATTTCAAAAACTATACCAACTGATTTAAAAATTAATATTATTATGAATAAATGAAAATATAATTTTTATTATGAAAATCCTATAAACTAACTAAGCTTAATTTTATGATCAACGATACTTTAACGACAATGCAAATTAATAAAAATCAATGTAAAGTCTCACATACTTTAAGCGTTTTATTTTTAGATGTATTTCAGTTTGATTTTACGACGAATAGAAGAACAACTGGAACGACTGGGGTGCTTTCAAGAAATTCCTTTGTTAGTGACTTTACATTAATGCGTTGGGTAGGAATATTCAAAGCTTTATGAATCGAGATTGTTTTCATAAATTACTGTAAATAAAACGTTGAACGCCTTATGTTCTTTTATTTTAGACTAAGTAGCGCAGTCATGCAAAACCGATCTGATCGGGCGTGTATGAAATGTGTTCAAATGACGTGTTTTCAAAGATCTGACTGCAATACAGCGACTTTAGACTTGTTAATATATAACTGAAGGCAACTGTGGAAAGAAAATATAAGTCTACAGCTATATGTTATAGCTTCTCCGTTGTTTCCATCCCATTTCATTGTTTATCATACTCTTTCGGATGTGTGAAGCGTTTCGGAGTTATGGTGAGCTCGCTTACCCTTATAGTATTATGGAACCTAAAACTTCTAGTATTAGTTCAAATATGTTTCCGTCGTCAAATATGCTTCGTTTTGCATATCGCATTCATTTATGTAAATGTAGAGATTATGTAGTTATTACTATAAAATAAAATACCAAAGTTAACCCAAGGGTAACTGCATAATCTGTGCAGTTTTCATATCACTCATCCAAAGAGAATGTAAAACTACGTTGTATCAAAATCTTTAGCAGTGTTCACGTAATATCCATATATTGATAAAAAGAGAGGACATATCAATGAAGTTTACAATATAAATATCGTAAATTTCAATATGTTATTTTCGGTGCCCTTTCAATATTTTTCATAAACTACTTCAGGATTTAAACAACAATTTTACCTTTTATGTTATCCGGTATGTTTGCAAAATAAATATCACTGCATACACTGGATACACTTCGCCCAGGGCTAGATTGCAGCGAACCATGGATAGGCAGATAAACACGGCAACGGTAACATATTAAAATTGAGTTTGTATTTAAAATTATGTCCTTGTAACTTTAAAATGTTAGAAAAATGTTTTTATTTTCCAAAGCGGTTGCCGGATAAATCAAGTCAGGAGAGAAAATGACGGAAAATGTCTTGTAGTGTTTTTGTTGTATTACTTTATCATCATAATTACTATCATTGATAATTAAATAATAGATAATTAAATTAAATTGTCCATTGTTGGATTGAGCCCTCCCCGAGAAGACTTCATGCACCTGACCTCCAATAGAAATCTTACTTAATTTAAATTTTTGTCTTTGATTCTAGTATTACATTTAATTAAATAAATTATTCATTTTTAATATATCATAGAAATATATTTTTGAACAATACCTGAATATGTATTTCTACAGAAAAATATATTATAGCTACAATTTTTGATTAAAAAGGCGTCTTTCTAGTATAGCTTAAAGAAAATGTGTGTGCGTCAAAATACATAGAATGTTTTGCATTTTCTGCCTTTCAGTGTCCATGTAAATGTTTGAAAAAATATAACACTGTTGGACTCTCAGAACAATATTGCAGCGCAATATGCATCGCAAAATCAACATTGAAGCAGACGGTGTTTTACAACAAAAATTTTTTTTTGGTCGTATGATATTAAAATGCTAAAGTTAGTATCGCGCAAAATCCAACAAATTTGATTATATTTAATAATTTAAAGGTAAATTAAAAGGTATAGTGTTAATTATAATGTTGTAGTTGTTTCATTAATTACTGATTTAATAAAAACATTTCAAAGTAAATAAGAAAATTGTGTCAAATTGTTGCTTATTATGCTAATTGCAAACAATAAATTGTTTAAATAATATTTTAACGATAGTGAGCGCAACTGTATAAGAAGTTATTATTGCTGCTTTTAGTTCTTTAATAAACGTACTTTTCATTTTAATAAAAACAAAATTCCATTGTCATTGAGCATTTTCTTAGACAAGAAAATTATTTTTGACTTATCCTTTATTTTGTAAGTACGAGGCGAGACAATTAAGTCGTTACCTTGACGCTACACTTGCCTAAAACTTGATAGAAAAATTTACAAAAAAATTTTCTATTAATGTTTTTGTCAATGTTAGCTTCATAAGTTAGGTACGAGTATATTACTCAGTGAAAAAACCCGGCATACAAGCGGCTTTTCAAAATTGGATGGTTCCTGAGATGTAGAAATAAAACTCATCAATGTTGTTGTATTTTGTTAATGTATTACAATAATTTTCTTATGTAAATTTTGTAAGTGGACACTCATTTTTTCTCAACAGCATTTTTTTAAACTTGTATTCGTTTGATATCGCGCGAGCATATATTTATACATAAATAAGGATATACCATGTTGTGTGCATTATTTTTATATACTCATTGAATACATAAGTAACATAATCTCTTATTAATACTATCAATGTAAAATTTTAAATCCGACATTTAGTCCCGGATTTAATAATAATAATTACTTCGACCACTGTTTTGCCATTTCGTAACATAAAGTTATTTGACGGAATTTTTATAAATATTCATATTTAGATGGACTTTCTGTTTTCTACGTGAGGTTTGAATATTAAATTATTTTGTTTTTTTTTATAGACTAGGGGGCAAACGAGCAGGTGGTTCAAGTGATGGTAAGTGATCACCGCCGCCTATGAACACCTACAATACCAGAGGAATAGCATATGCGTTGCCGGCCTTTGAGAAAGGAATAGGCTCTTTTCTTGAAGGTCCCTAAGTCGTATCGGTCCGGAAAAACCGCTGATGGCAGCACATTCCATAAAGTGCAAGTGCGTGGCAGAAAATTCCGCGAAAAACGAACCGTGCTGGAATGCCAACCATCAAGGTGGTGACGATGGAATTTCAAGTGGTGCCGTAAGGTGCAATGGTGAAATTCAGCGGCTGGAATTAATCCGAACAATTCCTCGGAACACCCCTCGTGGTAGATCCTCTTAAAAATGCAAAGAGATGTAACATATCTTCGCAAAGCCAGGGGATCAAGCCGATCAGATTTGACATGGTCGTCGATGATTCGAGCCGCTCTTCGTTGAATGCGGTCAAATGGAAGGAGCTGATACTGGAGTGCCCCCGCCCAGAGATGAGAACAGTACTCCATGTGCGGCCGAACCTGCGCCTTATAAAGTTGCAAGCGGTGGGTATAAAGTTGCACGGCATGAAGCACTGTCGCGCTCTACTGAACACGCCAAGCTTTTTAGAGGCCAATTTTGCCTTCCTTTCCAAGTGACCGCGAAATTGAACGTTGCTTGATATGTAGACGACAAGGATTCTGATACTGGCTGAGGCAACGAGGGGTGTGCTCTCGAAGTGAGGTGATACGACGAAGGGTTTTGTTTTTTGCGGTTTTGTTAATAGGTTCTAATTATATAATTAAATCAGATATCAGGTTGTATGGTATTGAGATCATTAGTCTATAGGAGTGATAATAATGAACCGCAAAGTTTCAAAATTTTTAATATAATCCCCATCAAGAATTGGTGGATTTGAAAACAAAAATTAAGTATTATTAGCTAAATTCTAAGTTATTTCTACAATTTTTCCATACTAAGTCTATGTTTTTAGCACATATTTTTTTTATATAATATAACTTGTCTAATAATGTTTAGCTTTACAATTTATGTTTTATATTAAGAACAAGCCCGCAAGCTAAACAACAAATAGTTCGCTTTGACCAAAATTGGGATAAGGGACAACATTAACATAATTTATCCTTGAGCGTTTCGACGAGGCCGAATACAAAATGTACAAAATATATTGTTTTATTGGTTAAAGTGACGAGACGAGCAAAACGTTCACCAATGGTAAGTGCAACGTCTGCCCATAACAAATGCTGTATCATCAAGAACATTTCTGAGTGGCATCACACTGCGCCAGTCTCACATGCTCTCAGTGCTCTTCAGACCGCTACACAGTAATGTTTGCAAACTGCTTCACGGCAGAATAACTGTCCTGGGGTTTCCGCATAGAACCAATATCTGTATAGGCCCCACAGATTGTTTTTCTGTTCTGAGTGTTTATGCATGCATGCATGGAATTCCTGTCTTTTAAACGCATCGCACCATGATAACAGGGAATAATAATGAGGATCAACGTAAAAACTATTAAACATCTCGCGTAGTTAAAACTTTTCGTACAAGATTTATGCTTTATTGCAATATGTCTCTTTTGTAATAACAAATGTAGATTTTACATTATTAGTCGTTACATTCACTTTCTGGTATCCGATTTAACGTTTATACGAAGATTTTGTATAAATAATACGTGACGACCAATAAAATAATAATTGGCTTACTAGGTTTTAGCTGAGACACGAAATAAGAATCCGCGTCTCTGCAGACAGGTACGCTTACCACTGAGCAACGCGTTCACAATAAAAATAATAACTCCACTAAAATAGTAACTAAATCTAGTATTCAAAATGCAAGCATGCGTTCATTTAAGCCAGTGGCTTTAATGACGCTTGAAAATACTATTATACAAATTGATTACCAATTTAAACTCCGATTAGTGTTTACTGTTACACTAAACCAGCAGTTTGCTGATTTAGTGATAACACATTTAGACATTTCTAAGTGAAAGTGTTAGAATAGAATCTGTTTCTACAAATTTAACGGCGACGTTCTTATCAGGCTTTCTGCTTTCAACCCTCTGAATTAAAACTTGTAAATACAACAGTATAGTGTTCAGTGTGTCAATTCCGTATATAAAATGTTATCAGTATCTCTTCAAATGCTTTAATAGTGTTTTTATGAGCGATGCATGCTCTTGAAGGGGCAATCTGAGCTAACAAACAATCAAATTCATTTACGCGCTTTACTTTTCCAGCGCCTCATAAATATGTGTCATTTTTGTATAGCAGGTTTAACACTATCTAAAAAAAATATGAGTCATGCTTAGTGCAGGTACGTTTACAATATGTTTGAATACTTCCCGTTTAACTGTATATTATTATACTCTTTGCCGTTTAATCAGGCGTCTTTGACATCAGTATTTTTTTTAATAATGTTTAATATTAAGTCGCAAAATTTTAAAATATAATTACGCTACAGAGTTTATGAATCACGACCACAGCTACTCGTACTACTCCTGAATATTGTCAGAATTCATTAACTGCGCAGAAGATATTACAGTTCTGCAAGTGTACGCGAAGATACAGAGCGCTTATGCTATAAGGTCTGCAGGTTCCAATGCATTGTCAGACGCATGGGAACAATTACAATACAACCGGACCCGAAAACCAACAATTCGTGTTTTGTACAAATGTTGGCCCTGGCTAGGATTCGAATCCAGATTGCACCGAATCCCGAGCGCAGTACTCTGACCACTAGGCCCCGCGGTCTTTGCGACCATTATTTTAATTATTAAGATAACATTTTACCACTTTAGACTTCAGAGAATCCATCATCCCCTCTCGTACTTTATTTATTCTCTTACTCTACTAAAGGAATAAATGAGTTCGAAGATTAGCTAAATAATCCTTTTGTGTAAAGCATAATATGGCGGCTACAAACGTTCTCGTGACCGTGAACGACTTTTTAATTTTAAAGACATTGTATGAATTTTAAAAATATTTAACGATGTTGTTTGCTACTAATTGGAATCATGTTTTTTAGAATTGGAAGTAAATGATTAATCGTATTTTAGAAAACGAGCCCCGGGAAATATTTTTAATATAAAGGTTAGTTATTGACTTGGACTACCACTCGATTGGAGCAGTGGCTAAGCGATTAGCTTTTGCGTTAAGAGTTTGGAGTCTCGCTTGATACAAATAATTTTTATGGTCCATCGACAGTTTTAAATTGACGTTAGAAAGAAGAAAGAAAGAAAGAATTTTTTTTATTCAATACTACAACACAACATACAAAAAATAAGTAAACAAAAAATACGACGTATTACATTGTCAGACGTACGTTGGGTTGTAGCAACGAAAAGGCTGTCGACTCAGCATAATGCTACGGCAGAGTTGCCACAGCGCTGTTATTCTGTCGATGCCTCAGGTTTAACGAGCAGCTTCCGGACATATTGTTAATTGACTTAGTTTAATTTAAAAGAATTAAATATGCGCACATGTACACGGATACACACACACACACACACATATATACATTTATACATATACATACACACACATATATATATATATATATACATACATGCACACACATATACACATACATGCGCATGCATTATATAAAATAGAATAAAAATGCATGCGCAAATTACAAAAAAAACAAAAAGGTCTGAAATACTTACATATAAACAAAGTTATTAAATATTAAACACAAATGCAGTGTAAACAGATAACAAAAAATAAAAAGAAAAAAGTTTCTGTATCTCTCTCGTACGTTACATGAGAGAAGGAACTAGTGAAGGACATAGTTTATTTAAATAGTTTTATAAAAAAGTCGATATTAAATTAAATTTTGAAGTGAGTCTTGTACTTGCCTGCGGTACATGCTCTATATGTTTGACTAATATGTCTGACATTTTTTTTATAGGAGTGGAGGCAAGGAGCAAGTGGCTCACCTGATGGTAAGTGTTCGCCAGGCCCATGAACAACCGCAATACCAGAGGAATCGCGGGTGCGTTGCCGGCCTTTGAGGAAGGAATAGGCTCATTTCTTGAAGGTCCCTAAGTCGTATCGGTCCGGAAAAACCGCCGGCGGCAGCGGATTCCATAAAGTGGTCGTGATGATGGAATTTTGTGTTCTGCCGCAAAGTGTGATGGTGAAAACCAGCGGCTGGAATTATTCCGAACAATTCCTCGGAACACTCCCCGTTGTAAATCCTGTAAAAATGCAAAGAGATGCAACATCTCTTCGGCCAGTCCAGTGTATCAAGGCCAGTGTATCAAGCCGATCAGAAAGAACCTGGTCGTCGACGATTCGAGCCGTAATCTTGTAAAGTTGCAAGCGGTGGACCGGCATGAAGTACTGTTCCGCTCTACTGAGCACGCCAAGCTTTTTAGAAGCCAATTTGGCCTTCCCTTCCAAGTTACCGCGAACGTCACTCGATATGTCTACGCCAAGGATTCCGATACTGGCTGAGGCAAAGAGGGGAGTGCTTTCAAAACGAGGTGATACGTCGAAGGGTTTTTTTTGCGGTAAACGCGCAAACCTGTGTCTTATTTGGGTTAAACTGGACTAAATATTAGACTAGAAGATCACCAGCTGAGCGACCCCGACGGAAACCGCTCCTCTAGTTACCTCATGACCTGGCAGTTTATAATGGACTCCATTATTTTTGAGAACAATGAGGTGATGGCGATCGGTCTGTAGTTTGACGGATCTGAGTGGTCGCCTTTCATCGGGATCGGTTGTCGCACCAAAGTTGTCTTCCATGAGTTCGGGACGACGCCTAGAGAGTAGGAGTACCGGAAAAGACGCGTTAAGACCGGTGCCAACCGGTCACACATCCTCGACACACGACTCACGGATGTCCAAATGGATGGATGGATGGAGGGAGAATAGTGCTCTGCGCACAGAGCTCTGCAGGAACTTGATTTCCGGAATAGAGCCTTCACACCGCGGGATGATTGGCGGCATGTTCCCCCTGTCTTCGAGAGACGAGTTGACTGCAAAAAGGGAGGCTAAAAGATCGCCTTTCTCCTTTGCGGCATGGGCCAGCGAGTCATCCTCCCTTTGCAGAGATGGAAGGGACGGCTGACAGAAATTCCCAAGGATAGCCTTGGCGAGAGACCAGAATGCACGAGTTTCCGAAGGGAGGCGAACTAATTTCTCGCCAATTCTGCGAATGTGCTCTAACTTTGACTTGAAAAGAGAGATTGAGAAGAGGCAGAGTTGTACTTCTTTTTAAGTTCGCTAGTTTTTACATCTCGAGACGCCGATACTTTAGCCCAGGTCCGGTAACACTCCTGCTTTTGGTGTGATGCCATTTTGCAGATGCGACCAAACCTAGGCTGCGATCTGCCACCGATCGGTAGGATGCAAAAAAGGACCGCATCCCATCCCAATCTGCAGACCTGTAGTGCCACAGACGGCGGTTGCTTGCAGATCGCAACCGCGATGAACACGTGAGAGGCACCGTACTCCGGATCAGACAGTGGTCCGAAGATCTCAGAGGGGCTTCGACGGAGACTTTATATCTGTCCGGATGAGAGGACAGCAGAAGGTCCGACAGGAAAGGCGTATGATCCTCCACGTCTGGAACCCGCGTTGGCGAAGTGACCAGTTGTGTCAGATCATATGCCAAGGCAAAGTCATAAATAGATCTCCCTGCATGATCAGAGGTACGAGACCCTAGCCATTCGGCGTGGTGGGTGTTAAAGTCGCCAAGTAACACGATCTCTGCGGATGGGATCTGCTGTAACACGGAATCTGAAGCCATCTGGATATGGTCGATACGTCAGTCAGTTTCGGTGTTACCGCTATAGGACCTATGGAGGCACCCATGGACGCAAGGGTGGTCATCGCTATCTATGCGCAGCCAAAGGATGGACAGATCCGTACCTTCAAGACTGCCGAGGGGTAGAGAACACATATCCTCTCCGACGTATACACAAACCCCGGCCCGTGGCACAAAAGAGTGTTTCAGTTTGTATCCCGGGTAGGAGAGATAAGAGGTATCCGCCGGATTTCATAACAGAGACACATATATCTTATCTGTGTCTCTGTTCTGTATTATGAGTGCAAATCGAGCTGAGTTTTGACCCCCCAGAATACGCGGGGAGCCTAGACACCCACGCTCAGATAACGAAGGCAAGCTTGAGCATGGATGCCTCAGGATGAATCAGGAGGGGGGGGGGGGGGGGTTGGTCCTCCGGTTGCCATCACTCACCAGACGAAACGCAGAAGTATATTTTAATTCTACTTCACGCCGGTACTATGAGTGGTCGTGGTACTACGCCGGTCGGGCCGTGCCATTCATGCAGCAGCATAAGCTGTTGCGTGGCACTGTTAACTGTTACACTGTTTGCGTTTCATTTTTTATTTTTAGAACATGTTTTTATGGATGATAGTACCTGGGCGAGAAAATCTAACAATATTTTCCCATAACAAATGCTGTGTCACCCACAACAGTTCTCTGTGGCACCACACTGCGCTCGTCCCCCTGAGACGTCATTTCATAATTCCCAGTAACTACAGTCAGTGCCACACAGCAATATTTATACATTACTTCTTGACGGCAGAATAACTGGCACTGCACTCCGTTCAGCAACAACTGATCTTTGCATGGGCATTCTACCACTAGTAAAAGTCTAGATTGCATTAAGGTACGATTGAGAATTATATGAAAACAAAAAATTAACTGGCTGCTGATAATTTTCCGGATCGATATTATTTACTATTATTATTTAGGGACCTTCAAGAAAAGAGCCTATTCATTTCTTAAGGGCCGGAAAACGCACTCGTAATTCCTCTGGTGTTGTGGATGTTCATGGGCGGTGAACACTTAACAACAAGTGAGCCACTAGCTCGTCTGACCCCTCTTATTTAAAAAAAAAAACTAACGGCTTTGCCCTTCGAAAACCTTGCCCAACAACAATGTTATTACGTTTCGTTGGATTTATATTTCATTATAGAAATCCAACGAAAAGTAATAACATTGTGCAAATTTTCAAGCTTGCTTTGTTATAAAACATGAAAGAATTACGAGTGGTTTGATAAAATGTAAAAAAAAAATATATTAAAATAATAAATTGAACTTACTATATTAAATATGTAATAACTATTTTAATTTTTAAGGCATGTGACCTACACTAGTGACTTATTATGTCACATTATTATCCTTGCGTTTTACATTGCCTGTAATATTGTTTGAGTAGATACGCACATACATACATATACACATGTACATACGAGTACATAGATATATATGTGGTTGAATTCATGAAATATTCAATGCTGGCTTATTACAATATCTAATTTGAAAGAATATTAATTAAACGTATTTTAATGTTATTTTCTTTCAACATTAATGTTTAAATATTAAATAGAAACTTTAATACAATTAAGCTGAAACTTTAATACAAAATAATTTCCTTTTGATATCATCCATAAAGTAATTTATTGTATACTGCGCTAAAGGTAGCGGGTTCGATTCCCGTACGGAACAAATATTTACCGCTAGTCGTTCCGGATCTGGGTGTTTGTCTAGGTGTAATTTATCCGTAAGCAAATCCACGGTACAGTATCTTAGTGTGGGCTAAGTTTTTTCATCTACAACAATATAGAAAACAATAATTGAATACAATGTTATGATATTCCCACATTGAGCATCGTTTACTAAGTTTGCGTTAATGAAGTTGAGAGTGAAGCGTGCAAAGCAATTTCCTTTTGCCGGTTTGCTTTGCTTATATTCAAAGTAGTGTACGTTTCCAGTTAATAACGCTCCCTGTATAACGTCATTAGTCTCGAATCGCTGCTGGTTACGCTTTGCTAGCTTTCAATTACACGGGTTATCACAAAATAGTAACATAACACAATGACAGATCTAATTGGATTTAGCACATATTGTCGTATTGGCTACATGTGGATAGGTAAATAACTAAATAATATATTGAATTATGTTGTTATCCCGACTGCTTGACAGTTTATATAAATATCGTAAAATTTTAGTTCAAATTTACTGAAGCTTTGTCGGACTGAAGAAAAGCACGCTCCCGGTTTTTAATTGAATTGATCCGATAACTGTATACGTTGACTGTATTATAAACTATCAACTTACATTATACGAGGGTGACACTGAAAGTTCTTAGTAAATCAAAAACTGAGCAAACTAGCAAGTTCTTATTTTTATTATATCTTTTCAAAATAGTTTCCATTCACATCAATACATCGCTGCATTCGATAGAACCACCGAGAAAAGCACTTTGCTCACACGTCCTTAGGGGTCTCTTAGATGGCCTTCTGGAACGCAGCCACTGCTTCCTTGGCGCCCATAAAATGTTTTCCTAGAAGTTTTTCTCTTATTTTCGGGAATAAGTAAAATCGCGAGGTGCGAGGTCCGAGGTTCTGGGCCGAATTAAGCTATAGTGACATACTTTAGTTAAGAACCAAAGTATGTTAACATGCACCATAATAAAAATCACTCCTTTTTCTTATATAAGGGGTAGGCAGAGACCACACAACTAGCCCACTTTTCGCTCCCGCGGAGAAACGAGACGTGACGGGTGGCGAACGACGTCGTCGCCATTTTGGTACGAGTAAAAATAAACTCCCCATTGCATCCCCACGACCAGTAAAGTGACTTCGATGCACATTTTGGTGTTATTCTGCACGAATAAAGGCTGTCCGTACAAATACCTTAGTCGCCTCTTACGACATCGCGGTAGGAAAGAGGTTGGTGCTATTCTACTCTGCCGGACACCTCAACTGCACAATATTATAGCACACGTATTAGCGCGAATCGCTGTCCTCGTACCCTGTAACCCCTTACCGTATTGGATAGAACGGTTTTGTCATAAGATCGGAGAAATGGCCACTTGCAAAGACAGAAGTATGAGACAATCGGTTACAGTAATAATTTTTTTGGTGTTTGGTTTTTTTGGTTTTATTGGCTTTGGTTGGGATTTGAACCCAGATCTCACGATTCTCAATGTAGGTCAACGTGGTCTTTACACGTATCAATTTTATTACATTACAATACATAACCAATATATCGATAAAGATGTCTTCGACAATTACGATCACAGATACGATTTCCTCTGCTTTGACATTTGCGCGAAGTATATTAATTATTTCAGTATCTTATCCGTTCTTTCCGTTCCAATAGAACGTCACATGTGTTGCAGTGTCGGAAATACGGTGTAAGTAAAAATACATTTAGACGAAAAATTATATATAAGTTTCAATATCTCGAGATGTTGAGCTCTTTGATTTAAAATCAGACCGGGACAATTTTAAAATACTTGATATTATGTCAGTTGCTGATCAGCTCTATAATTTCCACCAAATGAGAATCTCATCAATATATCCGGCATTGCGCTATCGATGTTTAATCGATGTAACTACCTAGTCCGGCCATAAGTTCTGTTACAAATGAAAATGCATTTTTTTAAATGAAGTAATGTAATACTATTAAATGTATACCTACATATTTTTGTTTCCGCAAAAAATAAAAAAAATATTTTATTCGAAATGGCCACCTTTGGCTTTTATACAGGCCTTCAATCTGTCTGGCCATGTCCTCTAAAACTAAACATAATTTGAAGTCTAAAGGGTTGAGGTCTGGGCTAGATGAGGGCCAGTCTTCAGCTCTTATAAAGACCGGAAAGTTGGTTTTAAGCCAGGCTTGGGTAGTTTGTGCCTTGTGATCAGGTGCAGAGTCCTGCTGGAAAGTCCACGGTATATTTTTATAAAGTGTATTGCTGAGAGGTTTCACAACATGATACAAGACTGTATCTTGATACACTTTGGCTGAAGTTCTCACTCCTTTTTCACAAAAACGTAGTTTTGTGACTCCTTGATAATTTGTGCCTTCCACCTGCGTATCGCGACAGAAGGCGTTTTGATCGATCCACTCTCTTTAATTGTAAATATTGATTTAGGGCATGTCCTGTATATCGACGATAAGCACCGAGCTTAGGGGTCTTGTTTTATACTCGTAATACGCGACAGAGTCCTAGCGGGAATCTTCATTTCTCGCGATAAGATTTTTTGCTTCCTAATGGGGTTTCGACGAATTATGGCTTTAACAGCATTAACAGCCTTTGTAGTTCTAACAGCACGCGGCCGCCCCGATATTTTCTGGTTTTCGACAGAGAAAGTGTTGTTGTATCTGTTAATAGTACGATATACTAACATACGGCTGATACCAGTTTTTGAAGTGTCTAGAATATGACCGACGGCTCCATACCCACTTTGTGCAAGGCGATCACTGCAATCCTATTTTCTTTAACACCCCATTCTATATTGTAATTTGAAAAAATGAACACGAAAAAATGTGTGAAATGGCGCAAAATCGAAAGAAGTTTTTAAAATAACATACATGTTCAAGTTCAAAATAATTAAAAAGTTGAAAAAAAGAAAAGTTTTTATGTAACTGTATTTATGGCCAGACTAGTTATATATGCAAGATCTAAAGACCACCGGTAGGAGTAAACGCTCTTCTAGATCTATCTTCAGTCCATACTATTTATCAGACGACCTACCCATCTGACGGTTAGCAGTTCCTTCCCTTGGTACCTCATTGGCCAAATTCGGCTTTACTCAATCACAGAAATGATGTCATCGGTAGCTGGCCATCGTAGTCAGAGCATCGCACTACAGTCGACAAAACGCGTCCTTCCACAGCCAAAAAGAATCATCAACAGCAAAGAACCTCGATATCTGTACCTTCCCCATAGTCTCCATACGCCTCGACGCACTGAAGACGATTCATTATAAACCATCGCTTGATATCTCACGCTCTCTACGATTTCCAGTCTCAGTGGGGGAGTAATGTAACGATACCTATAGCCGCCACTAGAAAAGCTTTGAGTACCAGAGTAATATATCCTAAATCGAGCTATTGAAGTTTCATTGATGCTGACCTACACTTTGAGACTACTGGTAGATCCTGTCCAGATCAGACTGTCAGATCTGGACAGGACGTCTCCTTCTACTGTGGGTAGCTCGCTTTTAATTTGCACCTCATACACCAAAATATTATAAATTGATGAAAACTATGAAGAAATTGAAAACTATGAAGAAAAAGATACGCGCATATAAAATAGCTGGATAAAAAGGGCCTAAATTAATAAAAGATATTTCTCTTAGGAGTGCTCAACTAAGTTTAGTTAGACAGCTGTCTCCTTCAGAAGGAATACGTAATGTTGTGGGCGCTGGGACCTGAGGTTCCGTTACGTTTAATGGACAGTGTGTAAGTATATGTTTACTTAAGCTATATCTTGAGTATTTATAATAACGTATATTAATAATCTAGTAACTCCTCAATTTGAGGCACAGGCCTCCTCTCAATAGAAAAGAGTTAAGCCGTGTCGTGAGTAAAGCTGGAGTGTGGGTTGGCGGATTTCAGAAGTCATTGATTTTTTTTAAATTTACTAAGCGTACGGTTTTCACAAGCATAATAAATTCCGGAGGGGATCAAACTAAGGTCGCGCACACTCACGTACGTACACGTACATTTATTATAATATAGTACATATATATATATATACTAGTACCAATTTTTCGGTTAGTGATTATTTGTTCAATGTAACATATTATCAGATAAATTTGTTCTACACTATAAAATTTAAGGTGTTTGTCTCACCGAAATGTTGAAATGGCTGTATTATACTATTTTTAAGAAAGGCATGGATATTGTTATATTGAAAGTTTTCATTACGTTTTATGGATACTATGTACCATCGTTTAAATGCGTGACTTTATTTTCCAAAGCCTTCGAAATGTGTTTATTTCGTTTCAGAACTTCTTGATACATTAATTTTATGCGGAATAACGTAAATAATAAAATATTATGGAAATTAAATTGTAGAGTTTGACTCCATAAATCCAAACGATACTGTCGTAAGCTATCAACTGCGCATGAGGTATTATAGTTTCACAAATGTACGCGCAGAAGAAAAGTGTTTTGCTATATATATATATATTTACGTGATAGTCATTCACCATATTTTTGTCAGATTATTTTTTCTATTTTAATATGGTGATAATTTACATTATAATCAATTACCAGTAATTTTAATTCTTTTTATTTTAAATTCTAGTTTATGTTGTCTGTTCGAGAATTTTATCAATGGACCCAACAGAATATCAGCGTCGCAGTCAGACTTTTGTAGCATCATGCTGAGTCGGATATCTGTTCCTGTTCCTGTACCTGTTGAGTGTGGATACCTGTTCGTAGCAGCAATTTAATATAAATTGAAATTAATTTGATGTCTCTTGTATTCACTATGTAGTCTATATGTATATATTGATTTGTAGTTACAAATAAAATTGGTTACCTTCTTTCAAACACAGGCGCACTCACTCGTCCTAACCTACGCGCACCCGACGTACTTGTAACGTTCATGCGATAATATCGGAGGTGGAGTAGGATGAAAGTGAAACACAACATGATCCAAAAAGAACCGCCCAGTAGTAGGCTCTGTTTCTAAGGTCAAATACGCCAGAGTAATACTAGGAGTACGTACTAGGTAACGCGGTCGTCGTTTTAAGACGTATGGATTGAATAATAATATTATTCCATAACGTGGTCTAACATATAAATTTATCTGTGAGAAGTGTAATCTGGTCTAGATCATATAGGTCTGACAAAACTGTGATGGTTTTTTTGCCATTAATCGTTAAATCGACTTTAGATTTGTGAGGTATTACAGCGACAGCAGCCTGTAGTCACTTATCTTCTAGGTCTATTTCGGAGACCAAGGGATTATCCTGGGGTTTCCCCCTTAATTTGGACGAAATGGGGCGGCAGGTTGATGGGGCGGCAGCTTGTCGAGTCTAGTGTGTTTGATAAATGTTGCATGTTGGCCGCTTTGTCCGAAAATATTGCTGGTAAAAATTCTAAATTCAAAATGATCACGACATACAATCGAAGTTTGACTTTCTATTGTTTCTACAGTCACTGTTGCGTAGACATGGAAACAATAAATATTCGAGTAATTTTTGAATACGAGCCTCGACGTGGGACAAACGCGGCACAAACGTCGCGTAACATCAATGTGAGTTTCTAGCGAATGCGACTAATTAACAAACTGTTCGGTTTTGGTTGAGTCCCTTTCGTAGTTTAAATAGAGATGTGCGAAATAAGCTAACGCTCGATGACGATGAATTTCAAGCGATAGCGGGAGCCGATCCAGCATGGTTATGCATTAACCTGCCTACAATATTGACCAATTTGCGCTAAATAGGAAAAAAGAAAACTAGGAAAATGACCTTGAATAATTATTATAATAATTTATTATATATTTATAATTTATTTGCAGAATGACACACCGGTCGAAGCTTGCATTTCGTTGATGTATTGCTACAGAAATGATAGCACTTAAGTTCGGATTTCGGATAGGTGTGTGGCGAAAAATGGGTCTTTCACGATGATTGGGAGCAGACAACGCTTTGGCTGAACACTGATGAGACGCCAGCACATTGTCCTAAGAAGAAGCTTGTCAACAGAAAGGTGATCGTGACAGTTTACTAGGACTATGCTGGTGTTATTCACTATACCTTCCTGAGATCGCCAATAACGGCTATTGTCTATAGTGAACGGTTATGACCAATGATGGCGAAATTGGAAAAAAATCAACCGGCTTTAACCACTATTTATTCACCTTTTATTTTCTAATAAACAATATCAACATTACAAGAGTTACAGCTTGAATGAATTCGACAAAACGTAAATTTCTCTGACTTTCATCTTTCCTATTTAACACTATAATTTGTTTATAGTTACGAGTTTATTGAGACAGTCATAGCAAGAATTAAAGTTATGCTATATAGTTTACACGTCAGACGAATGTTTTACGGTGTTTTTAAATAAAGCTCATCAAATACTTATTTTATTTATGAGAGTACACTGGATAGGAATAATTCATGAAGCGAAGATGAATTAGACTGAGCGCTCCAGGATTACGGGTTGAGGAATAAATAAGCCATCGAAGCACGTATACTGTTAGACTGCTTTTCTAAGTAATTTATGTGGCGGCTTAAGCGATGCTTGAATAGCAATTAATGCAGTATTTAGTATAAATTGTGTACTGACGTACTTTACAATAAAAGCAATATTTTTGGAATACTTAAAATCTATTCAATTAAGTTGTCATTCAGTTAAATAAAACTACTGATATTTCCGGATTTTATCGCAATGAAATAAAAAAAATGTAAAATTTTAAAAATTTTGCGTAGATCGGACTAAGAACGAATAATTGGAAAGCTGAAGAGCCCGCATTATTAGTACTATGGCAGAAGGACATCTAATACCGCAGGTTTCCCGTGACCATGCGTGTATAACGCTCCAAATATGGGTTTATAAATAATAAAATAAAACGCGACAAAATCCGTAAATTTAGATGTATCAAATGTCTAGTGTAGTATTCGCGTAAATATAAGAAAGGGCTACAACTTAACCTTTGAGCGACAGCAGCACCAGCTCTCTTGTCACTAACGACTTTATATACTCGTACTTATTCACATGTATTTGCCGGGGTTGGGGCAGCTTAAGATAATCTACCACCCCATCTCATCCTGTGGTTGTCGTAAAAGTCGACAAAGGGAAATTTAAAACCATAAAATGAGCAACAGCATCTTTCTGGAACATGTGGTCTAGTAATAGACCGAAATGATGATGATGATGTTTATTAAGAATTGTTGCTATAATGCGCATACTACACTCTCGTTCCAAGTTCCTCGTCGAAGGACTCCTTAAAGTTAGCCGAGTACTAGGAGCGTGATCACACACTTGCTCAACTTCGCGAGGAGCTCAGTCACTCGCACGCCAATAGGTACTCGTAGTATGGATGAGACGCAAGTGGATAACTTTGAATAAAAACCAGGAGTGTTTGCTTTTGCGACCAACTCATCCTCAAATATGTAAATACAAAAAGACCACAAAACAACACGGCACGTGTTAACTCGACACGGTTTTCTTTCAAGTGAGGCGAACTGAGTAGTGTCGTGAGTCGCTTCGTGCTCGCGACTCCGGTCCTTTGACACGGGGGCAGATAAATGACACTGATCGGAAGCCGCCCGACAAGTAACTCGAAGTGCCTCTCTACACTCTCGTCTCGCCTAAATTCGATCAACTCCGCGAGCAGTGTAGTGGAGTGGGTGGAGGTTTAAATTTAAGGCATGGGCTTAGAAGTTAAGGCAAACAAGAATAATGCCCATTTGTAGAGCACAAGTTTTAAAAGTATGCGAGGGTTTTGAAAAAAATCTGCGACGCTGCTCGAGTTAACGTAGCAGATTTCAACATGTCATCGAAATATTGATTTCTCAGACATGAAGATTTACTATAAATATAAAATTGTGCAATTATAGGGGAATCGAACCCTGGTCAACGTACATGGGAACGTGTACATTTGAGGCACCGCCTTTGCCGTGATAGCTCAAAGGCTGTGCCATAAAATAAAATACAAAATTATTTGTTTACCTCACCATTGAATCGCCCACTTATGTAAGTAATATCAAAGACGTTGAAACGACAAAGGTTCGCGTTTACATAATATTGCTCTTCTTCGTATATGTGATATGTAATGTTTAGGGCCTCCGTTTTGGCAGACACTTTGTTCTTATGACCTACACAAATAAATAATTTCTCTGTATTAGAAACCCACCGGGACTTCAGGACGGAACCGCTGTTTTTCACATTTACGAATATATTATTTTATATTACGAATATATATTATTTACCTTCGTAGAATTTATTAATTTAAAAGAATTTTACAATTTCAGTACAAACTACTTGAAAAAAATATGTTTAACAAGTATGTACGACATTATATTTTTGAAACTATTTAGCGAATAATATATATATATATATATATATATATATATATAGTCACGCCTTTTTTCCATATAAGGGGTAGGCAGAGACTACACATGTTGCCTACTGTTCGCCACCGCAGGAAACTAGACCTGACGGGTGACAAACCAAGCCGCCGCCATTTTCGTACGAATAAAAAAAATTCTGACTCCGTTGCGTTCCCACGAGCAGAATAGTGACAACATTGCATGTTATGGTGTTAATCTGCACAAATAAAGGCTGTCAGTAAAATACCTTAGTCTCCTCTTACGACACCTCGGTAGGAAAGCGGTAGGTGCTATTCTGCTCTGCCGGACACTATTTTCCGATGTACACCCCATCGGAAAATAAATAGTTAAAAATAATAAACGTCAAAATTGGTTATTCTATTCGGTAAATACTTTTTAAAATTATTAATCTTTCAGAAGTTGATACTACTCTTACAAATTATTATCTAAGTATCATACAATTTACATTTCATCGACGCATTTTTAAGTTTATTCTGTCTTATGATAAATGTAAACGCATCTTTTTCATACATCGTTTCTACGTGGATTAACATACTGAGTTATTCTTTATTACACAATTGTATTTCTAACTTATTGCTGGCAGCACTATTATACAGAACAGAGAATTGTGTTATTAATTAGTTAGATAAATAATTAACTATAAGGCGCAAGGGGCATTGCAAGTATTCGCTTAGCTGTCTTCCAACGCTTCACTTATTAATTAACACTTACCGATAGAGTTATAATCTTATCGAACAGCATTATTGGCGGCATGTGGAAGTCGAAGACGAAATACTGCGAACAAAGAAATACACTTTATTTAAAACTTGTGTAACGTGCAATAAGTTGTTAATATGGAATATATTTGATATTAGGCAGCGTGCTACACATAAATATTCTGAGTAACACAGCATCTGTTATGGGCAACTGTTGCACTTAACATCAGGTGAACGTTTTGCTCACATCGACACTTTATGAAATAAAAAAAAAATTACATACATACAATGACGCCTTTTTCCCATAAAAGGGTTAGGCGGAGACCACACACGCTTTTCGCGACGTCGCCGCATTTTGGTACGAGTCAAAATTGTTTACTCCCTATTGCGTTCCCACGAGCAGTATGGTGACAGCAGTACATATTATTGTATTATTCTGCGTGCCTCTTACGACACCCCGGTATTAAAGAGGTAGGTTCTATTCTGCCGGACATCTATCGGCTTCTTATCTGTTAATTATAGTTATAAGAACTGTTAAAATTTGTACAATACAACCACGGCTCCCGGTAATTAGTCACAAGCTGGGATTTTTCCGCGCATATATTTATGTAATCGATTTAGAAGAAGCTTAACCACGTCTCGCGAATGTCGTAAAGGTCGTCTAATGGGAATTCCACGAAAACATAGTTTTTGTCTGATAGAGGCGTAACCATATGAAATATGCTAAATCTACAATACTATGCCGGCAAGGAGCAGTGCCTAAGGTTCTTGGAATCTAACAGGTAGCCAATGCTCTTGCCAGGCGTGCGATTAAGGTAAACCCTCTCAACTTAAGTAAAAGGCAGTGCTTTTTAGAGCTGATATTAACCTGGTAATACGGATGGAAAGTTCGAATGAGTTGTACCAAAATTTCTTTATGATAATTATGAGTGGGGATTTGAAACATAATATTATAAAAATATTTTGGTGATTCTACTCCCTTTTGTAAAATAAATCTATTCTTCGTTTTCGAACAAAGGATCGCTGAAATTTAATAAGGCAAACGGCTCGATGAATGAAATACCAGTGTCCTATACCATTTCCTTTATCCCAAATTTTTAGGTTCCTTTTGTTTTCGATGTGCTATACCAACGACGTTATAAGTTTTTTGTTCTATATGAAGCTTCGATTCATTTAGTAATGGCGATAAGTTATGTTACATTTTTAACTTCAGACTTCGTTTAAAGACCTTGTACGCGTTTCAAATTAAAACTTACCTCGTTGTAATAAGGACAGTTTGTGCTCTCTTTGACACTTGTATATTTTCGCACGTCTCCAACCTGAACGCAGACAACTGGGTCCATGTTCAGACCTGCCAGCTGGCGGGCCTCGATCACTGTCACACATACTTGGAAATCGGCTGCTTTTAGAGCTGCCGGACCAGCGGTGTAAATAGCGCTGCGCCTGTGGACAATATTTATTTCTTTATTGTATTATTTACAAGAAATTGAGTACATTATTAAAATTATATATGTTATGTTTTGCCCTCATTCTATAAATAAAATACGAGATGGAATTTTATAAATTTATTGATATTTATGTTAGTAGTTTGTTGCTAGTTTTCCTTTAAAAACTTTCCATAATAGAATATCTCCTCTAGCGTAGTATTTACAAACATATATTGCACATCACACACACACACAGTCCCGAAACAGCTGTAGGTTAAATAAATATTTAGTATTTCAGTAGCATAACCACTGCGCCGAACGACTGCCGGTTTCTAAAATAATATGAAATGTAACTTACAAATATCATGTCAAAGCTACTTTAAAGTTCCCACAAAATAAAAGTGGTTACTTTAAAATTATTGTACGTACAATTTCTTCTTCTTCGGAGTGTCAATGGGTGAGCGTCTTTCGCCAACCATCTCATCAGATGAAATCGAAGTCTGACTGATGACTGGATCGGGGTCGGTAGAGGGGCCTGGCATATCAAGTAGGCCCTGCTCCTCATCTCCACTGCTATAAGCTTGGCGGCTGCGGCCGAGTCGAATGAAAGTCCTCATGTTCCTGAATGTAGAAGCGCGCTTACGCTCGGTAATGTTGACGGCTTTCTCACCGCCCAAAGAGAAGCCACGTCTAAACAGTAAAAAAAAAAATCATTGACACATTTAATAAATTCAACTAAAATTAATTAGATATAAATATAACCTACATATATCTGTGCAGACGGAAGAAGTTTTAGCAAAATATTGGCGTTAAACATGAAGGGTTTTGAAAAAGTTTGATCACATGTCAGTGTTAGGTTGCAAACTGTCTACATTAGACAGACCGGGATGATATTGCGTGTTGGATCTCGAAGCATGTTAGCTTCGAGATATTAGAATTATTAGACATTAGAGTAAAATAGAATAGAAAAGAAAAAAAGTATTTTATTTAATATAGATTCTTTACATAATACTCATTGAACGTCATCTTTTAAACTACACTAGCAAAAAATCCCGCGGGCAATATTTTTCTTTTTGGTAATTTTAAAAATAGTGCACAGTAACAGAAGTAGCATAAACATGTAGAATTAACTTGGCAGCGACCACCTCATTCTCAGGGGTAATCATCATCCATATACTCTTTAAATAAAAAATTGAACTTTTTGATGTGAAGTCCAACAATTTTCATTATTAGTCAGTGCTGGTTCCTGGCGTGGGATAGTGATATTTACATTATAAATAAAAAAAATATATTTCTGGGTCTACACAATTACAATCAATAGTTTTATTGATCTTCGACTTTAATAGTTATTACTAATGCCTATCTGGGATTTGAAGGAAACTAAGCTGATCTATAAAAAAGTTCATATTATGTATAAGTAAAGACCATGTTGCGATAAGATTGGAATGTAGACGAACGTAGGCTATTTCTCAATAAAGATGTATTTGTGGTAGACTTGTGAATGTAAACTTACCTAAGAATGCGTTTCCCAGCAATTTTGAGTTTACGGGCTCGCGATTCTTCTCCCGCTTCAATATCGATTACTGTGTCCTTATTTTGGATGGAGCGTTCCAGGCTGGCAATATTACGTCCAATGTCTTCTAAAGCATGATCTTCGTCTATATCAGAGTGTGTGACCGAACTCAGAGAGCCATGGACGGAGCCGCGTCGAGATGCATGCACGGACGGTATATCGGCTTGACCTTTTGATGATGATGCGTCGCTCCTGCGTTTAACTACGTCGTCGTGTATCTGGACTAGCGTCGATTGGACCGACGGTGCACGGTAGGTTATTTCCATGTCAACGAACACCTGTGTAAAAAATAATTTTTTACTTTTCCTACATCAGCCTATAAAAGTTCCAAAGTTTGACATAGCACACACAGTATATAGTTGTTCAAGATTTGCTGTAATCTCCACGGCAAATCAGTCGCTTGCTTGGCAACCAGATTGGCGATCGCCATCCTGCCCACTACCAGTCAACGACAATTCTAAATGTAGAGAACATTGAAAATTATTCCACCGATAAGAGGTTATCTCTTAAATCTATAATGATGATCATTATACCCTTGGTTTTACTTTTGCAACATCCACGGGATATAAATCAAGTGGCAGAAATGCCGCCCAATGCCGCCCCATTTTACACACACATATCACAATAATTTTTGAAATATAAAAATATTTCTTCAAAACTGAGCAAATACCTGATACACGTTAAGTACAAGTAATAACAACAATGCAAACAACAAATAAATTTCTATGTATTATTGTAACCATTTTCCTTCGACAGTCGTTATTTTAGCACGATGAAGCCACCTTGTTGCGGTTAATGCTCTTTGTTTAACATAAATCCGCAAAATCCGACATCAGATATAAATAACATGTATAGTAACCACATTATACCACAGACATATGTAACGACATGTCCAATACGCAACCACAGAATGAAATTAACTATATGTACCTATACCAGCGGCAATTCAATTATGTTGTAATGGTATATTATTAATTCAGGTGTAAATCGGCGCACCCATATGCAGCCGAGGTAGCTCAGGGGCCCGGCGTTCGCCTTAAATTTCATAGTACGAGAGTGACCTGAGTTCGTAACATGGTGTCGACACCTCTAAAATTTTAAATGCTGCATTACCACTTGCTCAGGCGGTGAACGAAAACATCGTGAGGAAACCTACATGTAAACAGAGAACATATATATTTCGAGAACATGTGACGTAACCCGCATTGGATCAACGCGGCGGACGCTTCCCAGTTACTAAGCCTTCGTAAAATTTGAGAGTAGACCTGTCCTCAGCAGTGGGACATTTGTGACTGTTGCTTTACATAACTTTTTTACCCATACACAATTGCGTACTTGTACTTAACAGATATTTAAGTCCAACGATCGCGAAGCCTAGTGGTCAGTACATCTGACTACTATAATTACGCCACGGGTCCTGGTCCTACTACGAAAATCGAAATACGAAGTTTCGGCGGACGGATCGCACGTTTTCTACCACGATGTCACCCACCGAACAAATTTCTGTTCTGTGATATCACCCTTCACTAAACATTCATTCTATTGTTTGCTTATGGATCCGAAAGAAGGCCGTACGAAGAAGTTGCATCCGAAGTAATTTAATAGTAGTTTGGCTCCCACCGTTCCTTTGAATCGATCCGAAACTTCATAATTCGATTTCCGTGGTAAGCCCTGAGCTCAAATCCTAGCAAGAGCCAACATTTGTGCAAAACCAATTTGTGTAAGCTACAAATTTTTGTGGTAATCTATGGGGGAGGCATATGTTCAGCAGTGGACCAGTGGTAGGCTGAAATAATGATAATGATGATATTCCCGTATGTCAATATTGGTTTAGGTGTAGCCGTGGTCGAAAATCGGCCAGGAAGACATCATCATCATGTTTGAATCCAGAAACCTAGTACGCTTTCAAAGCTTCTTCCTATGGTTTAGATGTTCTCACAATTATAATTTGCTTTTTTCGGTTATTCCTTTTAGTAAATAAAACATTTATTAACCCGAATATCTCTGAAACTCTATATTTTTTTTGTTTTAATTGTAATAATTATCTGTTGTATAATATATTATATATTATCTGTTATTATCTGTTGTATAATAAGATATACAATAGATATTTTTTTTAAAAAAAATCCTTAACATGTTTATGTTTATACAAGGATTAGATCCTTTTTTTTTCATTTTCATAAAAGTGACGGAACGAGCAAAACGTTCACCTGATGGTAAGTGTAACGTCTGCCCATAACAAATGCTGTGTCACCCAGAAAATTACTGTGTGACACCACACTGCACCCGTCACCCTGAGACATCAGTTCTTAAGTCTCATATGCCCAGTGATTACGCTAGCTCTCAGTGCCCTTCAAACCGAAACACAGTAATGATTGCACACTACTGCTTCACGGCAGAATAACTGGCCCTGGGGCGGTACCTACCTAGACGGATTCCTGCATAGGAATCCTACCACCAGTAAAAATCCTTATGGTCAGGCAATTTTAATTTTCGATATCATAATAACAAATACTCGTAGAAGCTGGAGTTTTAGTCGAAATGGGAAAACTGGGTTATGGAACAATAAATTTACAGAAAAAAAGACATTCACATAATTCAACATACGTTATCCTTTACGGGCGCTTATGTACTAAATGTGGCTGTAAAAGGACGGATATGGAATGAGAGTGTTTATATACCACAACACAAAGAGCTTGCAAGAAAACCCTCTGAATTATTAATACAATGTTATAAGAAAATATAATATATCAAGTAAAGAGTTGGGAACGTTTGCAACTCGCTTCTTACATTGACAAACATTGTTCAGAATGAGTATTATTTGTAATACTTTCGGGAAATTATTTTGTAACATGTGACACAATAATGGTGATATAGATATATGATTGTATAAACCATAATTTAGATTTTTTTTTATACGATGCCCGTCCCACAGTAGGATTTCTCCTGTGTTGTGGGTGCGTTTTACATACATAAACTATGTGTAGGCAAACAAATATTTGTCCCGTGCGGGAATCGAACCCGCGACCCGAGGCGTAGCAGGCAAGGCCACTGGGCCAACCGAGCCGACATATATGATTGTGATATAGATATATGATTGTATGACATACGTTATATTTCTGCAGTATAATGGAAAAAGAAAAAAAGGACTTGAAACAAAATATAACTCCAGTAGTAAAATTAACGACACATTTTTTTATTTCGTTTATAATTACTAAAGTTTTGAAGTGTAATAAATATATATATATATATATAAGCCTAAAGCCGTGTGGTAGCGGCCTAAGAGAATCTACCACCCCATTTAGTCCCGTGGGTGTCATAAAAGTCGACAGAGTCAAAATTAAATCCAGAAGATGGGCAGCAGCATCTTCCTGGAACATCTGAATAATTGAACTTCGGTTGCCAAACTCGCCTGCCAAGCGTGGCAACTATAAGAGCTACAAACTTTTGTGGCAATCTATGCGGGAGGCCTATGTTCAGCAGTTAACTAATGATAGACTGAAATGATGATGATGATGACGATGATGATGAACAGAATATTAATGTCCCACTGCTAAGCACAGGCCTTATTTTATTTCTGTGAGGGTTTTGGAGCCAGACAGAGTCCGGCATGAGCGCCCAACCCCTGAGCTACCACGGCTGACAATTAATTACTTATTTATAAATATTTATATTAATTATATGCATCAGCGTGCCTTACAGCGTGTGGCAGCGGCCTAAAAGATTCAACCACCCCATCTCAACTCGTGGGTGTCGTAAAAGTCGAAAGACGGAAAATAAAACCAGGTGATGGGCAGCGGCATATACCTTGATCAACAGAATAAATAAACTGCGATTGCCAACCCACCTGCCAAGCATGGCAACTTTGGCAAAATCCCCCCACAATTAGTGGTAGAAACTTTCGTGGCAATCTATGGGGGTGGCCTATGCTCAGCAGTGGACTAGTCATAGTCTGAAATAATGATGATGATGATGATGATGATGTCAACCTGGAGGATGTAAGGTTCAAAGCAGCGACGGAGATGTGAATATAATATATTTTCAAATTCGATCTGTCCATCTTCATTAGCAGCTTCTCTGCTATCTTCTCTTTTTCTTATAATCTCGGAGAACACAGTGTCCAATTTTATCATTCATTATGAGTAAATCGAGTCTTAAAATAAGATAACATTTAATATTTTATTAAAATTAAAATTGCCGTAACAAGTGTAGGCTAATAAGATACCTCACAAAACAAGATATAATAACTATAAGCGACTTAACAGAATGATGGTCATACAAGGTTATTAAATAAAGCAAAGAAATTTCGTCTCGAATAACTCGTCTTACTCTTCTATTATGTCCATACAAAACTAGTACGTAATTAATAGATAATCTATAATAAATAGGCAATTTATAAAACATTTTTCTCTTCTCTCTTACCTGTATAATGTTAATTCTATAAACATAGAAAAAATCAAATGTTGAAAAAATATCAAGTATAGGCTTATTACACAATATGCATACGTAAATGATAAAAATTTACTAATACTCTTAATAATAACTTTATTTAACCTAAAGTAGAAAAGGGATTACATTATTTTATTAATAAAGTAGTTTGGTTATAGGATATAATGTTAATATAATTATTTTAATTTTGTAAATAATATTTAGTGATTAATAATGATTAAGTTGTGTTCAAAAGAACTCTGATCTTCAATAGAAAGCAGCTTCCTTTTGACTAAATTCATATCGTGCTTACCCACCTTACGGCCGGCTGTGACAACAATTACAATATAAATCATCCGTAGTGGAGGTCTGTTCGTTGTTAAGCGGGATGATAATGGGCTGAAATTCTAATGATATCGGATCATGAAAAAGTGTTTTAAAGTAACTCTTAAAAATACGGAAATTACATAGTGCGTAGAAATCAAAAAAAAAAAATTTATTGCTTCCTCACGTGCTCCATGCAGTCACTGTTTCATTCGGCCTTCTGTAATAATTAATAGGGTGGCAAACCACTACCGTACATATAATCCGGCTTCTAATTTATAGCTCTGTGTTTGCAAGTAATAATAAATGAGATGACCGATTCACTAAGCTAAGCCCCATAATATTTCGGCGGACAATAACCTCGACTTGTAGTATATTTTAGATTGATCGGAAGCTATAAAGTATGCAGAGGACGCTCGTACAAATATAGTTTGAATAATCACATGTTTAGCCTAGTTCCAAGTCCCCTTGTAACTTGGCTAAACATGTGAATCAATGTCATGGAAGAAACATTGATCAACTAACATAATACATGGAACTATAAACTGACTCAGTAAATGAAAAAGGCATAAAGATCTGTAATAATCATAAGGGCGAGTAAGGAATTAAACTGCACTGTGCACCCAACAGGGCATGATGGCGATGGGCTCACCACCTATCACTCCAAGTGCATAATATTGTTTTGGTGAAACGTGGATTGTGGCAGTCATCTGTTTTTGCAGTGAGTGCCCAGTCTCTGACTACCCCTTATGGGATACAGTCGTGATCTTATGTATGTATGTATAAAGAACTGACACACATCTTTCGCTTCTTTTACTTTCATTATTATATTTATTATTATTACATTACATACATACATTTATTATATTCGTCTTCATACAAGCTCGTCGGGTGCGGTTACTTTTAACTTGACATTGCCTCAAAAGGTCTTCGATCTGATATTGATTCGTACGCCTTGGTTGACCCTTACCGGTTTGCACGTTCACACTTGTCTCATACATTTATTTCGTAATCTTTAAAAAGAACCCAAGTACATAAACTCTTTTTCTTGTTCCACTCTTTGTCCTTCAATTAGAACTCTGCCATCCGTCATACTTTCTTCTCTTTCATAAACCAATACTTTCATAACTTGCACGTGTAAATAATTAAAAATAAATCGTGTTTACTCTTCTACAATATTGTTTAAAGACATCACACGTTAGGTTGCCGTACAATAATAAGAAATATAACTATATAATGTAAGTTATTAATAACGAATAAAACGAAAAAAAACCTAAGTAACTACCTTTAGATGCCACACTGCTGTGCACAGGCTTCCTCTCATTTCGGAGAGGGTGAAGCCGGGAAAAGGCTTCCACGCTGCTTCTATTCGGGTTGGCGGACTTCACAATTTCTTGAAATACTTTTATTCCCCTGACATGCAGGTTTAATCACGATGTTCTCCTTCACCTACGTTCTACTATGTCGCTTCACAAACGAAATTTATATTTCTTACGTCGAAAAGTAAAGAATTATCATTTCACCGCTGAACACGAGATAGCACTTAAAATTGCAGAACAATAGTAGAGGTGCCGGCACCGCGGATCGAACGTAGGTCACACGCATTCTATGAAATTTAAGGCGTGCCCGGCCCATGATTTACCACGGCTCTACAACAAAAAACTAAGTAGCTTATTAATACAATCATTTTTAGCTATTTACATTCAGCCACATCACTTTTCACAGCATTGGTGAGTACATCCGATCGTTAAAGGAACTCTAACGATACCTCCTCCAGGCCGATTTTCGTCAACGGCGACAACTTCCGAATACTTTCGGACTGCAACTGCGCAGGAAATATCATATTCCCGTAAGTGTACGCGCAAAAACAGACGCCTATTGGCACTCACCTACCCGCATCGGATGTAACGCTCATGCTATAAGATCGGAGGTAGACTGGGATGCAGTGTCAGAGGCTCGGCACACAGACAATCACGACCCAACCAGATCCGAAAACTAACAATTTATATTTTTGTACAAATGTTGATTCCGGGACGAATTCGAACCCAGGACCCATCGTTGAGTTATATTAAATAAAAAACAACTACTCTGTTCATTCGTATTGATTCAAGAATATTAATAAAAAATACAATGAAAATTGTTCCTCTTTCCATTAGTCGAACATGTCCTCGCATTGTACCAAAACGAGCAAAGTAACAATACAATTTCATAATATAAAATATGAAACAGAAGTCTCGTATAAGGTAAAAATAGGTCAGTAGGCTAGGGGCGAAGTGAGCTTGTTATCATTAAAATTCAACGCCATCTAATTCCTGTTGCGCGCAGTTTCTGGACTGCGTGCAATTGGTTCATACAGTAAGTCGTTTAATTAATCTTGAAGTTCACATAACGAAGTAAATTTCATTTATGTAATGTCATTAACATTTAAAACATTATTATTAGTTCTAAGTTAACGTAAAATTTTTCATATTACAAATAATCAAAATCGATGATCTGCGCAGTGAAACAAGAGTAAAAGCCTTTAGGTTCAGTAATCTTAATTGTAATGAGCCAATCTCGTTTCGACAATCGTAGTGTAGGATAGCGTTCCGCTAGGTGGAGTAATGTGCTGTCCAATTTTGCGAGAAGTCGATGAGTGCAGGTGGGCTCAGGACAGTGGTTTGTCTTCATCTACAAAGAAGTCCTTTGCTTAACAGTGCACTTAATTGAGTGAGAGATGAGTAGGCTGCAGTGATGACTACGACAATAATTAATTTCATTACCAATCTTTACACGCCCTAATGCAGGGCACGAGTCCCTTATACTGAGGGGTTATATAATAGTGGTGGATGGCGGCAACATTCCAATGCAGGAATCCGTCTGCGTAGTTACCACTGCAGGGTCACAGTAATTCTGTCGTGAAGCTGTAGTGTGCAAAAATTACTGTTTTTCGGTCTGAAAGGCACTGATAGCTTAATGGTTTAATCATGGATTAAAATACAAGGTCAAAAAAACCCAATTGATGGTTTATAATTCGGGGAGAATCTCAAATACCAATCCACCTGTAGGTATACTTAATGGAAACATCCATAGTAAGGGTAAAACAATTTAAGTATTTGGGTCATATTTTGACTGAGGATCTTAGTGATAACATGGAGAGAGAGAACGCACAGTTCTAACTGTACGTTGTAATATGTTCGCCCGCAGATTTTCGCGCTGCAACAGCTAAGTAAAACTGATACTATTGAGAGTGGTCTGTCAATTTTTTATACATTGACATGTATGTATATGCTTTCGATTAGTAACTGCACTGAAAAAGTGAGAAACAGTATTCGAATGCTAAATAATGCATATGCATATGATATCTTGGTGAAAGTACCTAGATATTGCAGCGCATCAGGAATGTTTGCAGCTACGAGAGCTGCTGATTTTTTTGCTTTAATCACATCTGGCGCCGCTGAGTTTTGGTTAAGAGCTCGAACTTCTTTTAATGTAATCCTTCGAGTATTGTCTGAATGCTTTGATAATTCTTTTCCCAAATTTTGGATATACCTGCACCGAGATCGAAATGATGTTTAACCATGTAGTAAATATTCTTAATTTTTTTGTAATTGTATGATATTAGAATAAATTTGTTCATTTTCTGTATTTTATATATGGTTCTAAACCTGAAATAAAGTTATTATTATTATTAAGAACTAATGTCTAAGGGTGACACACATAAATATCCTGGGTGACACAGCATCTGTTATGGACAGATTTGTACTTGTTTGAATGTTTTGCACGTCTTGTTACTTTATCCAATAAAAAAAATGTATTCGGTCATGCTACTCCAATGTTTTTAATAGTACTTTTCTGCCATATACATAATATATATTTTAAAGTCTTTAGGATGAAGATGACCGAATTTATTTGATCAAATAAATAGTATTTTTTAACTATGAATTATTTAAATTGTATATCATGCTATAGTATAATAGAGTTTAGAGCGGCGTTTAGATAATGTAAAAATAAAAATAAAATCTTCTGCAGATTACAAATCGGATTAAAGTGCAAAATACACAACATGAAAATGGAAATTCACTGAATGTATTATTCACAAGTATCGGAATTTTCCGGCTAGCTAGGATTTTGGTCCCGGTTCTCCTTTTCAATACATTAATATTGCACAGTGGCATTCTGCACCTTCTTAGAGCAAATTTTTTTATAGTTTATATTATGTACACACAAACATATTAAGCTAGAAAAGTTATCACTCAAGATTTTCCAACGGGCTATAGATCTCATATCATATACTATAGATTGATTATAATACTATCATACATACATAGAGTCATGCCTCTTTCCCATTGGGGTGGGCAGATAGATAGGTGTTATATAGGTTAAACGGACTGGCTGCATCAGAAATATTAAGTTACGCTCGAAAATGCTGCTGTATGAATTTTGCGGTATGAAAGTTAGTCGCTAACGAGTTAGTGCTTGATAATGGCAAGCGGCGGCCAAGCTGTCCAAAGACGTCCAAAGACGGAATCACTTTTGTAATTCTGTGCATATATACAAACTCGAACATACACAAAAAATATATACGGACGAATTCCTCCTATTATTTTGAAATCGTTTTAAAAGTAGGTGTTTGGCAGAGTATACTAGCACCTTCCACTTTCCAACCGAGGTGTCGTAAGAGGCGACTAAGTAATTGTACGGACAGCCTTTATACGAGCAGAATAATATGCAATGCTGTCACTATACTGCTCGTAAAAACACAACGGAATCAGAATATTTTTTTTGACTCATACCAAAATGGCGTCGACTCGCCACCCGTCACGTCTCGTTTCCCGCGGGGGCGAAAAGTGGGCTACGTGTGTAGCCCCTGCCTACCTCTTGTATGGGTTTACAGAAATGTCTCTCTTGGACCATCCTTTTCTTCGCCGAGCGAAAGCCAGCACCCAGCGGCGAGCACCCAGTCCCAAAATGATGCCTAGTCTATAAGAATGACGTCATTCCAATCTAAGTCTACATTTTACTCCGCCAATTCACATCCTTTTTCAATATACTTTTCGCTCAGCAAAGGTTTGATGCGAGTATTGTCCCATGTAACACCGTGCTCCAGTAGGGGTCCTCAGATTGTACTAATAATAATATTTTTTATGGCTAGATTTCTCTGGTCTTTTATCGCGTAAAGTCCGGATTTCGTTCGAATAATCGATTCATAGTCACGTCTTGACGTTTTGTGGTTGAGTGAGTTGAACACCTATTTGTCAAGTCATTGACGATTTTTGATTCTGCATAACGCTGAATCCATTTTTGTGCTTGCCGTAATAGTGACTTTTGAGCCTTTTGGGTGACATCTCTACAATGAAAAACAGCTTCAAAATGCGATGTGTACTCTGTGCTAATTTTTGAAATCGAACGCGCAATTTAAACTGTTTATTATTAAAACAATTAAACAGCTCACGGAATACTAAGTATACTACATTCACGAACACACTCACACCTACAGCTATGATAACCCAACTATGCATTATTTTCAACCTCGCATGGCAACCTGGCAGTTACAATCACCACACTCTGGTGTCACTGTTAATAACTGTTTATGTCTATAATTTTGCCGCGTGGTAGCGGCCTTAGAGAAACTACCACCCCATCTCATCCCGTGGGTGTCGTAAAAGTCGATAGAGGGAAAATAAAAGCCAAGAGATGGGCAGCAGCGTCTTCCTGGAACATCTGCCAACCCGCCTGACTAGCGTGACAATTAATGCAAAATCCCCCCAAAATTAGAGCTGCGAACTTTTGTGGCAATTTGCGGAGGAGGCCTATGTTCAGCAGTGGACTAGTTATAGGCTGAAATTATGATTATGATGATGATGTATATAGTTGAACAAAAGACTTTTATTGAAATTGGTTAACGAGAGACTGTTTTGAAATTTGAGTACGACTAATTAACATATTAACTATAGCCGAAGCCATAACTTGAATAACTGAGTGAAATTCAAACGTTTATTTAGATAGTTTATGCACGGGTTCTTCGAATATGCAAGCTCTGCTCTGTGACATTGGTATTGTCCATTTGTAGGCAACGTGCACCTTATTCAAAAAGCTCTACGTTTAACATAGTACAACTGAATTCTGTTTGAATGAGTTCTGATTGAACAATGCTCACAGACAAAACGCAGAGATAGACTTGATAGTAATGTGGTATAAGTGTGACCGATACAAAGATATTCTTTTAACGCACATAGGTTTTCGATAATTATTAATAAATTGATGTAATTGTAACCGATCTAGTAAACGATTCCTTTCTTTTTACGATCATCCCTTCTAAGCGAATTTATTCTAGCGAAGAAAAATCAGTGTCTTTTAACCGCGATGGAATAAAAATAAAAAGTTCTATAAAATCTATTATCTATTCCGGATAAGTAGTTGTTAATGTCTCTTTTAGTTGATAATATAAATGTAATTTTACTTCTTCAAGCGACGATTGAATTTAACTAGAAAAAAAAACAATCATGATTGATGTGCAATAATACTAACTGAATTTTACATTGTAACAATAGTGAATCGTTAAGTAAATAAATAACATGAAATAAAAATATTGTATGATATATATATATATATATATATATATATATATATATATATATATATATATATATATATACAATATCTTGTTAAATGTGTTAAGTAACGTAAAACATAAAAACTGTTTTTGATATTTAAGCTTTGAGAGGAGAAAATTTAAATGAACAAAGTGAAAAGTTTACAAAGCGCTCATGGAATTACATGCAACGAGTTACACGATATTCGTATACACAAGTATCTTTTATGACGAGAGTGAGCTCAAAAGGCAGGCAACAATTAAAATTGTTTGGCATAACGGGCAAACGAAAAATGACTAAAAAACGGAACTCTACTGCTGTCTGCGATCCAGTTCCTTTTTTATTTTTGCATGTACATTTACCGTCATTTTGATGTAAGGGATATATGTTTATTGGTTAGAAATGAAATTTCAAAAGTTTGAAATAAAAATCAAATGAAAGACGAAATATTTGTGTTTATTTTATATATTTTTTGTGGGAAATTTATTTGAATTTTAATTATGCTGATAGATTTTCATCATGAAACATGTTAATTTGTTGCGATACATCATTTTTTTTTCTTTTTTAAAATTCCAATGCCCACAGTAGGATTTCTGGGAAATCGAACCCGCGACCCACGGCGCAGAAGCCTTAGCTTTTTTTTGTACGTGGGGAAATCCTGCATGAATACCCGACCGTCCAGGGGGGGGGGGGGGGCAGCTGGGTTATGTCGAACTCTTACCGACTAAAACCCTACGGTGGTCTTCATCGGCGCTAAAGAGGGGTCACGGGATCACCTTTCGGAATGCAACCGTGGCCCCTCTAACGCTTTGCTATGTCTTTAGCCCGACCCCGGGGCAGAATTCATTACCCCCAGCACTCTCTCGGTGCTATCCCGATGACCCGAGACCACTTCGAGTCATCGTCTTCCCTGGGGTCGCTTAAGGGCCTTAGCCTTGCGGCAACCGATCCGACGGTTGGCGCAGTGGAATATGTACATCGGAGCTCATATCATTCACACATTAGCCCGTCAAGAAACGCACGCGGTATTTTTTACACATTTTCCTATAGGCCATACGGGATGAAATTGTAAGTAAGCATAACATACAAATAAGCCTTTTTCCCACATAAGGCGTAGGCAGAGGCCAAGTGAGTGTCTCTGTGGCATTATAATATCCCTTACGAGGTTGATATCTTCCGATAGTATTTTTAATTGCTGTGGTAGAATAAGTCGGCTCCAGAGACATTATACCAGCATTGTCGCCAACTTATTAAGTACTTAAAATAATGTACGTTAGTATATTTTGTTACTGTCATGATTTATTATCATAACTCTTATATAGTACAATGTATCATGTCCTTCTGTGTGGCGGTGCGCGCACATACACGTGTAGTACGGTCACCATGTGTTGTTAGTAGATAAACGACAGACAGTTATGTTACAACTAGGATTGCCAACCGTAATCTAAAAGCAGCACTGCAGTGGTCATGTTTTAGTGTCACTCAGAACATTAAATTGCAACGTTCTGTGTCGCTCTGAGCTCGTCGACCTGAGATATCGGTTTTTAATTCCATTTAAATGTAATTATAATAATTCCTTGATCTATACTTGAATAGTTGTTCCGAATCTGCGAAAAATGTATGTCTGTCAACAAACCCACGATACAGGAGAAATCCTAGTGCAGAGAAAGTAATAAAAGAATATAAAAGTATCTGTTCATCAGGATATATAGAATGTAATAGGAATAAAGAATAAATAAATTGTGAGGAGAGTAAAATAAATGTAACAAGAGCTGTTCAGCCGTTTGGATTGCAATGTGCTACAAATATATGTCTGTCATAATATTCAATATTCTCTTTGTTAGATGTGATATTATCATAGAAGTGATAGTATTCGTTTCTGGAAATCTGGAAAAGAAATTACGTATGTTGGAATATTGTTCTACATCAGTATACCAGTGCGCACGAAGGATTTTATGTTTAGGACATAAATAAAAAACTAAATATATGTATTAAACACTCTAAAAGAAGATGTTCTAATATTTTTTAACAGAAATCCATTAAATATGGAGCATTTATGGAAATCATAGCATAGTGAATGTAATTAAGCGACAAACGATTCCAAAGCGCTTTTATTAAAGCGCAACAATAAAAAATGCTGGAAGTGACTTTCCACGCTGCATACGCAACCATTTATATGCAAATTTTTACCGACTATTCTGACCTTTTATATTTCCTTTTATTTCGGACACGGTTTTAAACAAATTTTGTTTTAATTGAAATGCATGTTTGTCTTAGAGTCGGTGTTACCTGGAAATGATTACCTACATATATAAGAATATTGTATTTATACTTTAACTGTGATTGCGAAAGACAACAACACAGAAAACAATATCGTTACGAAACCGGAAGTTTAAAAGTAACCGCATAATACAATGTTTTACTTTGTAAAGTTAGCTCAGTTAAAAAAAGCGATTACCATGAAACTTGATCACCATTTACGTGGTAAGCTTTAACCTGACTTTGGCAAAATGTTAATGATATAACTTTACATACATATTATATTTTATTTATTAACTGTATAGATTTCCTTACCTTACAACAATACAGAAATTTCTTGAATTTCTTTTTGGTGTACTTACACTATTTGAGACTTAATTTGTATTGGTAGCATTCCTGTGCCTGTGGAATCCATCTAAGTAGCTACCACCCCATGCCTTGAAGCAGTGTTGTGCGAGCTGTGTTTCGGTCTGAAGGGCACTGAGAGCTAGTGTAATCACTCGGCTTATGAGACTTAAGAACTGACGTCTCTGGGTGACGTACCCAGGGTGCAGCCACATTGAAATGTTCTGGATGACACAGCATTTGTTATGGGCAAACGTTGCACTTACCATCAGGTGTTTTTGCTCGTCTCGTCACTTTGGCAGAAGTTTGTGAAATGGCCAGTTTGGCTGATCTCTTGCGAGCCGATACCCCGGAAGTCCTTCTTAACTTTTTTATGAAACAAACGATGCCCAACACTAGAATTTCTTCGGTATCGGGAATACGTTTTACGATATATATTCCAGATATCTGTAAAACGCAAGTGCAAATAGCCTAATTGTTTAGGGTACGGACTGCGAAACATGACGTCGCAGAATCGTGCCCGCCATTCGATTTTAGTTGTGAACCATTTTCTAGAACAAGCTTTTAAGCTTAGTTGGCGTGGTCAACAGGAATATTAGTAACGATAACAGCATTGCTTTGTATTCTTCAATAAAAAAATGTACATCACACCCAGCCGAGATCTAAGAGATCGAAATCACGAAGAGAGACCAACGACACAACAACAATACATAATGTGAGGTCAAAGCGAAATACGTTTAAAAATTTGGCTCTTCAAATCTCTTCACGGCGAGACATCATTTATAAGAATTGAATTATTATTTAGAAGTATTCGTGGCGCTATATCTTGATATATCGATATAGCAAGATAGAGCGCTGCGGGTCCTAATATTGAATTCCAGCCGGTGTTCGTGTCGTCTTGGCTCTGACACTGCATCCTTGCTTACCTCCGGTATTATCGCATGAGCGTTATATCGGGCGCGGGCTCTATAATTTCTAAGGCGCAGTTAATAGCTTCCGATTATTTGGAAATTGTCGCCGTACTCGAAAAACGAACAGACCTCAATCTTTAAATGAGGGGTTCACATCCTTGTGAACCCGTCATTTAAAGATTTATCTATAAGGGAATTTCTCTCAAATAAATAACTTTGATTGGATTTTTCTCTTAATTATTATTATTTTTTACCAGATCTTACATTAAAATTTCTCATAATTTTTCGAATATTGCATTTCAATATACATTATAATTGCGATATTTTTGTAACAGAAACTGGTAATACTTTAAAGAAAACTGGTAAAGTATTACCAGTTTCTTAATGATTAAGTACGTACTCTTAGCAATATATGCATGAACACATACGTTTCCTAATAGCGTAACCACTGTAATTCACACTTCTGTTATTAATTAATTGGATATCGCCTCTATTATCGTGAATTTAATCCGGTTTAAAATTAATAAATGCGCATGGCAGCAAAATGAAGATATGAAATTTCCTTCTGTGCAACAAATGTATTTTAGTTTATATTACGTAAATGATATATACCATCACCTATCGGAACCCATAATATTTTCCAGGCATTTCCCTCAGTCGACTCTTATGACACCTATGGGATAAGATAGGTTCGATTTTCTTACGCCATCACACGGTATTGTCGATTTGTTTATAATTTTCTTCCATAGTTAAATAATATATTATGTATACCGTAACAGGCGGCCCGTCATTGTCGGAATACTCGTTACTTCATCATCATTATCATTTCAGACTATCACTAGTCCACTATTGAACATCCTCCAAAGATTGCAACAAAAGTTTGTAGCTCTCATTTTAGGGGGATTTTGCCATAGTTGCCACGGTTGGACAGGCGATTTGGCTACAGCAGTTTATTTATTCAAGTGTTGCAGAAGGATGCTGCGGCCGTTTCTTCTAGTTATAATTTTCCCTCTGTCGACTGTTACGACACACAATGGTCGAGACGGGATGGTAAATTCTCATAAGCCGTCGCCATAAGGTAAATTAAATAAATCCACACTCAATACTTTGATAAACAGCAATACTCCTTGTCGTTTCAAAACCAATAAACTGTGAAAGTCGTGTGTCAGACGTCAGACATACACACTCTTCAGTCATCGTTTCCAATGTTTTCACCATTTCACCATTTCAGCCTATCACTAGTCAACTGGTGAACTTAGGCCTTCCCCAAAGATTGCCACAAAAGTTTGTGGCTCTCATTTTGGGGGGTTTTGCATTGTTGCCACACTTGGCATGCGGATTGGCAACCGCAGTTTATTTAATCGGATGCGCGCCTGCCAATGTTTACTTGCCTGGGATTTAGTCTTATAATTATTACTAATGTAGGGTAAGCTGCAGGCTGTTGTTACTTTACTTTTATATTTTCCTTAATCAACTTTTTTTACAAATGTATTACGACTAAAATAATCTTAAGATTACGCCGACACTTAATTAATCCGTCGACACTTTAAAGATTTAACGTCATTGTCAAGTGCTTAATGTTGGATTACTAGAATTTGCCGTAAAAGGAACTCCTCTCAGCTGAATAGTCGCCGTAAAGGAGCACCATTTTGTTCATGTCTCAAAAACTAATTAAATTTTATGGTCGCTAAACCTCTGTTGTGTTGGTACTGCAATTTCAAGTAGAAAACCTTGCATCAGCGCTTCGATGCGTTTCACTTTATACATTATGAAATACAATAAAATATCGAGCATGGAGATATTTACTCGTAAATAATATGCAGAAATAATAAGAAATGTTCAGGACTATATTTCTAAGTTACGGGAATTAACTTTAAAAAAGTAGAAAACACTGCTTTTGATTTGGCTTGGAAAACTACACCATGCACTAAGCTGAAAAGGTTGTCTAATCAAAATTCATTTATAACGAATCATTAAAGCGGAATTCTGAATAAGTTACTTAGTTGTAACTTATTCAGAATTCCGCCGTGTGTTACTTAGTAATTATTAGGTTTCTTTTAGTAGGTAATGGTCTTTGACATTGAGTAAAGTCTGAAGTTAATAAGAGAATCGAGAATTGAATTAAAAATTAATAATCTAAATTTCCATTGATATATTGAAACTGCTTAAAATATAATATTTTTTATTACATACATACATAATATCACGACTGTATCCCATAAGGGGTAGTCAGAGACTGGGCACTCACTGCAAAAACACATGATTGACACAATCCACGTTTCACGAAAACAATATAATGCACTTGGTGTGATAGGTGGTAAGCCCATCGCCACCATGCGCTGTTGGGTGCACTGTGCAGTTTAATTCCTTACTCGCCTTTTACGAGATCCATTGGATGAGATGGAGTGGTAGTATTCTTTTAACGAGCCGCCACCACACACATGTTTTTTATGAACATATATAATATAAGACGTATCGGTCCGCAATAACCGCTGGCGGCAGATGATTCCACAAAGATGTCGAGCGTGGCGGATAATTTCTGCTAAAGTGCACAGTGGTGGGATGCCAGTCATCTAGGCGATGTTGAAAGAGACACAACGTCTCTTCGAATGGTCACTGGATTAAAGCGTCGTCTTTGTCGTGGACTATTCGAGCCGCTCTTCGTTAGATTCGGTCAAATGGAAGGAACTGGAACTTCCCCGCCTAGAGATAAGGACAGTATTTCATGTGAGGCCGATCTTGCGCCTTGTAAAGCTGTAAGCGATGGGCCGGTGTGATTTAACAGCGGAGGAGCCACGCATCAGCTATTGATGTTGCATGAATGGGTCGCCTCGACCTAGGAAGTAACACGACCTCGCAGAATAACGGCGTGAAGTAGATGTACAAATATACTTCTGCGTTTTGCCTGGTGAGTGAAGGTAACCGGAGGCCCACTGCCCCATCCTCCCCCTTAACAAATATGGTAGCGGCATTGCAAAATCTACCCCAGGGTACCCCCCAGGGATCTCGACGTGGATTTCTGCAAGATGTGGTGATGGACACCAATGATAATGGAATGTAGTAAAGAAATGTAAATTATGAAATTTTTACGTTATCTATAAAAATTATTTACGTGGTCATAATAAACTCCCATGTTATACTGTTCGAAGCAATCACTTGCTTGTTGTGTTGTGCTTGAGCGGACAAGAGTTTAGTTCCGAACGAATTTTCTACATATTTTTCAACCGTCTCTTATTTATGGTTTTAAGAAAACGTAATACTTGTTTGGAGGAGCACGGTTGTACAATAAGTTACCAAACAACATAAGAGTGTGAAAGCATAAACATGTTCAAAAGTAAACTAAAGAAATATGTATGTTTAACTAACACTGTATCCTAACTTACGTTACCACCTACCAGGAGCATTATAATCCAGAGGAAAGAAAAAAATATATACCTATTTAATAGTAAGTATACATAAATATGAGTAAAAATGTACGCTTTTTATGTTAAATAAATTCTTTAAACTTAAAAAGCAATACTTTGTTTTCATGTTCTTTGCAAGATTTTTTTATTATTTTTCAAAATTACGAAATAATTAAATATTATTAGATTATTTCTCAGACATGGACAGAGTGGTTTTTTATAGGATAAAGTGACGCGACGAGCATAAAGTTTATCTGATAGTAAGTGCAACGTCTGCCCATAACAAATGCTGTGTCACCCAGAACATTTCTGTGTCACAACAATGCGCCTGTAACCCTGAGAACAGTTCTTATGTCCCATGTTCTTTAGACCGAAACAGTAATATTTGCTTCACGGCAGAATAACTGGCTTGGGTGGTTACTACCTAGACTAATTCCTATAATGTTTTCTTACACTGCCCAACAAGTGGTAAATCAGAACTTACAATCGTTAATGCCGCTAATATTGTTAATTACGATCGAACGCAGGTTCGAGCGTACTATGAAATTTAAGGCGAACTCCCGACCTACAGGGATACTATATGTTGTAATTACATACGTTTCGGGGATTGATTTATAGTTGAATATCCTTAGATTTTCGGAGACAACTGTTAAAAATCTTTGTGTGGGGTATATTTTATTTAATAAATATAATTACAAATTAAATACTAAAAATATCTCTTTTTCCTTATTAAATAAAAAACAATGTTAAAAATTGCCCGTACTACTCCGTACACTTGACGGAAGTGAAAATAAAAAGACGTGAATTATTAAAAACTTATTAATAAACATGAATTAACAAAATATTACTCACTGTAAATTAACTGCTCAGTATATAAACAAATGTTACTTAATCGATAAATATCGGAACTATCATCTAAATAGTCATTTTTTTATAATTAATATAAAATTATGTTATTCTTTTTTTTTATAAAAAACGAAGCCCCACAGTAGGATTTTCTCCCGTATCATGGGTGCGTTTTACAAACATACATTTCACATGCACAACACAACCAGACCCGAAAAGCAACAATTTGTGTTTTTGCACAAATGTTGCCTCCGGCTGGGAATCGAACCCAGGACCGGTGGCGCAAAAGGCAAGTACGCTAACCACTACGCCACGCGGTCGACAATTATTGCAGTAGATTGTCGTAGAAATTCTGAACACACTACCTCTCACACTTATTATTAGTTTTATCTCTATTGATACACCAATAACCCATATATGTCCGTATCCTTTGGTCTAATATATTCGTGAATTGTGGATATGTTATATAAAATAGTAAAAATATAGAGGTTCATGGATATAAATAAAATAATGTCTTCACTTAGCAATGAAACTAAAATACTTTCAACGTAAGACATGTGAAAATCGAAAATTAATAATATTTTTTAGCATGGCTTATTTATACGCAGTTGAACTTTCCGCTACCACGTCGAGGGGGTGCGATCCGAAACATATCCTATCCGCGCCGGCGTACCTCAAGGCTTTGTCCTAGGTCCGTGCTTTACACCCTTCATACTAACAACATACCGCACACCAGCGGTGTCGAACTCGTCCTCTTCGCAAACCAGACCACACTATCTCTAAGCGCATACATTTTTGTAACCAAGTTCCGCAACAGATGTTTTCGGAATCTTGCATTAATATTTCAAGCTTCGTTATATAAGCTAAATAACTATTCTAGATCAGTGAGTTCCATGGAAATAAAATGCTATTAGAAATATTTAGTACCTAATATAAATGATGACTTATTTTATGGAAAAAAATAATAATAATAAAACTACTGCCTATAAATAACCCATTATATTTCAATGAAATGCTATCAATATCCCCCCAAAGCATACTATCTATATCTCATAAGTATTTCGTACTGACTATATTCTATGCTCGTATGTATTAATTAATTAGAGATGCGCCTTGTAAAAGTTTTATCAAGTAACCGAGTACTCGGACGATATATTAGGTCCAGTTTAAATATATAGGTTTACAGAGAGAAATCATAGATTATTAGTAACGAAAGACACTTAATTTGCTAAGATCCTAATGCAAGCTAGTACCGCCACCGGGAACAGCCACCAGATACCTTTGGCGGATGATATTGCCAATGAAAAGGTAGCTACCCGCCAGATCGAATGGTCTGATCTCGGGAGGACGTCTCCTCCAACTAGTAATATTTAGATGTTGTATATATAGTTCGCATCTCAGAAAACTTTCATAGCGCTATTATGGACGTATGCGAATATTTCTTGAGCTTCTCATGTGGCGACATAGATGTCGCTACATCACTCCCAGCTGAGACTGTAAGTCGTAGTTTAGCATGGAGAATATGAGACGTCAGGCGATGCGGTGCAGGCTGCCGTTGCGGTGAACCTGTGTCCAGGCCTTCAGTGCATCGAGACGTATGGAGACAAGTGTTGATGCCGCAGGAGTCAACCTGAGAGACTAGGAAGCACGCGTTGTGCCGACAGTAGTCTGGTTGCAGTGACTGCGATGGCTGCCGATGACGTTATTGCTGTGGTTCGGAGAAGCTGGCTGCGGGATGTTCATACCGGGGTCACCAGTTTGGCGAATGATATTGATAAGGAAAAGGGTAGCTACCCGCCAGATCGATTGGTGTGATCTGAGGAGGACGTCTCCTCCAACAAGTAATATTTAGATGTTGTATATATAGTTCGCATCTCAGAAAACTTTCATAGCGCGATTATGGACGTATGCGAATATTTTTTGAGCTTCTCATGTGGCGACATAGATGTCTCTAAATACCCTTTACTATGTAGTACGTTCGGTGGCGGTATTAGTATGCTTATGCACGCCATTATGGCAGGCGGGGCGGTACTCTTCAAAGAATAGGTAACATACACAATTTTATATATTGTAAAGCAATTTGACTATCTTTCCTTACTATATTTTATTTCCGCAAAGTAACGCCTAATTCGATTCATTATAGTTTTTTAGTATAAAAACGTCGAGTTTGTTGGTTATATTGTATTTAGTACTATTAAGTGTCTACAGCGAGAATGTATCATCATCATCATTTCAGCCTCACACCACTTCACCAAAGTCCACTGCTGAACATAGGCCTCCCCAATAAATTGCCACAAAACTCGAGTAATGTTTATAAGAAGAATAATAACTTTAAAAAAAACTATACAGACTTCAAAATTAACACCAAAGTATAATAAGTTAACTAAAAAGCTACCTTAAACAAACCAACAAATATTTATTTGTTGGTCCGTTTAATGTAATTAAGCAATTATTGTTTAAGATGTAATTATGAGTATTTAATTTTGAAGTCGGTGCCAAGTAAAACATAAAATTATGCGTTTTAAAACTATAATTTCTTTCCTGATAATATTTCGTGACAGCATTTTTTTAATTAGTATGAGTGGGAAAGATTGTGATAGTATTAATATTTTATTCGTTGTATCTAATTTGTTACTATATTATATATACAATTTTAACGTTTTACTTGGTGTATCTTCGAAGTCCAAGGTCCAATACCAATGAACCTTGAAGCTATACTGAACTCAACGCAAAAAAGAATCAATAATAAAATCGATTCATAAACAAGGAAGTTATAAAAAATATAAATAAACTACATTTATATATAAAATATATGTATATTTATTGACAACTTTTTTGAAGTCGCCACGCCTACTGTGCAAGACACTACTAAGTAGTTTCTGTCGACAAATGGCAGTATTACCCCCTATCTCCTAATCGTTAAGGAGTGATGTGGCTTTTATCGTCAGCTCAGGAGCAAAACGCAAACACCTGAATAAATTATGAAAACTTAAAAAGCACACTGTAAAAGTTTCAGCCTATAAATGTCCCACTGATGATCACAGGCCTCCTCTCATTTCTGAGAGGGTTTTTGAAGCTAGGAAGCATCCGCCACGCTGCTCCAATGCGTATTGGCGGACTGCACAAGTCTTCGAAATATTCTTTTATGTCTCAGACATGCAGGTGTCCTCACGATGTTTTCCTTCACCGCCGAGCACGTGGTAAATCGGCACTTAAAATTGCAATTAGTGGTGCCGGCATCGGGAATCGAACCACCTGGGTTACTCACGTATAATGATATTAAATTTAAAGATAAAAATATAAAGGTTTCAATTTAAGGGGATTTTTGTATTACACTTTTAGGAATTTTATAAAATTTTATACATCTACTAGGAAAAGACTTTCTAGTTTTAGCCAACCTAAACATAAGAATCTCTAGCGCGTCGCCTCGACCCTTTCTACAGGATACAGTCAATTTTTGTTAAATAATTTAATGTTTTTTCCGTACGTACATAATATTTTCAAAAATAAAGAACGACGAAAGTGTCAAAATATTAGTCTCCTTGAATAATTCTCGTAGCGACTCGCGAGGTCCCAAGTTAAAGATTGCCTGAAATGCGTGTTTTTGCAAACACAATTGCTTATGATACTGTCTTTAAAAATCAAAAATAAAGCTGTAAAGAAAAGATTTTCATTTTATTGAAATCCCTAACTGAATGTGAAAGCTTTGAAAGCAATATAAAATTACATACATACATAAGATCACGACTGTATCCCATAGGGGGTAGTCAGAGACTGGGCACTCACTGCAAAAACAGATGACTGCCACAATCCACGTTTCACCAAAACAATATAATGCACTTGATGTGATAGGTGGTGAGCCCATCGCCACCATGCGCTGTTGGATGCACAGTGCAGTTTAATTCCTTACTCGCCTTTTGCGAGATCCATTGGATGAGATAAAATAAAAATAAAATTACATTTTTCAGTGCAAGATGGAACATCGGAATGAAATGATCAATATAGTACGAGTATTATGGTTATTTTATTGTGCAAGAAAAGATAGTTACTGACGATAACAGACATTGTACGCTTAGCTTATAGTAAGATTGTCATACAAATAGTCATTCAGCTTTAGTTTTGTACATTTATAGGAATTCTGCTGACTAGATTTCAGCCAATATGTCGTCCTGGATATGAGAAAGTGTATTTATCCCCTATATGCCGTCTAAATATATTTATACCTAGTCCGGTCATAAGTTATGTTACAAATAAAAATGCATTTTTGTTTAAATGAAGTAATGTAATACTATTAAAATTTATACCTACATATTTATTAGTCTCAGCAAACAATAAAAAAAAAATCTATTCGAAATGGTCACCTTTGGCTTTTATACAGGCCTTTAATCTGTTTGGCCACGATTCTATGGATTTACGCATTGTTTCCAAGAAAAATTTCGCCACTGCTTGCTTCAAAGATTTTTTAAGAGACTCAATGTCGCCGTGTCGTTCAGAGCAGGCCATGTCCTCTAAAACTGACCATAATTTGAAGTCTAAAGGGTTGAGGTCTGGGCTAGATGAGGGCCAGTCTTCAGCTCTTATAAAGTCCGGAACGTTGGTTTCAAGCCAGGCTTGGGTAGTTCGTGCCTTGTGATCAGGTGCAGAGTCCTGCTGGAAAGTCCACGGTATATTTTTAAAAAGTGTATTGCTGAGAGGTTTCACAACATGATCCAAGACTGTATCTTGATACACTTTGGCTGAAGTTTTCCCTCCTTTTTCACCAAAATGTAGTTTTGTGACTCCTTGATAAGACACGCCTCACCAAACCATCACTGACTCAGGATGATGATCACATTGTACCTTTCCGACCACTTGAGCAGCTTGTTTAGAACTGTGAGCGTACACTTTATCACTTTGCTTATTGTAGTGTTCTTCAATCGTGAAATTTTTTTCATCGGTAAAGAGGATATTTCTGTGCCTTTTACCTGCGTATCGCGACAGAAGGCGTTTTGATCGATCCACTCTCTTTAATTGTAAATATTGATTTAGGGCATGTCCTGTATATCGACGATAAGCACCGAGCTTCAGGTCTTGTTTTATAATACGCGACAGAGTCCTAGCGGGAATCTTCATTTCTCGCGATAAGATTTTTTGCTTCCTAATGGGGTTTCGACGAATTATGGCTTTAACAGCATTAACAGCCTTTGTAGTTCTAACAGCACGCGGCAGCCCCGATCTTTTCTGGTCTTTGACGGAGGAAGTGTTTTTGTATCTATTGATAGTACGATATATGATCATACGGCTGATACCAACCTTTTGAATTGTCTGGAATATGACCGACGGCTCCATACCCATTTTGTGCAAGGCGATCACTGCAATACTTTTTTCTTTAAAACCCCATTCCATATTGTAATTTGATAAAAACACAAAAAAATATGTGAAATGGCACAAAATCGTAAGAAGTTTTTAAAATAATATACGTGTTCCAAATTCAAAATAATTAAAAAGTTGAAAAAAAGAAAACTTTTTATGTAACAGTATTTATGGCCAGACTAGTTATATTGCCAGAATAGTATTGGTCACTTTATATCTTTGCTATTCTATTTAGCTAATATGTGTCCGGCAGAGTAGAATAGCACCTAGATGTCGTAAGAGCCGACTGAGGTATTGTACGGACAGCGCTTATTCGTGCAGAATTACACCATAATATGCAGTGCTGTCACTATACTACTCATGGGAATGCAATGGGGAGTAAGAATTTTTTGAATCGTACCAATGTGGCGGCGACGTGGTTCGCCACCGGTCACGACTCGTTTCCCGCGAGGCCGAAAAGTGAGTGGCTTCTGCCTACTCCTTATATGATAGAAAGACGTGACTGCATGTATGTATATCTTTGCTACATTTACAAGTATCTCATCCGTATAATTTAAGAAATCACTATGCAATGGAATATTTCATTATTCTTCTATAAATTTGATTGGACGATTAGTGGAATTTTTGTAACGCCGTGTAATTACTACTACTTACTGCCCCCTAATAAAATTTAATAACTGCTAAATAGCTCATATGACATTAATGCCTGTCCAAAATATCTAAATCCTGATCCTGATCTGAATGAAATGTAACAAAATCCTTACATGTGGCAACTGCGACTATTGAATGCGATGTCGCCCTAGGCCCGCTTTAATACGTATGTTCTTTATATATTTTTATGAGTTTATGGGTATGAGTGTTGGGATAAAGTATATGTAGGTCGAACCATGTTTCAAATTATATTAACAGAATTTATTAATTTTGACCGTTCTTGGTTGTATTTGCAATTAATTTTGTATTTTAAGCGCCTTCTAAGTAGTAAATATAAAGTTGGTAAATATAAGAAATCATTATATTATAACTGAAGCGACGCTTGGTCAGCGTTAATTTAGTTATAAAGTAATGATTTCTTATATTTACGCGAACATAATACAATTAAAAAATCGGATTTTACGCATTTTACGAATTTCATCGCGTTTAATTTTCCACTATTTATAGTAGCTTTGGTCACCTCCACACTTTTTCCGCCCTTCAATTTGTGCCACCCTAGCCCCGGGCTTCGAGGGCTTCAGCTTAAATCCGAGCCTGTTTGTGTTTGTGTTTATTTTTACGATCTTAAAGCTATGTATTTACATATAAACGTCACACCTGTATTACCGAAAGAGGTAAGCAGAGGTGTATACTACACCGTCATTTCGGCAGTTACGTTGTCTCACTTAATCTTCAAAGTCTCACTTAAAATTGGCCATTTTTTTAAATCAATCCAAATCATATCACCTACTTGCTACTATCGTAAAAGATACTATCGTAAAATAAAATTAGATAATGTAGATAACAATTTAGTCTAAAAGAAAGGTTTTCAAAATACAAGTACAAAGCGATGGCCACAGAGCTTTTATTTTACATACATACAGTCACGCCTTTTCCCATAAAAGGGGTAGACAGAGGCCTCTCGTAGCCCACTTTTCACTCTCGCGAGAAACGAGACTTGACGGGTAGCGAACCACGTCGCCGTTATATTTTACAAATAAAATTATTTAAGTATTGCATTTATTGCTTTTAATTTCCAAATAAACGCCAATAAAAATATAATTTAATGTAATTTTGTTTTAAATGATGGGAAGAATAATAAATAAATTTCATTTTATAATTCTTCTAATCATAAAGTTCAAAAATTATTTAAATTATTTGTAATGCGCTAAACTAATCTGTGAAAAAATTGTTTAACGTAATTACGTGAGAGTTAGTAGTAGCTGGTATCCCCATACACACGCACATAGAGAAAATGACACTCTTGTTATACAGTAGCCACACGCACACACGCGCGTAAGTTGGTCTGCTTTTATTGTTGCGTTTAAAGGGCGACACTACGTAAACATTTAATAATCAAAGTGTTCATCAATATTAATACGTGAACAAAAAACTTTGTACCCCTTTTTAAACATATTGTGCGCATGAAGATGTGTGCGATTTAGCATAGTTAAAGTTTGTATGGAGGAAAAGGGCGGAAGCTAAATATGTTACAAATACATTAACTTGAATAAATTAAACGTTAATTTTTACGTTAATATATACAATGTCAATTACATAATAACCTGTATTTTGTTAACGCTCATACTGCCAATGACAAATACGGTAGAGATTGTCGCCATAGAACTTTAAAATGTTGCCTACAAATAATTACTCAAATATCAATAACATGCATACTGATTTTTTTTATGTATTACGGTTTTTTATGTTGAAGAGGGGCCAAACGAGCAAGTGGTTGACTTGATGGTAAGTGATCACAGGGCCATGAACATCTACAATACCACAGAAATAGCAAATGCGTTGCCGGCCTTTGAGAAGGAATACGCTCTTTTCGTGAAGGTCCCCAAGTTAGATTGGTCCGGAAAAACCGCCGGCTGTAGCAGATTCCATAAAGTGGTTGTGCGTGGCAGAAAATTTCTCGAAAAATGCACTGTGCGGGAATGACGGGAATGCCAAACATCTCATCTTCAAGATGGTGACGACGGAATTTTCAGATGTGCCGCAATGTACAGAGGTGAAATTCAGCGACTGGAATTAAACCAAACAATTCCTCGGAGCTCCTCCCGTGGTAGATCCTAAAAAAAATGGAAAGAGATGCAACATCTCTTCGCATGGCCAGTGGATCAAGCTGATCGGAAAGATGGGTATCTAGAATGAATTAATTTACAATGTCGTTTTCTGCCTCCCTCCATATACCACATAAAAATAGAAAAATCTTGATTGAACATTCACAAACATCATTAACAAAAACTAATAAAATAAGAAAAACAATTCAACAGAAATATAAGAAAATGACATCGACTTATAATATATGCCCTACTCAAATAGAAAATTCCGTTAGAACTATAAAAAGTCAGTTGTTAAAGCCAAACCAGAAATCCAGGAGAAAATAATAAAAAAAAGGAAGCTTATTTTATCTGCAGGTGTATTAGAAACTCCTAATTAGGCCACGCTCAAAGGAAAATGAATCATGAATATATAATAACGTTGTACGCGGCAGAATTAATTAATCTATTAAATTGAAGAACTAATCACCAGTAATAACGTACTATATAAAAGAAAACATTAGGATAACTGCTTGTTTATTATAATTATGCATCTTTTTATCGCCAACTTTAAGAGAAGTCTTAAGAGAATCTACCACCCCATCTCATTACGTGGGTGTCGTCAAAGTCAACAGAGTTAAAATTAAAACCAAAAGATTTTTCTGGAACATCTGAATAAATAAACTGCGGTTGCCAGCCAGCCTGCTAAGCGTAGCAACTATGACTAAATCATGAATCACTCAAAATGAAAGCTACAAACCTATGTGGCGATCTTTAGGGAGGTCCATGTTCAGCAGTGGACTAGTGATAGGCTGAAATAAAGATGATTAATTTTCTATAAAAACTTAAATATTTTTTAAAGATATATCTAAATTATAGATCTTTAAGATAATTTAAAAAGATAAGGAAATGTTCCACTTCATAAGCATCAAGCAATCCAAGCATCTCCACTAGATATGTACCATCGAAGTGCCAGTTATTGTATTGTTAAACAGCGGCGTGGAAACAACACTTCAATTGTTTCAATCTCGCTAAAGACATACTTTTGCCACGTTTTCTGCAAACCTCACCTTCTGGACGACACCGCAACTCAAGGCGCGGCACCTACCTTTGGGTGAATGAGTTGCTCGTCTCCTCACTTCCATAAAAAAGATAGATAACGATGTTCACCATGGATTAGATTTTCTATACTTACCTGAATTTATTACAGCATACAGTTTATAATAATATTATTATTTCCTACTCTATGGTGCCAGCGCATATATTACTGTACCGTACCTCTCACATTGTAATAATACTGCAGTAAGGACATTTCTGTAACTATTACTGCCGCTCTCACGACCTTTATTTCAGAGAAAACGGAAAAAATCCTGTTCACTGTATCCTATTAACCGGAAAAGAATAAGCTCGTGTCATCGTATATCACATAGTAAGTCAAAAAAACTAGAATGGTGCGTAAATTTTCGTAGAGACATTTGATAACAATCTGTTATAATAATCGGCCAGTAATCTAGCACTATAATATCTCCTGTGTTGTTCACAAAAATACAGTCTTATTTTTTTTTTAAATAAAAACGAAGCCCACAGTAGGATTTTCTCCTGTATCGTGGGTGCGTTTTACAGACATATATTTCACATGCACAACACAATCAGACCCGAAAAGCAACAATTTATGATTTTGCACAAATGTTGCCTCCAGCTGGGAATCGAACCCAGGACCGGTGGCGCAGAAGTCAGGTACGCTAACCACTACGCCACGCGGTCGACAATTTGCTAGAGGCAAAAATAAATGTTTTTTACTCAGAAATGCAACTTTTCTCATTTTGTTTTGCTTCGGAGTCTAGCTTATGCTAAATAAGCATTGACAATTGCAGTTCATAATTTTATTGTGCGGTTACCAAGGAACCAATAATCTAACTAGGTCACTAGCGTAATATGAAATTTTAAATAAACACCGGGTCCATGAGCTACCATTGACGCCATTAACTGTTTAATATTTCATTTAAGATAAATCTCTACGATCTTATACAAACAGCTGTTAACTACAATGAAAATTTCCTTCACTGAATCTATTTACAAAGTGTATGCGGGCCAGCTGGGAAAACTAAGATCAATATCGCTTAATCGGTCTTAGTTTAACATATTAAAAAAATGCGCTCACGTATTTCGATGTTAGTGAATTTTCCGATGACAAATGTATGAAGATGATGGCAACATCTTTCATTACCATGAGGCGTGTGTGAAGTTTGCGCAAAAGCGAAGGCACCCAGTCGCCCTAATAAAATGCGCCCATATAAAATGTAACGCTAATGTGATAAGCTCAGAAGAAGTTCCAGTGGGTCTACTGTGTAACTCTAGTTCGTTTCCGGATCGGTTTCATTTGATCTCATTAACCAATGAAGGAGCTTCATACGCCAAAATAAAATCGATCACGAATCCTACCAGATTTACAAAATAGACCCCCAGATCAGAAAGATGGAAACAAATACAATGTATTGTATTTGTTTGGTTGTAACCAAGCCCGAAAACGAATAATTTACGTTAAGTAAAAATCAAGTAGGTACCTACCTAAGGGGATGTAAATTTTAATAGCGACGAAATTCGATGTTTTGGATATCTCTCACAAAGTTTAAATATTAAATATACGATAACAAGCAATGTGATCGTCATGGTCGCTAATCGGCCAGGATATCATCAGGAAATAGTTTGATATGCACTAATTGCTTGTATGAATGGTTCATCGCATATTTAATCCAATGTACCATCACTGGACATATTATGTTCCTTAATCACTTTTTTGTACAGGTAACTGAGCTTGAGTGTGTCAGCAATGCCTGTCCCAGTGTTTAAATTTACACGTTCTAAAATTATTTAAATTTATTTCTGAGAACGCGGAAACCGTCAATTAAATTGCAGCAACCAGGGTCCACTTTTGGGCTTCTATGAAAGCGTTATATAAATTTTAAAGCGAGCCCTCCCAGCATTTCATCGTTTTTAATCCTGCAGTTTTTAATTAGGGCTTCGAGAGCTATGTGCAAAAAATACGCCGTTCGAATTTTTAAAGCTCGATAATCGATTTTAAGAGTGATTGGCGTTTCGGTTTCATACTAAAATAATTTTAAGTCTTCGAAATATGTAGGTATCGTGATTAGTCGCTTTACCACTGAATTAAAATGACTGAAAATTCTTATAAGAGCCACAGCGCGTCTACTTATAAATCAAATGTTAACTAATTCTGTTTATTTAAAAAAAACAGTAAAGTAAAGTAACAGCCTATAAATGTCCCATTGCTAAGCACAGGCCTGCTCTCATTTCTGAGAGGGTTTTGGAGCGGGGAATAGTCCGCTACGCTGCTCCAATGCGGGTTGGCGGACTTCACATGGCCTCGAAATATTTCTATCCTCGGATATGCAGATTTCCTCACGATGTTTTCCATCGCTGAGCAAGTGGTAAATCAGCACTTAAAATTGTAGAACAATTTTAGAGGTGCTGGCACCGGGGATCTAACCCGGGTTACACGCGTACTATGCGGCGAATATAAGGCGAGCACCCGGCCCCTGAGCTACAACGTTTTACCATTTTTTAATATTAAATATACGCGAAAACGTTTATATTTGACTTCCGGTTTATGATTTGTGACTACCTTTACATTTAAACCCTTTAGAACTTAATGTAACAAAAGTCAATTTTACTATTAAAATAAAACAAAGAAGGTGGTAGGATTCCGTTGCAGGAATCCATCTAGGTACAGCTCCACGGTTATTATTATTCTGCCGTAAAACAGTAGTATGTACGATATCTAAGGAACTAAGCAAAACCACAAATTAATATGTGTCATACAAATTCCTTTCCGCAATAGACACCCACTAACAACGGATTTACGAACATTTACTCCTAAATGTGTAAACACGCTGGTGATGTTTTCCTCCACACCGACTTTAAGATAATAATATTTTTTTATAAGAGATTTTTATTCTAAGTCTAAGTCCCTAAATCGTTCTGTGCGATGCTGGGGCGGGTCAGTTAGTAATTTTTAACAAAGAAAGGCGTGTGCTAGGCAAACATGTAGTATAAGCATAGAGTTCGAAACCGATACCGACCTTTAAAATTATTATTTTCACGATATATTGATAAATATACAATTGATTTATGTATAAAAAAGTTCAAGTAGAACTCTCAGTAATTATTTTAACAAAAATATTATCTACAGCTGGGATTCAACGACTTGGCGTACATGATGATGATGAGAAACTCCTGGCCGCTTTCGGTCAAGGCTACTTTTTTGAGGTGAAGCAACATAAACATATATAATACTATTCCGCGCCAGCTTCGCCCGTAGTAATATAGTATATCATCTTCCATGACAAATTATACCTCAATGCCAAAAGGTCATAAAAATAGCTTAAGCTGTTTCAGCTTCAGTGACTGATAAACAAACAAATATACAAACTTCCACATCTATAATATTTCATATAAGGATTATGTATATGTAGTATCCAGTAGACTATTTTTCGATGTAGTACTTATGCGACATGCTCGGAGAAATAAATCACATCCAGACCAGATAGTCAATAATAATTATTGGCTTATTACTTTACTTTTACTATTGTACTTTTTTATTACTTTACTTTTAACACACTAATGTGTGTTGTACAAATATTGGCCTCGATAGGGTTACGAACCCAGGACCCACGACCTAGCAGGCAGGCTCTCACTCTGGCCAGTGAGCCACCCGGTTGTTGGTCAATTATACAACACGTGTATCATTATACCGCGTTGTGTTACAGCGTGTGTCACGTTGTCCCACTCTGGGAGCTTAAACACGTTCTACGGCAGTAAGCTGCAGCACGTGTCATGTTGTGCTGTCAAATACTGCAGCTCAGAACGCGCAGATTTACCGAGTAAAACAACACGATTCATTTACACTTTTTATTCTAATATTACGTAAGTAATACCATGTACATATGTTTCTATAAATTTAGTATCTTACTTGCCCGGCGCCTGAGTTTCCACGGTGTAAATTTCATAGTACGCGAGTGGCCTGAGTTAGTACCCCGAGCCGTCCTCCAAAATTGTTAAGCAAGTCTTCGTGCAGAGTTACCACGTGCTCAGCGGTGAAATCAAACATATCGCGAGCAAACCTCCACGTCAGAGGAACAATAATATTTCATAGACATGTGGAGTCCGCCAATCCGCATTTCAGCAGCATGGTCGACTCTTCCCGGCTCCAAAACCCTTTCAAAAATAGAAGGAAGCCGGTGGCCAGCAGTTTGAAATTTATAGGCTGTTATTTTACTTTTTTATACAATACTTATTCTAAAAATCAAGAGTTACTTAATGTAAAAATACAATAACAGACTAGAAACACTGTAAATTTGCTAAGTACAGTGTTCAAAATTAAGATCGTGTGTTTACCTTGTTTAAGTGCATTACCCGGCTTCCTGCAATAGCAGTAAGCGTTTGCATTGTTGTTAAGCGGATTGATTTAATCCTTATCAAAATGCATTAGGATTACGGTCTCAGAGTACCGCTGTGACTTAGAGCGGGCTGTGCAGTTATCGACAACGACGACGGTGTGTCCTAGAGATCGGAGTACCTGAGTAATACGCCGCGGATCGTGGGTTCTAACCCCAGCCGGGATCAACATTTGTGCAAAAACACAAAGTGTTGGTTTTCGGGCCTGCTTTTATTGGAGGCTAACGAGTAAGCGGCTCACATTATTATTATTCTTTCGAATATATGTCATCCATTGACCGGAGTCCTAGGGAGTCCATTCGGACTGTCGACTAGTATTGGTAGCTTTGTGGGGTAAGAACCGTCCTGGTACTCGGTTATATCAGAGCCTTCTCTCATTTTATGAGGTTTTGGACACGGGAAGAGTCCGCCACGCTGGGTAGGCGTTGGCTGTTCAAAGTACACGTTTCCTCGAAATATTTATTATTCGTCAGACATACAGTAGTATGTAACATAGTTCATAGTTGTTTAATGGATTATTAATTTACAGTTTAACGATGATTTAATCGCGGGATAGAGCGCATTTTGTTACTGTATAATCTGAAAGTGAAAACTTCTTACGTTGTCTGCTAAATATAGAAAAATAGCTTAATATTGCAATAGGTAATTACCTTAACGTACTCCCTAAAAGCTTCTTATTACGTCTTCTTAGGTACATGTGCCTGAATAGGGACCAACTTAAGTAACCAGAGTATATTAATTATTAGTCGTGGAGCGTGGGTTTGAATTTCAATTTCTGAAGAGAACATTTATTCTTTGACCTTGCACTGAAACCATGCTTCAACGAAATCGATGTCTTTCCACCGTTTTATGTCTACAGGCTATTAATAAATGCTGATAAGAAATCATCGAATTACAGTAGAAATAGCGTGGTAATTATGGAAAAATCCGCCCAAAATGAGAGCTACAACTTTTATGGCAATATATAGGGAGGCTTATATTCAGCAGTGGAATAGTGATAGGCTTAGATGATGATGATGATGAAACGCGCTCACGATACGGGAGAAATCCTAGTGCGGGGCATCATTTAAATAAAGCGTAGAGGCGTGGGACCGTAGAGCGTGGAGATTTGTCTTTACTTTCTCGTCTTCAATATAACGCTTATGCGAAAGGTACTAAGCGAGGGTCAGATTCAATGTTTAAAAAAGTAAAACTAATGGGACGTATAGTAGTCAGATTCTCGGTATTCTACATGATACATTTCGGAAGGTATTCTTCCAAATATAAATCGCCTGGTGGTAACTGCGAAGTCTGCCTATTACAAATGCTGTGTCACCCAAAACATTTCTAGGTGGCATTCGTCGCCCTAACATATCAGCTCAAATGCCCAGTAATTACACCAGCTATCAGTGCCCTCCAAACCGAAACAGGAATTTTTGCACACTACTGCTTCACGGAAGAATAACCGACACTGCGGTGGTACCTACCTAGACGAAATCCGGCCTAGGAATCCTACCACCAATAAATGTGCATACTTTTTAAAAGAATATGTTAATTTAACCGATTATCTGTTTATCACAATTCCACACACACACATACATAATTGTGCAACACACAAAATATTGATTTTAGTTCTGTCTGTATATTTTGTTAATGTCGTCCTCCTTCCCGGTACCGAATCCTTTATTCAATCATATCACCTAAGAATCTTTGGATGTGAGAAAAAGAATAATTAAATTCACAAAATTAAGCACAAGTGAATAAGGAAAGTACTTTCATAAAAATATAACAAAAAGAGAAGGTTATTCCCACAAGGTATTCCCCCACACAGTTTAACTATAGCGTACATAGAATATTAAATATTTTAATATTCATTCCCTGATATCGCCAATTCATAGTAATCGCCACTAAATAGACAAATGAGATAACGATTCGTTCAACAGCTATTCCCCACGGCTTCAATTTTAATTTATTTTTTGATTAAAACCGTAACAAATGTATGACTTTAGATTCTCCTTGACAGATTATTTCAATTTACTTTAAATATAAATGATGTAACTAATTCTTATTCCTGCAGCTGAATAACATTACGGAAGGAAAAATTTTTCTTTCAAGAAACCCATTTTTACATTTCGCACACTTAATAACAATTTCGACATAATTTTTTCTTAAAAGAAACTTTGACGAGTTTACTTTGTAAGAAACTTTTCGAATATTATCATCAAAAATTAATTTAACGATAATACGTTGAATTTAATTTTGCTATGCTTCAAAATTCAAAAACGTATTTAATAACCAGTGCGGAAATTAAGACATCTAAATGTCGAATATAATAATTTTTATCTCTGTTATTCAAATTATCTAAATTATAGACAAAGAAAAGAGTCGGCCAGAACGTTAAATGTTTAGAAATAATTATCCTTTTTAGCAGTTATTAACGATGTGCGAAATTAAATAAGAATCTAATACTTTAATAAATTCTAAATCTAATATAATTTAAATGGATTTTATTATCATCACTGCAAATGTTATAATTTGCTAACTAAATGCCATACTTTTAAAGAGATACATAATACTGGAAATAGAAATACGGAAGAAGATAAAACAGATTTATTTGTTTACTCTTTAATGCCACACCCTTAGATTCTAAGGTAACATTGCACACGGCATTGAGTCCGATGATAATTATAAGTAAATCTACTATTAGGTTTATGAATAAGCTCTTTACCAAACGCTAGTTTAAAAAACCGTTAATGCATACTCGTATTTGCGTATACATAAAATTACATTAAAGCAATGAATTAAATAAATAAATTCGTTGTAAATGTGCAAGTTGCAAATGTTTTTCAGATGGCTAGTACCTAATTATATATAATTGTCTTAGTATTTACAGATGATTTAAAAAATAATATGTCTTTAGCTGTTTTCTTAACTAATGACGTCCAGTCCGTTTACTCAATTGCTTTAATGATAGGATGCCCTCCACGATGACTATGAACTTTGTTGCAAAAACAGACAATGTTCGTGTTAGTTTGGTTTTCTTCACACATCTCACTAAGAACTCCATACCCTAAAGCGAGCTATTTTTGAACGTCCTTCCTTAGTGAAGTCTTGAATTAAACGTTCTGCATTTAACTAACATTTAATTACTCTTTGATTTAATACTACTACTAGGAAAACCCTTGGAAAACTGTTGTAATTGTCAAATTGAAATGAATATAAAAAAATAACTAACAACGTCATTTACGTGAAATACATAAATTGAGGACTCTCTTTGTGTTGTGGTTGTCCCCGTGACTCTGACACTACATCCTAGACTACATCGGTTCTTATCGCATGAGCATTACGTCAGGCACGGGAGGTTCAGGACAAGTAAGTATCTCTGTGTTTGCAAGTACACTTGCGTATATCTATGTGGCACTATAATATCTCATGCGCAGTTTATACTCGTAAGTTAGTATTTAAAATCAGCCACCGTGGTCAAATGGGGCAGAAAGACATCATTTGCGTTGGAATGGATATAAGTCGACTAATGAAATTTTAATATTATTCATCATCTTATGTACACAATGTATTAAAGTACTCCCAAATTGGAAGGATTTATTGTTATCTCCTCTGCTAAGTGAGGAGTTCTGTAAAGTCCTATAAAGAGAGCTTTAGACCTGTGGTTCCCAACCGGTGAGAGCCTCGGGAGTGGTCCGCGAAAGGTTCTACAGGTTCTATAAATAATACTTGTCAATAAATTTCTTTCTATAAATCAATGAGCGTTGAACGAGATAGATTGACACCCGAGCCGATTAACTGCTAACAACGAAACAATAAGCTGTTCCTTGGTCAAAAAAGTTTAAGAAAAACTGACTTATGCGCTGCAGCCTGTCAATGGTTTAAATATTTGAGGCGTGCTATATATGAAACAGTTATTTCGCCAAATGTGAAAAGTCAAAAGAATTTTTTAATCTTTAGATGATTAGTTTATTATTACTTAGAGATATTTATAAAATCTTATGATACTAGAGAGATTATCTTATGCTGCCTTCACAAGGCATACATATACTGGAAGAAAACAATATAATAATTTATATTTATAGGACAAATTCTAATAATAGTTACATCGTTAATATTAATATCATAGAAAAAGTCTCTCATGCGAATAAAATTTAATGAGCACTTAGGTATGTTTAAAATAAATAAAAAAAAACAGCAACACTGGAACTAGGACTTTGTTTGATCGTAATATCTTATAAGCTTCTTTTCTCATCGCAATTTAATGAATTCTAATATTCATGGAAAAAATAGTGGGCATAGCTTGTCTTATATAAAATACTTATGCATTTTTCGATTTTGCTAATATTACTTTCCAATAGTAGATATTGAGAAACATAATATACCATTCATCAATATAGCTACAGACGTTTCCGAGAAATTAATTATAGACAAGAGTTATTTGTTTTACATTGGATGTTTATACCGTTCAGTGACATTATCTGCTGTCTTGTTAACAACGGGTGTGTCCGGGCGAACAAAATTCTGAGTACGCTAAGTTACTCATTCGGAATACTTAAGTTAGTTTTCGTCCGGAACCACTAGTGAACATTTAGCAACTTGACCGGGGCGCCATTTTGATAAGTACGAGTATCATTTGTGCCATCGCAATCGGTGACAAAAATCGAACTAACATAAAAATAATTTTGTGACATAACAATTTAAATGATATATCAAAGGGGGATCAAAATAACAATAAAAGGATTTGTCACCATCATCATCATCATCATCATCATTTTAGCCTATCACTAATCCAATGCTGAACATAGGCCTCCCCCATAGATTGCCACAAAAGTTGAAGCACTCATTTTGAGGGGATTTTGCCATAGTAGCCACGCTTGGCAGGCGGGTTGGCAACCGCACTTTATTTATTCAGATTTTTCAGAAAATGCTGCTGCCCATTTTCTTATTTTTATTTTCCCTCTGTCGACTTTTACGACACCCACGGGATGAGATGGGGTGGTAGATTCTCTTAAGCCGCTACCACACGGCTATTTGTTCTATATTTACGTAGGAATATAATTTTTAATTTCCAAGAAACTTTAAAATTGTGACGTGATGTGCTGACGTAAACATAAACCAATATGGCTACCAAGTCAGCATACCTGTTTTGGTTGAAAAATGTCGTACTCGGTCACTTGGGCCTTACTTTTTTTTGCTGAGTGTCTTAGAAACTAAGAGTTTTGTTCGCCTAGAAACACCCAATGTCTTGTAGTACCTATTGCTGCTGAGTAGCAAATATCAATGTTATATATTAAAATTGCCCTGTGGTGGCGGCTTCAGAGACTCTACCACCCCATCTTATCCCGTGGGTTTTATGATAGTCGACAAGCGGAAAATTAAAACCGGAAGGTGGGCAGCATCATCCTGGAACATCGGAATAAATAAATATGGCAAAATCCCCCTAAATCTATGGGAAAGGCTGGCTATGTTTAACAATGGACTAGTGATAGGCTGAAATGATGATGGTATTAAAATAAGATACTTGTGTAAAAATGAAACCTATCTAGTTAAACTTGAAAAGTATAAAATTATTTAATACTAAATTTTATTAAAATCGAAAAAGTTGTTTCCGAAAACCAATTACATATTTACATACATATATAAACACAATAATCGCTCTCTTAAAGATTAAAAGATACGAGATGTTTTTAAAATATTATAAATTGATGTTGTATTGTACTCGTAAGATTAGTCTGAGTTAGCAGATCAGATTAGACCCAGTGGTGGTATGGTGCCTATGCAGGAAACCGTTTAGATAGATACCACCCCAGACCACTTATTCTGCCGTGAAGCAGTAGTGTACATTACTGTGTTTCGGTCTGAAGAGCACTGAAAGCTAGTGTAATCACTGTGCATATGAAACTTAAGAGCTCATCTTTCAGGGCAACGGGCGCCGTGTGAGAAAAATTCTGGGTGATGCAGCACTTACCACCAGGCGAACGTTTTGCTGGCCTCATCTATTTCTCGTTAGGTTTTATATAAGTGTATATATATATATTGTGAAAAAACAAAAGTTTGCTTACTGCTAACGGTTATCCCGTCTTATAGTTAGTATATTATCTTAAAATATCTTCATACATTTCAGGGTAAGTTAAGTCTGTCCTAATCCAATCTGCTACCCATGTAAACAATGTTAATGTTGTTTCAATATACTATGAATAAAAAAACTTGCCTGTGGGCAAATAATCGAATGTCCCCTTTGTCTTTTAGCATTCATATGCAAACAAAGTGTTTATTTTTCAGATTTTATAGCAACATCGACATACAACATATTAGTGAGCAATCTGTATATCAACAACATGTAGCTTAGTGAAAATATGTACAATAATTTAATAATGTCTAATAGACAGATGGGCCAGTGATGTGAATTATTCTGAACTCAATCTGCAGTTAATGCCTCTTTGAATAAATGGAAGCACTTGTGTTAAATACTGTTAAATATTCTGAATTGGTCGGCGAACTGCTGAGTTTTAGGTGCTGGGATGAAATCCTAACTGAAGCTTGTTTTATAATTTAACTATATTTTTTAAATATTGTGTTATGTTTTCTTTTAACAGGGAATAAAAACATTAAGTCATTTGCCCTGACAACATAAATAAATCTATAATATAATGTCAACTCGCCTCTCTCTCCCCCTCTCGCTTTCACACTCGCCTGATGTTTCACATTTCTCAGTGTTATTTTTTTTAATGGATTAAAAAAAATAACACGGAGAAATAATTTTTATTGAATAATGCAAAAGGTTCACCTGATGGTAGGTGCAACGTCGGCCCATAACAATGTTGTGTCACCCAGAAAATTTCTGTGTGACACCACACTGTGTCCATCACTCTGAGACATAAGTTCTTAAGTCTCATATGCCCAGTGATTACACTAACTCACAGTGCCCTTTAAACCGAAACACAGTAATGTTTGCACACTACTGCTTCACTGCAGAATAACTGTCCCTGGGGTGGTACCTACCTAGACGAATTCCTGCATAGGAAGGAAGTTATGTAATAATTTCGAAATTTTAAGTCAATTGAATGTTGTGTATGGATGTTATTCATTTATATATTCTAATCCACTTAAAACATGTCAGACGGCTTTATGTTAATGAATTAATGTGCCAGTTACGTATAAACTAAAATTATTTTGTTTGGAACATTTTCATGATACGATTTTGTATATATGTTTATATAAGTGAAATGTCAAACACTAGTAGCAGATTCTTCTGCTGGTATTGTAACGTTGAAGTTAGATGCCTACGGAATTAGACACTAAACATGCATAATTTTACTAAGTAAACGGTATGCCGTTATGCCCGTCTTGTTACGCACTATGATGTGACGAACACTATGATGTAATATACAATATTATGTGTCACGCAATTTGATATTTATATATTCTTAATTGCAACACCTTTATCTAAGGAAAACAATGCATTCCTGATATCATCAGGATGGGCCTACCAGAAAGTGACCACTTTGTTTTCTACGATACTAATACAATTACAAATTTTACTAAAATTTACTAAATTCAATCTTATTAAGTACAATTCTACTTACTTTCGTAACATTGTTGTATTCGGTATGTTTTTAGTATAAAAATAGATTAATATACACTGTACATTAGAAATAGATTAATATACACAACACCACGATTAGTTTGAATAAAAAAAAACCTTACTTCTCCGCAACGGATGCATCGTATCAGAAATACCTGATACCTACGATACAAATGTTCCACGAATATAGCCTACGGTTGGAATTAGAACCCAAGATTCTAGACTCATTTAACGAAGTGACTAACTAGTTAATTACGATGCTACCGTTTCCAATTCATTAATAACTGAAAACTACACCGTGCCTTTTTTCTCATTGGTTAAAATAATGATTATGTGTTATAATTTGGCAATACAATTAGTCAATTTTATTGATCATCGCGAGACGCGAAGTATTTTTATTTTATTCCATATTTTAATGTAGTAATTAAATTACGTAACAAAGATATTGATTAAGGATAGTGTTTATTGTGTATTTTGGTACTGAACATCACGATGGCGAGGAGCTCAACGTTCATAATTTCTGCACACAGTCTTGAATCCTGTTTAAATTTCAGGTTAACCTATATTGTAAATATTACCGCGTGTTTGCCATAGTATCCGAAAATCCCGGATCCAATCGATCGTGACTTTGAATAAATATGTCAGTTTGCATATTCGGTAACAATACTAAAATGTATTTGTAGAAGGTTCTGGCAAGATGATGAAGGATCTAAATAGTTAGATTAAAAATTAATTTTATTTGTGCTTAATATAAATATCTAACAGCACTAACAATTTAATATAATATGCATAACATATTTATATAATATGATAAATTATATGGACATTATAAGTGTTTTGATTTTATAAAAAGCTACGTTAAATAATACATATACACATTCACGCTTTTTTCCCATTGAGTTAGGCAGAGAGCACGTCCGTAGCCAACTTTTCGACCCCGTCCAAAGTCGTGTGATAAAAAAAATATCATATAGTTTTGATTTGGCTTCCTATAGCTGGCTTTGATCACAGACATATATCTAACAGTTTATACTTCACAGATATAATATATGACCATATTCGTTTAGCTTGGACATGAGTAAGTTTAAGGATCTAGAAATGCACTGTCGTACGAGTAGACCTTTTATAATAATTCGACGTAATCTACACTAAACAGCTTCTTAATAATATTTTTTATGTTTTTGCTAGTTTATATTATTGTTTTAATGCCGTTAGTAAGATGTCTATTTGTATTTTCGTGTTTCCTATATCGTGTTGCTCTGTTTCGGCAAATACAATGAATGGAGAATGTAGTAAGGTGCATTTTTATATTTCCTGAATGAAATAAATGGTGCCGATTGTAGTCGATTATAAAATTGACAATTAAAATATAGAATTATTAATTATTAAAATAAAATTTAAAATATAGAATTATTAAGATTTTCTTCGATATAAAAACATACAACAGGGTGCCGTATTAAGGATCTATTCCAATATATTCGACGCGTAGTGTTATTCTTCTTACAAGTCAGCAGCTATTAAACTAAAATGCCGATAAGTGTCCGGCACAGTAGATTCTCTTTCCTACCGAGGTGTCGTAAAAAGCGACAAAGGTATTGAAGGGACAGCCTTTATTCGTGCTGAATAACACTATAATATGCAATGCTGTGACTATACTGTTCGTGGGAACGCAATGGGGAGTAAATTCTTTTTGACTTGTACCATAATGGCGGCAACGTGGTTAGCCACCCGTCACGTCTCGTTTCCCGCGGAAGCGAAAAGTAGGCAAGGCCGCCTCTGCCTACCCCTAATACAGTCAAAAAGGCGTGATTGTATGTATGTTCGTAAACATTTAACAGCGTCAATAATTACGTTTACATTTTAATTAAAAAAAAATCAATGAGTTTTCCTGAAATTAATCAAACGAATCTTGTAGAGATTTTGCAAGTTGTTAGTCTTACAATATAGCTCTTTTATATATTACTAAGACTTTTAAGCACCTACATATAACGCTAACCATATTACGTATATTATGTGGTACATAACAAATAAGAATTACTAAGCGCGCTATGAAAAGCGTTTTACCTTAGTTACAGAATAATGCGCCTGTATATATTTAAATCTCTTTGTCGTGTATTGGGAATACATTGTTGACGATACATATAAGTAAACAAAACCTTAATCAAAAGTGGAAACAACACCATTTTAAATTATTGAATATATTCAAAAATTAAAAATACGTAATTAATAGGTTCAAGGAACGTCTCCCGACTTTGCAAATACCTACAAACGTGTATGTGAGCCGTCATGTGTAATATCTATTAATATTTAAACCTTTGCTGCTTTCGGGTTTAATTTGACGTTGATTAGTTATTTTTAAAATTAATTGAAAATGCTAGGATATATTAAATAGTAGCGTTAACAAAATATCGAATTTTAATACTGAGAATGAAATAACTGGCTATATTTGTAGTTAATCAAACATTCTCAAGAGCCCTGGTAGTTGCTTTTCGCTTTAAGTTTCATATTGACGCCAGAATTGGGCGCAGAATGGAACGAAATTAAGAAAATACACGAAAGTGCTTCGTGAAAGTGAAGCCACTCCATCTGCAGTGGTACAAAGTTGTGGTCTCCGTAACATTGTCCGCTCACAAGTGAAAGGGGCAGCGGGACTTTAAGACTAAATGGCGTAAGGCGAAATACACGACGGGAAGATATCACCCAAGCTCATAGGTCTCATAAAGAAAACTATTATTCGACCCGCACTTCCTTACAGTAGCGGAACGTGACCCCTACTAAGGACATGACCGAGAGCTTCACGTCACCGAGATGAACAATTTGCGATTGACGTGGGACGTTACGCGTCCAGACCGTATAGGTAACGAAGCATGAGCACTGGCATCCGGAGCGAAGCGGATAGGATTCAGGAAAGTCGCTAATTGTGGTAAGGCCATATTGTTCGCAGAACAGCAAAGTAAGGTACTTAAAGTTTCAGAAGCTTAACTTCGGATACTGAAGACCAGGCGAAGTGTAGAAAACATTGTAGTAAAGCCGACCTGGCACTAGCAAGGAAGGCTGGCTAGGCAGAACAAAAACATAGTTATAAAAATCTTGCTGTGTAAAATTATTACATAAGCGAATGTTTTGGCTTTATGTCACTATTTGAACGCATGTTTAATGACTAGTTCAGGGAAATGAGATGTTTTTTGAAAATGTCGATTTCTTGAAAAGAGATAATTGAAAATGACTTGAATGAATAGTATTGTAATAAAATATATAATGTAACCAGCCCTTGAATATGATTTGCATATTAAATTAAATATGCTCAATTAAAATTTAAAAATAGAATGGCATAAGAATATGACACACAAAATATACGCACCGTTTAAGTAAAAAGATTATAAACAAGCAATTTTTTATATTGTTTTCCGCAGCGAAACAACAAGAAAATGTTACAATAGTTTTGGTTAACATTTGCAGCTGCTCTTTTAATTTACCGTCCTGAGAATGTTTGCTTGATACGAATGATATATATTGCTGCCTACATTAGTTATATTAAAAGTTTCAGTATAAACAAGTATTAATTTCTTAATATTTATTTTAGTTTACAGTCAACTATTAAACGTGCCTTAATTTTCATGTTTTAATTTCACATACGCAACGCAAAGACTCGAAAACCAATAATTTGTGTATTTTGCTGTGACGTTAGTTCCCGCTGGGATGTAGAACCCTGCGGTGTAGAAATCGGGTATACTAATCATTAGGCTAAGCGGTCGCCAAAAATTTGTTATTCCACCATCTGCCGGAAGCCATAATTTTTTTTATATTTCTAGTATAAACCGGTGAAGATTCTCTAAGATGCGGTATCTGGTACTGTTATCGCCAATATATATATATATATATATATATATATATATATATATATATATATATATATATATATATATAAAATACGCAAAGCCGTGCTCCGTGCCCAGAGTAGAAAAGACATCCCTTTGGTAAGTAATGTAAAAAGTAAAGTTTAGCCTATAAATTTCCCACTGCTGAGTATAGGCCATCTGTAATTTCTGAGAGAGTTTTTGGTGTAGGAAGAATCCGCCACGCTGCTCCAATGCGGGTTGGCGGACTGCACATGTCTTCGAAATATTTTTTATTTCTCAGACATGCAGGTTTCCGCACGATGTTTTCCTTCACGTGGTAAATCAGCACTTAAAATTGCAATTAACAATTTTAGTGGTGCCGGCACCGGGAATCGAAACCAGGTCACTCGCGTACTATAAAATTTCCTTTTGTGCTGATCTTTAAATAAATAGCAATGTTAAACAATAGGGATAAAATTAATATTATTTCGTATGAAGAGTGTTCTCAATGTAGGTATTTCGGAGAAATTATTACTCACTGAAATGTTTATTTCTTCCTGGTTTGCTTATGTTATATGAATAATCATTTATAGATGTTTTTAAAAAGTGAATGGTGATTTTAAAGGCGGCAAACTTGGTTTTACTTTGTTTAAAATATTTAACTGTGTACACATTACACGATTATTAAAATATTAAAACAAAAAGAAAATTGCAGGAGTCTTGAGTGGCCAGATAATGTATTACTGGAAATTAGTTTAAAAGGTACATGCAAATGGGGCATGCATCCCGGTGGACTTATTATAAAACTGTGTTGCTAGAAACTCTCCTATCATTTTCAAATACTAAGTATAGTAGAGTAATAGCATGTCCGGTGCAGTTCTGAATCCGGTGCGACTAAATTTTCTGACAAATAAGTTATTGGCTGGACTATATGGTTGAATTTTGGAAATTTGTTATAAAACTAAATTCATATTTATGTTAACATTAACAATAAACCAAACCAAACAATATCTTATCTTAAATCACAAAGTGATTGGTAGTGCTACTAATTCGAGAAATTGTTAATGAACACTTAAAATTTAAATTAACACTTTTAACGGCTTCGGCACCGGGATCGAACATAGCCTGCTCGTGTACTATGGAATTTAAGTGCTCGTCCCCTGGGGTACAGATCTAATATTGTATGTAGATTAAAAACAAATTAAACTTTATCCTAAGAAACTCTAGGGATTTCAAGCTTATCGAAACTAAAAACTGATTTATGCCTTAGTTAGAAATTTAGCGGAATACAATAATGTGGTTTAGAATCCTTTTTACACAGTTCATTCGGAACTCATAGAAAAGCACAACAAAATTTTACAAAACATGTCGCTTACGTGGCTAAAGTAAAGCAGGAGCTACCGGCATACGAACAAAGGCTGACACGTTTCCAAATGGAATGCTTGAAGCCCGAAGAGGACATTTATCATTAATGTTCACACATACATACATAAAGTCACGTAGGAACATACACTGCCGCAGTGATGCCTCTTGTCTCTACCACTGCATAACATCTGCATCTACGACGCTGAATCCTAACCTACCTCCGATTTTATTCTTATTCTTATATATATTATAATTTATTTATATACACCACTGTAAACTTTAGTGTCGCACTTCACATAGATATTTGTGTTTTTATAAAGGTTTAGTACCTTTTTTGGTGTCTTTATTTCCATTTCGTACTACATAGCTACATGCTAGTAGTCGCCAGTTGGATAAAAGCCTCTCTCACGAAGAGGTTTATTGTAATCTTGTCCAGAATTGGCGAGCGAAATAACAGATACCTTGCACCTTAGACGGTACTCCCAATTTTGGTCTGAATAATTTAGGCATTATGGCAAAAAAAAAGATACTGATTACGGGATCACTGTCGGAGACCATGAATATTCTCTAGCATTACCTTGCCACACGGCGATAGATATAATGTATATAGCGTCCACATTTCATATTATCTACTTATTAATGCTGATTCTGTAGGTAGAGAGCTCTTCCAGGTTAAGATTTTGTTAGCATAATTAAAACTTAGAAGCAGCAACAGAATATGAACATTTAAAATTAGCATGATAGTTATCATCTCAAGCTAAGTTACGATAGCACGCACTAATGTAATGTATAAGGAACAGGCGGATATCGATCGAGGCCCGCAATTCGTGGCCACATGTCATATGGTATCAAAATTGATTATCATTGGTTACTCGGGGTCCAAAGGCTCGCCTAAACTTTGTGATTTGGCTTCGATCCCTGGTGTCGGTATCACTAAAATTGTTTATTGCAATTTTGAAAGATAATTCTTCTCTCAAAATTTCTGTATGTATTAGCTAAGGAAAAAAATTAGGCGCCGTAAATAAAATCCCTTTGATGGAAGCGTAGCGGAATCTTGTCGGGTTCAAAAACCCTCTCGACAATGAGAAGAGGCCCGAGATGAATATTTGTGAGTTGTTTATCTTAAGATATATCGTAAGAAAGTCTACCACAATGTTTCATCTCGTAGGTGTCGTAAAAGTCGACTAAGAGAAATGTTAAGGATGTTTCACGGCTTTCGACTTACGGCGGAATAATCATCTATATGCTATAACGGTAACACTGGTGACAGGCAGCAACGTCTAAGGTGCAAGGTTTTTGGTATGGCATTGCAGAACCGCGAAGCGTGACAATTAACAGAAATTCTTCTTTCTTGGGAGGAACCTATGTTTAGCAGTAGGCTGTAGAATAGACTGTGGCTGATGACTATTATCCTTTACTGATTTAAAAATATTATCTAAAAACACGGACGTATATTACGATTATACTATCAGATACGATTATAAATGTTAACACCAATTGTTATTGCACACATACGAGTACATAAAATATTTTATTATTTCTATTTTAGTGCGACAGTTGAACGTGAGTTTTAATTTGTAATGGCAACTTTAACCTGATTAACCAACTAACAATTCGAAGCGGTTATTTTATACTTTAAATATGTTAAACTTAGACAAACAAAAGTATTTATAATAATATTTATAATGATATTTAGTAGATTGATGACTATCTAAAACTTTTTATGAACATAATCTCGTTATTATAGTTTTTGGTCACTATCACCACGATCAACTCTATAAATCGACAGACCACCGCTGAACATTGGCCTTTCTCTATCATTCAATTCCTATTATCACATATCGTTTCCATGTTTGCAGGGATGATTGTTTATATATTTAGTAAAGGACTATCAACAGGATCAGGTACACAGTAAAGTGAATTCCTTATTAAAGACGGACACAACTTTAATAGTTCAAGTAACTGGCAAAAAAAGGAAAGAAAGAAATACTGAAAATTTATTTAATAAATGTTCCTTACTGAAGTTACGTAAGCATATTAATTTTGATATATATTTAATATTAAACTAAATTTTAAATCTAAATCGCAATGTTCTTATCTGAATTTATAATGGGGTAGGAACATACACTGCCGCAGCTATAGCTCTTGTCTCTACCACTGCATAGTATCTGCATCTACGACACTGCATCCTAACTTAAAACGTGCCATGTGTGCCCCTGAAGAAGTCCTCAATGATTCGTCGACAATAGTTTTATGAACGTCATCGCATTCTCTTTGTATTTTTGATTGCTTGGAAAACACTGCTTAGGATATTGTTTAGACCACTCCGTCAATGCCACGTCGACGAACGGTGACAGTGACGAATAGCGCTGATATAAAATAGGATAAAGAGAAGGAATACGTTCTAACACTTCATTGAGGATAACATCCCTTTCTTCGCTATTAAAAGCATTTCGTATATCTAGTTTTATAATCACAGCATTGTAGCTGTCACTTTTGAAGGCAAATTAACGAATAGCACGTGCAGCCTCACAACCTAATGAAGTACCAAAGCCAAGCTTGTGTGGCTGAAGGTAGGCTGACCTTCAAGACACACAATGTGACTCGATAAAGGTACTGGCATACCTCACGATTTAGAGTACCTTTGAGCAGGAAATTTCAAAGTCAGATAAGGGACTCCTGTTAACGTACCTCACTGTCTCCCATGGATAAAAGAGTTCATTATTTTAGATGGTTTGGGCGAATTCCATCCATGCTAGAAGCAGAACGATTTTAAAATGATCCAATCTCAAGTTTGACATCATTCGTGGTCACAGTTAGAGCAACACTGGAAATATTCGGTTCATTTGTTATTTTTAATTCACGAGATGGTGTTGAGTGCTTATCAAGCAAGGATGATAGTGTATGATCGTTATATGTGGCAACGGAACAATGTAAAGTAAGAAGTCTGACAGCACCCCTTAAATATCTAAAACCTTCGATTCGATAGCTTTATAAAAACGTGGTTTCGTATTGATACCAGCTGATGTCAAACATAGACTACAGCTATCTATATTATCTTTTACTTTAGCCGTGAAAGATCTGCTGTCGAATCGTTCTGAACTCCTTAACACAGTATAGGCAAATGTTAATAAATTACACCAATCACCTGTATCATTAGTCGCCAAGCATTTATCGATTATTGAAGATAATTTATGTAATATTATGTTATTACTAAAGATCGGACTTTGGGTGCTATCGACAAAATATGTCATCCAAAGTATGGATACGACCAAAAAATTCCGGCCAAAATTTCGTCGAATTTGGATGAATGTCGGAATCACGAGTACGACTATTATGTTAAGAATGAATACGACTAAAAAAATATTTATTAAAGTTAAAACCTCAGACGTGTAATAATTTAATACCTTAGTTACTTCAAAGCAGAGAGTAAGTAAATGGTATTTCAATGTAGTGCAATTCTACTTTAGTCATCGAATCGTATAGAGCTATCGACACAGAAGCAGTGAAAGGAAACCACTGGAGATTCAATGTAGACATGCTAGCTGATTTTACTAAAGGAGATACATTCTTAGTTCAATTCTATTTAGACGTTTGCAAATGTAAATGTAGAAGCTCTAATCTAGTTCTAGCTAAGTACAAAATTTCAATATTTCATTGAGTAAAATACTATTTTGCAAGAATTTTTACACTAGAAAATTTCCTCTTTGATTCTCGTTTCTAAGTAGAGAGAAAACCATATTCAAAGCTCAGACCGACTTAATTCTCTTTCAAAAAATTTCTAAAATTTTGACGACAAAGCCGAAGTGCCACTACAAATTAATACAAAAACAGAGAGAGCACAGGCGACTAATGATAACTACTGACTAATTTGACCTTGTGCTCAACTTTAAATTGACAGATTAATCAGTTTATTTAATTTAAATTCTAATGTTACTTTTTTAAGTTTAATTTTTGTAAAACATATTTTTTAGGGCAACTGACGCACTTTTATTGCTATTAAATTAATTTTCATATTCAATTAAAATTAAAATTTATTTGCCGTATGAGGCGAAAAATTTAGTAACGTCAAAGTTATTTGGAACATCTAAAGCAAGTTATACTTTCAACTACGCTTTTCGCATACAATAAAATGTGGTTGAACGTATGACTTGATTAAGCATAAAAAGTCAGTAAACGATTGAGTAGGTAAATTTTAAATATTTCGCAGGAAAAGAATTTACACACTTTTCACAAACGATGTGCCCTTTATCAAAGCTTACAAATTAATGTCGACGTAGAAATATTACGCGAATGTTTTGCCCGTACGTTTATTTGTTTTTCTCCAATAATGTAGTCTAATGTAATCAATTTCAGAAAAAGCTGTCCAGAGATATAAATTGAATAATATTTCTTGTCTCTAATTTATTAGACCTGTGTCCCGAAGTCTTTAAAACTAAATTGGGCGTTTATTTAAGTGGTATCGATATACATATTTAATATTATTACTTATAGTAACACCCAAATAGAAGTGAATAGGCTTTATGAATATATGGTTGTATGAATATGGTTTCGCATTGTCGTCCTTGATTTTGAAAATCTTATATACATGCACCGACAAAATGTGCATAGCGGGATCAGGAATAAAATCAAGAGATAAAACTTGACTTTCTATGGGTTTTTCAGATTATTATTTATGACAAATATAAAAGTTAGGCTTACAAAAAAGTAACGAAGAAAATAAATTATTTAAAAAGCTGGTTTTAATAAGTTTGTTATTATTATTATATATTTAATTACATATACATACTACAATTTATAGTTAAAGATTTAGAGAAAAATAAATTAATTATACCAATACCGGATACTGGTTAAAGCCTTCAAAGGTTAGTATAACATAGTCAGGGAAAGCAGTTTTCTTGTTCTTGTTAAACATGTTAAATCACTTATGCACTTAATGCTGTAATGCAGAGGAAAATTAAAGTGAACTTTACGTATTTTGCGGTAAAGGAAGTAGAACTTAATCAAAATTGATTTATAATTGACCTTCTTTGCCATTAGGTATCCGGCAGAGTAGAATACCATCAACCTCTTTCCCAGGTATCTATCGTAAGAGGCGACGAAGGTATTGTACGGATAGCCATTATTCGTGCAGAGAAATACCATAATATGCAATGCTGTCACTGTACTGCTCGTGGAAACGCAATGGGGAGTGAGAATTTTTTGACCTATACCAAAATGACGACGAGGTGGTTCGTTAAACTATAAATGGCGACGAGGTGGCTACGGGTGTGGTCTCTGCCTATCCCTTATACGGGAAAAAGGCCTTTGAGAGCTAGTGTAATTACTGGGCATAAGACTTAAGAACTGTTGTCTCTGGGTGACAGGCGCAGTGTAGTGCGCAGATGTTCTGGGCGACACAGTATTTGTTATGGGCAGACTTTGCTCTTTCCATCAAGTGAACGTTCTGTTCGTCTCGTCACTTTAGCCAATAAAAAAAACGTGACTGTAAATATATTTTTTAGTACAATATGCAATGTTCTAATATTAAAAAAGTATGATGATGTTGATATTCTCCTGGTCGATTCCGACCACGGTGACAACCTAAGAATGGTGTCAAGAGCTATTAAACATAGAGGCACTCACTCGTCCCAATCTAGCCAAACCCGATGTTACGCCCATGCGATCGGGGATAGGCTTGGATACAGTGTCGGAAACACGACAACAATTACAACATAACCAGACTCTAAAACCAACAATTGTTGTTTTAGCACAAATATTGGCTCCGGCTGGTATTCGAATCAGGACCCGCGGCGTAGTAGTCAGGCACACACCGCGCAGGCGTCGTAAGAAGAATTGATATAAAATGTGATGCTTGAAACGTTCAGCAACAGAAGGCGAATTTTTTTCAAAACGTAACTAGGATTTTACTGTATCGTGAATGCGTTCACATGCCTACCTTCACATACAGAAACTGACAGACAATTATTTGTAGGTACAAATATTTATTCTAGGCGGAAATAGACCCAACTAATCGCATAACCAACCGAGCCGTTAACAGGCAGGTTTGCAACTGCATATATCAAAATTGAAATCACACAAGTTAATATATTAATTTTAGTAAATATTTTCGGCAATATCAACTTTCAGTAGTTCAATGTCCTTTAGATTACTTTATAATAACTTTTATAGGATTAAATGGTGAATCTAGCAAGTTGTTCACCTGATGGTAAGTGCCACGCCTGCCCGTAGCAGTTGCAGTGCCGTACAGAAGTTTAAGAAGCTGCAAAATCCTAGTTTACTGTACAACTGCATTCGTCACTATGAGACATTAGTAATCAAGTCTCATATATAAATACAAAAAGTCACCCCTCTTTCCCTTCGGCGTAGGCAGACACCAGGTTTGCTACCATCCTGACACACATATTTCTCTTCTTCTACTTTTCATTAGCATTTTCGTACTAGCTTGCCGCTTGATATGGCCTTTCCTTAAATTGTCGTCGGTCTGATCGTGATACTTTCATCTACGTCGATCCTTACCGGCTTGCCCATACACACTCGCCTCATAAATCTGTTTCGTCAATCTTCTTTCATCCGTTCTCTCTACGAATAAGTCTCATATTCCCCGTAATTTCTCTAGCCACAAAGCCTTTTAAATCAGAACACAGAAATGTTAACACACTAATTACTTCCTACCGTAATTACTACTACTGCTTAGCAGCATAGTAACTGACATTGTGGTGGCATCCGAGCATGAGCCCGCCTATGTTAGCGACCGACTGCACTAGGTCAGGCAGATAACCCTAGAAATAATATTTAAAAAAGATATTAGTTGTATCAAAAATCGCAGTTATGTCTCTCCAAACGGTATTTCGGTTTGAAGGACACTGAGAGCTAGTGTAATTACTGAGCATATGAGACTTAAGAACTTATGTCTCAGGGTGACAGGCGCAGTGTGGTGCTACACAGAAATATTCTGAGTAACACAGCATCTGTTATGGTAGTAACACAGTAACGTCTACCGTTGCTGTTACCATCGGGTGAACGTTTTGCCCGTCTCGTCACTTTATAAAATAAAGAACCATCAGAATACTCGACAAACTTTCTAAAAGCACACTATGCACACTACTGCTTCATGGCAGTATAACTGGCCCTGGGGTGGTACCTGCCTAGATGGATTCCTGCATAGGAATTCTAGTACCAGTGAAATAGTTTTTTGGGACAGGTTTAGGGAATTAGTACACTTCAAAAGAAGATGAGGTGCTGACAGAAATCATGCAACTTCACCTGGTGACGAAAGTTTCATCGTTTATGACGTGAGCTAACTTCAAACATGAGCTAAATGAAGTACTTGGAGTATCTGTAGTTGGACAAATTAAGAGAAGGGAGCTGAAAAAGAATAATAATAATTCTTTCAGACCAGCAGTTGGTTCACTGCAGCTGACTGATATTGACAAACACTGATAGACATATAAACTGGACTGAAGAGCAATGGGAAATGCCTTATAAAAACGGACGGAGAGGTGATAATACTACTTAATAAAATAAGACACTGGCCCTCCTCATTACTGTAATGAATAATAAAAATAAATTGTAAAACGAAATTTTTCCTCCAAAGTTTTTTCTTAACATTTTTTAAATGGCCATTCTTATGCAAAATTGAGTTACACAAAATAAATAACTGATTTCTAAAAGATTATGAACCAGTATTTAACGTTTCACTAATAAAATTCTGAAACGTCAGTACAATAAGTAAAAAAAAACTTCCAATAAGTTGATACAGTTTATATCCGTCAGCGTGGTTTAATAAAAGTGCTATCGAATAGGTTAACGTAAACATCAGTGGAAAGTTTCCAAGTTATATTCTTATGTAAAATTGTTTACCTACGTTTTTATTGGTAACGTTTTGATACTACGTAAAATTTTCTGCTACAAATTCGAATAGGATACCTTTCTAGAAAGATGATGATATCATTATCATCAGCCGGTTAAAAGTCAACTGCTTGACTATCTAAAGTACTCGTATCAATGCGAACCTAAACTGAACACAAGACTAGAAGAAAAACTACCTTTTGGATTTCATGCTATTTCTTTCCAAGACAAAGGCATGTTTTGCCTTTTTGAAACTACATTGTAACCAATGTAGTTTCAAAAATAAGTATAATGTAAATAGCCTATTTGAATAAAATTCTATTCAGTTCTAGAAGATCGAGCTTAGTAGTGCTTAATCTACTCAAAAAATCCTATTCCGTTTTAATATAAATTTCGTGGAAATAGGAGGAATTTTCAATAAACGAAGCTGCTCAATTATAAAACATATTATATATTAAACAACAACTACGTCGTTTACATAGCATCTCTTGTTTGACGAAGAAAATATATTACGTTACAACTATTTCAGATAAGTTAATGTTTGAATATCACAAGTTCATATTAATCCGCGTTTTAACAAAGCCACACGTCCCTGATTGCATGCAGGGACGTGTGGCTTTGTGTGTAAACAAGTGGTCTTCCTATGGTCCAAATTCGACCGTATTTCATATTTTCAAATGTTTGAACGTTACTAAGGTTTGAGTAATTATTTGCCAACAAATAACGTTTAAAAACACTTTGGCCGAAATCTCTACTCTGCGCGAGTTTTGACCATAGCCTTATTCAAGGTTTCGACATTGACAGTATTAACGTAAATAATGAAATTTTTATTATATTCAATTTAATGTATTCGTAACACATATTACATACACATTTTAACTTTCTCGCTTTTTTTAACTATGCCAACATCTCTCACTCCTTCGTGCGCCCAATATAAAAGGGGTACAAAGTTTTCTTTTCACGTATTAATATATAGAAGATGTTGACATTTCAATACACCGTTACAAGAAAACGTTCTATTATTACAGTATTCTATTATTATATTTCTGTCAGAGAATTAATTCCCGAGGCAATGCTTTGTTACTTTATGCTTTTGATCCCTATTATGCTACGGTAACATTATTCTACTGTGGTGTACTGATATAGAACAAAATAAAGTTATGTTAAGAAATAAGAACTTTATTCAAAGATTAGCAAATCTTCTGTAGAGACATTATATTTTCAAGTTCAAAAAATAAGGAGAATATATGATTTGCTACAAAATTAGAAGTTCTGGCAAGTGCATGGACTTCATCTACAGTTTGACATATCTATGTGTAAGATCCCATTACCTAATCTCATTCCAAGGGAGTCGTAAAAGTCTACTCCGAGACATGGCAGAAAAATTTAGTGCCCTTTGATAGATTGTAACCATCCTAAATATGCTTGACATAAAATACCTAGACCGATAACATTATAATATGCAGATACATCTACTATATTATTATAGGTGTGAGGTGTCTGACACTGTCATCGTCAATTCACCTGCAAAGCTTGGTGAATACAATGAATTGACCAAACTTGGAAGTAACCTGGGTATAGTCAACTTTTGATACGACACTTATAAAGAGAGGTACAGTTATGTCTCCTACTTGTTACTAGATGAAATGGGTTTAAAGAACTCGAACGTCAACTTGCGTCAAGGTGTTAAGATGGAATTTGGAGTTAAAATTTAATGAATGATGATGACATCGTTCGTAATTTATTTGAGTTTTCTTTAGAGACCAGTAGGCAACATTTGACCCAGATCCAGAACGATAACCAATAATCAGAAGTGCATAAATATTTAACATGGCTGGCATTCGAATTTTCTTTAGTAATTAGCCACTAAACTCCTTATACTTCAAAGTTAGAAGACAACATTCTTTAATCAATATGTATTGCCAGTTATGACATATGAAACCGGGAAGTTTACCCATACTGCAGCCTTATGAGGAATCTTAGCTCAGCGAGCTATAGAATATAAAGGCTAAGGATCCGGTGTTATTGCTATATATCTTTAAGACCCGTTTTAAATTATATCTATTCGATTTGTTAATCATTGCCTGAAGTGATGATTCTGATTCTTCGATCAGAGGGGAGTAAATATAAAAAAGTAATAAAATGGTCGCCATGTGGTCAAAACTCGACCGTAATTCATATTTTTTTAAGTTCGAGTGTTTTAATTTTATGTTGGCAACATTTAAAAGTTCTATGCCGATAGTCGCTATTCTGTGCGACTGTTTGACCACGCACTATTATATGTTTGACATTGGCAGTATGAACGTAAATAATGAATGTTGTATTCAATTAAAAATATTTTGTATTTAGTATTGTAGCTTCCTCGATTCTTCTCCATGCATCCTTTTACTATGCCAAATCTCACAATCCGTCGTCCGCACAATGTGCTTTAAAAGGAGTACAAAGTTTTCTCTTCACGTATTAATATATAGATAATTATTAAAATGATGTAGTAAATTCAATACATAACCCTGACACTCGAACGGTGGTATGATTTCTATGCAGAAATTTGTTTACATAGGTACCACCACAAAGTTATTCTGCCCTTAAGCAGTACTATGTGAACAATACAGTGGTTGTGTCTGAAGGGAGCTGAGAGCTAGTATAATTAAAGATTAAGAACTGATTTTCCCGGTAATCCTAACGTCCGCAATTATAAAATAGGACGTTCCCAAAGGCGCGGGCTCCATGGAGGGTGGGAACCCGGGGGAACGAATTTTAAACTAGTGCAAACCAAAAATGCCAAACCGACAAAGACGGGAATGCCAGCTCGCTGGACATACCGTCTACTTCCAAAACAACTTCCAACGTTGGTGGTCCCTCGGGTAAAACCGAAGACGTAAACCCATTGAAGGGAGCGCGCAGTGCCGAAGGTCCACCAGCGGTGAAAACCGCAGGTTGCGACCAAAAAGCCAGCGAAAAACAGGGTGGTTCAGCTACGGGTAACACCGGCACTGGTACCCACACTACGGTTGCAAAGGATCGTCTGGAGCCATCACGCACCGCAGACGCCTTCTCAGCCGCTTGGCGAGTGGTAAGCCGTAAGGGCAAAGGCAAAGCGCCAATTAAGACGCCGCGCCAGCCTATCGGTTCCTCTGAGGTATCCCCTCCTGCCAAAAACAGGCCGAAAAGAAAAAACAAGAAGCAGCGCATGAAAGCCTACATAAGAGCTGAAATGGCTGTTCCATGACAAAGACCACGGCTTCCAACCAGCCACCGTCGACTGCGTCGGGGTCCGGTGCGGAAGCCGACGGGCGTTCTAAGGCAGAAAGTGGAGCAAACCAACGTCCAGCCGAAGGATCGCAGGTTGGCTCCGGCACAGGTCCAGCGGCAAAGAAGCGGAAGGCTGCTAAAAGACCTGGAAAGAACCAAAGGGCTGTCAAACGGGTGCTCAACGAGTCCACATCGCCGCGAGGTGAATACAAAAAAGTGAGACTGGATAACTCTAAACGGACCTCGGTCAGCTACTCCTCGGCTGCCAAGTCGGAGCTGTGCGTCGCTGTTACATGCACACGCACAGGCCACTCGTCTTAAGAGGATGTAGACAAAGTCCTCGCTGGTATTCAAATCTGAATAATCAGTGAGGCCTGGAACACTAAGGAGCCCGGGACATCAGGTCCCGTGTTCAGAGGAAAACCCACATACACTGAGGGTGCAATTAAACTTTGGTGTGAAGACCAAAGAGCACTCCAGTGGTTACGTGAGAATGTCTCGGACTCAAACCTTTTCCCCGGCGTCCAGCTGGTGATTAAGAGACAGTCCGAGTTTCCAAAGCGAATTCGCTGTGACATTCTCATACAAAACAGGAACAGGGAATCTGGAAGGACTCACGCGACATAGAACGTGTGTTGGCCTAGCAGAATCCGACGATTGCGGTACCGAAATGGTTACTACTCGGCGCCGAACAATAAAAGGACGGGTGGTTCGTGGTTGTGTCGATCCCGGATGACCAAATTCCGACCCTGATGAAGGCTTGTGCATGCGGCGCGGTCTACGTGAATTTTCAGGGTCGAGGCGGCAAGTTTGCCGAAGTTCCTCCGGATCAGGACCCTGCGGGCGGCTCGGACTTACGCGCCGAGGAGGGTAAGCCATAAAACACCCAAACGGCACAGGGAAGCACGGCACCCGTAGACGGGGCGATGACTCCTGCCGTTCCTGAGTCGAAGGATCGCCTTTCTGAGGAGGAGATGGACTGCAGTATGCTCTTCAACTCCGACCCAGTAGAGGAGGACGAGACTCAGGGCCTTTTGGCTGGGCTACACATAGGTGAGGGGGAAGGGGATACATCATGCGATGGCGTGCCCTTCGTACCCAACTAACACCATCTAGGCAAACCTCCACCACAGTGAAACTGCGACGGCTCAAATGCGCAAGTTGGTGGAGGAAAGGCAAACGGCCATAGCCCTGATACAAGAGCCGTGGGTCGGGGCCGTTTGCGTACGGGGCCTCTCTAACTTAGGAGGTAAGCTATTACTATTACTACTACTACTCTAACGATCACGACACACCTTTAACAGATTTCTGATCCAGAGACCTGTTACATTTAAGGATACAGAACACAGCGGGACTGAATGTGGTCGTCGCCTCTGCATACATGCCAGAAGTAGACACACCACCTCCACACGCCCTAACCAGGCTGGTTCACCATCGTGAAAAGACCGGACTGGAGGTCTTCATCGGTACCGATTCCATCGCACATCACCCACTATGGGGTATTGAAACAAGCAACGACAGAGGTAAGACCTTAGTTGAATATATATTTACAATAAACCTAACACATATAAATATAGGTTGTGAAGCAACATTCGTAACCAGACGAAGTCGCACAATTATTAACCTTACACTCATTTCCGAAGGCGCGGCCAAATCCATCCAGGGCTGGCAAATTTCCGAAGAGGCTTCATGCTCAGACCACAAATGGATTCGATTCGAGATACAGGTGATATTTCCTCAATACCTCAAAGACGTAACCCCCGCAAGACTGACCGAGCTAAGTATATACAAACGCTAACTAACTGACATCGACAGATTGGAGAATACAAACAAAATAAAAGAATAGGTAACGGTTCTACCAGCTAATCTGATAAGCTATCACAATGCATGCCCAGAATCTGACCCCGTAAGGAAACCTAGCAAGCAACCCTGGTGGGGGATTTGCGCTCTAAAACGGAAAAAAGTGAGGAAAACTCTAAATAGGGCATTGAACTCATCGACTGACGAAGACTGGGACTCCTACAAAGAGGCCAAGTCTGAGTTCAAAAAAATGCATCAGGTATCGACGAACTGTGGGATGGCGCAAATTCTGTAGTTACATAGAATCCTGTGAACAAGCAAACCGGGTAATAAAAGTTCTGGACCAAAAAAGAACACACACTCTTCGCAACCCCGACAATACATACACCTCCTAACCAGCTGAAACGCAACACCTACTACTGAAGTCACTTTTTTCAGGACGTAGACTGGTTCAGGAAGAAGACTGGCAAGAGGAAAACATAATTCCGAGTGACCAAGACTGGAAGTACGCCCAACATGTGGTAACAGATGGAAAACTATAATGGGCCATAAGCAGCAGTTCCAACCTTACAAAGCGGCGACCGGATGGAATCTTCCCTGCTCTTCTTCAGGGGGGGGGGGGGGCACTGATTATAAAAGTACTTGCCGTAATCATGACAGCATGCCTGGCGCATAGATACGTCCCAAAAGGTTGGAGGCAAGTGAAAGTAATCTTTATCCCCAAAACTGACCAAAGGGACTATACAAATGCCAATTCCTTCAGACCTATCAGCCTCACATCCTTTATGCTGAAAGCCTTAGAAAAGGTATGTGAAAGAAAGCTGAGGGAAAAGACACTATTAAGCAAACCGTTGCATAGTAATCAGCATGCTTATAGCTCAGGTAAATCCACAGAATCGTCACTTCACCGGGTAGTACCCAGATCGAGTCAGCCCTTAACCAGAAAAACATCTGCCCAGGCACCTTCATTGATACAGAAGGAGCCTATGACAAAACCAACTTCACCAGCATAGGTAATGCCTTCATCTAACATGACGTGGAGCCAATCTTAACGAACTGGATTATAAACGCACTTAGCAAACGTATAGTGCGCATCGTAGGTGAGAGTTAAATAGTTAGTCTGACCACGACGGGATGTATGAGAACCACTTCCACAGTGGCCCTAGAAGCCATGCTGGATCTGCCACCGCTACACCTATACATCCAACAGGAAGCAGCCTTGGCAGCCATAAGGCTCAAAATACTAAATCTTTGGCGAATAATAAGATCCCACACCAACATCTTACAGAACTGTTTGCAGAAATTCCCGTTCTACAGGCTGTGTATGATAGGATCCCAAAGCAATTTGTATTAGTCAAAAAGTATAAAATACAATTATACGAGGACCATCGTACTGAATGACTAAACCCTAGGGAACTTAGAATCTTTGCGGATGGTTCCAAAACAGAATCAGGTACAGACTCTCGAACTTTTTAAAAGGACCTAAATATACAAATACGCATACCACTCGGTGCCCACAACACAGTCTTTTAGGCAGAGTGCATGGGCATTATTCACGCAGCATCAGCCATAGCTGAAAAGAAGGTAAAATACTATTCCATCCGAATACTCTCCGACAGCATGGCGGTAGTACTGGCCCTCGAAAGCAATGTCATGAACTCAGGGCTCATATACAAATGCTCCCAGAAATTAAACGAGGTATGATAATTCAATGAAATAACCCTACAATGGATTAAGTGACACAGCGGGTCCAGGGGCAACGATGCGGCGGAAGTACTTGCTCGGGGAGGGTCTAACCAGTGTGCCGAGGGTCCAGAACATATACTGCCCTCTCAGGTATGTTCGCTCGCTAGTCTGTAAACGCAGTAGGAACCAACATGTACAAATCTGGACGAATCACCCAGAGTGCACACAGGCAAAGGCAGCTTTGCCCGTCATCAACAGTCACATCTCCAAGGTGCTACTTCGTCTGAATAAACCCCAAATCAGAACGATTATTAGCGCCATAACTGGACATGGATCATTTAACAAACATCTGTTTACTTTTGGTGTTACAGACAGCCCTCTGTGTAGAGCCTGTATGGAGACGGACAAAACGGCGACCCTTGTCCTGCTGGACTTGTAACGGGTCAAGCATCTCGGCAAGCAAGATCGCTCTCTGAGGTCGCGGGGAACATTAAGGGTCTGCTGCGGTTCCTGGAGGAGCTTAGTTGGCTCGAGTAGTATGATATTTCTGCCTACACGCAAAATACGCGCTAGACGTCGAGTTGCGAAACCCGGCCCGTTGCAATCTACAATCTACAACGTATAGGCGTAAAAACATAATTTAGTCGTAATATTAACGACTGAAATATAGCGATAAAGCTTTTTATAGGATTCATGTAAGCTAATAGCCGACATGAACGTTCATGGTTCATAAAGGTATTGAAAATATGCGTGTAAATGCTGTTATGATAACAGCTATTTCATTTTTATACGCAGGGAGAAGTATAAGCATTATTTCGGTTTTCTTAAATAAAAAAACGGATTTTTGTTTGTTTGGAGTTTAATTACAAAGTTACTTTTTCTCACAAATTACTCCTTTTTTCATATAAGGCTACTAAAGGTACGGTTATTTTTCTATATGAAGAACTTGTCCTATATAAAGGAAGAAAGAGAAGAAAATATGTCAGGTTGAAAATTCTGATTTAATGAGAAAGAGTAGAACAAGTGAAAGAGTTTGTGTACCTGGGTTCTAAGTTTACGATAGACGGAAAGTATGACTGTGATATTGAGAGAAGAGTATTGGCAGGAAATCAAGTGAATGGGCCTCTGCATAAATTTATGAGTAGCCAGAACGTATCTAAAAAGGCACGACTGTACATAGGGGGGTTCTGGTGTGGGGATCAGAACCCCTTATGTATGGTAGTGAATGCTAGGTCAGGCAGAAGAAGCATGAAAGTAGGATCAGCGCTGTGGAAATGAGAAGTTTGAGAAGTATAGCTGGAGTAACTGTGATTGACAAAGTGAGAAACAGCGTGATAAGGGAACGTTGCGGTGTGGTTGAAGGTGTAGTGAAAAAGATAGAGAAAGGGATTTTAGATGGATTGATCCCTATATTTCCTATAAGTCAGAAGTGTATGTATGTCTTAATTTATTTTGCAAACGTGAAAAAAACATTAAGTAAATATATTATAAAATAATTAAAAACATTTGTAACTTCAAAAACTTAGAACAAAAAATACTAGTAACATATAACATTAATGAAGCAAGTTTTAAAAGTAAATAACAATATTTAAGCAATAGTTAACCGTGTAACACTTGTTAAACCTTCTAAAAAAGCAGTGCTGCCAGTAGACGTCTGTTGACTTAACACTAACTTTTACATTCGTGTGGTTACAACCATAGCATGTTGTCTATCTGCTGAGATGTGGGTGCGTTTGACGAACGTAAATTGCGCATACACTAACACCCAGACCCTAAACAACCTATCTACAGGCCATACAAACATTTGTCCTGACCGGAAATCGCGCCTATATTATCACTCTTCCTTTAAATACTTGAAGAGTCTTATTTGATTGCGACGAAAGTGATGAATGTTTGGAAAAGTTACATCTTAACCTTTTGTTTTAATTGTAATTCATTGTACTATTTACTATCGTATCATAAACCGATGAAAGTCATAAAATTTAGTGCTGTATGTAATTCGAATTCATGAGTTCAAACGCTCACAGCAATAGTGTCCCAGGTAATGTAAAATTCACAATTGAGAAGTAACAGTGTTGTGTATGAAGTAATACATTAATACTCCATGATTTTTCATATTAAGAGTTTCAGTATGAAATTGCACTTTGTATAGAAAAATAAGAAACAAAAATGTTTACAGTAATATTTCTGGTCAAAGTGGTGGTGGATCATGTGACTGGCCCATCTTCACTTATTTTCTTTGTTCCTTTATATTTTTTTTGTAACTTTGTGAAAGAGAAATAAATATTACTTTTATTATTATTATTATTTTATATATTATTATTGACACGCTCCTTGAATTTCAAGACTTTTCAATGACCAGTACTTCTTCCTTCCGTTTGCTATTCTTCTATTATTTTCCTTTGTGATTTGTCTTCTTAAGAGATTATCTGTGCTAGATAGATGTATCCATGCACATAATCGATTGGTAGGTTGTCGATGTTTATAGCTATTGGTTTGGAGTTTGTTAACCTTGTTCATAGCTAAACCTGCTTTCGTACTTGTCTCATCAAGTGATCTTGTAATTTTTTCGAGGTATGTCGTATTTTCTTCAAACAGGATTAAATCGTCCGCAAATTTTAAATGATTTTATTTCACGCTCTGTACATTCAGACCGAAGCCAATCCAGATCAGGTTGCGGTAGATACATTTCAGTACGGCAGCGAACAACTTCGGGGATAGGGATCCTCTGTCTCAGACCGCTGTCGATCTTGAACTTTTTTCCTAGAGCTTCTAGCTGTATTCTTGATTCGTTATTTGAATAAATGTTCTTAATGATTTCAATGTATTGTTAGGTATCCCTTGTTGTTCCTGGCTCTCCCATGTGTTTCTGTGGTTTATACTGTCAAAGACTGTCGAATAGTCGATAAATTTCATATAAAGGTGGTCTATCATTGGTTTTACAGTGTGTATATGATCTAGGGTGTAATTTTTTTAACTGAAGCCAGCTTTTTCTCGTGGTTGGTTTTCATCGAGCTTTGTAGAATAACTTTGAAGAGTACCTAATAGATATTTGACAATAGTCTTTATGGGTCTATAATATCTTCTTTTTTTATTTATTTTTTTATTTCATAAAAGTGACGGAACGATCAAAACGTTCACCTGATGGTAAGTGTAACGTCTGCCCATAACAAATGCTGTGTCACCCAGAAAATTACTGTGTGACACCACACTGCGCCCGTCGCCCTGAGACATCAGTTCTTAAGTCTCATATGTCCAGTGATTACGCTAGCTCTCAGTGCCCTTCAAACCAAAACACAGTAATGTTTGCACACTACTGCTTCACGGCAGAATAACTGGCACTGGGGTGGTACCTACCTAGACGGATTCCTGCATAGCATGATTATATGCATTATATATTACAGCACCAATTAATATTAAGAGTAGCACTTTAATATATGATGATGATTTTGATGCGCCTAGATACACACATACATAAAGTCACGCCCTTTTTCCCATACAAAGGGGTTAAAATATGATCCCATCCGAGGAATTTTTCAAGGGCCTCAACCTTAGCTCATCATTGCCTCAACACAATAGTTACGCCACTGATTCGAACCTCACCGGACGGATAATAGGTGACTTATTGAAATAATAATAAGATGAACGAGCTCACGTGAAGTGCGAGACAGAAATTATACGTTTATATGGAATCATGGAAATTTATGTTTGTATGTTTAGTGATTCTAAACCAAGGCCCAATTAAACTGTACAAGATAACAAGGCTAACAACATAAAGATTTTCAATTTATTATACTTTCACAAGAATTTGTTGGGCTTACAGTTAAAGTTATTATTGTAGGTAATAAGAAGATTATCTTTATTATATCAGCAGATCAACGGTCTCAAACAAAACTTTTGTTCAGACCAAGAAGTGAATTTCTATCGGATAACTTCAGCAAACTCAACCAAGCCATAGTAAAGATAACGAGATGAAGTTTCGGAATAGACGTAATGGATTACTCTCACAAACTACAGGCAATTATAGTTATAACAAGAAAATTTGTAAGTGAATTTGGAAATGCTATTTTTAACATGGATTTGATGTTTCTAAGAGCCACTACAGGAACAAGATTTAGTGAGAACAACTTTAGTTAGCCGAATACTCGACATATTTATGAGAAATACCTGATTTTGTAACGGTTTTCGTAGCTATTATGTTAATAAATGTATCTTTATTACATTAGTTATCCAGATTTGTATTATTTGTCAAACGTACAACATCTGAAATCATATCTAATAAATTTAGAAACAAATTAAACGAGGAAATGGGATGTACAATTGCATAAAAAAAGTTTTTAATATAAAATCAAAAATTAACAACAACTTAAGTAGCTTCTTTGTTTGGTAGGCTTGATACGGCATTTACTTACACTGTCTTCACCAAGTCATGAAAGTTGGTAATGTAAAGCGTTTACAAGGTAATTCCACCGAGAGCTACTTACTTTCTGCGTTGGTGCACCACATACACCACAATATTTGCATGAACTACAGATAGTTGATGGTATTTTTAAAGTAATCGTCAATGTTTAACAGATATTTGACATAATGAACCGTGAAATAAAACATTTTAATCATTGACATCAATTTGCTTCATAATATTGTTTAAAGTGTTCTATAATATATATATATATATATATATATATATATATATATATATATATATATATATATATATATATATACAATGACTTCAAGAACAGAGTTTAACTTGTTTGTTGTTTTTTGACTTGTTGTACACTTGAAGTTTGAATTTTGTAGTTTAAATAATATTAATTTTATGTGATTTAATTTAATATTAAATTAAACCATCTAATTTCCAAAGTTACTGCGCACTAAGCAAATTTTAAATATTTTAAGATATTTGAAGTTAAGAGAATCTACCACCCCATCTCATCCCGTGGGTGTCATAAAAGTCGACAGAGGGAAAATGAAAACCAGGAGATGGGCAGCAGCATCTTGCTGGGACATGTGAATAAATAAACTGCGGTTGCCAACTCGTCTGCAAAGCGTGGCAACTATGGCAAAATCTCCCCAAAACGAGAGTTACAAACTTTTGTGGCAATCTATGGGGGAGGCCTATGTTCAGCAGTGGACTATTGATAGGCTGAAACGACGTAACTTTTGACTTAGTACCCTTGGTATTTTATGAAGTTTATACAAATATATAACATATTTAACTAAATTCTAATCAAACGTCGTAATAGAAATTTAAACGTAGATGTCAGGATTGCAGATCGTATTAAGTTGTTTAGAATTTCAAGCTCACAACGTGAATTGTTTATGTTCAAATATTGAAGACAACAGTAACCACTGTAAAGGAATCCAAACATTGGAACAACCAAATGTAGAATTTGTTATGATGCACGTAATTAATATTTACTAAATTAGAATTAGTAAATCAATTTTCCTTTTATTTATTAAGAGGAAAAATGATTTACCAATTCTAATTATTTTTCAAAGAATCTTGAAGTATTAAGTATATTTTAAAATTTAGCAAAGTTTTCGTTTTTATTAAACTGTCATAAAACTTTCTGTGGAGTTTATTTGCATTTTTTTATGGAAGAGTGGGCAAACGAGCAAGCGGCTCACCTGATGGTAAATGATCACCGCCGCCAATAAACATCTACAATACCAGAGTATTCCTCTGGTATTGTAGATGTTCAATGTGCAGATGCGTTGCCGGCCTTTAAAAAAGGATTAGGCTCTTTTCTTGACGGTCCCTAAGCCGCATCTGTCCGGAAAAACCGCTGGCGGCAGCACATTCCATAAAGTGCTTGTGCGTGGCAGAAAATTGCGCGAAAAATGCACTGTGCTGAAATGCCAACCATCAAGGTGGTGAAGATGGAAATTTTGAGCGGTGCCGCAATGTGCGATGATGAAAATCAGCGGCTGGAATTAATCCAAACGATTCATCGGAACACTCCTCATGGTAGATCCTATAAAAATGCAAAGGGATGCAACATCTCTTCGCAGAGCCAGTGGATCAAGCCGATCAGATAGAACATGGTCGTCGACGATTCGAGCCGCTCTTCGTTTAATGCGGTAAAATGGAAGTAGCTGCACAGGGGCGCTCCCGCCCAAAGATGAGAATAGTACTCCATGTGCGGCCGAACCTGCGCCTTATAAAGTTGCTCCGGTCTGTGAGAAAACTGGTGACCCAATTGCAAAACTTCTCGGGAAGCCCGTAAGAAGGCAGCTTCGAAAGAAGCGCTTTGTGCCAGACCCGATTAAAGGCTTCGCTGTGTCCAAGCTAACTACCAAGGCCTCCCCCTTGCTCTCGATTGCCTCCGCCCATCGATGAGTGAGGTACACTAGAATATCACCAGCTGAGCGACCCCGACGGAAACCGTACTGGCGGTCGCTAATCAACTGGAGCTCCTCTGAGTACCTCAAGAGCTGGCAGTTGATAATGGACTCCATTGTTATGGAGAGCAAAGAGGTGATGACAATCGGGCTGTAGTTAGTCGGATCTGAGCGGTCGCCTTTTTTAAGGATCGGGTGCACGAAATCTGTCTTCCATGACTTCGGGACGACGCCTAGAGAGTAGGAGAACCGGAAAAGACGCGTTAAAACCGGTGCCAACTCTGGAGCACACATCCTCAGCACAATAGACAGGATGCCATCAGGCCCACTCGACTTGTTGATGTCTAGGGAGAGTAGTGCTTTGCACACTGAGCTTCGCCAGAACTTGTTGTCTGGCATAGAGCACTCACACCGCGGGATGGTCGGCGGTGAGCTATGTCATTCTGTAGGTGCCACCAAACCAAAGTTGGGATCTACCATCGATGGGCACCACAGAGGATGGAACGAAGATTTCTATTCCCTGAAGCACCACATCAGCGACAGACCCGGCAACGACGTCAGGATCATCCAGCGAGAAGCAAACCCGCCCCATGGGGAGGATGCAAAGAAAAACCGCATCCCATCCCAAACCGCCGACCTTTAGTGCCATACACGGGGCGATCGCATTGGGCACATGATAGGCACCGTACTCCGGATCAGACAGTGGTCCGAAGATCCCAGTACGGCATCGACGGAGACCACATATTCGTCCAGATGAGAGGTCAGCGGAAGATCCAGCAGGAAAGGTATATGATCCTCCACATCTGGCACCCGCGTCGGCGAAGTAACCAGTTGTGTTAGATCATATACCAGGGCAAAGTCACAGACAGATCTCCCCGCATGATCGGTGGTTCGAGATCGAAGCCATTCGGCGCGGTGGGCTTTGAAGTCGCTGAGTATCACGATCTCTGCGGATGGAATCTGCTGTAGCACAGAATCTGCAGCCTTTTGGATGTGGTCGATGAGTCGGTCAGTTTCGGTATTACCGCTGTGGGACCTATAGAGGTACCCATAGACACGAGGGTGGTCGTCGCTGTCTACGCGTAGCCAAAGTGTGGACAGGTCCCTACCTTCAAGACTGCCGAGGCGCTGAGAACATAATATATCCTCTCTGACGTACACACAAACCCCGGCCCTAGGCACAAAGGAATGTTCGAGCTTGTACCCCGGGTAGGAAAGATAGAGGTATCCACCGAAGAGGATATCTGCGTCTCGGTAAGAAAAAGTAAGGCCGGCTTTGCCGTCTCCAGATGGTAGAGGACGGCATCAAGAAATGAATGCAGTCCTCTGATATTGCAGAAATCCGCCCCTGGGGTAGATTTTTTATTTCATATACTATGTTTTGGGGAAGGGAGGTGGGAGTGCCTCCGGTTACCTGCACTCACCAGAGGAAACGCAGAAGTTTGTTAAACATCTACCTCACGCCGGTTATTTTGTGAGGTCGTGGTACTTCCCCGGTCGAGCCGGCCCATTCATTCATGCAATTTTTTTTGTAGTGTTAAATGTATATAAAAAGTACTATATAGTATCTTATATAGTACTTTTTATATAGTTGCATAAAGCATTCTGAAAGTATGTTGTGGAAATGAAAAAAATATGAGAAGTATAGCTGGAAGGACTGATAGACAAAGTGAGGAACAGCGTGATAAGAGAACGATGTAGTGTGGTTTGGACACGTAGAGAGGATGGATGAAAGAAGATTGGAGTAACAGATTTATGAGACGAGTGTCAATTAGAAAGCCGGTAAGGGTAATCGTAGGCGAATGTATCACGATTAGGTTGAAGTCCTTTTAAGGAAAGGCCACAACATTAAAATAACCGCAACCGACGAGCTTGTATGGAAACTCTAATGAAAGTAGAAGAAACGAAAGATGTGTGTCAGAATCATAGCACGTGGAAAGTGAATGTGGTATCTGCCTACCCCAATGGGAACGAGACGTGACTCTATGTGTGTATGTTGCTAATCCCTGGATAAAACCACTATTACAATAATTTGTCCTTTTAGTACCAAACCGTAAAAATTTGATAACGTAAAACCTTGGGTCACCTGACCTAGTGGACCTGACTGCTATAACGTGGATCCTGTATTTGAAATCCAAGCGGAGCCAAGAGGACATCATACCATCTAATATTTTAAGAGTATATGTGTGTGTGAATATATATATGTGTGATAAATTATATTTGTATACATTGGTACTGCAGATCTTTATTTTATTTATCTTTATTTATTTATTATGAAGAAGTTTAAAGTCGCTAAGCAATAAACGAAAATATCCACGGGTGGCTCAGAGTAACCGAGATAACCTTAAGGATCAGCAAGTTAAAGTGTTAATAAGCCAGCCACGTACTATTAGGGACCAACGACTATTAAATGGCAATCTTAAATCAAATTAACAGCCAGTGGTTCTTGATACTAAACTGTAGTGATATTATCTGCAAAAAGTTGACTTTTAACAATTTCTGTTATTCTAAACAGCTGATAACGTAGATCGTTTTAAGACATTTGTTTGGATTTAAAGAATGGAAAAATTTGTCCAGCTATATTTATTTAAAGATTATTTCTGGTCAAAAACTAAAACGTTAAATACTTCGAAGGATCTTTGAGTCGTATTTTTCCGATGAGTAAAAAACATTTTAATCTATACTATTATATTATTATTTTCTTTTATCCGTTCAAAAACTAATTTTGACTAAAAAGGGAATTATCATACAGATTTAATTGTGATGAAGTAATAAATAAAACTTTTCACCATTTCGTTCCGTGAGTATCTTGAGTTTGATTCCCACAAGAAAAGATAACTATTTCCCAAGTAAGTCTAAGTATTTGTGAAGATAGATACGTCATTGCTTACGATAACGTAGAATTACTTCTAATTATTAATAGGTCTTATCTGGTATAAGTATAAGACTGGCATTCTGTGAAAGTGGGCACTTCCCCGGTCAAGCCGTTTCATTTAATATGCTATGCCCAGTATCTCGCTCTACCGTGTAAGGACATAAAGGTTTCCATTCAGTATGGTCTTGAAGATTTCCGTGTCGTATTGGTCACGGATACCTGAATGTAATCTGTAAATTAACAGTCCGGTTATTAACCGGCAGCTCGAAGCGTCATAATTAAACAAAAGCAAATATAAAATTAATTTTAAATTAAAACATAGTAGATTTTACTACTTAAAAATTGACTTTTGTTCGTAGTTACTGGTAGTACGATTTTCATACTGGAGTCCGTCAAGATGAGTCCACCACAGCACCAGTTTTTGTGCCGTCAAACAGTAGTGTTAAAACATTAATGTTTCAGTTTTCAGCTATGTCATTACTGGAAACGATTTTCACTTTATTATACTTTCACAAGAATTTGTTGGGCTTACAGTTAAAGTTATTATTGTAGGTAATAAGAAGATTATCTTTATTATATCAGCAGATCAACGGTCTCAAACAAAACTTTTGTTCAGACCAAGAAGTGAATTTCTATCGGATAACTTCAGCAAACTCAACCAAGCCATAGTAAAGATAACGAGATGAAGTTTCGGAATAGACGTAATGGATTACTCTCACAAACTACAGGCAATTATAGTTATAACAAGAAAATTTGTAAGTGAATTTGGAAATGCTATTTTTAACATGGATTTGATGTTTCTAAGAGCCACTACAGGAACAAGATTTAGTGAGAACAACTTTAGTTAGCCGAATACTCGACATATTTATGAGAAATACCTGATTTTGTAACGGTTTTCGTAGCTATTATGTTAATAAATGTATCTTTATTACATTAGTTATCCAGATTTGTATTATTTGTCAAACGTACAACATCTGAAATCATATCTAATAAATTTAGAAACAAATTAAACGAGGAAATGGGATGTACAATTGCATAAAAAAAGTTTTTAATATAAAATCAAAAATTAACAACAACTTAAGTAGCTTCTTTGTTTGGTAGGCTTGATACGGCATTTACTTACACTGTCTTCACCAAGTCATGAAAGTTGGTAATGTAAAGCGTTTACAAGGTAATTCCACCGAGAGCTACTTACTTTCTGCGTTGGTGCACCACATACACCACAATATTTGCATGAACTACAGATAGTTGATGGTATTTTTAAAGTAATCGTCAATGTTTAACAGATATTTGACATAATGAACCGTGAAATAAAACATTTTAATCATTGACATCAATTTGCTTCATAATATTGTTTAAAGTGTTCTATAATATATATATATATATATATATATATATATATATATATATATATATATATATATACAATGACTTCAAGAACAGAGTTTGACTTGTTTGTTGTTTTTTGACTTGTTGTACACTTGAAGTTTGAATTTTGTAGTTTAAATAATATTAATTTTATGTGATTTAATTTAATATTAAATTAAACCATCTAATTTCCAAAGTTACTGCGCACTAAGCAAATTTTAAATATTTTAAGATATTTGAAGTTAAGAGAATCTACCACCCCATCTCATCCCGTGGGTGTCATAAAAGTCGACAGAGGGAAAATGAAAACCAGGAGATGGGCAGCAGCATCTTGCTGGGACATGTGAATAAATAAACTGCGGTTGCCAACTCGTCTGCAAAGCGTGGCAACTATGGCAAAATCTCCCCAAAACGAGAGTTACAAACTTTTGTGGCAATCTATGGGGGAGGCCTATGTTCAGCAGTGGACTATTGATAGGCTGAAACGACGTAACTTTTGACTTAGTACCCTTGGTATTTTATGAAGTTTATACAAATATATAACATATTTAACTAAATTCTAATCAAACGTCGTAATAGAAATTTAAACGTAGAGGTCAGGATTGCAGATCGTATTAAGTTGTTTAGAATTTCAAGCTCACAACGTGAATTGTTTATGTTCAAATATTGAAGACAACAGTAACCACTGTAAAGGAATCCAAACATTGGAACAACCAAATGTAGAATTTGTTATGATGCACGTAATTAATATTTACTAAATTAGAATTAGTAAATCAATTTTCCTTTTATTTATTAAGAGGAAAAATGATTTACCAATTCTAATTATTTTTCAAAGAATCTTGAAGTATTAAGTATATTTTAAAATTTAGCAAAGTTTTCGTTTTTATTAAACTGTCATAAAACTTTCTGTGGAGTTTATTTGCATTTTTTTATGGAAGAGTGGGCAAACGAGCAAGCGGCTCACCTGATGGTAAATGATCACCGCCGCCAATAAACATCTACAATACCAGAGTATTCCTCTGGTATTGTAGATGTTCAATGTGCAGATGCGTTGCCGGCCTTTAAAAAAGGATTAGGCTCTTTTCTTGACGGTCCCTAAGCCGCATCTGTCCGGAAAAACCGCTGGCGGCAGCACATTCCATAAAGTGCTTGTGCGTGGCAGAAAATTGCGCGAAAAATGCACTGTGCTGAAATGCCAACCATCAAGGTGGTGAAGATGGAAATTTTGAGCTGTGCCGCAATGTGCGATGATGAAAATCAGCGGCTGGAATTAATCCAAACGATTCATCGGAACACTCCTCATGGTAGATCCTATAAAAATGCAAAGGGATGCAACATCTCTTCGCAGAGCCAGTGGATCAAGCCGATCAGATAGAACATGGTCGTCGACGATTCGAGCCGCTCTTCGTTTAATGCGGTAAAATGGAAGTAGCTGCACAGGGGCGCTCCCGCCCAAAGATGAGAATAGTACTCCATGTGCGGCCGAACCTGCGCCTTATAAAGTTGCTCCGGTCTGTGAGAAAACTGGTGACCCAATTGCAAAACTTCTCGGGAAGCCCGTAAGAAGGCAGCTTCGAAAGAAGCGCTTTGTGCCAGACCCGATTAAAGGCTTCGCTGTGTCCAAGCTAACTACCAAGGCCTCCCCCTTGCTCTCGATTGCCTCCGCCCATCGATGAGTGAGGTACACTAGAATATCACCAGCTGAGCGACCCCGACGGAAACCGTACTGGCGGTCGCTAATCAACTGGAGCTCCTCTGAGTACCTCAAGAGCTGGCAGTTGATAATGGACTCCATTGTTATGGAGAGCAAAGAGGTGATGACAATCGGGCTGTAGTTAGTCGGATCTGAGCGGTCGCCTTTTTTAAGGATCGGGTGCACGAAATCTGTCTTCCATGACTTCGGGACGACGCCTAGAGAGTAGGAGAACCGGAAAAGACGCGTTAAAACCGGTGCCAACTCTGGAGCACACATCCTCAGCACAATAGACAGGATGCCATCAGGCCCACTCGACTTGTTGATGTCTAGGGAGAGTAGTGCTTTGCACACTGAGCTTCGCCAGAACTTGTTGTCTGGCATAGAGCACTCACACCGCGGGATGGTCGGCGGTGAGCTATGTCATTCTGTAGGTGCCACCAAACCAAAGTTGGGATCTACCATCGATGGGCACCACAGAGGATGGAACGAAGATTTCTATTCCCTGAAGCACCACATCAGCGACAGACCCGGCAACGACGTCAGGATCATCCAGCGAGAAGCAAACCCGCCCCATGGGGAGGATGCAAAGAAAAACCGCATCCCATCCCAAACCGCCGACCTTTAGTGCCATACACGGGGCGATCGCATTGGGCACATGATAGGCACCGTACTCCGGATCAGACAGTGGTCCGAAGATCCCAGTACGGCATCGACGGAGACCACATATTCGTCCAGATGAGAGGTCAGCGGAAGATCCAGCAGGAAAGGTATATGATCCTCCACATCTGGCACCCGCGTCGGCGAAGTAACCAGTTGTGTTAGATCATATACCAGGGCAAAGTCACAGACAGATCTCCCCGCATGATCGGTGGTTCGAGATCGAAGCCATTCGGCGCGGTGGGCTTTGAAGTCGCTGAGTATCACGATCTCTGCGGATGGAATCTGCTGTAGCACAGAATCTGCAGCCTTTTGGATGTGGTCGATGAGTCGGTCAGTTTCGGTATTACCGCTGTGGGACCTATAGAGGTACCCATAGACACGAGGGTGGTCGTCGCTGTCTACGCGTAGCCAAAGTGTGGACAGGTCCCTACCTTCAAGACTGCCGAGGCGCTGAGAACATAATATATCCTCTCTGACGTACACACAAACCCCGGCCCTAGGCACAAAGGAATGTTCGAGCTTGTACCCCGGGTAGGAAAGATAGAGGTATCCACCGAAGAGGATATCTGCGTCTCGGTAAGAAAAAGTAAGGCCGGCTTTGCCGTCTCCAGATGGTAGAGGACGGCATCAAGAAATGAATGCAGTCCTCTGATATTGCAGAAATCCGCCCCTGGGGTAGATTTTTTATTTCATATACTATGTTTTGGGGAAGGGAGGTGGGAGTGCCTCCGGTTACCTGCACTCACCAGAGGAAACGCAGAAGTTTGTTAAACATCTACCTCACGCCGGTTATTTTGTGAGGTCGTGGTACTTCCCCGGTCGAGCCGGCCCATTCATTCATGCAATTTTTTTTGTAGTGTTAAATGTATATAAAAAGTACTATATAGTATCTTATATAGTACTTTTTATATAGTTGCATAAAGCATTCTGAAAGTATGTTGTGGAAATGAAAAAAATATGAGAAGTATAGCTGGAAGGACTGATAGACAAAGTGAGGAACAGCGTGATAAGAGAACGATGTAGTGTGGTTTGGACACGTAGAGAGGATGGATGAAAGAAGATTGGAGTAACAGATTTATGAGACGAGTGTCAATTAGAAAGCCGGTAAGGGTAATCGTAGGCGAATGTATCACGATTAGGTTGAAGTCCTTTTAAGGAAAGGCCACAACATTAAAATAACCGCAACCGACGAGCTTGTATGGAAACTCTAATGAAAGTAGAAGAAACGAAAGATGTGTGTCAGAATCATAGCACGTGGAAAGTGAATGTGGTATCTGCCTACCCCAATGGGAACGAGACGTGACTCTATGTGTGTATGTTGCTAATCCCTGGATAAAACCACTATTACAATAATTTGTCCTTTTAGTACCAAACCGTAAAAATTTGATAACGTAAAACCTTGGGTCACCTGACCTAGTGGACCTGACTGCTATAACGTGGATCCTGTATTTGAAATCCAAGCGGAGCCAAGAGGACATCATACCATCTAATATTTTAAGAGTATATGTGTGTGTGAATATATATATGTGTGATAAATTATATTTGTATACATTGGTACTGCAGATCTTTATTTTATTTATCTTTATTTATTTATTATGAAGAAGTTTAAAGTCGCTAAGCAATAAACGAAAATATCCACGGGTGGCTCAGAGTAACCGAGATAACCTTAAGGATCAGCAAGTTAAAGTGTTAATAAGCCAGCCACGTACTATTAGGGACCAACGACTATTAAATGGCAATCTTAAATCAAATTAACAGCCAGTGGTTCTTGATACTAAACTGTAGTGATATTATCTGCAAAAAGTTGACTTTTAACAATTTCTATTATTCTAAACAGCTGATAACGTAGATCGTTTTAAGACATTTGTTTGGATTTAAAGAATGGAAAAATTTGTCCAGCTATATTTATTTAAAGATTATTTCTGGTCAAAAACTAAAACGTTAAATACTTCGAAGGATCTTTGAGTCGTATTTTTCCGATGAGTAAAAAACATTTTAATCTATACTATTATATTATTATTTTCTTTTATCCGTTCAAAAACTAATTTTGACTAAAAAGGGAATTATCATACAGATTTAATTGTGATGAAGTAATAAATAAAACTTTTCACCATTTCGTTCCGTGAGTATCTTGAGTTTGATTCCCACAAGAAAAGATAACTATTTCCCAAGTAAGTCTAAGTATTTGTGAAGATAGATACGTCATTGCTTACGATAACGTAGAATTACTTCTAATTATTAATAGGTCTTATCTGGTATAAGTATAAGACTGGCATTCTGTGAAAGTGGGCACTTCCCCGGTCAAGCCGTTTCATTTAATATGCTATGCCCAGTATCTCGCTCTACCGTGTAAGGACATAAAGGTTTCCATTCAGTATGGTCTTGAAGATTTCCGTGTCGTATTGGTCACGGATACCTGAATGTAATCTGTAAATTAACAGTCCGGTTATTAACCGGCAGCTCGAAGCGTCATAATTAAACAAAAGCAAATATAAAATTAATTTTAAATTAAAACATAGTAGATTTTACTACTTAAAAATTGACTTTTGTTCGTAGTTACTGGTAGTACGATTTTCATACTGGAGTCCGTCAAGATGAGTCCACCACAGCACCAGTTTTTGTGCCGTCAAACAGTAGTGTTAAAACATTAATGTTTCAGTTTTCAGCTATGTCATTACTGGAAACGATTTTCACTTTATTATACTTTCACAAGAATTTGTTGGGCTTACAGTTAAAGTTATTATTGTAGGTAATAAGAAGATTATCTTTATTATATCAGCAGATCAACGGTCTCAAACAAAACTTTTGTTCAGACCAAGAAGTGAATTTCTATCGGATAACTTCAGCAAACTCAACCAAGCCATAGTAAAGATAACGAGATGAAGTTTCGGAATAGACGTAATGGATTACTCTCACAAACTACAGGCAATTATAGTTATAACAAGAAAATTTGTAAGTGAATTTGGAAATGCTATTTTTAACATGGATTTGATGTTTCTAAGAGCCACTACAGGAACAAGATTTAGTGAGAACAACTTTAGTTAGCCGAATACTCGACATATTTATGAGAAATACCTGATTTTGTAACGGTTTTCGTAGCTATTATGTTAATAAATGTATCTTTATTACATTAGTTATCCAGATTTGTATTATTTGTCAAACGTACAACATCTGAAATCATATCTAATAAATTTAGAAACAAATTAAACGAGGAAATGGGATGTACAATTGCATAAAAAAAGTTTTTAATATAAAATCAAAAATTAACAACAACTTAAGTAGCTTCTTTGTTTGGTAGGCTTGATACGGCATTTACTTACACTGTCTTCACCAAGTCATGAAAGTTGGTAATGTAAAGCGTTTACAAGGTAATTCCACCGAGAGCTACTTACTTTCTGCGTTGGTGCACCACATACACCACAATATTTGCATGAACTACAGATAGTTGATGGTATTTTTAAAGTAATCGTCAATGTTTAACAGATATTTGACATAATGAACCGTGAAATAAAACATTTTAATCATTGACATCAATTTGCTTCATAATATTGTTTAAAGTGTTCTATAATATATATATATATATATATATATATATATATATATATATATATATATATATATACAATGACTTCAAGAACAGAGTTTGACTTGTTTGTTGTTTTTTGACTTGTTGTACACTTGAAGTTTGAATTTTGTAGTTTAAATAATATTAATTTTATGTGATTTAATTTAATATTAAATTAAACCATCTAATTTCCAAAGTTACTGCGCACTAAGCAAATTTTAAATATTTTAAGATATTTGAAGTTAAGAGAATCTACCACCCCATCTCATCCCGTGGGTGTCATAAAAGTCGACAGAGGGAAAATGAAAACCAGGAGATGGGCAGCAGCATCTTGCTGGGACATGTGAATAAATAAACTGCGGTTGCCAACTCGTCTGCAAAGCGTGGCAACTATGGCAAAATCTCCCCAAAACGAGAGTTACAAACTTTTGTGGCAATCTATGGGGGAGGCCTATGTTCAGCAGTGGACTATTGATAGGCTGAAACGACGTAACTTTTGACTTAGTACCCTTGGTATTTTATGAAGTTTATACAAATATATAACATATTTAACTAAATTCTAATCAAACGTCGTAATAGAAATTTAAACGTAGAGGTCAGGATTGCAGATCGTATTAAGTTGTTTAGAATTTCAAGCTCACAACGTGAATTGTTTATGTTCAAATATTGAAGACAACAGTAACCACTGTAAAGGAATCCAAACATTGGAACAACCAAATGTAGAATTTGTTATGATGCACGTAATTAATATTTACTAAATTAGAATTAGTAAATCAATTTTCCTTTTATTTATTAAGAGGAAAAATGATTTACCAATTCTAATTATTTTTCAAAGAATCTTGAAGTATTAAGTATATTTTAAAATTTAGCAAAGTTTTCGTTTTTATTAAACTGTCATAAAACTTTCTGTGGAGTTTATTTGCATTTTTTTATGGAAGAGTGGGCAAACGAGCAAGCGGCTCACCTGATGGTAAATGATCACCGCCGCCAATAAACATCTACAATACCAGAGTATTCCTCTGGTATTGTAGATGTTCAATGTGCAGATGCGTTGCCGGCCTTTAAAAAAGGATTAGGCTCTTTTCTTGACGGTCCCTAAGCCGCATCTGTCCGGAAAAACCGCTGGCGGCAGCACATTCCATAAAGTGCTTGTGCGTGGCAGAAAATTGCGCGAAAAATGCACTGTGCTGAAATGCCAACCATCAAGGTGGTGAAGATGGAAATTTTGAGCTGTGCCGCAATGTGCGATGATGAAAATCAGCGGCTGGAATTAATCCAAACGATTCATCGGAACACTCCTCATGGTAGATCCTATAAAAATGCAAAGGGATGCAACATCTCTTCGCAGAGCCAGTGGATCAAGCCGATCAGATAGAACATGGTCGTCGACGATTCGAGCCGCTCTTCGTTTAATGCGGTAAAATGGAAGTAGCTGCACAGGGGCGCTCCCGCCCAAAGATGAGAATAGTACTCCATGTGCGGCCGAACCTGCGCCTTATAAAGTTGCTCCGGTCTGTGAGAAAACTGGTGACCCAATTGCAAAACTTCTCGGGAAGCCCGTAAGAAGGCAGCTTCGAAAGAAGCGCTTTGTGCCAGACCCGATTAAAGGCTTCGCTGTGTCCAAGCTAACTACCAAGGCCTCCCCCTTGCTCTCGATTGCCTCCGCCCATCGATGAGTGAGGTACACTAGAATATCACCAGCTGAGCGACCCCGACGGAAACCGTACTGGCGGTCGCTAATCAACTGGAGCTCCTCTGAGTACCTCAAGAGCTGGCAGTTGATAATGGACTCCATTGTTATGGAGAGCAAAGAGGTGATGACAATCGGGCTGTAGTTAGTCGGATCTGAGCGGTCGCCTTTTTTAAGGATCGGGTGCACGAAATCTGTCTTCCATGACTTCGGGACGACGCCTAGAGAGTAGGAGAACCGGAAAAGACGCGTTAAAACCGGTGCCAACTCTGGAGCACACATCCTCAGCACAATAGACAGGATGCCATCAGGCCCACTCGACTTGTTGATGTCTAGGGAGAGTAGTGCTTTGCACACTGAGCTTCGCCAGAACTTGTTGTCTGGCATAGAGCACTCACACCGCGGGATGGTCGGCGGTGAGCTATGTCATTCTGTAGGTGCCACCAAACCAAAGTTGGGATCTACCATCGATGGGCACCACAGAGGATGGAACGAAGATTTCTATTCCCTGAAGCACCACATCAGCGACAGACCCGGCAACGACGTCAGGATCATCCAGCGAGAAGCAAACCCGCCCCATGGGGAGGATGCAAAGAAAAACCGCATCCCATCCCAAACCGCCGACCTTTAGTGCCATACACGGGGCGATCGCATTGGGCACATGATAGGCACCGTACTCCGGATCAGACAGTGGTCCGAAGATCCCAGTACGGCATCGACGGAGACCACATATTCGTCCAGATGAGAGGTCAGCGGAAGATCCAGCAGGAAAGGTATATGATCCTCCACATCTGGCACCCGCGTCGGCGAAGTAACCAGTTGTGTTAGATCATATACCAGGGCAAAGTCACAGACAGATCTCCCCGCATGATCGGTGGTTCGAGATCGAAGCCATTCGGCGCGGTGGGCTTTGAAGTCGCTGAGTATCACGATCTCTGCGGATGGAATCTGCTGTAGCACAGAATCTGCAGCCTTTTGGATGTGGTCGATGAGTCGGTCAGTTTCGGTATTACCGCTGTGGGACCTATAGAGGTACCCATAGACACGAGGGTGGTCGTCGCTGTCTACGCGTAGCCAAAGTGTGGACAGGTCCCTACCTTCAAGACTGCCGAGGCGCTGAGAACATAATATATCCTCTCTGACGTACACACAAACCCCGGCCCTAGGCACAAAGGAATGTTCGAGCTTGTACCCCGGGTAGGAAAGATAGAGGTATCCACCGAAGAGGATATCTGCGTCTCGGTAAGAAAAAGTAAGGCCGGCTTTGCCGTCTCCAGATGGTAGAGGACGGCATCAAGAAATGAATGCAGTCCTCTGATATTGCAGAAATCCGCCCCTGGGGTAGATTTTTTATTTCATATACTATGTTTTGGGGAAGGGAGGTGGGAGTGCCTCCGGTTACCTGCACTCACCAGAGGAAACGCAGAAGTTTGTTAAACATCTACCTCACGCCGGTTATTTTGTGAGGTCGTGGTACTTCCCCGGTCGAGCCGGCCCATTCATTCATGCAATTTTTTTTGTAGTGTTAAATGTATATAAAAAGTACTATATAGTATCTTATATAGTACTTTTTATATAGTTGCATAAAGCATTCTGAAAGTATGTTGTGGAAATGAAAAAAATATGAGAAGTATAGCTGGAAGGACTGATAGACAAAGTGAGGAACAGCGTGATAAGAGAACGATGTAGTGTGGTTTGGACACGTAGAGAGGATGGATGAAAGAAGATTGGAGTAACAGATTTATGAGACGAGTGTCAATTAGAAAGCCGGTAAGGGTAATCGTAGGCGAATGTATCACGATTAGGTTGAAGTCCTTTTAAGGAAAGGCCACAACATTAAAATAACCGCAACCGACGAGCTTGTATGGAAACTCTAATGAAAGTAGAAGAAACGAAAGATGTGTGTCAGAATCATAGCACGTGGAAAGTGAATGTGGTATCTGCCTACCCCAATGGGAACGAGACGTGACTCTATGTGTGTATGTTGCTAATCCCTGGATAAAACCACTATTACAATAATTTGTCCTTTTAGTACCAAACCGTAAAAATTTGATAACGTAAAACCTTGGGTCACCTGACCTAGTGGACCTGACTGCTATAACGTGGATCCTGTATTTGAAATCCAAGCGGAGCCAAGAGGACATCATACCATCTAATATTTTAAGAGTATATGTGTGTGTGAATATATATATGTGTGATAAATTATATTTGTATACATTGGTACTGCAGATCTTTATTTTATTTATCTTTATTTATTTATTATGAAGAAGTTTAAAGTCGCTAAGCAATAAACGAAAATATCCACGGGTGGCTCAGAGTAACCGAGATAACCTTAAGGATCAGCAAGTTAAAGTGTTAATAAGCCAGCCACGTACTATTAGGGACCAACGACTATTAAATGGCAATCTTAAATCAAATTAACAGCCAGTGGTTCTTGATACTAAACTGTAGTGATATTATCTGCAAAAAGTTGACTTTTAACAATTTCTATTATTCTAAACAGCTGATAACGTAGATCGTTTTAAGACATTTGTTTGGATTTAAAGAATGGAAAAATTTGTCCAGCTATATTTATTTAAAGATTATTTCTGGTCAAAAACTAAAACGTTAAATACTTCGAAGGATCTTTGAGTCGTATTTTTCCGATGAGTAAAAAACATTTTAATCTATACTATTATATTATTATTTTCTTTTATCCGTTCAAAAACTAATTTTGACTAAAAAGGGAATTATCATACAGATTTAATTGTGATGAAGTAATAAATAAAACTTTTCACCATTTCGTTCCGTGAGTATCTTGAGTTTGATTCCCACAAGAAAAGATAACTATTTCCCAAGTAAGTCTAAGTATTTGTGAAGATAGATACGTCATTGCTTACGATAACGTAGAATTACTTCTAATTATTAATAGGTCTTATCTGGTATAAGTATAAGACTGGCATTCTGTGAAAGTGGGCACTTCCCCGGTCAAGCCGTTTCATTTAATATGCTATGCCCAGTATCTCGCTCTACCGTGTAAGGACATAAAGGTTTCCATTCAGTATGGTCTTGAAGATTTCCGTGTCGTATTGGTCACGGATACCTGAATGTAATCTGTAAATTAACAGTCCGGTTATTAACCGGCAGCTCGAAGCGTCATAATTAAACAAAAGCAAATATAAAATTAATTTTAAATTAAAACATAGTAGATTTTACTACTTAAAAATTGACTTCGGTTCGTAGTTACTGGTAGTACGATTTTCATACTGGAGTCCGTCAAGATGAGCCCACCACAGCACCAGTTTTTGTGCCGTCAAACAGTAGTGTTAAAACATTAATGTTTCAGTTTTCAGCTATGTCATTACTGGAAATATGAGACTCAAGAACTGATGTCTCAGGTGTCTCAAATGGTCGGACTGATACATCATTTGTTACGGTTGGACATTACACTTACCATGAAGTTAAAGATTTACTCGTTTCGTCAATTACTTCTACTCGTATAAAAAAGTTCAGATGTATATTTTAAATGTCAGTCGTACATGAATAAGTAAATAGTACTTACCGGCACAGGGCGATTGCGGTCATCGACTAGGGTATCAGTGACAGCAAGTTGACCGTCTGCCACAAGCAAGTCTAGGCCAAGGCGATAAACGCCAACCGCGCGAGGAGTACCCCATCTTCCGCGAACCAGGAGGTGCACAGTGAGAACTTCTCCTGAGCTCACTGATTCAATCACTGGCCATTCAAAGCGCTGAAAAAAAGAGTTGGTGGTAGTAATTCCTCATTCTCGCGAAAAACTAAACGTGGTAAAGTCCTAATATTAAATTACATATACTAATATTAAAATACATACTAGCTGACGCTTAAGACTTCGTCCGCGTGGATAAAGGTTTTTTTGAAATATCCCGAGGGAACTATTTCATTTTCCGGGATAAAAAGTATCCTTGGTCCGTATCCAGGATAGAAGCTATCTCTATGCCAAATTTCGTCAAGATCGGTTTAGCAGTTGAACGGTGAAAGGTTTTCCTATGCAATCCGTCTAGGTAGGTACTACCCCAGGGCCAGTTATTCTGCCGTGAAGCAGTAGTGTGCAAGTATTACTGTGTTTCGGTTTGAAGGGCACTGTGAGCTAGCGTAATTACTGGGCATTTGAGACTAAAGAACTGATGTCTCAGGGTGACGGGCGCAGTGTGGTGTCACACAGAAATATTCTGAGTGACACAGCATTTGTTGTGGGCGGACGTTGCACTTACGATCAGGTGAACGTTTTGCTCGTTTCGTCACTTTAGAATAAATTAAAAAAAACAGTCATAGGGACAGAGAGAGTGACGTTCCTATTTATAATATTAGTATGGATATTGCCCCCCTCCACTAGATGGAGCGATGACCTGCACGGTTTTGCGGGAAGTCGATGGATGCAGGTGGCTCAGGACCGTGTTTTGTGGCAATCTATGGGGAGGCCTATGTTCAACAGTGGACTAAAATAGTGTGAAATGAATGAAAAATTAAAAAATTGTATTCGCATAAATATAAGAAATTATAATCTGCATGCTCTGTCACTGCGTTCGTCACCCTGGGACATTAGCTCTTAAGGTTCATATGCCCGCAAATTCACTAAAAGGTAAAACATGTGACTTAGTTGTTAGAGAATTTAACAATTCCAAGAGTTTCTGATGAATTGTCAGATAACGAATGTGTTCATCGTCAGCCATTTAGCAGTCCACTGCTGGTCATGGTCTCTACTTAGTGGAGAGGATTTAGAATCGCCGCGCTTGGCAGGCGGAATGGCGATTTAAGTACTTAACACTTTGCACCTTAAACGCTGCTGTCCATTATCGGTCTGGATAATTTAGGCCTGATATGCCTAAGACGATTATTCCGCTTTCTATCGGAGGCCATAAGATCTTTCTGGAATTTCCCTTGCGTATAAATCCAATACGACACGTAAAGAAGGAGACGGTGCTATACTCTATTACTATTGCAGTACACATCGAATGTTTAAAATCAATGTTAATAACCTAACACATTTACAACAACAATATGAAAGGTCTTGAAAGTACTCGGTCGAGAAAAAATTAACTTATTCCATTACTTTATTTTACAATTTTCTTTGTATCACCATCTTCAGCCAGCGGCTGAGCAAGACTAACGCATCAAGTTGCTGTCAGTCATCGAGTACTGGTCATCGTTTCACCTAGCCAAGTGGCATCCTACACTACTCTACGTCTGCACTACATCTGTCTCAACGCGGTTTCCAATTTACGACACGCCGTAAGTTTTTCTATCGGTTACAGCAAAGCCTGAAGACGAGTCTGAGACCAGTGTTTTCTACCTATACTTACTAATAACCTACACTTTTTATTATTTCATTATATATGGTAATAAACGTATTAATAATTTTGAAGAAAATATCGAACAAATTTCTCAAAATTTAATTTAAAAAAAAGGTGTGGTGTAGTTACAGAAAAATGGCTGTTTCAATTATATTACTATTTAAAGAGATTTTTTTTAATTATCTATCTAATCGAATGAGATAATAAGTTTAAGAGAAATGAAATATAGTTTGATAAAAAGGATCGCGTTATTACAGTGCACATTTTTTTTATTGGATATGGTGACGAAACGAGCAAAACGTTCACCTGATGGTAAGTGTTCTCATAACAAATGCACATAATTATGAAAGAGTAAGATAATCGTATGAAGTTTTAAATGTGAAAAATCATTTATATTCAGTAAAGTATCTCATTGACTTTAATTTCATTTCTTTCGCAAGTTCTTTATATTAGAAAAAACTAAGTTGTCCCTGATCAAATTTATCGCTCACAAATATGTATGTAAATGGGCCATCTAAATTCAATTACTCTCTCTCTTATCCAAAGATTAGCTTAACAGATCCTGACAAAAGTTGACAGTTGTTGTTGACAGACAGTACATATATAGAGCTTACAAATTTTTCACTAAAACAAGTTTTATATTCAATTTACAGAAGCTATAAACAAGGTTGCTCTCGGGAAAATATTCTCCCTTCACACATGAAAAATACGCTACCTATTTCATACATTTCGCAACCTTATATTGTTTTTATTCTTTATAAAATATTTAAAGTAACAGATTTTAATAATTAAAAAGATTTTTTGTTAATTTACAGCCTTAATGCTTAATTTTTCTATTAAATAATGATAGTATAAATCAATAGACAATCATAGTGCCTCTATATTACATTCACATCGTTGGATATTATTATTATCCACAACAGACATTCTTTTTATTTTTCGATTTCGATTATTGTACGGGATGATCGTAGTTACATGCGCCTACGTTGTTAATTTTAAGGCAACGGTACAGTTGAGCTTTATGTGTTTTTTGTAATACTTTTTCATAATAGGGGACACATATTGCCTCACTTCTGTCTAAATACACATAAAGCGTACACATTTACATATAGTTGCTCTTTTTAACTACTCAAAGGCAGAAGAAAATTGTTTTCGTTATCGTTTTTGATTAGCAGTCGTGGAAAACTTTCTGAACAGATTGCGTCTGAATTTGTTTAACGTATAAGTGAGAAGCTCTATAAGGTAATAGAAAAAGTAAATAACTTGTCTTCGAACTGTTCATAATCAAAACCCGGACATATCCAACTTTCATTCGTTGATCACAGAATTTTTAAACAATTTTTTTTCTTTTTTTTATTGGATAAAGTGACGAGAGCAAAACGTTCACCTGATGGGAAATGCAACGTCTATTCATAACAAATGCTGTGTCACCCAGAACAACGAGTGGCACCACACTGCGCCTGTTACCTTGAGACATCAGTTCTTAAGCCTCATATGCCCAGTGATTACACTAGCTCTCAGTGCCCTTCAGACGGAAACACAGTAATGTCTACACACTACTGCTTCACGGCAGAATAACTGGCCCTGGAGTGGTACCTAACTAGACGGATTCCTGGATAGGAATCCTACCATTACCTAAAATAGTAAAAAGCTTTAAAAATAGAGAACAAAAATCATTCCCACTAGAATATTTTTTTATTTTCATAATAAAAACAGTTGCAGCATTTCTTACACTGCACCCGTCACCTCTTATGTCCTGTAATTGTATTAGCTACAGCGCGCTTCAACGTAACACAGTAATACTTGGCTATAGTATAACCGGGGGAGTTACTGTGTTACAATGAAACCGATCACGAAGCTAACCAGAGTTACATAGTAGACCCCCTGCACTGTGCTACCCACCAAAGCTGAAATGAAAGTCAACCAAAAAAGAAAAAAATACTTTATAAAATACTGTAGACACTTTCGAAGCTTTAACATTGAGACTTACAGTTAGAATAGCTTTAAAAATAATTTATTAAATGAAACTATAACATTGTTTGTGCCTTATTATCTTAGGCAAAATGTAATAAGTTTAGGAATAAGGATCTTATTTTAGGTTATATGTGCATATTGCATATAACAATAACCAAGAAAGAAACGTGCAGATTAACAATTTCATTTTATATATAGAAATACTATAAATAATCATCATCATTTCTGCCCAGTCCACTGCTGAGCATAGGCCTTAATAAGTAATAACCAGGAAACAATGGAAGTTTAATGTTTCTTTCCTTTTTTCGCCACTTATTTCTACGGTTTTAACTTTTACGGATGGAAGATTAAAACACTCGACCGCCAATTTAAACTTAACGCTAAAGTTAGAGTAGTCTCTAGAGCAGAAACTTTTTGCGGCATTAGTATAAATATTACAGAGAAAGTATTTCTTGATAAAAACAATATTATTATATTTGTGAAGAAAGAAAAACGTAATGGATACTCCATATTAACTATAAATGTCCCACTGCTCCAGAGTCAAGAAGTCCGTGCCCAGACAGGCCCCCTTTTCATTTTTGAGAGGGTTTTGAAGCCGAGATAAGTCCATATCAGTGGGTCAATTTTTTTATTTTTATTTAATTTAGATAGAGAGATACAAGCGAGAAACACTATCTTAGAACCACACCTGTGCAATACCGCTTCCGCTTTTATACGTTTGTATTCTTTAATACAGGATAAAGAGCTACACATTCCGACTCTATACAACTCTGTGTAATATTTATCGTCACAAGTAAAACTGTAACGGTCATGGAGCAAAAAAAAAACACATTTATAGCAAGTACAGTATACGAAAATAAATATTATCAACTAAATATTTAATTCATTCCTACGTTAATTTGCGACGTTTTATTTAATATACGAGTAATCAACGTAGGAGACCAGAAGAGCAAGTCATTCATCTAATGTTACCACGCCTGCCCATCACAGCTGCTTTGTCAAAAATAACTTAGCAACAAACTTGGGAAGCACTGTATAGCATCGCACTGCGCTCGCCATAATGAAACATCGGCTCTAGGCATATGCCCAGAAATTACATTAGCTGCAGTACATTTCAAACCAAAATTCAGTGGTATTATAGTGGTACAATACTGTGTTACAGCGTCTCGTGTACTCGTGTCCTGTGGTACCCACGGACGGATATCTCTATAGGAATCCTACCCGTAAAATACAATAACAACAAAACGTGTTTAATAAATTGAATAATATTTTGAAATTAATTATTTAGTATACAAACTTAAACATAAAGCGCATATGGTTAGGAAAAAGCATCGCTATCTTACGTTCAAAACAACTTCGTAAATCCGGCACGTTTGCACGTTAATTAAGTTTGGTCTAAGACAGAATGTTGACAAAAGCGCCGAACAAAAAACGGACCATTTGCGTGATCATATGAAATCTTAAACTATCCGGCTCGATAATAACTGGACATAAATATTCATGAAATTTGTTCCCTTCCGAAACTAATCCTCTTTGTCAGAACATTGTAAAACATTATTCATATAGTTTAAGCTGCGATCCGTTTTATGGTCATAATCTTTAATGCCTCGGACTCCGTAGTTTGAACGATGTTTTCATTTTCGATTTTAAATTTCATATTTTAAAAGTTATTATATAAATATGGCTACGTCAAACATCTTATAGCCAGTACAAGTAGCGGATAAAATGTTGCAAAATATGTTATCTATTGCCTTAGCATCACAAAAATAATCGTACATATTCAATAAATACATTTGCTTTCATCTTATTCTAATAAAAAATATCACATATAGATATACAAATCTTAGTAAAACAGCTAACTTGGACACGTAAATTCACGTCATATTAAATCAAACGTAATGTCCGTAAAGTAAAAATGTGTTTTCGGAGCAAACTTAGTCATAATATGCGTACCTGGTTAACGTAGATGATCTCTTCATTACTCAAAATCACTGAAGAGTACTTGGTAACACCTGAAAAATACAAAAAAACTTTAGAACTCTTGTTTATTTACCCAGGTGGAAATTTTGCTTTCATTAAAGTATAACTATAACTGAGTAATATTGTAACTTCTGTAACTTTATCCTAGTGGAAACTTGATATTTTTTTTCTACTATTTACACCGTCTTGGATCTTTCATAGAGTTTTTACACAGAAAACTTTTAAGTGACTACGTTATTGCTACTTTCAACTTATTTATAATATCATTAAAAGTAACATTCAAATATAAATTAAAAATATTTGTGAAGTGAAAACTTCTTTAGCCGCGTTGAGCGATTTTTGGTAGGGGAAAAACATATGGGTTCTCGTCACGGTTGAGCACGACATGCTCGTGACGTTTTGTGCTTGCGCCAGACTAGCGACACGTAGTATAGCGGCCTGCGCAGGTGTATACGGATATATACACTAATACATTGTATATACTCGACTGTATCATTAACGTGTTTGACTTTTTGGATAGGTAAAATCTTGTGATTTTGCGTCACCGACATGCTGTAATAACAGTAAGTGAAATTATGTCGACCACTTCATATGTTTATTTTGTATATACTGTGCATTGTTTTAATTGTGTTTTCGATAATCATTATTTGAATTGATTAATTGTAGAATCACTGTGCAGTACTGAGTACTTAATATACTTATATGTTTATGTAGAAAAATAAAGATTTTCAACATTGTCATTGATATTTGCGTTGAAAAATTTGATATTATTTATGGAATACGTCGAGCAATTAATATTATACAGTGCACTGATAGAGGGAGTTGTTAGTATCTAATAAGATACTAATCTTATAATATTTAATAAAAGTTAACAAATCATTCGTTAATGATTGTCATTTGTTAATGGTACTTTAATGTATTTCAATGTGTAGCCTGATTTTGTCAAATGTTTTAAATATTTATTAAAAGTATTAATTTAGGTTGAGAATTCGTTTATCCTAAACAAAATAATTATCCCAAAATACTTTTTTTTTATTTGAAAATAATAAAATACTACCGAGTCGGCAGTACAGAAATTTGTAGAAAGTATTCTCCTAATAAATATTTCTTAACTATTAATGAATCTTATTCAACTGTTCACAAATATTTATTTCAATATAATAAGGCATTTTTTTTCATTAACGACCAATAAATTTAATACTAATAAGTTGATAATGACTAAAAAAAAATCTCTTAAAATAATAATAAACGAATTGTGTGGCTTAGGAGTTATCTTACTAGCTTGGTAAAACAGATTTCTTGTTGCTTGATCGAATTTTTAAATCGAAAATTCTATTAAATTTTATAATAAATTTAAATTCTCAAAATTATTTTTTGATTTTTTAATAAACTGTATATGAAAATGTATATAATTGTTGCTCGGAGTGCCAATAGATGTGAAAAGCAGACTGATGTTAATAATTAAAATATACAAATTATAAAATTTAAATAATTGATTTAAAAATTCAAAAAAAATATAGCTTTTCCATTGATTTGAGTTTTCATTTCTGTCGGCAGTCCTTATGACTGCTTCTGATTTTTGTGTTGATTTATTTCATCCATAACTTGCAAATTAAAATTTATTCAGCAATACCATTAAAAAGCAGACACCATCTTGAAAGTAGATTTTGAGATTATTGTCTTCTTTTTAATAGTTACAAATTATATATGACGTAATTTTTAGATAATCCAACGTAAATTAGGCACATATAAAATTACTAGCTGGAACCCGCGACTACTTCCGTCTGGATTTGGGTTTTTGACTATTACCATGGAGAGTCTGATTTTCCGGAATAAAAAGTATCGTATGTCCGTCTCCAGGATTCAAGCTATCTCTGTGGCGCATATCGTCAAGATCAGTTCAACGGTTGAGCCGTGAAAAGGTAAGAAGCAGACATAGAGACAGAGAGAGTTACTTTCGTATTTATAATATTAGTATGGATTCATGCATAAGTATATTATATAATATAATAGTAAATTATAAATAAAACAAAGTAATAATAATAATAAACACATTCTGTTTTGCAAGAATGTGGCCGGTATAAATATGTAGGTATGTAATACTCAAATATAAAAAAGTAGCAGGAGGTGAAAATCTCGCCTAACCGTTAAGTATTTTTTCATCAAAGGGCAAAAAGAAAATATTTCTGTCTGAAAATAAAGCTGACTTAAGCGTAGGTTTTGCGTTTGAAGGATGTTTACCCTTGTACTTGTTGATGGAAACGTAAGAGGTGAATGTTACTAGTTACAGAAACAATAAAAAAATCAAAAATGATATATAAAATTCAAGTACTGCAGGTTATCGTAGCAAGTGGAAAGATGTGGTCTCTGCCTACCCCAATGGGAAAGAGGCGTGACTGTATGTATGTTCAAGTACTGAGCTTGTTTAACACTTAAACCAGTTCAACTTACATTTAAAAAAATATTTTATTAGTGTCGTAAAATAAAAAAAAAGTTATATGATTTCATTTAATATTTAATTAAACCTTCTAATTCCTAAAGTCTCTGGTCACGAAGCAAATTTTAAATATTTAAAGATGTTTGAAGTTAAAATATAACTTTGGAATTAGTGCCCGTAATATTGTATTATAAAGTTTATACAAATATGTTATAGATTAACTAAACTCTAATAAAACGCCGATATAGAAACACAAACGTAAACGACTTTAACATAACGACTTTAGAATGGAATGTTGGTTAGAATTTCAAGCACTCAACGTGAATTGTTTGTTTTCAAATAATAAAGAGAACAGTGACCACTATAAAAAAATCTAAACATTGAAACAACCAAATGTTAAAAAAACTGTTAAATATTTTTTATGACGTACGTAATTAACTACAGTTGGCAATATTACACTACAAATAAACACCAGAGGATTTATTTAATATGAAACTTCAAATAGTGCAATTAAACTCTTTAGAAAGTTTAATTGCAATAATGTCAATACAGAAATTCAAATTCAGAAAGTTATAATTATTATTAGGTCACATTATCTATTTACCTTATCTTAATGTCGTAATAAATGCGCAAATAACTAAGAAAAGTATCAAGTTATCTTTTTGTCAAAGTAACAGTAAACTATTTACTGGTAGTCTGTTTAACATGTTGGCTACGTTTTTCCAAAGACAAACCCGGCTACAATTACAGAAACGCTTAATCAAGTACATATTCGCAATACGCTAACTTTTCAACAATTTCGAATATTAATTTAAACTTAATTTTCGGATTGTATTACCATTTCTTATTTTTTTTAAGTATTATACCCTCTATTGTTTTCTTTAATTTATAATGATTTGTTGTTTTACATGAAATCATCATCATCATTTCAGCCCGCCAGAAGTTCTCTGCTGAACGTAAGCCTCTCCCCCACTCCTTCCAGATTGTCACAAAATACGGTCCTGAGCCACTTGCATCTATCGACTTCCCACAAAATCGTGCAGGTCACCGCTGCATCAAGTAATGTTAGTTAGTTACGAAAACATGGCTTTAGTAGTTGATGATTTTGGTTAGTTATCGTATAATCTATTATAACTCAAAGGTGATTTGTCGGTATGAAATATCGAATATAAATAACTATTAATACTGTATCAAAATTAATAATTGATACGCCATTTTGAAGAGTAGTTTTCTCTTTAATGACGAAAAATAATAAAACAAAGAAAATTTCTGAACATTATTAATTAGATAAAAAAATTAAATTAATTAATTTAATTATAAAAATTGTTTTTTGTTGCTACTGCAAAATGCCAAATCATATACTAGTGACAGGTGGAAGAATAACCAACTTGTAAAATACCAGATTAGTAACAGGTAGCTGAATTTTAAGGTGCGAGGCGTCCGTGTCGGTAGACTATTAACAGGCTGATCACACATGACAACTCGAATTTACATTATTTTTACTGGTTAGGTTTCCGAATACTCGATAATGTAACTATTAGGTCAGTAATCTTAATGAAATATTAATCGTTACAAAAGCCTTCAGAATATTATATGAGGTCGTCGGCTACGTTTAAAAACTTAAGTCCTCATATAATATGATAAAATCATGAATATCATTCGTGAGTGCGTAACAAATAATATGTGGTCAAGAGTTGTGGATTGTAAACAGATGTTAATTATATTATTACATCCTTGTAGCTTTTTATATTACGTAGCTAAAAATATTTATTTCGTAGATGTACCAAATATTGTAAATAACATTTAATTTTACTGGTGGTAGGGGAACGCAGAAATCGATCTACGTAAATACCGCAGCTAAGCAGTCAGTAGTAGAGAAGGGCTCAGAGAACTAGTGTTATTACTGGGCATACTAAACTTCGGAACCGATGTATCAAGATGACGACCGCTGTGTGGTGGCACTGAAGTATTCCGGGTGACACAGCATTTGTTATGTTCCATGATTACCATCATGGTAATCACGATTCTACGATTTGCTTGTCAAATTTCTTCTATAATAAAAAAATTATAAGATACCTATTAAAATTTATGAAACATGTCATAGATGAAAACTACACTTATGATAATGATGTCCTCCTAGTTAATTTCGACCACAGTGATATCTTCCAGTTAACAAACAGAAGTTGTCATCCATGTAGGATATATTATTGTTTTCTAAATATTAGTATAAACAAAAAGACTCATCTTTACCCCGAACTTCTTTAACTCGAAGTCACGCTTATGTGATAAGATCGGAGGAAGGGTCTGATGCAGGGTCTGATGTTGGGGACTCGCGGCGATTAAAATATATCCAGGTAAGAAAACCGATAATGTGTGTATTACTTCGAGGATTCGAACCCTTACTACGACTCACCACTCTGCCCAATATACGAGCTCATCAAAATAAATATTTTATTCAAAAGCGTAAAATAAATATCTCTTAAACAAAAACCTTTTGAAGAGGAACACTTCGTCACGACACGAGTTTTATGCTATATTTATCTAAAAGTTATGTATTATAAAAATATACGAATATGTTATCATTTAAAGTGGTATACTGGTACGAACTGGTACAGAAGAGTTATAGTGACTAACCTGACAAACTATGGTTGTTAACTTTTTTAAGTATGTTAAGTATGTATAGTTAATAGGTGTATAGCACAGTAGATATAGCCAATCCATTACAGTCCACTGATGCACGTAGGCTTTTCTTTACGTTCAACCCAGGAAAGGGATTTATTAAAATACTCGTACATATAATGGCACTGAGAGCTATAGTCAGGCAAGTGCGCGATCCTCCTTCTGGCGACAGACGTTGAGGGAGGCAAGATAATACGTCATGGTAGCGCACCCGGCTACACATGTAGTCAAGCGTAGTTACACGCATTTACCTTCCCCGCTAATAACCTTTTTTTTACATGGGGAAATGCCTAACGCATGTTGGCAGGGCCACGGGAACGCTCACGCACACATCCGCGACCCCACCGGCGCTGGCCGTTTAGAATCGGCGGCCTCTTCTCGGGAGAGGACAGCCCACTCTCCTTCGCAGGAAGGCGCGCCGGAACACACGACGCGCCTTCCAACACGGCCTCCATTTGGTGTGCGCAACGGACCCCCCCGAGTCCGCCACGCGGAGGCCACGGGGCCAGGAACCTTGCACTCGAAGGCACTAGTCCTCCCGGCCCCGGCGACGGATCTGGTCCGTGGCTCCGCCGCCAACCACATTACGGCCGCGGAGGATAGGGAGAGAGGCAACGATACACCAACACTCCTCTTCCCCCGCGGCCCCACCACCGCCGAATCAAGGGTGCGGCCCCGCCAAAGTCGCGGAGGACAGGGAGAGAGGCAACGCAACACCTACACTCCTCTTCCCCCGCGACTCCACCTCGGCTGCGAAGGGCAGGGTGAGCAGTGCCGGCTCAATCCTCCCCACAGCAGTCCACCATCACCGCATCGACGGTACGGCCCCGCCAGAGTCGCGGATAGGGAGAGAGGCAACGATACACCTACACTCCTCTTCCTCCGCGACTACACCTCGGCTGCGGAGGGCAGCGTCCTGCTCCCCCCAGCAGATCTCCCCGGGCCAGCCCGATGCCTCAGGCCGACCATGTTGGTGAAGCTAAGAGGAGCCCCTCTTAGCTTCACCAACCGTGGGTGACCAAGCCACCGCCACGACAAGGCGAGAACCCATAGTGGGGGGGGGGGGGACTAATAACCTAACCTAACCTATCCTACATACTACGAAAATCGAAGTAGGAAGTTTCGATTCGAAATAACGACGTACGTCAAACATAAACCCTACTACCAAATTACATCGGACGGCATTCTTAATAGAATAAATGCTGAATGAAGGATGATATCGTTGTGGGAAACGTGGGATCCGTCATATGAAACTACGTATTTAAATTTTCGTAGTAGACTGGCATTTTGGACGGTGCTGCTAGTCATCAATCAGAGTATTTAGGTCTTCTATTGTCCGTGGTTATTTTATTGCAGTGTTATTTTGCAGTCCGTTCGAGGTCGAGAATTTTTAGCTCTTTGTTGTCTTTTACTAATGCCATGAGACAATATGGTGGATTAAAGTTCTTTGTTCGCGATGAGCCGAATTTGTGTGCAACTTACGCGTGGCAACATTTCTGTTATTCTGAATTAATATTTATCGATTAATTAATTATTGTTTATATTTTTTTATTTTTTGCTGAGACTAATAAATATGTGGGTATAAATTTTAATAGTATTACATTAATTCATTTAAAAAAAATGCATTTTCATTTGTAACAGAACTTATAGCCGGACTAGGTACATATAGGCAGAATGCACCGAGATAAAAACTAACAAACATCAAACGTCACTCTACAAACTGTGATAATAGTGAGGCATATCCAATTAACTTTGCTCTTGATGATTTACCTATATTGAAAACGAGAGTAAGACTTTGAAAGCATATTCCAAAGGGCGCCAGAAACTCCGCGGCTAGTAAATTGTCTTCAACAATCAATAAATGCTTAGAGACTAATAAATAATACAGGTGATTGGGGTAATTTGTTAACATTTGCCTACACTGCGATAAGGATTCCAGATCGAGTCGACAGCAGATCGTTAACGGCTAAAGTAAAAGACAATATAGATAGCTGTAGTCAATATTTTTCATCAACGGGTATTAATACAAAACCCTATAGTTTCTATAAAGCGATCGAATCAAAGGTTTTTGGCGGGAATTTAAGGGGTGCTGTCAGACCTCTTACTTCAAATTGTTCCTTTTCCACGTACAATGATCATACACTGTCATCCCTGCTTGATAAACACCCAACACCATCTCGTGAATTATCATTAACATTTGAATCAAATATTTCCAGTGTTGCTCTAACTGTGACCACGAATGATGTCAAACTGGGGATTGGATTATTTTACAATGGCTTCGCTTCTGATATGGATTGAATTCGCCCTGAACATCTAAAATAATTAACTCTTTTATCCACGGGAGAGGTGGGGTTCGCTAACTGGAGTTGAACACAAACGATGGTAGTGTTAGACCTATCGCTATAGGTAGTGTTTTGCGTCGATTAGTAGCTCAACTAGGATGTAAGACTGAAAAGAAAGAAATGTCAGTCTACCTTCAGCCAAATCAGCTTGGCTTTGGTACTCCTTTATGTTGTGAGGCTGCAATACATGCTACTCGTTCATTAGTTTTCAACAGCGATAGTTCCAATGCTGTGAATATTAAACTAGACATTTGAAATGCATTTAATAGCGATGAAAGGGACGTTATCCTAAATTAAGTGTTATTACATATTCCTTCTCTTTATCCTTTTTTGCATCAGTGCTTTTCGTTACTATGTAAACTTTTTTATTATGAGTCGTCAATTTTGTCTCAGGTAGGCCCAGCAGGGTGATCCGTAGGGACCGTGGATTTTTAGTTTGGCAATTCAAAAAATTATCTCATCAATACAGTCTCCATTAAATGTACTCGTATGGTACTTGGATGACGGGGTTATTGGTGGAAATTGGGATACTATCTTAAACGAGATCCTTCTTTTGTTTTCGAGTCTTAAAACAATTGGAATAGAGATTAAAACAGAAAATGTCCATTTTCGCTAATAACCAATATTCAGACCAAAGCTTTTCTCGCTTTCAGAAACTAGTTCCAGGTTTACAAATGGTAAATAAAGATAAATTCATGTTATTGGGAGCACCAATATTTACTGATGGAGCACCATTAGAGTTACAGACGAAACAGCAGTCTCTCATCAATGTAACGACACAGTTATGTACAAAGTGAAAGCGAAAGTATAAACTTTCTGACTGTGTAGTCCTAGTTCAAAGCAAAACAATACCTCAAAGGTATTGTTTTGCCTTGCCAAGGTTAACTTACGCGCTCAGAACTTCCCCCATGTGGCTTTTTCCAGAGGAAATTGCAGTTTATGATCTAAATTAAAACAAGCTTTGCAGAATATTTTGAACGTCACTCTGAATGATGGACAATGGTGTCAGGAATCCTTGCCGATAAGATATGGTGGTATTGGAATTCGTCGGCTAAACGATACTGCCCTGCCGGGATTCCTAGCGTCGGCGCACGGAGTTCTGAATCTAGTTACTCAAATACTCTCCATTAATGGTGATGAAAAATACAAAAAGAATGGGATGACGTTCATAACAGGCGAACTTTTGGGAACTTCTTCAGGGGCACACTAGGCACATTTTAGGTCAGTGACGAGGTCTGAGTCTGGAGCTTGGCTCCATACGCTGCCTTCACCACAATTAGGCAGATACCTGGACAACGACAGTATACGAGTGGCCGTAGCGTAGCTGCGAAGTATGTGACCCACACAAGTGTATTTGTTGTGTGATGGTGGAAGCTGACGGGCATCATGCTCTCAGCTGTATAAGATGTGTCGGGAGATTGTCTCGCAATATGCAATGCACTGAATGACATAATTCATCGTGCTCTTGTATCGGCTAATATTCCTAGTATCTTGAAGCCTCCGGGTCTCAGTCGTATTGACGGAAAGCGCCCTGATGGTCTTCAACTAATCCCTTGGGAAAAGGGACAATGTTTAGTTTGGGATGCGACGTGCGTCAACACTTTTGCTGCGGCACACCTCAAAGACACAATTCGCGTTGGTGAAGTTGCTGTCGAAACTGCCGCAAGGGCAAAACATGTTAAATATGCTAATTTATTGTCTCTGTATCACTTCCTGCCTTTTGTAGTAGAAACGGCTGGCGCTTGGGGAGCAGAGGCTTTAAGTTTTGTCTGGGAGCTTGTTAGGCGCTTAAGAGAGAGAGAGAGATTATGACGCCCGCTCTGGATCTTTTTTGGTTCAACGGTTATCACTGGCCATACAACGTGGCAATGCAGCTAGTTTAATGGGCACGTTTGAACTGGGAATTCGGGGTGGCCTTTTTGACTATTTTATTTTTGTACATAATCTCATTATAAATAAGTATTTTATTGGACCAGTATTAATATGTAAATGTCTCGGATATAGTTTAGTTATAAAGTAAGTTGTAAATATTTAGTGTATATATAATATTTTGCTCTATATAAAATATTATTGCTTTATCGATAAATACTAATTTCTTATAATAAAAAACAATAAAAAATCTTAGTTTATCATAATCGTTATCAGAAAAATCCAAAGAACAACCCAAAGCTGTAGCCTAATTAGGAGAACCGTATGTTGTAACATACGGTTCTCCTAATTAGGAAAGATTAAGTGAAATTGACACACATGACTATCACAATACCAGACTTAGGTACCAAAGTTCATTTTGAACCTAAAATACATATCACGATGATGCCACCCAGCGAATATGTCGCTTTAAAAATATCTCTATGTCTATGTTGAAACATATATGACGAAGTGTTCATTTACTTGCTATACCTGTATAAACGTGAACAACTTTTATAAAGTAATTAATATCTTATATTATATGTATGATGTCCCGCTGTGCGTACTGAAAATGACGTAATGATGGGATACATCAGTGCGTCGTGTCGTGTAATGATAAAATGAGGATGGAGGATTGCGTAAATTTAAATATAAAAAGAGCGCGTTGTACTTAGTACACGTGAGAGCAGTGAAAGTTGTATAATTATATAACAAATTTCATTGATATAAAAAAATCATTAACCACAATTTTACTTACAGTAAAATAACTGACCAGTATTAAAACGCCGTTAAACGTGTTGTGGCGGCAAAAGAGAATCTACCACCCATCTCATCCCGTGGGTGTTGTAACAGTCGACAAAGGAAAAATGTAAACCAGGAGATGGGCAGCATCATCTTCTTGGAACATGTGTTATTTTGCAGTCCGTTCGAGGTCGAGAATTTTTAGCTCTTTGTTGTCTTTTACTAATGCCATGAGACAATATGGTGGATTAAAGTTCTTTGTTCGCGATGAGCCGAATTTGTGTGCAACTTACGCGTGGCAACATTTCTGTTATTCTGAATTAATATTTATCGATTAATTAATTATTGTTTATATACTGAGAAGTTTTTGTACAGTGACTAAGTTATTTGTTAATATAATATGTTTACTTATTGATGTGAAACTTCTTTGAGCGCTCTGGGAGTAAAATTTCAAGTAAAAATTTGAGTTCTGCACTCGCTTTTGTGCAACACTTCGTACTACGTTTTTGTTATTCTTAATTAATAGTTATCAATCAATTAATAAGCGTTTGAATCGTCGTTTCAGCCTATCACAAGCCCACTGCTGAACATAGGCCTCCCCCATAGATGGCAACAAAAGTTTGTAGCTCTTATTTTGGGGGGATTTTACCATAGTTGTCACGCTTGGCAGGCGGGTTGGCAACCGCAGTTTATTTATTCAGATGTTCCAAGAAGATGATGCTGCCCATCTCCTGGTTTACATTTTTCCTTTGTCGACTGTTACAACACCCACGGGATGAGATGGGTGGTAGATTCTCTTTTGCCGCCACAACACGTTTAACGGCGTTTTAATACTGGTCAGTTATTTTACTGTAAGTAAAATTGTGGTTAATGATTTTTTTATATCAATGAAATTTGTTATATAATTATACAACTTTCACTGCTCTCACGTGTACTAAGTACAACGCGCTCTTTTTATATTTAAATTTACGCAATCCTCCATCCTCATTTTATCATTACACGACACGACGCACTGATGTATCCCATCATTACGTCATTTTCAGTACGCACAGCGGGACATCATACATATAATATAAGATATTAATTACTTTATAAAAGTTGTTCACGTTTATACAGGTATAGCAAGTAAATGAACACTTCGTCATATATGTTTCAACATAGACATAGAGATATTTTTAAAGCGACATATTCGCTGGGTGGCATCATCGTGATATGTATTTTAGGTTCAAAATGAACTTTGGTACCTAAGTCTGGTATTGTGATAGTCATGTGTGTCAATTTCACTTAATCTTTCCTAATTAGGAGAACCGTATGTTACAACATACGGTTCTCCTAATTAGGCTACAGCTTTGGGTTGTTCTTTGGATTTTTCTGATAACGATTATGATAAACTAAGATTTTTTATTGTTTTTTATTATAAGAAATTAGTATTTATCGATAAAGCAATAATATTTTATATAGAGCAAAATATTATATATACACTAAATATTTACAACTTACTTTATAACTAAACTATATCCGAGACATTTACATATTAATACTGGTCCAATAAAATACTTATTTATAATGAGATTATGTACAAAAATAAAATAGTCAAAAAGGCCACCCCGAATTCCCAGTTCAAACGTGCCCATTAAACTAGCTGCATTGCCACGTTGTATGGCCAGTGATAACCGTTGAACCAAAAAAGATCCAGAGCGGGCGTCATAATCTCTCTCTCTCTCTTAAGCGCCTAACAAGCTCCCAGACAAAACTTAAAGCCTCTGCTCCCCAAGCGCCAGCCGTTTCTACTACAAAAGGCAGGAAGTGATACAGAGACAATAAATTAGCATATTTAACATGTTTTGCCCTTGCGGCAGTTTCGACAGCAACTTCACCAACGCGAATTGTGTCTTTGAGGTGTGCCGCAGCAAAAGTGTTGACGCACGTCGCATCCCAAACTAAACATTGTCCCTTTTCCCAAGGGATTAGTTGAAGACCATCAGGGCGCTTTCCGTCAATACGACTGAGACCCGGAGGCTTCAAGATACTAGGAATATTAGCCGATACAAGAGCACGATGAATTATGTCATTCAGTGCATTGCATATTGCGAGACAATCTCCCGACACATCTTATACAGCTGAGAGCATGATGCCCGTCAGCTTCCACCATCACACAACAAATACACTTGTGTGGGTCACATACTTCGCAGCTACGCTACGGCCACTCGTATACTGTCGTTGTCCAGGTATCTGCCTAATTGTGGTGAAGGCAGCGTATGGAGCCAAGCTCCAGACTCAGACCTCGTCACTGACCTAAAATGTGCCTAGTGTGCCCCTGAAGAAGTTCCCAAAAGTTCGCCTGTTATGAACGTCATCCCATTCTTTTTGTATTTTTCATCACCATTAATGGAGAGTATTTGAGTAACTAGATTCAGAACTCCGTGCGCCGACGCTAGGAATCCCGGCAGGGCAGTATCGTTTAGCCGACGAATTCCAATACCACCATATCTTATCGGCAAGGATTCCTGACACCATTGTCCATCATTCAGAGTGACGTTCAAAATATTCTGCAAAGCTTGTTTTAATTTAGATCATAAACTGCAATTTCCTCTGGAAAAAGCCACATGGGGGAAGTTCTGAGCGCGTAAGTTAACCTTGGCAAGGCAAAACAATACCTTTGAGGTATTGTTTTGCTTTGAACTAGGACTACACAGTCAGAAAGTTTATACTTTCGCTTTCACTTTGTACATAACTGTGTCGTTACATTGATGAGAGACTGCTGTTTCGTCTGTAACTCTAATGGTGCTCCATCAGTAAATATTGGTGCTCCCAATAACATGAATTTATCTTTATTTACCATTTGTAAACCTGGAACTAGTTTCTGAAAGCGAGAAAAGCTTTGGTCTGAATATTGGTTATTAGCGAAAATGGACATTTTCTGTTTTAATCTCTATTCCAATTGTTTTAAGACTCGAAAACAAAAGAAGGATCTCGTTTAAGATAGTATCCCAATTTCCACCAATAACCCCGTCATCCAAGTACCATACGAGTACATTTAATGGAGACTGTATTGATGAGATAATTTTTTGAATTGCCAAACTAAAAATCCACGGTCCCTACGGATCACCCTGCTGGGCCTACCTGAGACAAAATTGACGACTCATAATAAAAAAGTTTACATAGTAACGAAAAGCACTGATGCAAAAAAGGATAAAGAGAAGGAATATGTAATAACACTTAATTTAGGATAACGTCCCTTTCATCGCTATTAAATGCATTTCAAATGTCTAGTTTAATATTCACAGCATTGGAACTATCGCTGTTGAAAACTAATGAACGAGTAGCATGTATTGCAGCCTCACAACATAAAGGAGTACCAAAGCCAAGCTGATTTGGCTGAAGGTAGACTGACATTTCTTTCTTTTCAGTCTTACATCCTAGTTGAGCTACTAATCGACGCAAAACACTACCTATAGCGATAGGTCTAACACTACCATCGTTTGTGTTCAACTCCAGTTAGCGAACCCCACCTCTCCCGTGGATAAAAGAGTTAATTATTTTAGATGTTCAGGGCGAATTCAATCCATATCAGAAGCGAAGCCATTGTAAAATAATCCAATCCCCAGTTTGACATCATTCGTGGTCACAGTTAGAGCAACACTGGAAATATTTGATTCAAATGTTAATGATAATTCACGAGATGGTGTTGGGTGTTTATCAAGCAGGGATGACAGTGTATGATCATTGTACGTGGAAAAGGAACAATTTGAAGTAAGAGGTCTGACAGCACCCCTTAAATTCCCGCCAAAAACCTTTGATTCGATCGCTTTATAGAAACTATAGGGTTTTGTATTAATACCCGTTGATGAAAAATATTGACTACAGCTATCTATATTGTCTTTTACTTTAGCCGTTAACGATCTGCTGTCGACTCGATCTGGAATCCTTATCGCAGTGTAGGCAAATGTTAACAAATTACCCCAATCACCTGTATTATTTATTAGTCTCTAAGCATTTATTGATTGTTGAAGACAATTTACTAGCCGCGGAGTTTCTGGCGCCCTTTGGAATATGCTTTCAAAGTCTTACTCTCGTTTTCAATATAGGTAAATCATCAAGAGCAAAGTTAATTGGATATGCCTCACTATTATCACAGTTTGTAGAGTGACGTTTGATGTTTGTTAGTTTTTATCTCGGTGCATTCTGCCTATATGTACCTAGTCCGGCTATAAGTTCTGTTACAAATGAAAATGCATTTTTTTTAAATGAATTAATGTAATACTATTAAAATTTATACCCACATATTTATTAGTCTCAGCAAAAAATAAAAAAATATTCTATTCGAAATGGCCACCTTTGGCCTTTAATCTGTTTGGCCACGATTCTATGGATTTACGCACTGTTTCCAATAAAAATTTCGCCTCTGCTTGCTCCAAAGATTTTTTAAGAGACTCAATGTCACCGTGTCGTTTAGAGCAGGCCATGTCCTCTAAAACTGACCATAATTTGAAGTCTAAAGGGTTGAGTTCTGGGCTAGATGAGAGCCAGTCTTCAGCTCTTATAAAATCCGGAACGTTGGTTTTAAGCCAGGCTTGGGTAGTTCGTGCCTTGTGACCAGGTGCAGAGTCCTGCTGGAAAGTCCACGGTATATTTTTAAAAAGCGTATTGCTGAGAGGTTTCATAACATGATTCAAGACTGTATCTTGATAAACTTTGGCTCGTGTTTTCACTCCTTTTTCATAAACATGTAGTTTTGTGATTCTTGATAAGACACGCCCCACCAAACCATCACTGACGCAGGACGATGACCACGTTGTACCTTGTTGTACCTTTCGACCACAAGAAGCTGCTAATTCTTTAGAACTGTGAGCGTACACTTTATCATTTTGCTTATTGTAGTGTTTTTCAATCGTGATTTTTTTTATATCGGTGAAGAGGATATTTCTGTGCCTGCGTATCGCGACAGGAGGCGTTTTGGTCGATCCACTCTTTTTTAAACAGATTAATTTAATACAGATTACTATATAAAAGAAATATACGTAAATTGATTGAAACAGTACAGCAGAAATTGGCACTAATGTAAAATAATCTAATGTAAAATATATTGACATATCAGAATCAAAATTAAGTTACAAACGTCTTGACGAATAACTAAAAATAATAAAACAATTACATGCATAAATTAATGGTTATATATTTTAAAACGAAATTAATGTTATTAAAAAAGAGAAAAAAGTATTACCCCAAAGTCCCCTCCCAGTTCTTCTCTGTAAATATGTAATTATTTAAATTGATGATAGATTTATGACTTTAGTAGAAAATTGAAATGAATAAATTACCGACCTACGCAGAAAGAGCTAACTGTGTCTTGAGGTCTTGCTGTGGTATGCTTGGTTTTTCATTTAATTTTATTAAATATAGGATCCCAAGTCGGTGGTAATACCCAACCATCTTCTACAAGTTATAAATATAATATAAAATTAAATTTTTGAAGTGAATCTTCTTTGGAACCGATAAGAGTAAAATTTTACTAAATTTGAGTTCAGCGTTTTCGTTCAACGTTCCTTTTATCGATTAATTAATCATTGTTATTAAATACTCTGCAGTTATTTTGTAAAATAACTGCACCGTATATAAAAAATGATTAATTAATCTTTTTGCAATATTTTTGTTAAATCATGTTCATATATTTTGATTTCAATCAAATTTCTAATATATGTAAGTTTCAGTTCGGTCACGTCTACTGAGTTGTACACGCTCCTTTTTTGGAACGAAGTTCTTTTACGCGGCTTACAGTAGGGTGAACTGGCAGAAATATAGTAATGTTAGCACACTACTTCTAAACGGCACTCCGGTGTGACCTACTGAAACGGATTCCTGCATAGGAACCAGTAAATCTTCTTTCTCAGGGTTGACTATAGTCATTAGTATCAATTCATCGTGGAATATATAATTAAGAGGGCTGTAGAACAATGGCCAATTCCTTTTTTGGTATATAATGACTATGTGCGCATCTCAGTATTAAAACAAAATATTTTAATGTTTTAGTTTTTAAACCGTTAACAACAAATAAAATTGCTGAATGTCGTAAATGTCACTCGTTAAGTGTCTTGTGTTTTACTTTTTCGATGTGAAACGTTATTAACGTGAGAAACGAATACAATCGCAACAATACAACACAATTGCAAAATTAACTTGATAAACAAACATTATAGAGATACTTGAACGATGCAAACTCACAATACCTAAAAATTCTGAGTTTATAACTTGTCGTATTTTAAAATTATATTGTCGGATAATGGCAGATAATAATGTTAAAGTATTAGATATACCGGCTGTCAGAACGTCATGGCAGCTGCAGGTTGATAAGATCATTAATAATATTAATAGAAACAATTGCCGTTATTACGATATTTGTTGGTTCAATTGGCACTGTGGCGGAGCGATTGTCATCTGCGCTACGAGTTGCAGGTTTGATTCTTGCATGGAACACATTTTGGTATGATCGACATATACATTTATGCGCAATTTAAACTGTTACCGCAACTATTTTTTATAATATTAGCCTAGCTATAATATTACTAACATTCCTGTTAACCACTCCAACTCAGCTTAACAGCTTGTGCTAGGAGGTGGTTCACGACAACAGTTGAATGGCGGGCTTGAACCTGTGGCGTCATGTTTCCCTAGTTTGAAAGAACTTTTTTAAACACTTAAAACTTATCACAAATAGCAACAATACATCTACGTATCCATTAATAACCTAACCTTTTGGCATAAATTTTATAGTAGTCTTAGATATATTAGTAGATTCGATTGCATGTATAAATGGTTTTAAAAAATATCCCTAAAATTTAAAACTCAACCTAAAGGAAGCGGAACACTACAAATTACATGCTGGTAAATATAATAACCATCATAACGAAAAACAACACAAAAATTCGTTACGACCTGGACAAAAGGATTTATGTAGCTAATAAAAATTTATATAATCTTTATACAACATGACTTCGGCTTTGTTATATTTAACATTTGAGGTTAAAGATTCACTTCAGTAGTTTAATTTACATTACAAACGCCAATTTATAAATTTGCCACCGCAAGGTATTCAAAGAAATATATTTTTCGACAAAATAATATGCCCTGTTTATTATCAAAACTGACCTTTAATTATATTGGTGTGCCTTTTGTTATCCATCGACTCAGGTAGGACAACCTAAAATTTAATCTAAATAATTAAAATTTCAGTGTATATTCACCAACATGATGATATATTTGGAGTCAATGCGTATTATTTTTTTGCCTGATCCTATTAAATATATAGTATGTTTATTATACGCTTAGTCGATTTTTACAACAGTTATGGGATGAGATGGGATGGTAGATTTGCTTAAACGTCACCACACAAAGCCTTTATGCATAGACCGTATGGTGGCATGAAGAGCATCGTGTGGCGGTAGCTTAAGAGAATCTACCACCCTCACCCACATCTCAACCCGTTGTTGTCGTAAAAGTCGAGAGAGGGAAAATGAAAACCAGAAGATGAGCAGCAGCATTTTCCTGGAACATCTGAATAAATAAACTGCGGTTGCCAACCGGCCGCTAAGCATGGCAACTATGGCAAACCCCCCCAAAATAGGAGTTACAAACTTTTGTGGCAATCTATGAGGAGGCCTATGTTAAGCAGCGGACTCTATTATATCTATCAATAGGATAAAATGATTTCGATGATGAATAATAATAGTCAAAACATACATTTTCATATAGCTTTTTTGGGAAAGAATAAAAACAAAGAAAAAAATAAAGGTAAAGAAAATCCATCGAATACTCGGTTAAAAGCGACAAAATTTTTTGTCGAATTATTGGCAGCCTGTCGCTATGAACCTTTTTTCTATAACATTAAATTGTTTGAGATAACTTGCGTGTAAACATGAATTTTTATCGGTAGCATGTAGCGATAAAAGTTTTCAAAAAGCATTGTTTGTTATTAAGAAACATTAAAAAACCTGTAAATATACAATTTAATTGAAGTAATTATATAAAAGTGATAATCGGTATCCGTTAAGCTATTCATTTATTTCACTTTATTTTATGAAAGGTAAGTAAAATATTGTACATTTTTTTGTAATTCAAACATGTATTCTAAAATATGTCATAAAGGTGTTAAATTTATTTTTCCATTTTCAGTATCACAGATATTGCAGAGTTGCAACTGTAGATAAGTTTTTTTACATCTAAAAAGCAGTTTGGTTTATCTTGTAACAACGCAATGGAAATAAATTTGTGTATATTGCGAAAATCGGTTAAAATATATATCTATATTTTTAACTTATATTATATTATATTTTTACTATTTATACACATAGATGTTGAAGATTGTTGATGATAAAATACTAAGCTTCTGCTCTAAAGGTCGTGGGTTCGATTTCCGCACGGAACTAATATTTGTATGAGACTTCCGAGACTAGATGTATGTACAATTTATGACTGTAAATGTAGTGTTGAGCAAAGTAGAGTTAAACATAGATAACACATTTAAAAAAAAAATAAAAAAAATGTTTATTGGTATAGTACTTGGTATATATGTTGGCCGTATACAATTTTGTCAATTATATATCAAAACTCATAAAGCTATTCAAATCAATCAGTGAAATCGCAGGCTTATGTGCAATATAGTTAATTATTAATAATTATTTTCTATATTGTATTTAATTTCTGTTACAACTAAAGCAATTTTGCCTGCATTATTTCAATGTTATTAATTATTAAATGCATGAAAAAATAACTACAGGGTTACATGTTACTGACATGGGAATAAAAATATTCAGTGGTGTACAAAAATGTTGGGGCAAAAAATTGTCCGCTCCCTTTCACAACCGATGTTATTTTTGTTGGAAAGCAATAATTTTCTTCAAAGATGGATATTATAAATAATGCATGTACCTATAAATCAATTAGACTTAAAACTAGCTAACAGTAAACCTTTGTGAGAACTCGCGACTCCGTTGTAATTACGTTTTTTGTAATGGAGCTGTCGTTACTTCTTGTTAAACGCTAATTTCAGCTGGTATCAAGCTGGTAATGGACTGACAAATATAATAAAAAAGTTAGTTATCACAAATAAACAAAAGAATACTTATATATTTTTTATACACTAAACTACGGACTAATTATTGAGAAAAAAATATAATTTCGAAGGAAGAGTTATTTAAATCATAAATAATAACTATTTACTTTATGTACTCGTATTATCTAGTACAACCTTTGTTATTCCATTTTCTTTTCCTTTTTGACATTATTGTAAACTAGCTGATGCCCGCTACTTCGTCCGCGTGGATAAAGGTTCTTTAAATATGCCGTGTAACTTTTTAAATTTTTGGATTAAGAAGTATCCTATATCGGTCTCCAGGATGCAAGATAACTTTGTGCTAAATTTCGTCAAGATCGGTTCAGATGCTGTGTCATCCAGATCATTTCTGTGTTATACCACACTGCGCCCGTCACCTTGAGACATCAGTTCTTAAGTCACATATTCCCAGTGATTACTGTGATTCAAACCGAAATACAGTAATGTTTCCCACTAGTGCTTCACAGAATAACTGTCGTAAAACTCACGACAGAATAACTAACGTTAACGCAGCAAACTACCGAACAAATAGGAGCGCAACCGAACGCAAACGTCGCCCGTGAAACGTGCTCGATGACCCGGACGCCTCGGTTCCATCAGTTACGAACCAACTAACACTATACACACAGTCAACAGTTATAATATCACACGCACAGCGACGCGCGACCGCTGTAGGGAACGGTGCGCAATAGTCGATAATAACACCGCGTACACCTGATTCACTCGCGTTCCAAGGCGGTTCTCACCGCCCAGAGCTACCGACACACAAGTCGACAGTCCGAACGGAGGTCGGCTCCTCCCTTAGACGGTCATTAGATGACTTATTTATCCTCCTGATACACTTTTGACGCGAGTCTCCTGATAAAGATGAGAAAGTTTAGGAGTATATATATATATGTTGGGTCAAACTAATCATGGAGCACATCTATCCGGTGAAGCTATTAAAGTAAAAAAGCTAACAGTATTATCATCATCGAAAATACAGTGCAATATTTGTAAAATAAAAGCCGATATTACTGCCGATAGGTGTCCGTTAGAGTAGAATAGCACCTACTTCTTTCCTACCAAGATGTCGTAAAAGGCGACTAAGGTATCGTACGGACAGCCTTTATTCGTGCATCATAACACCATTATATGCAGTGCTGTCACTATATACTGCTCGTGGAAACGCAATGAGAGTAAGAATTTTTTGATTTATACCAAAATGGCGGTGACATCACCACCAGTCAGGTTTCGTTTCCCGCGAGGCCAAAAAGAGGCTACGTGTTGGGTCTCTACCTACTGGGCAAAGTGTTGCAATACCCCCGGTATTGCAACACTTTGCCCAAATTATTTACAATTATAATTTATTCTAAATATAATAAATATAATATAATAACTATAATTATATATAGACACTATTATATTAATTCTCTTTTCTTGCACTAATTTACTTGAAATATGAAACAAATAATCAGCATGATTAAATAGTGGCAATAGGAGTGCAGTAGTTAGTTTTAGTTTCAGCTTGCAACCCGTATAAATTGCAGCTAAATGGATCTACTTATACTACAGCTTAAAGTGCAACGTCCTTTGTAATGCCTAACATTATGTTAATATTTTGAAATTTATGTTAAGCGAAACATTTCATGCTCTTCAGAAAAATCTAGTAAAAAATAAGACAGGGCCATCTTCTTTACATTTAGAATAATAGAATACGGTGATCCAAAAATGATTTTATATTACAACACCGTTTGAAATACAATAAAAGTCAAAATTGTGTAATGGTTTAAGCCACACGACAGCTCGACAGGTGACAGACACTTTGCTGACGTATCTAATAGAGAGGCAGCTAATAGAGATAGGTTAGCAGTCAAACCATAATGGTTTCATTTCATGAAATATTTTGCTCACTTGACAATGTGCCCCATAATAGAAGACATATTAGTTGCTTTAATTAAAACCGTAGTCGTAAGAATTGTTATTTACTCGTACTATTTAATTTTAGTATTACTATTCAATTATAAACTGCTGCTCAGCTATTGCTGGTGCTCAGCGGTGAACTGTGAAAACATGGTGGTGAAACCTACATGTCTGAGGAAAAAATATTTCGAAGACATTCGATCTGTTAGTGTATGTACAATTTATATATACATAAAACGCACCGACGATACCGTGGAGTAAAATTATAAAAAACATTTTACAAGTGTGAAAGAAACATTCAGTGTGTATTCTTATACGTAGCTTGTTTTGTGTGTGAGTGTGTGCGTGTGCGCACGTGTGTGTGTGTGTGTGTGTGTGTGTGTGTGTGTGTGTGTGTGTGTGTTTGTGTTTGTGTGTGTGTGTGTGTGTGTGAGAGTGAGTGACTGTGTGTGTGGTGTGTGTGTGTGAGCCCGAACGCGATTGTATGAGAGTGCATGTGTACATAGATACGCGTTTGCTTGCGAGCATGTGTACATAGCATAGAACATTTTACTGGTTGTTGGATTCCTGTGCAGGAATCCGTCTAGGTAGGTACCACCTCAAGGCCAGTTATTCTGTCGTGAAGCAGAAGTGTGCAAACAATACCGTGTTTCGATTTGAAGTGCATTGTGAGCTAGTGTAATCACTGGGCATATAAGACTTAAGAACTGATTTATGTCTCAATGTGACGCAGGGAGGTGTCCCAATGAAATGTTCTGGGTGACGCAGCTTTTGTTACGGTCGAACGTTACACTTACGATTAGTTTTTTTCGTTTCGTCACTTTTTCCAATAAAAAAAACATAGGGGCACACGTAAGTTCTTGCGTATGTGTGTATTTGTTTAACATTGATAACGTCTGTGTGTGTAATATTTAATAAATTATTTATTTAATACTTCTCTATTTTCTAACTTGACTATTTAACATTTGCCTTCTTCCCTATATTTACTGTTATACTGATACATAAGATGAATCATCGCCAGACTTGCCAATTTGTGGTGAGCAACCATGGCACAGTGCTCTAATTTATAAGTTTGCTTCTACGAATACACGTCTCTAGTTTTATTGATTACCCATTGCAGCTTCTTACTACGTTAATGACTGTTGGTGACTTTAAAATAAATAAAACCTAATTGAACCCCTAAAGGATAATTATTAAAAAATATACTATTAGTCACCATCATCAAATAATTACTATTTTTAGTGCATTTTATTTTTTAGTACATATTGTATTTTTTTTATTTAATAGCAACTTCATTACTTATATTGTTTTTAATGTTATACATTTGGTACTAACTGTAATAATGTACTCGTAACGTAAATTTCAGTTAGTGCCGTGTGGTGGCGGCTCGTTAAAAGAATATTACCACTCCATCTCATCCATTGGATCTCGTAAAAGGCGAGTAAGGAATTAAACTGCACTGTGCACCCAACAGCGCATGGTGGCGATGGGCTCACAACCGATCACACCAAGTGCATTATATTGTTTTGGTGAAATGTGGACTGCGGAAGTCATCTGTTTTTGCAGTGAGTGCCCAGTCTCTGACTACCCCTTATGGGATACAGTCGTGATCTTATGTATGTATGTATGTATGTATGTATTTTTTTCTTTAATAGGGAAGGAAATAAGAACGGAGCCAAATTGTAATATCATGCGATAATATAGTTAATACTTTAATTGTAGTAAAGGATCCATACTACGAATATTAAAACACTAATACGCAAAACGCTCTGATTTTCATCAACTACTTTATAATATTAGTCTAGATGGTAAACGCTGATACGAAATAGCTTCGCAAGGAATACAAATAAAATAATAGGTACAATAACATAATCGATATTTACATATCTCTGATGACTGTCTGATTTCTCCCGTATGAAATGTACTTATACTTTTTAAAGCTTCTACAACTTTTGTAGGCTGCAAACTTCCATCAGAAGGTTTAAGAATTTCATTCCATTGGAAGTTTGCATGTTAAATTCACTTTATCAAATATTAATCACTTCATTCTAACCCTTTATACATTTTGCATTGATTTAAATGGTTCGTTATTTAATTAATTCTTCTTTAAGAATCATGTAATTATTAAAAGTTTTTTTCTTTTGACGGCTTTAAATGAAAAGAAATGGAACAGCTCAATATTTTACTCAATATTACGAGGGGGGATCAAAAATTAGTGAGAATATAATGACTATTGTTAACTTAATAATTTATTTTTCTACATAGTCTCCGAGTCTCTCTACACACCGAGTCCAGCGTTCTTCCAAGGCTTCAATCCCTTTCAAAAAAAAAAGGTTTGTCTTGCTCCTGCAAAAAGCTTCCATCACCTCGTTATCGTCTTCGTACCTTTTAAATGAAACTAAGTTTACGGATTTTATTGCCTTTAGTCTTCGTACCTGTTTCCCGTTAAGTATTCCTTTAATTTGGGGAACAGATAAAAATCGCTAGGCGCCAGATCTGCTGAATAAGGGGGGAGGACAACCAATTCGAAGCCAGCTTGCTGAATGTTAACCCTTCGAAGTTTCACTCTCCTTTTCTCTTTGATGGCATTCCTCAACTTGGGAATTAAAGCTGCATAACATTGGCCTGTTATAGTGGTTCCACGCTCCAACAAATTAGAAGGGATATCTAAAAAATTGAGGCATAACCTTGCCAGCCGATGCCACGGCACGAAACTTCTTCGGGGTCGGTGATGATGGCCGTTTCCATTGCGATCCAATATAATTTTCTCGACATTCGCAACATTTTCTTGGATGACTGACGTCGATGGACGGCCTCAACGATGTTCGTCTTCCGTGCTCGTTCTCCCTACTCGAAATTGAGAAGCTCACGCGACAGTGGAATACGGCGTAGCAGACTCTCCTAATGTTGCCAACAAATCGCAATGAATCCCTTGCGTCGTTAACTTTTTTAAACAGTTTTATTTAATAACGGCTCGCACTTCGTTTTTCTCCATTTTCGAGAACACGTCCCGACACGAAGCAAACAAATGACTACATTCAGAAAAAAGAAAAGAGAATCGAAGATTTTTTTTTTATTAATATTACAAATATGTGTCTGAACTATGCCTGCCAGTATTTATTTTTTTTCTTACCAAGGAATACTCCGTCGTTCTCACTACTTTTTGATCCCTTCTCGTATAATATATATTATAATACATTACCATGAATTAAAGAAATGTTGCCTTCATGAATAAATAAATTGCCTGTAGTATCGCTTGTATGCGCATATACATGCGAGTGTGCATTTGCGGTGGCTGGTTAGAATGCGTGTATGTGTACGTGTGTTTGTGCGTGTGTGTGTCTGTGTGTGTTAGTGTGCGTGTGTGCGTATACGTAAGGATGAGGATGCGCATGTGCGTATGCGTGTGCATACGAGTATGTGCGTGCAAGTGGGTTGAGTATGTAGGTGCGTGTGCTTACGCGAGTGTATATTCATGAGTACGTTTCTGGGTGTGTGCGTGATTATAAAATATATATCATTAATTAATAATCGGGGTAGAATTTCACCTTGCGGCAAAATAGCACATGGACCAAATACACCAAAAGCGTTCACCTGATTATAAGCATCATGTCTGCGCATAACTAACGTTGTTATTTCCTTTAAAACTTTAAATTACAAAATCCTGTGTGACGCTGGACTGCGCCCGACATGCTGAGACATCATTTGTTAAGTCTCATATGCCCAATATTTCTTACTAGCTACAATACCCTTAAAACTGGGCAAAGGCACTACGGAAGTACCCCCAAGGTGAACTCCTGAAAAGAAGTCTCATCATAGATAAGCTTTGATATCATCAATATAAGTTAGTAGAATATTAAGAGTTGCAAGCAATTTTTAAGTTAATTAAATATATTTTAGATTAATAAATATACAGTACACTTCACACTTCTTTAAAGTGAATTAAGTATACTTTTAATAATATAACTCAACATTTATTCTAGGACTAAGTGTTTTGTGTTGTTCCACGATGATTTTTAAATATTGCATAAATTCCTCTCGGTATTACATAACACAGTCAAAGCAGGTGCCGCGTTTACTTTTCATAGAGTGCGTTTATTAACTTTCATACATATTTATACTATTTGTAATTTTAGCGTCTCTTGAAATTTTAATTACTCAGTAACTAACGTCATACATGAAGCTACATTTTGAACGGCTTTATTTTTTAAGAGCAAAGAAGCTTTAGAGTATCTACCACCCCATCTCATCCTGTGGGTGTCGTAAAAGTCGACAGAGGGAAAATAAAAACCAGGAGATGGGCAGCAGCCTCTTCCTGCAACATTTGAACAAATAAACTGCGGTTGCCAAACCGAAAATACTCTAAAATGATGATTATGAATCTAAATTGCTTAATGTTGTAAAGTCACTGTCAAGCTTTACTTCAAATAAGAGTAGGACTGCAACTGTTTCATAATTAACATCCAGTGCACAAAATAAATCATGAAATAAAACATGTATGTGTATTGTCATGTAAGTGTATTATCATGTAAAAGAAATGTCTATTTTTCCAGGCGAAAAACTTCTAGTTTTGTACAACAAACCGTAATTAATACGATACGACCCTGAAGTGGTGAAACGTAAAACTCATCGATGTAACCCTGACCAAACGAAAAAAGTTTGATTACCATAGTTATTAATTAAAATAGCTACAATAATTATGAATAAAAATACTAAATAACAAAACAAACAGGAAAGAGAAATGAAACAATTCATTATATATATTTCAAAATATTACGAAATCAAAATATAAACAAATTAAGCACATCAAAAGGCTTACCTCGAAACTCCAAGCGCGCGAACTTTTCATTTTTGCATTTAATGACTTTGAACCGATTTAGTTTAACGACGAGCGACATTTCAAAAAGTTTCGCGAACCCGTCGGAAAGTTAAATTTTGAGATAAATCAAAGTTTTTTCACAGACAACAATACCATAGTAACGTAAACATTACGATTGCGTTGAAATAAGTTATCGCTTACTAAGGAAAGTTTCACTTGAGTTAGATGAAGTTATCAGCGCGTACTAAACGCTCTTGTAGTGGAGGCCGGCGGCTCCGATGTGAGTGGAAGCTCGAATGGCGAAGGGCGGGCGTAGTTCCTAGCGCACGCACCCCGCCACTCGATTACCGCCCAGGCCACCGAGCTCTAGCACGGTTGCGCAATTACACCTTTGTTCGAGGTATAATAAAAGCTCACTTATCTGGAAGTCATCGTGTCACTTGTCTTAGTTGCACAAAACAGAAAACAAAAAATTATATGTCACGTGATATGTCCAAATAAACTATATAACTTTGTGTTTATTATAATTTTGCAACATTTCGTAACATTATTATTAAAAACAAAATTGAGGACATGTTAACCTCGAATAATAATGCATTTCAAGTACTATTTTACTTATCAAATCTAACAATGAAAATGCATTTAGGTCATATACATGAAAATCCAGTACTATATTTTGTAATAAGTTTTATCCATGTCTCAACTCGTTCAACATCAACAGTAGGTACACCAAATATTCTGAGGCAGTAATAAATAATTACTCCCATTAATAAGTAAAGCGAAGTGAAGCGGAAAGTGAAGCGGCAGTCGTCTCCTATTTCTCAAAATATAGATTTATTTGCTTAAAATCTATATTTACTAGCGCATATTACGTCTTGATTTAATTGAATTGATTCAATTACTCGTCATCATCATCATCATTTCAGCCTATCACTAGTCCACTGCTGAACATAGGCCTCCCCCATAAATTTGCTACAAAAGTTTGCAGCTCTCATTTTGGAGGGAATTTTGCCATAGTTGCCACGCTTGGCAGGCGGGTTGGCAACCGCAGTTTAGTTATTCTGATATTCCAGGAAGATGCTGCTACCCATCTTCTGGTTTTAATTTTCCCTCTGTTGACTTTTACGACACCCACGGGATGAGATGGGGTGGTAGATTCTCTTAAGCCGCTACCACACGGCAAAATACAATTACTAATTCTGTAATTCTACGCTATCGCGACGACAATAATATTTTAACATTTTTCAGTTTGTCTTAGTACTGCTAATCACATAACAAGTTACATTATAAGTTATAACAAAGTAAATATAGGCAGTTATATTACGTTTTAATTACATTATTAAACAAGTATAGTAATTAGCTCCGCTCGTCCCTGGTGGATATATCTACGGGGGAAACTAGACGGTCATCAGAAATATGTAACATAAGCGATGTTGCGTAGCGTCCGTGACTTATCAGTGTATCCATTCGCTTTAACTCGATGACAATAATTTTATCGATTTACAAAATTAAATAGATTATATTGGAATGGAAATCGCGTGGTTTCTCTCTGACGTCTACGCCGCGGGTCCCGCGTTCGAATTGCGGTTAGGGTCAACGTTTGTGCAAAAACAAAAATTGTTGGGTTTAAGGATCTGGTTGTGTTGTGCATGTAAAAATGTCTATGTCCTATGATAGTAGGTAGTATAACTAACATTTTCTTTATTTTATTGTCGGTTACAAGTCTTAAACAGTTTTTTAAAAAAGGAACGCATCATAAAAGTAAGAATTAGATAGTATAAAATACTTTCGAATTTATATATATTATAGTGTTAGTGAATATTTTTGTTACAGTCCAGCTGTAAAAGAAACAGATGAAAAACATTTAAATAGAGTTCTATCTGTCGTAAAAAACGTGCGAGAGGCCGGTCCCGGCTTATCCACCCTTACGTAGATGCTAGAACAGAGAAGGCACATCGAATATTTTTGGTTTGCTACTGTTTCTGTAAATGACATATCGGACATTTGACAAGTGTTTTAACGTTGCAGAAGTGCTTGCACATTTTTCATTGCAAAGAAAATAGAAACCACTTTACTGAGGCACAACAGTCATTCCTACGCTCGCATTACATCAGTGTGGTAAGTGCAGGGAGGTCAGGAGGAACAATACTACCAGCAAGTAGTATTGTGTGGCGATGGGCTCCCCCTTTAGTAATTCGGAATCCTAATAACACCTTGAGTAGACTGTGTATAGAAAAAAACCCATACTATCAGATACTTAAACGGTGAATGTCACCATTACAGTTAGCAACCGTGGAAAAATCTTGGTTTCAGAGAACACGAGGGATCTGTGACAAAAACACCAAGCCACCGAGCTTCAGCATGTCAAGCAAGTTTTGCGTGACAATAACCTTCGGGTCCCGCGCTTATCTCACAGGAACCGAGTAAAACCGGCCACAGTCGAGCATGTACATGCTGTTCTACCATGTGCCAGAGGAGTCACGGAGAAGATTAGCTCATATCTTGAAGCAGGCTTCCATAAAAACATTTTTCAAGCCGCCAAAGAAGATAAGTCAGTTTTTTCCATCTGTCAAGTGTAATGTCCCTCTTCATGATGCAGGAGTATACAATTTGGTTTGTGAATTTGGTAATTACTATATACAATACAATTTGCTTTCATAAGATAAACAATAAGATCAATAAAAAAGATAAAGAACACAAAGCTGATCGACGCAGTATGTGACCATGTTCTGCATCACCCCAACCGTTACATCAGATTTGATAGACCACAAATCCTTGCAAAAGAACACCGATTCCTACCAAGGAGGATTCGCGAGGCTATTGAAGTTAAAAAACATCCTAATTTCAATAGAGAAGATGGTTGTGTAGTACTCAAAAACCAAGCATACCACTGCAAGATTTCAAGACACTGCCTCATTTTGCGTAGATCGGACCAATTTATTAAAAGCTGAAGGTCCCCGGATTAACTATGACAGCGGGACATGTGTCACCAGTCCCTCCGTGACCATGGGTGCTGTAAAGCACTCAAAACCTTGGGATTTAAATATTTTATAAATTAAATGCGATATAATCCCTAAAATTTGTTTTTTTAAACTTTGAACCCACTAAATTTAATGGCGAGAGAATTTCAAGTTTTGCGAACTTCTCGGAAAGTTAGGTTTTGAAAAAGATTTTCCCCAGACGATAAAACTTCGAAATAGAAACGTCAATATTACAACTCGTACACAATAAAAGTGAGTATGGTTGGGCAAACGCGAAATAACAACTATTTCATGTAAAATATTTCATATAAACAGAAGTGCAGAACGTGTTGCGTAAGTATGATTATGACTTAGCCCACGAATCCGATTACCGCTTAGGGTGACGAGGCTAAGCACGTATGCTCAATTCCTGATCATAAAATTCTCGGATACCAATTTTTTTCGTTGGCGGTTTCCCACCACAAGCTATAAAACTACATAAACTACTTTGCTTCGACTATTCATTTTCGCGAAATAAAATTTCCTAACTGAACTGAAGTTAAGCTTCAGATTATACGATAAAAAACATTCTGCCGCATGAATTTTTCAAACGAGAGTCGCTTCAGCCCAACGCTCGACAGAGGCGGTAGCGCCGTAGTACGTAAATGGCGATCAGACCACGCTCTTAAAGAATGCCAAAATAAAGAAGCAGTTTTTTTATCAAAGCTGGTTGCTTAGAATATAGTTTATATTTCAAATTAAATTACCAGACGACGTCAACAAAACATTTCTGGTACTCATTAAGTGGTTTATACAACGGTTTTCAAATTATTTAGGAACATGTAAATTATCAATGTTTGACTTTATATTAACTGCCCCATCTTAATTTACAAATTATTTAGTTTAATTATGTTTGCGCACCTGGACACGGATTAAATAAATAAACTTTATTTAATTATGCATGACCTTTGACTAGCAACGTGGCATGGGTCAAAGTCAAATTTGAAATATAGTAGCTTGTGAACTGTTATACAATATACCTAGTCCGGCCAAAAGTTCAGTTATATTTTCAAAAATTACGAACGACGGAAGTGTCAAAATATTAGTCTCCTTGAATAATTCTCGTAGCGACTCGCGAGGTCCCAAGTTAAAGATTGCCCGAAATGCGTGTTTTTGCAAACACAATTGCTTATGATACTGTCTTTACAAATCAAAATGGAAGCTGTAAAGAAAAGATTTTCTTTTTATTTAAATCCCTAACTGAATGTGAAAGCTTTGAAAGCAATATAAAATTACATTTTTCAGTGCAAGATGGAACATCGGAATGAAATGATCAATATTGTATTATAGTTATTTTATTGTGCAAGAAAAGATAGTTACTGACGATAAAAGAAATTGTACGCTTAGCTTAGAGTAAGATTGTCATACAAATAGTCATTCAGCTTTAGTTTTGTACATTTATAGGAGTTCTGCTGACTAGATTTCAGCCAATATGTTGTCCTGGATATGAGAAAGTGTATTTATCCCCTATATGCCGCCTAAATATATTTGTACCTAGTCCGGCCATAAGTTCTGTTACAAATAAATGTGCATTTTTCTTAAATGAAGTAATGTAATGTTATTATAATTTATACCTACATATTTATTAGTCTCAGCAAAAAATAAAAAAAATATTCTATTCGAAATGGCCACCTTTAGCTTTTATACAGGCCTTTAATCTGTTTGGCCACGATTCTATGGACTTACGCACTGTTTCCAAGGGAAATTTCGCGACTGCTTGCTCCAAAGATTTTTTAAGAGACTCAGAAGATGTCGCCGTGTCGTTTAGGGCAGGCGATGTTCTCTAAAACTCACCATAATTTGAAATCTAAAGGGTTGAGGTCTGGGCTAGATGAGGGCCAGTCTTCAGCTCTTATAAAGTCCGGAACGTTGATTTCAAGCCAGGTTTGGGTAGTTCGTGCCTTGTGATCAGGTGCAGAGTCCTGCTGGAAAGTCCACGGTATATTATTAAAAAATGTATTGCTGAGAGGTTTTACAACGTGATCCAAGACTCTATCTTGATACACTATGACTGAATATTTCACTCCTTTGTCACAAAAATGTAGTTTTGTGACTCTTGATAAGACACGCCGCACCAAACCATCACTGACTCAGGATGATGACCACGTTGTACCTTGTTGTACCTTTCCGACCACTTGAGCAGCTTGTTTAGAACTGTGTGTGTTCTTCAATCGTGAAAATTTTTTCATCGGTAAAGAGGATATTTCTATGCCTTTCACCTGCGTATCGCGACAGAAGGCGTTTTGATCGATCCACTCTCTTTAATTGTAAAGATTGATTTAGGACATGTCCTGTATATCGGCGATAAGCACCGAGCTTCAGGTCTTGTTTTATAATACGCGACAGAATCCTAGCGGGAATCTTCATTTCTCGCGGTAAGATTTATTGCTTCCTAATGGGGTTTCGACGAATTCTGGCTTTAACAGCATTAACTACCTTTGTAGTTCTAGTTTGTAGTAGCTTTTGAAGTGTCTGAAATATGACCGACGGCTCCATACCCACTTTGTGCAAGGCGATCACTGCAATCCTATTTTCTTTAACACCCATTCCATATTGTAATTTGATAATGAACACGAAAAAATATGTGACATAGCGCAAAATCGAAAGAATTTTTTAAAATAATATAGGTGTTCCAAATTCAAAATAATTAAAAAGTTGAAAAAAAGAAAAGTTTTTCTGTAATAGTATTTATGGCCAGATTAGTTATAATGAATAAAGTCTTAATTTTTACCCCTTTTAATACCATTCTGTCATGTGTCAGTCTGTCCGTATATCCCAACCATTTTATTTGGCACTATATAAATGAAATTTTGAAAGAATGTGTTTTCTGGACCTCTACGATGGTTTAATAAAAGTACGAAATAAATAGAGGTAGCACAGCACACCATTTATGTAACTAAATGAATAAAAAAAAATCATTGCACATAAGCGTGTAAAGTATCGTAAGATAAGCCTGTAAAATGATAAAAAACTTTGAAAATAACAATATTTTTTTCAGCTAATGGTTGGTGAGATAAGAGCGATAACTACCGAATACTGTTAAAATATGATAGTGCCACAAGTGTACGCGCACACTCAGGGATACCCCCACACATGAGATCGGAGGTAAGCCATGATGCAATTTTGAATATTAATTTGAATTTTTTTTAATAATTTGGTATTAAAAGTGACAAAAAAAGTTAAAATACAAATTCAGACAAATTTATAAGTCTTGTATGTTATTTAGTAGCCACTAATGGACTATGTGAGGTAAATCCCATTACATTGCTAATTTGCTACTGCATGATGACTAATTTAAAAAAATATTAAATGTTCCGTTCCTTCTTAATTAGCTCAAATGTTTGGTTAATATTTATTCCAATAAGAAATTTGTGTCAACGTTATCAGATTGAAGGACATTTCCACGGTAATTAAAAATAAATACAATTATAAACCAACGTCATGTTATTTAAAATCTGTTAATTATCTTTCTCGTGTTAATAGAGCATATAGCACTTACGCACTACAATTAAGTGAATTTAATCAAACGAACTCAATTTATTACATATTATCACAACTGTTATCAAATTCAAACGGGTTTACTTTAATTACTTGAAATAACTATAGTGCAGACAGTGTATAATTATCATGCACTGGCATGTGGCACTTAGAACTGATGTCTCCGGGTGACGAGTGTGGTGCCACACAGAAATTTATTTATTTATTTAAACTTTATTTGCACACACAAAAAGATATACAAAAAGGCGGACTTATGCTTGTTCTGGATGACACAGCATTTGTTATGGGCAGACGTTGCACTTACCAACACGTTAACGATACTCTCGTCTCGACAATTCTTCAATTAAAAAAATGTTTACAACCGGTAGTGCAGTAAAGTGTAACAATTTAATGAATCAAAAACACCCTTAAACAATTCTGAATAAGTTTTATTTTGTCAAATTTCATTCAAGAGGTGTTGAAGACTACAGAAACCCAGGAACCGAGGTACTCTCGTTATAAATTTGTAACTTTTTAGATTTTCATTTGACAGTGCTGCTTTTTGATTGTGTAGTGCACAATTTAACCGGTGGCCTCTACAGCTTTGTTGAAAGAGATTAATAAGGAATTGTTAGTCTTGAGTACGGTTATTTATCAGTTGTTGAGGACATCATTAAAAAAGAATAAGCGAGTGGGAAAGATTTGAAACGTGTATATTTTGCGAAATCAAGCCAAATAAGATAAATTATTACTGACTAACTACTAGCTGACCAGACGTTGTCCTAGCTTAAGTATGAATATTGAATTTGAGTTGGTATAATTAAAAAAAATATTCCAAAAACATAGTGTTTATTATTCTGGCACGTATATGTGAATAGTTTTGTCGGTATTCCGACACGGGAACGTGCGACATACAACTGGCCATGTCGATCGGAATCAAAGGAATCCGTGGAATTCAAATATCTTTGCCTTTGTATTTCCCTTTCAAAATTATGGCTTCAATGACGCGCATTCTGTCAATCGCGCCAACTGTCAAAGGACTGACAATTATGTCAAAAGCGCTTAGGTTACATTAGAAAAGTTAATATGGTCGTCAAATTCTTTTAAATTTCCTAGTTTATTTAAAACAATAACAAACTCAAAAAAAGAATTAGCGTAATCGGTCCAGCAGTTCACGCGTGATGCCGTGACCAAGGGAAATAGGGATTCATTTATATATATAGATATATGTTAATAGAAAAGGACCAAGAATCGAACCATGCGGGAAACCCATAGACAATGCCACCCCTAACCCATGCCGTAAGTATTGGTACCCTCAGCAATAAATTTCTGCGCTCTTTTTGACAACGTTCTCCAGGTCGATTTTTAACCGCGGTGACAACTTCCGAATACGGACGGAAACTTTACAAGCCACACAACCAAACCTAAAAGTCAGCAGTATAGCTCTTCCACAAATATTGACTTACGGACCTTTTTTACCGAGCACGATTAGGACAAGCGGTTGTCATGTTACTACTAAGGTATGAAATATATATATAATAGTATATATAAATAAGTATATATAAATATACTTAAGATCACGACTGTATGCCATAAGGGGTAGTCAGAGATTGGGCACTCATTGCAAAAACAGATGACTGCCACAATCCACGTTTCACCAAAACAATATAATACACTTGGTGTAATAGGTGGTGAGCCCATCGCCACCATGCGCATGCACAGTGCAATTTAATTCCTTACTCGCCTTTTACGAGATCCATTGGATGAGATGGAGTGGTAGTATTCTTTTAACGAGCCGCCACCACACGGCTTAAATACAAAAAAGAAATACCATAAAGAGTATCTGATACCACCTGAGAGTACACAAACTCCTAAGGTATCTCGCGAATTCTCTCAGGAATTAGACTTTTCTACTTTTTTTATTCTATTTTCATTCTTTGTTCATTCTTTTAGTATGTCCTAAAATAATGTTTTATTTTTACTATTAATACTTAGCTCAGACAGAGACCAGGTGCTCGTCTTAAATTTCATAATATGCGAATGACCTGGGTTCGATCCCCGGTGCCGGCACCACTAAATTTGTTTAAAATTTAAATTTAGTGGTGCCGGCACCGGCTACACTTTTCAATTTTGGTAGGTTTCAAGCCAGGCTTGGGCAGCCTATTTAGTAATTTAGTAGTGGTACTAAGTAGTATATTTTTAATCGTGAAACTTTTTTCATCGGTATATCGATACCGGACCTGCGTATCGCGACAGAAGGCGTTGTTTCATATTCAAAATAATTAAAAAGTTGAAAAAAAGAAAAGTTTTTATGTAACAGTATTTATGGCCAGACTAGTTTAATATATATATATATATATATATATATATATATATATATATATATATATATATATATATATAATTATATATAAAATTGTTTTTTATTGTTTGGTTTGCATCTGCCTTCTACTTTTCATCATTTCACCATAACAAGAGTTGACTGGTACAGAATGCCACTAGCCATTAAGTCCGCCTATTGTAGCCCTTAGCTTATGGTGTCAGCAATAAAGAATATATGAATACAAAAAAATTAAACAAGTTATTTTTGCCATATTAATAATTATATTTTTTTTTCAGAAAGTTCAGAAAGTAGTAAAAGTATTTTTATGATAAACATAGCAAACTTTTTTTGTTCTGTAAATAAAATAAAATTTAAAAGGCTGCACAATTGTCACATTTGTGTGAGCGTATTTTAGTCTACTCGTTAAGACAAACCTTTGTTACGCTGAAAAGTGCTCAGAAGTGTACTTACCGCTTTGTCTTTTTTAGTGTTATTTTTGTAAGAAAATGTTCTTGGATTTTAGCTCAGCCAACTAAAATATTAAAAATATTAAATTGTTAAAAGCTAAATAATCGTTAATAATAATAAAATTCATAACCCCTACTTTTTGCAATTGCCAAAATGTCATAAAGTCAATAAACAAATAAATACTTTAACAATTCGGTAGTCGTTCACAAAATGCGACGTTACATTACTGAACGGTCCCATATTAATTTGTCGAAATTTAGTTTCACTTTAAATTAAATAAAATAATATTATTACATTATAGAAGTCCTTTATATTGATTTCCTCCTAGTTAAAAGTTCTCAAAAATCTTAAACAAATCAGAATTTTTCAGCTGCTTAGGATGTTGTCATGGCGTTAGTAATAATGAAAATATCTTTACAAATATATTTCGTAACCGATGTAACGCTTTTTTGATATGTATTTTTGATATGTGTGTATAATTAATTTTTAAGAAAGTATTAGTTTAGTACTGTTATAATAAGAAGGAAACTAACTAAATAACTTTGGTTCCATGGCAAGACATAAAGATTTATTTTCTAAAAAGGTGTTAATTTCATATTTACAATAAGGCGATGTTAAAATATAAACGGTATAAGAGGATTTAAATAAAATTAGTTTTACGGATTTTATCGCGTTTAATTTTGAAATATTTCTAACCCCACGTTTCGAGTGCTTTAGAGCACCCATGGTCACGGAAGGACTGAGGTGACAAATGTCCTGATGTCATAGTTAATAGATTGGCCATATCTTGAAGCGGGCTTCCTCAAAAACAGTATTCAAGCCGCCGAAGAAGATAAGTCAGTTTTTACCATCTGTCAAGTGTAACATCCCGTTACAATATGCATCGCATACAATATACATAGAGAAGATGGTTGGGTATTGCCACCGGCATGGGATCCAAAAATTAATAAAATTAAATCAAAAACCAAGTATACCACTGCAAGACTTCAAGGCGCAGTTAGCTCTTACTGCGTAGACCAAAGTAGCGGCGTAGTAGTAGCGGACCAAAAACAATAATTAAAATCTGAAGGTACCCCGGAATTAAACAAGAATATATTTAATTGTTTAAATTGATTAGAAGGTACACAAAATTGAACGCGATAAAATCTGTAAAAATAAGTTTTATTTAAATGTGTAGTATTCGCGTAAATAAGCTTGCTAGAAAGCTTGGTAGATCCACCAAACAAGGCAATAAACCTTTGGAGTAAAGACGAATCCAGGAATCGACGGAGAGGGCAGAAAAAACTAGAACTCTCTGCATCAGAAACCATTTTCAAGTTTTCGATTGTACATACTTACCACGCTTTTTATTAACAAACGTTACATGGTTCGTATAAAAATGAAATGTAATGAGGTCATACAATAGCATTCTACACTAATTTTTTTTGTTTCAATTCCTAAGATTATTGATTTTGATTATATTACTATTAAATTTTTAAATTTTGAGGTGGAATTCTGGAAAGTATCGCAACAATGATTTTAGAAACTGACCAAGTGAATCTGACCATATATTCAGCAACTGTAAAGATTCATTAAAACAGTCACATATTTTTTGTACTAATCGTTTAACTACATTAAAAAGTAGATCATCTGTATATTTGAGAATCTAAGCTGAGCCTGTATGACTAGATTCTACATGGCAAATGTTTCTTTATATTAAACAGTCAGTGTTGACTGTGCGATGGTGGCCTTAGAGAATCTGCCACCCAATTTCATCCCATGGATGACATAAAGTCGATAAGGGACATACCAGGGAATACTCATGGCCCGATTAACCAGCTCATATTCACCACGATTGTGCTAAACCTAGATCATTCACACTGCTGTCAGATATTTAATGTGAGAAATGTGAATATTACATTGAGAAGAGTCAAGAATACTATCCTTATCAGAAATAGAATTCAAGATTATTTTTAAAAAATTCTATCATATAAAAAATTAATATAGAAATATCATTAAAATTGGATAACAATTTTCTGGGGCAGATCGAGACGAATTGTAACATATTCAGCTTATTCTACAGGGGAAAACTATAGTGTAATAATCGAACTTTACTAATGAAACTCGTCTAATGTAATAAAGAATGGAGATGGAGAGTCTACTGCCGGGGAAAATGGAGGCACCAATACAAAAATTTTATGATTGTTACAAATTTCCCACGAATAATATCAACTTTCTTTAAAATTTCAAAGAAAAAGATCGTTCAGCGGCGATCTTTAACATGTTTACAAAATCGTTGTATCAGTTTAATTTTTGTTAAATTATTTTTACTTCAGTGATGAAATCTTACCACTACTACTAGGTATGTGTGTTGTTGCGCTTACTCAGTCTTTACTCCTATTTTTTCTTCCTTCCTTTACTAACCCGATATTTACAATCTTGAAATTACCGAAGTGCAGATTAAAGTACGATACGACATCATTTTACAATGCCACAAATGATAAAAGTTCATATTTGCATAAACTGATACATCTAAGAATTTTTGCGACCGCTCGCGCATACCGCGGAATGCAGGCTGTGTGCGACTGCCGGCTTTTGCTGTCAACCCTTTCGTTCCAATTTCAGCATGCAATTTGTGAGTATATAATTGATTGACTTGTTTGAATGATTGACGTCTTTAATTTTAGCATTACAAACATGAACGAAAAATCGCCAAGACATGAATAAAAATAAAACAGTCTGAATAGACTGATTATTACAACAGAATACTCTCCCTGTCAAAGGATGCGCAAACTAGGAATCGAAATTTGCAGGAATACTTATATAGAATAATTTTTACAAAGTAGAAATGCATGCAGTTCAATTCCGTACTTCACTTAAAATGCCGTTTTGAGCATGTTTGTCTCTCTCATGATCTCATGATCGTGGCTTTTTTGTTGTAATGTCAACTTTTCGCTCCCGACTCCTGTGCATTTTCCTTTTTTCGAAAAAATTAATTTGTCTGCTACAATGATTGTGTAGTTAACATTGTTGTTTTGTTAGGAGGTGAGAGAATCTCAATTGGTTAAAGTAACGGCACATACAAATAATAAGTCTATTATGCTTGGAAGTTGAATATATCTGAGACTACGTATTGATATCGCATAGCCCCGGCGATCCTGTCCTCGGGCTTACCACTGGTATCCCTGAGTGCCTTTGCGAGGGCGGAAACATCAATAGTTTTTCATATATGTTTGGGAAGTGCACGTACGTTATGAAACTGGCCAGATCCATTCCCCATAAGAGAATGCTTCACCTAACATTATGCTGGAACACGACAAAAGTCGTTTGGCGGCATGTAATTGTCAAGTAGATGATGACTGGCCACAGCAGAAGCCTAACACCAGAATTAGTGCTGCTTCTTTAGCACAACTCATATTATTATTTTATTGTATAAAGTTATGAAAAGAGCAAAACGTGCAACATCTGCCCATAACAAATGCTGTGTCACCCAGAAAATTTCTGTGTGACACCACACTGTGCCAATCACCCTGAGACATCAGTTCTTAAGTCTCATATGCCCAGTGATTACAGTGTTAATCACTGGGCTTAATCTGTAATCATAACACCGACTTCACAGTGCCCTTCAAACCAAAACACAGTAATGTTTGCACACTACTGCTTCACGGCAGAATAACTGGCCATGGGGTGGTACCTACCCAGACGGATTCCTGCATCAACACGAAAGCGGTATCTTTTTGTTCCTAGTATTTAATTTAAATGCTTCATTTTTTAGCCGAACTTTCTTACTCAGCCTACCCTCAGTCATACCCTTTGTCTCATTTAATTCACAGCCGCCATATTTCTGGAGCATTCTTGAAAATATACTGTATTTGCATAGTTAAGATTAATTTCATAATTTTTATGTCATCTGCATATAATAATAATTTGGAATGTTGAGAACATGTTTCTATACCATTTATAAATATTCTAAATAACAAGGGACCTAACAGGGAGCTCTGGGGTACACCGGAAAATATAGATGTCCACTTAGACGTATATCTCTGTAGATCAATGGCCTGAGAGCTATTTTCAACGTATGAATTGAACCAGCGGAACAAGTGTATGTATCTAATGTGTATGTATCTACTGATAATAACTTATTAAGCAGAATGCTATGATCAATGCGATCAAAACATTTGCTGTGTAAACGGTGTCGACATGTAGTCGCCGATCTATACCATCCGTTATGTATTCATTAGCAGGGATCAAATTTAAGACCGTTGAGCGATTACTTAGAAAACCATGTTGCTCACACCGTACAAAACAACACACACACAAAACTCAAACGTATACACGTTCCAAAATAATAGTGTATTACAGATACTATCGGTAACCGTTTGAATGGATTACCGTAGTAAATAAGTTTTCCGATCCCTGCTAGACGGGTTAGAGTATCCATCATTCCGGCATGCCGTTATTATCGTAAAAGTTGATACAAGAAAATACTATACTTTTATGACTTACTCCTGACAAATTGTCGACGACCACAGCAGGAATTTTAGAATAATCGAAAGCTATTAACTGCGCAGGAGATGTTATTGTGCCACAAGTGTACGCGCAAATAGGTAGCCGATAGGTGTCTATTTGCACGTACAAAGCGGAAGAGTAGAATAGCAACAACCTGTTTTCTACTGAGGTTTTGTACGATTCGACTAAGGTGTTTTATGGACATCCTTTATTGCTCGAATGGAATATTGTACACAATAATGAACATAAATCATTGTTGTCCTTATCTACAAAGATCTATCTAAATCTAAACTAATCTACCGAAAGTCTCAACAAAAGGCGGCTGTTTTTGTTATGTAAAACAACTTTATTTTATCTTTTATTACAAATAACTAATACACATGACAAACATTAAATGTTACGGTAAAATGTGGTTCCATTTAGTTAGACATTTCAATTCGATGTTTTTGAAAGGAATACAATATATCGAAGCGTAACGTACGGCCGTAATATCATATAAAATATCATATAGTGTTGTATCGATCTACAACACGTATCGGGCATATCTACTTACATCGGATAATAAAAATCAAATTTAAAAAAGTTTCATAGCAGTTTCACTTATTCAGCGGCCGAAAAGTCGTAACAGAAAATATTTTATTATATATCAAAAAAGCCATGCCTAATATACCCAGACCAATGACATGAAAATGTTTCTGGGGTACGACTCATATGGTCTAGCGATCTTTAATCAGCCCTACAAAATTGACGAACACAGAAAATGTAAGAGAGTGCGAATAAAAAATTTGTGATTTTTTAATAAACCCAAAACCATCTTGTGCATTCGAGTTCAAGGGGCGGAATAGTAAACTTGTTTGGCCCTAAGACGATGACTGCGTAGCTGAGTACAATAGTCTGCTTAATGAATGCTTCTCTGTTCGTCTTCATCGTCTTAGGGCCAAACAAGTTTACTATTCCGCCCCTTGAACTCGAATGCACAAGATGGTTTTGGGTTTATTAAAAAGTCCCCCCAATTATGAGGGCAGTGAAGAGTTCGCCACGCTGCTTACTAATATATGTAATCTAATAATATACGTATCTTATTAATATATAGAAATTTTAAAAATAATCTTAAACGTGCAGCTCTTCCCAAGTTTTCTTTCATTGCCGACTACATATACAAAAATAAACGAATACTGGCGAATATACTAGTAACTATTAATAGTAGTACAATAATTTTAAAAACTAAACAAAAATGCACATTTTTACAAATCTATAATTCTAAATAATTTAAAGCAAATGTAGTTAAATTCTTTTGCTTAAAATTAACTTTAAGAAGTTAGTATAATTTAGCAAAAACCTCAATAATCCAAAATACTTAATCCACACATTTTTATATAAAGTAAGCATCACATTAAATAACTTACCTCGAAACTCCAAGCTCGCGGTCTTCTCGTCGTTGCTTTTGATGACTTTGAACCGATTTAATTTAACGGCAAGAGCCATTTCGATAAAATACGAATACTCGTCGGAAAGTAAAGTTCTGGTAAATTTTAAGCTCTTTCCCCAAAAATTGGTACCAGCGACATCGTCACATAAAACGTTACGATTTGATCGAAAGAAGTTTTAGTTCGACGTTAAGTTTCTCCTGAGTTTGTTGAAGTTATCCATCCGCACGATCTGAGAGAGCTCTCGCGTTGGATATCGGTGACTCCGATGCGAGTTGAAACTAGAATGACGAAGGGCGGGCGCCGTACCTATCGCACCCAACCCACTACCCGACTACCACCCTGAATGCCGAGATCAAGCACAGTTGCGCAGTTCCTTGCAGCTTTGTTCAAGAAATGTTTAAGGCCCGCCCACTTTATCATCTATCCCCGTAACATATTTCAAGTAAATGTCACTTATTAAAATAAAAAAACAACGAGTGCCGAAAGAATTATTTATTATTTATTGATTATTATTCAAATCATGCTTAATATGTTTATCACAAGTTTGTCAGCATTTATTAGGTAAAAGATTCAAAGGCACATGCACCTCCACATAGGACTTCTATATTATAGTTAAGATGGAATTGCTACATAAAGTAGGTGTAAAACAAGGTAATATATTAACATCCCAAGGGCAGGTAAAAATCCAAGTGTTATTAAAATTAGTTTAGGTAAGGCTGTTAAGTCGAGGTTTTACTTTAACAAATTATTCTAACTTGTCAGCTTGTCACCCATTGTTCAATTTAATAAAAATATTTTAGGATATTAGTTTCACAAAAAATAATTTCGAAAAAGCGAAATGTGTTTTGTTTTCGCATAGTCCCCAGCTATGTTTCAGGATAATTTTTAAATTAACGATTTATAAAAAGTTTTTTTTTGTTTTTTGTAGCCACATGAGGAGCTCAATAAATTGCCTATACGTCCTACATCTCGCGATCAAAGTATCTTGGCTGCACACTATATGTATATATACAAGTTTTGGAGGAGACGTCCTCCCTAGATCAGACGACCGGAGCTGGCTGGTAGCTACCGTTTTCCTTCGTACAACATCTTCCAAATTGGTAAATATTGATGTATATACATAAAACCAAAAATTGCTTGCTTAAATTACTAAGATAGTTATCATTATCTGTGTAAAACGCGTAATAAGACGTAAAATAATTCATCCTACAATCTCATCCCGTGGGCGTCGTAAGAAACGGCTAAGAAAATAAATAAACCAAGATGGTCTGCAGAATCATATAGTATTAAGCCATTGTATTTCCATTGCCGCAATATCTGGCAAACTTAGGAACTCTGGCATTTACCCTACTATAAGTTTTAGAACGGATCTATAATATTCAGCCATAAACTAAAAAGCTAAAACGATATTGATAAACTGTTGTATTGCAATCTATAAATAAATAACAACCAAGCATATGTCTTATAAAAATCAAGACTAGTACTTTTAAATTGGTGGAGCCAAAGCTTTACTTAAAACGTAATTTCCATTTCATTAATGACATCATGAATTAAAATTTAAGAGCAGAGACTATTAGAGGTATCCGATAAAAATATTCAGTTAGAGTTTATTTAGAGATTCGGTTCTCGGATTTATAAATTTGAAACATAGACTGCATTGAAATTGGCATCTCTTTTAGCAGGAGAAACGAAATAAAATTTATAAATTACAATCCGGAATTTCAAATTTTCATCCTGTCATTTGCTCCATAAATGCAGCTGGCGATAGTTGTAAAAGTTATCGATATAAAATGTTATAATTTTTTTCTTACCAGTTTCAAATGATTGTTCTCTTGTTGATTTTTAATAAAATTGCTATAAAAATTATTAAGATATGTAATTAATGTACATTTTAAGGCATTACATTTTGCTGAACTGTACCTACTGGCCAATTACTCGTAGTAGCAGCCTTGTTGCCGTAAAAGCCGCCTGTGTCAATTTAGAACTGATAATATATGTAGTTACATATATTGAACTAATGTGTAAGTTAAACGCTTAATAAGATATGATCAAAAAAGGAAATACACTACAAAGTATCAGCAATGTTTCATTAAAAATTATAACTCTCGCCGAGCCCCAAGCTCTCGATATAAAATATCCGGATAATTACTCGGCGATGCACAAAAGTAATTCTGAATTAACGTGGAACAGGGATTAGAGCAGAGGTTTCTAATAAATAATGGATACAATATATTTATTGTTTAAGCGTTACAAAGTATTAAAAAACTACACGGTCTTCAGTAAGCCAAAATTTTACAAAGACTAAATTCGGTTACCGATTAATTGCTAAGTCACAAAATATAACTATGTAATGCTCACTTAATTATTTCTGAAATAAAAAATAAACGCGTATTAAATTCAAATTCCATTTACTTAGTCTTTAACGAGCATAATATCTATTATTTTAAAACAGGCAAAAATTTTAAGGTGGTAGGATTCCTATGCAGGAGTCCGTCTAGGTAGGTACCACCCCAGGGTCAGTTATTCTGCCGTGAAGCAGTAGTGTTCAAATATTACTGTGTTTCGGTTTGAAGGGCACTGTAAGCTAGCGTAATCACTGGTCATATGAGACTTAAGAACCTATGTCTCAGGGTGATGGGCACATATGATTGTTATGGGCAAACGTTGCACTAACCATCAGGTGAACGTTTTGCTCGTTTCATCACTTTATGCAATAAAAAAAACTCATAATTTCAAGCTGCTGACTGAAGAATGCTTTTAGACTTATATTGACGACCAGTTGGCCTAGTGGTTATATCAGACTATCTGACAACTCGACCACCTGTGCCGCAGATCCTGGATTCGAATTCCAGCCGGAGCAAACGTTAGCGCAAAAAAACTTATCGTTGGGTTTCGGGTCTGGTTGAAATTTATGTCTGAAAAATGCACTTACGGTACAAGAGAAATTATACAAAATCAAGCAATAAACTAGACTGAAACTTTAAGCCTGCTTAAACTATAGCGTAACATCTGTACGTATTCCCACAGCTGGGCACTAACCTCCTCTCATTTTTAAGAAGGTTTAAAAGTGGAGTAGAGTAAAGCGAGTACGGGCTTCACAAAATCGCGAATCGATTTTTTAACTGAGACATGCAGATTCCCTTAAAATGTGTTCCTTTCCTGCTGAGCATGTGTAATTTATGCAATTGTAATTTAATTCCAGATTTAACAATTAACAATTGTTATGGTCACTCGCATCAAGCGCTCGGTTCCCGACCAACGGCTCGTCTCTATTTAACAATGTATGCATAGATTATATATTGAATAAACGATCCATGTTTTGTAACTAAAACTGACTGACTTTTTGCCGTAAGAATTATAAATATCATTCGTCAAACGTTATTTTTTACAATCTACCACCGCTTCGTAATGAGGTTCCTCTGACGGAGAAGAAACAGGCGAAAGGAAGTCCGTAGGTAAGAATCCTCTTTTTTGTAATTCCTTTTTTTATTTTGGTATATGATACAATATAAATAAATTTATAAAGAATACTCTCAAAGAAAACCAAACCAAACCTTATAAAATCTGCGTGTCGTTCAACGGCAAATTCAACGGCCATACAGAAAGTATTTTTTTAAATAAACGTAGACTATATATATTTTACTGGATGTATTATTCCTAAGCAAAAATCCGTCTAAGTAGGTTCCATCACCTCAGGTCCAATTATTCTGCCGTGAAGCAGTAGTGTGCAAATATTTTTCGGTCTAAAAGGCAAAGTGAGCTAGTTTAATCTCAGTGATTAAACTAGCTCAGCTAAAAAATCACAAATTTTTTATTCGCACTCTCTTATATTTCTGTGTTCGTCAATTTTGTAGGGCTGATTAAAGATCGCTAGACCATATGCGTCGTACCTCAGAAACATTTTCATGTCATTGGTCTGGGTATATTAGGCATGGCTTTTTTGATATATAATAAAATATTTTCTGTTACGACTTTTCGGCCGCTGAGTAAGTGAAACTGCTATGAAACTTTTTTAAATTTGATTTTTATTATCCGATGTAAGTAGATATGCCCGATACGTGTTGTAGATCGATACAACACTATATGATATTTTATATGATATTACGGCCGTACGTTACGCTTCGATATATTGTATTCCTTTCAAAAACATCGAATTGAAATGTCTAACTAAATGGAACCACATTTTACCGTAACATTTAATGTTTGTCATGTGTCTTAGTTATTTGTAATAAAAGATAAAATAAAGTTGTTTTACATAACAAAAACAGCCGCCTTTTGTTGAGACTTTCGGTAGATTAGTTTAGATTTAGATAGATCTTTGTAGATAAGGACAACAATGATTTATGTTCATTATTGTGTACAATATTCCATTCGAGCAATAAAGGCTGTCCATAAAACACCTTAGTCGAATCGTACAAAACCTCAGTAGAAAACAGGTTGTTGCTATTCTACTCTTCCGCTTTGTACGTGCAAATAGACACCTATCGGCTACCTATTTGCGCGTACACTTGTGGCACAATAACATCTCCTGCGCAGTTAATAGCTTTCGATTATTCTAAAATTCCTGCTGTGGTCGTCGACAATTTGTCAGGAGTAAGTCATAAAAGTATAGTATTTTCTTGTATCGACTTTTACGATAATAACGGCATGCCGGAATGATGGATGCTCTAACCCGTCTAGCAGGGATCGGAAAACTTATTTACTACGGTAATCCATTCAAACGGTTACCGATAGTATCTGTAATACACTATTATTTTGGAACGTGTATACGTTTGAGTTTTGTGTGTGTGTTGTTTTGTACGGTGTGAGCAACATGGTTTTCTAAGTAATCGCTCAACGGTCTTAAATTTGATCCCTGCTAATGAATACATAACGGATGGTATAGATCGGCGACTACATGTCGACACCGTTTACACAGCAAATGTTTTGATCGCATTGATCATAGCATTCTGCTTAATAAGTTATTATCAGTAGATACATACACATTAGATACATACACTTGTTCCGCTGGTTCAATTCATACGTTGAAAATAGCTCTCAGGCCATTGATCTACAGAGATATACGTCTAAGTGGACATCTATATTTTCCGGTGTACCCCAGAGCTCCCTGTTAGGTCCCTTGTTATTTAGAATATTTATAAATGGTATAGAAACATGTTCTCAACATTCCAAATTATTATTATATGCAGATGACATAAAAATTATGAAATTAATCTTAACTATGCAAATACAGTATATTTTCAAGAATGCTCCAGAAATATGGCGGCTGTGAATTAAATGAGACAAAGGGTATGACTGAGGGTAGGCTGAGTAAGAAAGTTCGGCTAAAAAATGAAGCATTTAAATTAAATACTAGGAACAAAAAGATACCGCTTTCGTGTTGATGCAGGAATCCGTCTGGGTAGGTACCACCCCATGGCCAGTTATTCTGCCGTGAAGCAGTAGTGTGCAAACATTACTGTGTTTTGGTTTGAAGGGCACTGTGAAGTCAGTGTTATGATTACAGATTAAGCCCAGTGATTAACACTGTAATCACTGGGCATATGAGACTTAAGAACTGATGTCTCTGCGTGATGGGCACAGTGTGGTGTCACACAGAAATGTTCTGAGTGACACAGAATTTGTTATGGGCAGACGTTGCACTTACCATCAGTTGACCGTTTTGATCGTTTCATCACTTTATCCAATATAAAAATGAAAGTATATATTAGTTAAGCAAACTGCTTAACAAAGACTAGACGCCCTGTCCAGCAGTAGGCTATTAACAGGTTCAAGAAGATTCCACGTCATAGACGCTACTGCCCTTCGTCGGTCTGTTTATTTTTGGTCTGGCATATTTCTAGATGGTTCTGCCGCCATCTCTCCGAAGTTAGGAGATTATCCACACATTTCCCTTATTCGACTCCTTTGTCAAGGGATGAGACGTGATTTCAGATGTTATAACACCGCCTTCCTTCTATTTTCCTGTATTTCTGCAGATTTTCTTTTATAAAATTATTATGTTTTGTTTGTCGATATTATAACGTTAAAACACCAAACTGTAAAGTTATTTTATTTAAGAGTAAACAATGAAAAGCAAATATAAACAAAAATAACATAAACAACAGAAAACTGGTTTAGCTCCACTTTTATTATTTACAGGGAAAGTTGAGAACAGTTTTGAATAATTTAACAAGCGTGTTTCCTCACAACAGAATATAATTTTTGCAGAAATAAAAAAAAAAAGATTTAATAATCTTTAGAGCGCCAGTTGATTTAACTAGACATTCATTAACCTCGCGGACTGCGTACCTGCTTGCTAATTCGAGGGTCCTGGGTTCAAAACGCAGCGGGAGTTAATATCTTTTTTTTAAAGTGATGAAACAAGCAAAACGTTCACCTGATGATAAGTGTAGCGTCTGCCCATAGCAAATGCTGTGTCACCCGGAACATTCCTTTGTGGCACCACACTGCGCCCATCACCGTGAGACATCAATTCTTAAGTCTCATATACCCAGTGATTACACTAGCTCACAGTGCCCTTCAAACCGAAACACAGTAATGTTTGCACACTGCTGCTTCACGGCAGAATAGCTGGTTCTGGGGTGGTACATACCTAGACGGATTCCTGCATAGGAATCCTACCACCAGACATATTCTTAACATGTGCCTGTGCTTGCGGCTGAACTTTATTTTTATTTATTAATTTATTCAATCATTTATGTACATAAACAATGGTTACAAAGAAAACAGTATGAAGAAATTTAGTATAGAGGCACAGCTTATTTAATTTAGAAATTTCTTCCAGCAATCTTGATACTGGACAGTTTAAAAGAGGTGAAAACTTACTTCGATCGCTGTGTTTAACCTTTTATACTCGTAGCATATAGAAAGATGTCGAATGCATGATTTCACCAACTACCCGAGGAATTACAGGGCAGGGACTTGCCCCTAAGCATACTTAGGGGCAAGTCAGGGGATCAGTTTCGTTTCACCAATCTTATGGGGTCAGTTACCGATTAAGAGGTCCGCTAATTTTAAGTGGTCGAATAATGATCCCGTAAACCGTCCCATTGGTAAAAGAGACTTCAAAGGACAAGATGGAAAGTGATTTATTAGATTTTCTTGATAATTTAGAGACTATTGATACTATATTTGACATAATTCGTAGCCTAAAATATATTGTAAACGACCAAATGACCTCCACGGTTTTGATGAAACAGATCTTTTTCGAAGATATAGGTTACTGAAATCAACGGTGTTATATTTGTTGGATAAAAATTGACACGTTTAAATATGACTTAAAAAAATGGCTGTTCAATTAAATTTTTACATAAAATGGAAACACGTTCAGATTATTTTCGAATAAAAATAAATCATTTCCGTGGAAATCGGTGAGTACAATAGCTGCATGCACTATTGTTGTAAAAAAGTAGGGGTCCCCTAGTTACGGGTCTGCTGCGTAGGTAGGTAAAAGAAATTTTAGTTATGGGTTAGTTTAGTGGACTATAACTTAGCGATCCTTTTACTATGTGGGGTTGTTGGTGAAATCGGGCATAAGTATGTTGTTATTAAATGTCATGTACAGGTTAGATCGTGTGGTAAATATAGATCAATCGAAATCTATATCGGCGAAATTATCCAAGCGCTTTTGAAATTTGTTTGGTATTCACCCCAGATAGTCGGTGGCTATCATGTTTCAATGTACACAGAGTAATAAAAACCATTTTTTGTATTATCTTGAGAAATACCAGACCAAAATAACGCAGGCCGGTATAGGACAGCAGCAAGGTGCGCGTCTTGTGCTTGTGATTGCCAACCTTTTTTTTTTTAAAACGATACCCGAAAACCAACGGTTTGTGTTAATACAAAAATGTGTAGCGAACATTTGTCGCTAGGATTCGAGCCCAGAACCCGCAACATGGAAGTCAGTTACTCTGACAACTGTGCTATGCGGTCATCAAAAATACATTCGCCAAGTAAAGCGTTTACGGCTAATCCTGCCTTGAGAGAGGCCTATGTTCAGTTGTGGACTATTAACATACTAATGACAACGACTTTATATCCGCAAACACAAGATGCTCTTACATATAACTTACTAATGATATAACTTCCAAATGATCGGCGCTTCGTCTATATGAAGAGCTGTATCTGTCTATCCAAGTTTGCAGAATGTCGCTGGATACATGTTGCTCAGGATAACGGCTTGTGGTGCTCGAGTAATAAAGCACAATGATATACTATATAATGATGTTGATGATGACGCACATAACTCCGATGTGCGATCATCATGTAGTTCTATAGCTGTGATAGATTTGAGTTTTATGTACAACTAGCATTACCCGTAAATCCGCGTGGACTTTTAGATTAGTTTAGACAGATTATTCAAAAAAAATCTTAGTTAACTATAAACATATACTAAGGGTTATCAACGGTTCTGCAGCTATATCATAGATGGTGTTCTGTGAAATATTATCAAAAAATGTTTATAATTTAGGAACAAGTGAAACTTATTCTAAGTTGGTCCCAGAGTTTTTATCTCTAACCTGTGTAAAATATGTACATATAAATGCTTTAGTAATTCTCGAGTTAAAGTCGTACCTATAGATAGATGATAAAAGTGAAATAGAAGAAACATTTATTCGGCTACTCAACAAACATACTTGCCATAACTTGCCATAAACATAAGCATATATTAAAAAAAGAAACAAAACTTAAAATATACACAAAATAATCGTAAAGTGTATTGCATAAATATAAAAAAAATATTTTGCATTAAAGAGTCAACTGGGCTCACCTTAATCCAAAGTGATGCGGAGTCACGGTGCAAAATTTCAGCTGGATCCAATACAAATGAGATAGATGGAAAAAATATTATACAAATTCCAAACATACTGTGATTATATTGAGAAAATTTTCGTACGTTCAATCTTGGATAGATGTGTGTGCGTAGTGGATTCCTATAAAAAGAAATTATAAGTACAATTGTATGATTTATGTAAATAAAAACAATATTTGACAAAATGTGTTCAAAATTTGTCTTGTAATGCAGTCTCTAAATGAAAATAAAAAACAATATTTGCGGCTGCTGTCTGTCGCAGAGTCAATAACACTTGATAATGCGTCGTTCTGAGGGGAAACACGTATCGTAGTCTCGACTTCAGTGGTGTAAATTGCCTAGTGGTAGTGTTGAAGTGTTCCACCACGGTGGTATCTGGTGGCTGTTCCCGGTAGCGGTGTTAGTTTGTTTGTGCACGTTACTGTGGGAGGGCGGGTGCGGTGCTCTTCAAAAACTGAGTAATGGACGCCTGATTATATTAACTATATAGAAAGGATGTCTTAGGGTGATAGGCGAAGTATGATGCCACACAGAAATGTTCTGGGTGACACAGCATTTGTGAACGTTATGCCCGTCCCGTCACTTCCTACAATAAAAAAAATTCATACTGGACCACCACTACACGGCAGATACCATAATGAAAATAAGCAACGTACAAGCTGACTACCGAAGATACCTTTCGAATACTATAATTCGAATACTACAGTTATTTTCTTGTACTTGCATCATTAACATCGACTTTCAAAATATAAAATATTTTGTATGAAGTAAATTGTATAATTTTGCAGATGAATACCGATCCTAAGGGAAATTTCTCTAGTAATAAGGCTGAGCTCTAGCAGCAGTAAAAATATTTTATCGATACTGTATTAGATCTAATTCAGTATTTAATCAGTTAATACATACTTTAAATTGTTAATTTTTTGTACATTGCATTCCATTGAATAAAATTACCTTCTTATTTTGTAGCTTATACTTAAACCAGTCGTTTAAATAAGTGGTACTTTATTAAATCAAAGATATTGATTTCTTATATTTACGCAAATATAATACATTTAATAAAACTAATTTCACGTATTTTATCGCGTTCAATTAAAAAAAAAAATTATTTGATAAAGTGTCGAGACGAGCAAAACGTTCACCTGATGGTAAGTGCAACGTTTGGCCATAACAGATGCTGTGTTACTCAGAATATTTCTGTGTAGCACCACACTGCGCCCGTCACCCTGAGACATAGTTCTTAAGTCTCATATGCCCAGTGATTACGCTAGCTCTCAGTGCCCTTCAGACCGAAACACAGTAATGTTTGCACACTACTGCTTCACGGCAGAATAACTGGCCCTGGGGTGGTACCCACCTAGACGGATTCCTGTATAGGAATCCTACCATCAGTAAATATATACCCGATGTTTCGAGTGCTTTACAGCACCCATGGTCATGCAGGGGTCAAAGATATTACTGACCGAGGCAAATGAGGTTCTCAGTCATGTAAATTTGTTTATCACGAGTGTATCTATATACCGCGTCAGCGAAGTCTACCAATTTGCAGAACTACCGATAATCGATACTAATACTATAAGTGCGAAAGTAACTTTCTCTGTCCCTCTGTGTTTGTTACCTTTTCAAGGTTCAACCGAATAACCGATCTTGACGAAATTTGGCACTGAGATAGATTGCATCCCGAAGACGGACATAGGATACTTTTATTAGTTTTTATTGTAATCAACTAGTTACCACGAAATAATTAAAAAACCTATATCCACGCGGACAAAGACGCGGGCACCCCCGCTACTTCTATACACGACTTTGCAATACTTCTGAATTTCGTAGAAATCATATCAAAATCGACACTATGACCTTTTTATACGATTAGTACGGTACAATCACGGGGGTAGTAGGTGAAACAGGTGTAAACAATGGAACAGGATGAATAATATATCACAATTTTATAGCCAGCTACATGCCCGCGACTGTATCCGCGTGGATAAAGTTTTTTTAAATATCCCGTGTAAACGATCAGCTTCTCTGAGATCAAAAGTATCCTACGTCTGTCTCCAAGATGTAACTTATCTCTGTGCAAAACTTCGTCAAGATCGGTTCAGGAGTTGAACCGAGAAAAGACAACAAAAAGACAGATGGACAGAGAGAATTACTTTCGCATTTATAATATTAAGTAGGATTAAGAGAAATATTTAAACTGCCATGAACGAAAATAATGATGACCAAATGCAAATTAAAGCCGCGCGCATAGCCCGTAATTTCTACAGTTTTTCAGATTTTAGGCAGGAACCCTAAATATTTGTAATATAAATAATAGCTTAGATTGCTCTCTAAAAAGTACCCTACAATAGAATTAGCCGTTCCGGAGATTAGCCCGGACAAACAAACAGACAGATTTAGTACCCTGCAAATAACCATATAAGAATAGAAAAAAAATCTTATTGCGAAATCACAGACAGACAGTCCAATTTTATTTATTGGTATGTAGATAAGGTAAAGACCTAAAAGAAAGTATTATGAATATTCTAAACCATTTTTTAAGATATTAAGAGAAATATTAAAACTGCCATGAACGAAAATAATGATGATCAAAACGTAGATTAAAGCCGCGCGTAACAAATCCAGTCCCATTATAACCCCTTATTTCTACAGTTTTTTCAGATTTTACGCAGGAACCTTGAATATATCCGAAATAAAAAGTAGCTTAGATTGCTCCCTGAAAAGTTCCTTACCTGCCAATGGAAGTCCCGTCAAAATCAATTCAGCCGTTTTGGAGGTTAGCTCGGACAAACAAATAGACAGAAACTAAACGGGTGTTTGAGTTTTGGTATCCTGCAAATTATTATTTTTTCTTAAACTTTATGGCGTAATCACTCCAATTTTATTTATTTGCTAAGATTTACAACACAATTTAAAATAAGTATTTACAAGTAATGGAAAACATGTAAACCTATCTAACCTACAATAATAATTAATAACTAATTAAAATTAATTAAATGTATAAACAAATTAAATAAATTAACGATACATTCCCAAAGTTGTGACAATAGCTACGAGTTCAAAACAAAATACATCCAGACCATTCGGTCAACAACACACAGAGTTTTAAGATAGCACCCACCGACTTAAGGACAAATATTTGATATAATTTCGGTGATGTTTTTGCTGTCAGCCGTTGTGGCTTTTACAGCATCATCGGATAGCTGTGCTCGCGGGCTCAGCCAGATTTGGTTTAAACGAAACTTATTTACATAAGTAGCTTCCTAACTTTGTCTGTGTTTTGAAATATTTGATACACAATGTCGATAATGTTTTTGCTGTTAGCCTTTTTGGCGTTTACATCTTCAACGAATAGCTGTGCTCGCGGGACAGGTGCAATCAATTGAAGAAATCGGGTCTCTGAAAGTCATGCCACGATGGAGAAATGCGGTTTTAAGCGCAATTCACTAAAGGATGTCATTTGCACAGCCCCATCTATTGATAACGCTAATTAACTATTGTTGTACTTACACAAGCAAAAACCTAATTGATAATGGAAGCTAAAACATCGAATTTTTTTAAATGTGCAATTAATCTTTTATTGAGTATCATTTCCAAAATTTTTGATAGTATTGTAAGAACCGAAATAGGTCTATAGTAACTATACCTCTGGCCCCACTTTTATGTATCGGATGTACCAATGCTTTTTTTAAAAACTACTGGAAAAACACCATTAGCGATACTGAGATTACAAACACGCGTTACAGCGATATAATGATATGTCGAGTTAATTTAATAACTGAGACGCGTATGTTATTCCAACCTACTGTACAGTTATCGCATAAACCAACAATGACATTTTCAATAAAATTATCCAGCCGTGAAGCAGCGGTGTGCAAACATTACTGCGTTTTGGACTGAAGGGCATTGAGAGCTAGTGTAATCACTAGGCATGTGAGACTTAAGAACTGAGGTCTCAGTGTGACGGACACAGTGTGGACTAAATTTAGTCGGCCCCAATCCGAGATTTCGTCTAACAAAATCAGTTATAAGTAATTTTATGCATTTAAATGTTAACTAAATTTCTTAATTGTTTACCTAAAATGCGACTTTTGTGCGAAGGAAGGTCTTATTACTATTTTTTTTATTTCGTTGGTGCTTAACTCAAACTTTGTGTTTAGTGTATTTAACTAGAATGTCGACAACATTATTAATTAAACATATTTATACTTTACACAACGTTATTCATAATTGGTATAACATCCTGGCAGCTACGCATGCCAATTTTATCTGATAAACACAACAGTGAAGCTTTAATGACAAAATTGAATACTGAAAATGTCCATACAAAACTTTAAAATTATTTGTTATGTACGCCACCCTAACTCAGAAAGTCGTTGCCCCGAACCAGACAAATTTAAAATACGTTTTCTTCTCCATTTAATTTATGTTACGTCATACTAACAGAATTACTTCGCAACAGATTTCCTTAAGCTTCTTGTTGTCCTAGTACTTGTGGGTTCTTTCGATGGCAGCTGAATGGAAAAACGCTCATTTAAATTTATGAGTTCATTGCCTCGATCGGACGGTATATCGTATAGCAGGGTAGTTACCAAAGAGTTTTAAGCAAATTCTTTAAGTCGACATATCTCCTACAGGTATCACGCAACGAGGCTCATTATATTTTTTAGGGCATATACACATCGTTCCTAAACCCAGACTGTCGGGATGTATAGGACATTACGAATATCCCTGACATTTTATGCTCGCCAAAGTCAATGCCTGAAAAAATTGATTGTGATCATAAAATAGGCTCTATGGAATATTCATTCCTGACCTGAATATTGGTCCTACTATATTTCAATGCATCCTTTGTGAAATAAGAACGAAATTAGCTCAAGATACATTAATATTTAAATACACGAAATCCATACCAACAAAACGAAATCGATTTAGGAAAAAGAATTCTGGGAAAGAATTCTTCACTGATAATTTCTAACTTCACTTGTTAATTATTGTGGCATGAAGAATACACTTTATAATAAAAAAATCACTTTTTCATTTTATTTTGTTCTTGAGCTTTGACTGATTACGATTTGTGAATTTATTAACAAAACGTTTATTGTATTCAAATTAAAATAAGGCTGTGATTTTGTTGCAAAAATTTATAAAGTTAAGTTCAATTACTCAATTTGTTTTATTTATAATTCCACAAATCATTTTCAATAATTATATTAATTTTACTGCGACAACCCTAATAGTAAGTATACAAAACTTGAAGTGACAAAGTCTTTTTGTTTAATAACAAAAACATTAAAGTCCATACATTACTAATAAAAGATTGCAAAGTCTATCGGTTTTATTAGTTTTTAGCTTATTTAAAATTGCGTAATGTTTTCATTTTTAATTACATTAAATGATAACCATTGTAGCCTCACAGTAATCTGAAAACTTTATGAAGTAATATTTAATGGACCCCTGATATTAAAGGACGAAAACTTTTCTATGTAAAAACATAAGCCTCATGGGAATAGAAGCTTATGTTACATCTTCTTATCGTTCTTGTTAGTACTCGTTGCCTATTTATGATACTACCAAATAATAAAATAGTTTTTATACCAAAACTTTCGTAACGGTAAAATATTATAACGATATTTATTCCTAGATTAATAATCAAATTTGTTAAACATTTAATATTTAGTGGACACTGAAAGCTAGTGTCATTACAAAGCATATGAGACTCAAGAACTAACGTAATGTTGTGCCACAGAGGACTTTGCAATTGAATATTCTGAAAGACCAAATAACTGTTATAGGCAGACGTTGCGTTTACCAAGTGAACGATTTGCACTTCATGTCACTTTCTTTCATAATAAAAATTATAACCCAGAACCCGCGGCGCAGTATCGAGAAACTATGACCACTAAGCCACGTGGTGTTTCTTAGAGTAAAACTGGAACTGGAAACCCAAATACTGCTAACGAGACATATGACATAGTCAAGGTTTGCATGATGTAAATATCTACAGGACACAGTTACCATCCATCACCTAAATAGCTTCATCCTCTAGAAACCAAAATTTGTATAAATATCCCATTGGAGGAAGTTCTAAACGCGTACGTTAACCTTGGCAAAGCAAAACAATTAATCAAAAGAACTAGGGCTACACAAGTGGAAAGTTTACTTAAATGTGTCGTTCGTTTCTGATGCATCTGAAGTATCATTCTGACATAACTTCTTTGACGTGAATTGAGGGTTTAAAAGTACTTTCTCAGTCTCAGTTGTTACAGACTTGTATGCAAAAAAAATGTATTAATAAATAATAATAAAAGCCTTTGTTTCCTTATAAACTGGAACTGGAAACCCAAATACTGCCAACGAGACATATGACATAGTCAAGGTTTGCATGATGTAAATATCTACAGGACACAGTTACCATCCATCACCTAAATAGCTTCATCCTCTAGAAACCAAAATTTGTATAAATATGTTATAATTAAAGTTGTTAGCAAACCTTCAGTAAATCTTTAATTTTAACAAAACCTTCATTAAATTTGTTTATTTTTATGTGCACTCTTTTTTGTCCCGATCGTATTTAACATACAACTGATTCCATTGATTTAATACTCTCGTATAATACGCCAATTAATCCCGTACTCAGATCTTTACGGTCTTTAATCGGCCATAAATACTTTTTTCACGTTACGGATCTACTGTAAATCGTCAATATGTACTCGTACGGCGAACCGTACACGTATACAATGAGAAAACAATTTATTAGTTATCATAAAAAATGCATATATCCTAAATTACTAAAATATATACTGGAGCTCCAAATTTTTACACATTTTTTAAAGAAGCAACCTCAAGTGTGCCCATTACACTAGCTGCATTGCCACGTTGTATGGCCAGCAACAATACCGTTTTTCGGTCTGAAGGGCATAAAGCTAGCGTAATTACTGTGCATATAAAACTTTACAGCTAATATCTCGGGGAATGAGCGCAATGTGGTGCCACACATAAATATTCTGTGGGTGACACAGCATTTGTTATAGGCGGAAGTAACATTTACCTTTAGGTAAACGTTTTGCTCGTCTCGTCGCTTTCTCTTTTTAAAAAGTGTCGATCCAAAAAAATATCCAGAGCGGGCGTCATAACCTCTCTCTCTCAAGCGCCTACCAAGCTTCCCGAAAAAACTCAAACCCTCCCTCCCCAAATGCTTGCCGCGTCAACTGCAAAAGGCACAATAATATTTTGTCTCCAAAGACGAATAATTTTTCTGCCATATATACTCGTAAATTTAAATATTTTACAGGCTTTGCCCAGGCAACTGTTACGGCAATCGCAAAAGTGTTTACGAACGTCGCATCCCAAACTAAACACGGTCCCGTTTCCCAACTGATCAACGTAAGACCATCAGTTCCGTCGGCAGTCAAGAGTCCGATGCATGATGTCATTCAACGCTCTATGACGTGGTAATATCCTGGCACATCTTATACAACAGAGAGCATGATGTCCATCATCTTCCACCATCACACCATAAACACACTTGTGTGGGAAACATACGTCGCAGCCAAGTCATTGTCCAGGTATGTGCTTAACTGAAATGAAGTCAGCGCATGAAGCGAAGCCGCCGACTAGAGCCTCTTTACTGCCCTAAAACGCATCAAGTGTTCCCCTGATGCGGTTTTCAACAATTTGTTGACTACAGTTCAATTTTGATCGTCCCATTCTCTTTTTATCATATCTAATACTGAAATTTACTTGCGAGAAAATCCCATTGGAGGAAGTTCTAAACGCGTACGTTAACCTGGGCAAAGCAAAACAATTTCTAAAAAGAACTAGGGCTACACAAGTGGAAAGTTTACTTAAATGTGTCGTTCGTTTCTGATGCGTCTGAAGTATCATTCTGACATAACTTCTTTGCCGTGAGTTGAGGGTTTAAAAGTACTTTCTCAGTCTCAGTTGTTACAGACTTGTATGCAAAAAAAAATTAATTAATAAATAATAATAAAAGCCTTTGTTTCCTTATAAAACTTCATGGTTTTTTAGTACTGATTTTCGACAAAATAACTATTGATTAATTGCTTCTCAGTAGGTTTCGAGAGTCTCTAATCTCTATTTGATGTGAACTGGAGTCCTACGGTCGGATACATCTTTTTTTTAATTCCTTAAAAGATTTTCCATTGCATCACTCAAAATAAAATTATTGAGAATTTATTGAAAAATATTACAAAATAAAAAATTCGATTTGAGTGATAAACGCAGCATCATACTTACCCATTTTGCGTAATTTATAGGAAGCAATTAAAGTAAAAACACGGAGTAAACTAAACGCCCGAGTGTTGCTTCTTCACGACAACGCCCCATTACAAATAGCACAAATTTCTAAGGCTGCTGTGCGAGATTGTGGTTTTGAAAAATGCAACCACACATCTTATAGTCAAGATCTATTCGCAAGAGATTACTAGTTGTTACCATATATGAAAAAAGACCTTTGAAGGTAACGAAATTTTCCGACGATGAACAGCTCGACACGACTAAAAAGCATATTTTTCAGACATGTAGCAAAGATTTTTTTTAACGGGTATAGATAAGTTAATTTCTCTATGGTATAGGTGCAGGGCCAGTTATTCTGTTGTGAAACAGTAGTGTGCAAACGTAACTGTGTTTCGGTTTGAAGGGAACTGAGAGCTAGTGCAATCACTGGGCATATGGGACTTAAGAACTAATGTCTCTGGTTGACGGGCGCAGTGTGGTGTCAGACAGAAATGTTTTGGGTGACATAGCATTTGTTATGGGCGGACGTTGCTTTTACCATCAGGTGAACGTTTTGCTCGTTTCGTCGCTTACTCATGCATAAAGAAAAAAATGCATTCAGATTATCGTAGGTTTCGTTAAGACATACAAATAATTTAAATGAATTTAATTTTTTTAATGATGTTTACTGATGGTAGGATTCCTATGCAGGAATCCGTCTAGGTAGGTACCACCAAGGGCCAGTTATTCTGCCGTGAAGCAGTACTGTGCAAGCATTATTGTGTTTCGGTTTGAAGGGCTCTGTGAGCTAGGGTAATCACTGGGCATTTGAGACTTAAGAACTGATGTCTCAGGGTGACGGGCGCAGTGCTGTGTCACACAGAAATATTCTGGGTGACACAGCATTTGTTGTGGGCGGACGTTGCACTTACCATCAGGTGAACGTTTTGCTCGTTTCGTCACTTTACACAATAAAAAAAATGAATTTTCGTCTTTCTTTAATGCCGATACCGAGAATATATTGCAGGTCCCTCGTATAATACCTATACCTATACCTCGTATATATACCTATTCAGTGTGTAAATCATAAAGATCATAATATATTTGTAATCTAATTTAGTACTCTAGCAGTAGACTTAATAATCCCCAATCTTAAAAAAAATGATTCATGTGTAACATTTTACCTCTGATTGCTCCTGGGATAATCAGAAAATGATTGTTTCAGAGGCGACCGCGACCTTTTAATATTTTGTCCTTAATATATTTTTTCTGTTGTTGAGATGTTGTATGGTATACATTTATTATTTTCTATTTACTAATCTATATTTCAAATTATTACAGTAGTAAGAAATATATAAAAACTAGCACAGTTTTATAGGTTTTATAAATATTCCGTGGGAACTATTTGATTTTCCGTCGAAGTATCCTATGTCCGTCTCCAGGATATAAGCTATCTCCGTGTCAAATTTCGTCAAGATTGCAAGATGGGTGCAACGGTTGAGTCGTGAATATTAGTATGGATGTAATAAAGATAAACTTATATTTCATATTGGCGCTATTATAAATGCTAATTTCTGTGGTGGGACATATATGAAAAGATCACCTCTCTCCTTCTATTCTACTGAGAGGACCATGAAGTGCTCTTTTTGGTTTATGAAAAGCGATAAAAAGAAACAAAAAAAATTCTTCTATGGTGTAGACTTTGTTCAATCATAGGTATCGTATATGTAACGGCTGTATTCAAATTAATGTTAGTGAGATAACAACTATACATAATATCGTATATTACTAAAATAGTTCAAAAGTAGCTATTTGGATACAGAAATGTTTAATACATAGTTACCAACGTACACGTTTTAAATTCCCTGTCATTAATACATAAGTTATTTACTCACGTACAGAAATTTCCTACACTAACTATCACTATCAAGATACAAGAAATTTGTGGGATAAACAAAGTTCACATACAACACGTGAAACAGTTTAAGCGTCGAAATAAAAAAATATATCGCTTACTCAGATTATGGTATTTTTACCATACTTTTACGCACGCTTCAAATTCGTGTCGTGATCGCAATAAGGGTCACTTTTATTCGACCAACTACGCATTCGACACCAATCGCATACAGCCGGTGTCAAACACGCCCCCGCCCCGTACACCGTCATTGAGCGCTCTGCGCGGACGCATGTCGACGCATTTAATTTAAGATCGATGACAAATCTTACTTCATTATACATCGCAACTTTTATGCAACTGTTTAAAAACAACCTGTGTGTATAAGATGTTATGTATAAGCCATTTTAATTTACAACGTTGCTATTACAAATATAGTAGAGAGTCAACGGTCCAGTCGCCATTCCGAAAGATCACCACTGCCACTGGGCTCAGTTGTATATTATTGCCCGCTAGAGACAGTTGTTCGAGTAGTAATTTATAAAGAAGATATCGAAGCTGAACACAATGCACGAGACTATTCGCAATCAGGTATAAGTTCTATACTCTTACTAGCATTTATTATTGTACCTTTTATTTATTTTTATTTTTATAATTTGGCGACTGTACATAAACATTGCGAATCGTTTCTTAAACTTTACCTTGGAGAACAGTTGATTTGACAGTGCTTCTTCTTATCCGAAAATAGTCTTTTTTGTTCCTTATCTTTTTACAGGGGTTGTTCTTAGCTTTATTATGTAATTTTAATTAATAGAAGAACGGTTCGTTGGTTGACATTATTCTTAAAAATAATATGCGCAATATTTCTCACGACTAAAACTTAGTGTTTGATAATTCTCTTTCATGTATTTTTCTTATCAATTATATGATAAGTTTTTTTATATATACATATATATATATATATATATATATATATATATATATATATATATATATATATATATATATGTGTATATATATATATATATATATATACATATAAAACAATAATTGCAAATAATATTTTATTATATTTTATATACAAATAATATTTTACAATTTGTATTAAGTAAATATAGAGTAATTGGGTAAAACAACAGCCGCTGTGCGCACACAATATAAATATTTTAGACATATAACAAATTTCTAAAAATAAACTTTGCTTTTGTATCATTTTGACTCATTTTGCAAGCGACACCTCATTAGTACCTACTACCTACGTTGTTCCTTAGATTAGGAATCATCATCCAATTTTATCACGAGTACGATAATTACGGCAAATAAAAATATATTCCAGAGTTCAAAAATTCAAAACAATATATTGATTTAAATAGCGGTAGTCAAAACTTTGGACATAAAAGAACGAGAATATGTTCAAAATATTATAGTGTTCATTTCGAGGATGACAATTTTTTTAAATATAAAATATCTACTATTTTACTGGTAGTAGGATTCCTATGCAGGAATCCGTCTAGGTAGGTACCACCCCAGGGCCATTTATTCTGCCGTGAAGCAGTAGTGTGCAAACATTACTGTTTTTCGGTTTGAAGGGCACTGAGAGCTAGCGTAATCACTGGGCATATGAGACTTAGTACTTATGTCTCAGGGTGACGGACGCAGTGTGGTGCTACACAGAAATATTCTGAGTAAAACAGCATCTGTTATGGGCAAACGTTGCACTTACCATCAGGTGAACGTTTTGCTCGTCTCGTCACTTTATCAAATAATTAAAAAAAAACTATTATTTAAAACTTGTACTGCTGTAAAGTTATAGGAAATTCAAAATTAATTAGGTATCACTGTCTTGCATTTGCCTACCAGATTTTTGTATAGGCATTAAGGGTACCCATCGAATTAACTTACACGGTATGTTTATATGAATCGGCTTCAAATATATCAGAAAAATTATTTTTTTTTGTTGCAAATTGTTGCTATAATTAACAACACAGGCAATGACATTATATTTTAATCTCCGTTCTTCTTAATATTGAAGAATTTACTGGCATTCGTATCCCAAAGGTGTTCTTACCATATTATTAATATATTTACGTTGCGTTCTATGTTAATATTTAAACAAAAACCTTTTTGAAGTAAAACTTCTTGGGTGAGAGTATACTCGTAATATCAAGGTCGAAATTGAATGCAACGTTTGTTTTATCATCGATAAATTAATTACTGTTGATATACTAAGCACTTATTTTACATTTTTATTTATGCTTATTCATGTTTATTTATTTTTATTTAATAAAATTTCTAGTATAATCTTGTCTTCACTTTTTGAAACTTTGTACTGACGACAAAAAAAAACTGCGTACTGCATTGTAATTTATAATAATCAACGTTCTGAAGTCGTTATATTAGTACTTATAAATTTAAACTTATTGATTATTTAAAATTGCCGATTTAATCTGTAAACACTTTAAAATATTTTATTGTTTTAAGGGGTGCACAGTTCTTCACGTGTATGATGTAACTACAACATAAAAGTTAAATAAACGCTATGTATGTCCCACAAAAAAGAAACAATGAACCCTATCATACTAGACACTATCGTTTTTATACGAGTATGTACGTGTAAGTCAACGTGTTGTCATCTAAAACAAAAAGGCACTTATACTCAGTCAATATGTTAAAAAAATAATATGGGATCTACTCTAAGTGCACAACCCATGAGAACTTAAAACACACTTAGACAATATTTCAGCAGGAATCGGTTATGATATGGGATTGGATAAATTCAGATACATGTTTTACATGAGAAGATATACTCAGTAAAAAAATAAACCAGTTCGTTGACGTTCATCTCCGATGAAAATAACATCTAGTATATAAAAAATATATACTTTATCAATTCAACGTTCAAGTTTTTTTGTGTTTGCAATAAATATATTTAAATCATTTTTCAAAAATTATAGTAACCAAGTTACCCGCTATAATATCAGCAATGTCTGCTCTCAGTGAAAGTCCTGTCAAAATCGGTCCAACCATTTCGGAGATTAGCCGGAACAAACACAGACAAACAAAAAATAAAAAAAATGTTTTCTTGTCATAAGTACCGCATACATACATAAGATCACGACTGTATCCCATTAGGGGTAGTCAGAGACTGGGCACTCACTGCAAAAACAGATGACTGCCACAATCCACGTTTCACCAAAACAATATAATGCACTTGGTGTGATAGGTGGTGAGCCCATTGCCACATACAACGTTATTCATAATTGGTAGTATACCATCCCGGCACCTACCCATGCTACTTTGATCTGATAAACATAACAATGAAGCTTTAATGACAAAATTGAATACTAAAAATGACCCTACAAAAATTTAAAATTATTAATTTAGATGTATATTCATAAGCATTGAATAAAAAGCTGTAATTTTGTTATAACAAACAGTCACATCAAGTTTATTTATTTGTATATAGATATAGAACTACCTGTGCCCCTCGGATTCACCCGCGTAAAAAAGCCGACTCCGATCGATGATATACTAGATGTATACTTCCCGATTTTAATCGGATTTTTCAATTTGCTTTTTTTGCGCGAAACTCTAATTATTTTTCTAAAATGACGGTACCTAAGTAGCCTAAGTTACCCGCTATAATATCAACTATCTGACAGTGAAAATCCCGTCAAAATCAGTTTAACCGTTTCGGAGATTAGACGGAACAAACCGACAGACAAAAATTAAAAAAAAAATTAAAAGTAAAACTGAAATATCAGCTTTTCACTCAATACTTTCATAAGCATTTTTGATTACAAACAAACACTTCAATTTTATTTATTTTTTAAGATTCGTTTCTAAAAAGAATAGGGCTGAACTCGTTGCTGTCTTCATACTGACGATGAGTAAAAGTAGCGTCAGCACAAAATAAATTTACCCCATTAATAAATTCTAACATAAATATAAAAATCGTTGTAGAAAATAATCGATAGCGTCAAAACTTCACTTAAGCACTAGGTGCCATTTTGCAATGTGATTTATTTAGTGTGCTTCAGAAAAAGCTTCTAAGTGCAAGATAAAGTGCAAAGTTTTCTGTTATGTTAGGAGTTTTTTTTTAGAGTCCTAAGTTGTTATTCTTATTGGGTTAAGTAGTTGTGTACTCTAAGCAACATCATAAACGCAATTTTCGTTGTTCGTAAAGATGTTCCAGCACTAAATAAAATGCTGGCTGCAGCTCAGAACGATATATACTTCCCAGAGAGCAAAGCCACTCTAAGGCGTATAATGATCAAATACCTAGGATACAAATTTCAGAAATGGTAACAAAACAGAACCTAAAGTATTGTGATTTAATTTGTTTTTTTTTTAATTACTTCATTCTTGATTTTTTGGAAATCCTGCTGAAAAATCTGAAGTTGCCGACCAATGCGGTTCAAGATGGCGGATTTTCAATCCTATTCTTATTTGAAACGCATTACAGACGTTCACGAGTCGACGTCGCGATCCGAAATTCCGAACTAAGAGCGATTAGCATGGTTTTGTTGTCTGTGCGTGCGTTAGCGCGTATTAACTAGGTTGAGCATGGTTTTGTCGGCTTCACTACGATTGTATGCAATGAACCGAATCATATTTTTTATTGGTCTGAGGTACGTCATTGAAAACCATAATGCATTGGGTTTCTTTGCAAAATCGTTATCGCTTTCCGTTTTTTTTTTATGTCAATTTAATAGTTGATTTAATTTAAGCAAGGGGGAATCAATTAATCAAAATCGGTATTTGATGTTTTTTGATGATTTTTGGTAAGCGCAATCACTTAGCTCATATATATTACTTCTGTATTATTATTATTTAAAATTTTAAACAAATTATTTAAATATTTTATCCCTCTAACTCGCAATGCTCTTTACGTTAAAATAATAAAAATAATAGGTTAAAATTAAAATTTCCTTAATTCACTTACTTAAAATTTCCTTAATTCATTATACCTACTTGTGTTATCGTTCAAACAAATCATCCACCGCAACTGTCGACCGAGTAAATAAAACGCCTTCTCTAAGAAATTATTCTTTGCATACCCACTTATCCGCTTTCAATTATAATAGTTTACTTTTGAACAACTAGTACTTTAAAATCGCTACAGTGTATTTGACGTTATAAATTCAGGAAAACACTTTAGTAGTAATCTCTTAATTTGATAATGGTTGTTAACAATTCAGCAAGCCCATTCATTACAAGAAGGAGACTGTGGCCGACAAGTGGACGAACATTCCACGTACGTTATTTTTTATTATATATAGTATATGTGTTTTATGTCAGTAATATTATTACATATTTACTAGTAGTAGGATTTTTTGGAGGATTTCGAGTATGTAGGTACCTCAGCCGTGGTAGCTCAGAGGCCTGCCTTAAATTTAATAGAACGCGACTTAGTTCGAACTCCAGTGCCGGCACCCTGCAGTGATGATTTACCATGTGCTCATCGGTGAAGGAAAATGTCATGAGAAAAAATCTGAATTATTACAAAGTAGTAACAACACGTTTCTATGACTTTATTTCTAGATTAAAACCACTGTAAAAGAAAGTGATGCTTATCTATTATTTTGTTGTCTAATGCGTATACTATAAGCATACAATTTTACATAGTTAAAACAAAAAATAAAAAAGACCTTGCATTTTGTACCAAACAGGCTTGTAAAATAAAGAAAACTATGACAACGAGTAAATTATAAGAGACAGCAAGTTTCTCTAACAACAATCTAGACCGTCGAACTGGTTTACACCTGATTCTAACTCCCACGCTGTCAGCTCGCCCTCAATTAGTTTAACTCCATTTAATTGTGTAACAATGTTATTTTATTACTCTATGACTTTCATGAGACCTTATTGATGACGTTTTTTAATAAACTACAATTTGAAGCATCCCTTGATACTTGCAAATCAATAAGAATTTTCCATTTTCAATCCGAATATCGTAAAAAGTCTTGTGATGTCCGCGTTAATAAATCTATCAATTTTTAATTAATCCCAAAAGTTTCAATCCAGCGATTTGAACAATAAAATATTGGTTTTATAAGAATCGTTTATAAGAATTCGGTCTATTATGTTTAATTAAGAGCAATTTAAGAAACGATTTCTGCTTTTGAACCGACTATTGGAAGTTGTCAACTATGCAGAATGTAACTGTATAAAAATATTCGGGAGTTTAATTTAGGCTGGGACTCGACGCTAGGACCTACCACTCGGCGATCAAGTTCATTGACCACTAGGGAACATTGTCGACAATAACCGCGAATCAGTTACGGTACAAAATAAACTGAACTATTTATAGTGCTAGTAATATCAACGTGAATGATTCGAGACTATTTTCATCACTTTTACGCTTAGTATTAGATTATAGTTTATTTTGAAATAGGCACGAACAATACACACCTAATATATTATATTGTGATGATTGTAATATCTATAGGATGGGAATATTCCGTTTATTTATACGTAAATCTCTCAAAAGCTGGCAAAAGCTAATCATAACGAGCTGATGCCGTATGAGTTGAATTCTAATAATAAGCTTTTCCTGTACAGTTGATACAGTGGCAACATGCGCCTTTCATTGAATTTTGTGGATAATATTAGTGTAATATATCCTGTAGAGTTCTAAAACAATATCTGTATTAAAATCTCAGTGCAGTTTTGTTTAACTTTTTATTTTTGTTATGAGGAAAATGTGACTAATTCAGACACGTTTTAATTATAACTGACTTTTGTTAGAAAAATGAAAAGTAACCACCACTGAGCATAAGTAACCTTCCTGGGACCGCAATACTTCTCCAATATGGATACGAGGAATTCACGTCTTAGAAAGATTTTTGATTTCCTTAGACAGGATGTCTTTCGAATTGTTATTATTATTAATTGGATTACTAACCAACTGAGGGTTAATATCTAGATGTTCTGAATTTAAAAGGAATTCAGAAATCTGTCTAGGTAGGTACCGCCCCAGGGCCAGTTATTCTGCCGAGAAGCAGTAGTGTGCAAACATTACTGTGTTTCGGTTTGAAGGGCACTTTGAGCTAGCGTAATCACTGGGCGTATGAGACTTAAGAACTGATGTCTCAGGGCGACGGGCGCAGTGTAGTGTCACTCAGAAATGTTATGGGTGACATAGCATTTGTTATGGGTAAAAGTTGCACTTTACATCAGGTGAATGTTTCGCTCGTTTCGACGCTCTATCCAATAAAATAAAAAAGAAGATGAAACGAACAAAACGTTCACCTGATGGTAAGTGCAACGTCTGCCCATAACTGCACACTACTGCTTCACGGCAGAAAAACTGGCCCTGGGGAACGGATTTCTGATTTTTTTTTCATTTCAATAATTGTATATTTAATAATATAAATACAATTTAGCTACGAGTATCTGCGCATCTTCTCCATATAAACTTTAACTAGGTATTTATTTATTTTTATTTATTTAAGGGTATGCCAAATCTAACACTCCTTCGTGCGCGCGATATGCTTAAAAAAGTTTTCTTTTCAATCGTAAACTATTTTTCAGTGTCACGTAAGATATCCAGGTGTACAATTTTCAAGCAGCAAGACTTCGAAATTTCGATCGACAATAATATTATGATTGACTTTTACTGAAGATTTTCTGGACATGGAGATAAAACGAACAAAAGTACAATTTTGGTCTTGAATTGAATTTTCCAACTTTTGCAAGCACTGGCTGCATAATTATCAATAAAAAAAAACTACAAATTAACACAGAAATTACAAATTAATGCTTAAGTTATGAATAATGTAATAATATTTCATTATTCATAACATAATCATTAAAATATTATGTAAAAAAAATTGTGTGGTAAAAATAAAAAGATGACTAATTTGTCGGAATCCATTCTACCCTGAGTAACTGATGATCGAATTCTCCAAAGCTTCCAACTGTGACGTGCCTCGCGTTTCTGCGGATTGAATCATGTCTACGCTAGTCTTCGTCGAATGTAAACATCTTGTATATCACATTCTGATTTCTCAACCGCATACCATTAGCGTTCGAAACGCTAAGGCATTAGAACGTAAATGGTATGATAGATACATTTCTAAGCGCTTGTTTGATACGGATGCAGAACTACTAACTGCATCATTTCGCCACCTACTTACTGAACGATCGTGCGTGTTGCATTTATTTCATCATTACGAGCGGACCGAAGAGATATTATTAATTATTTATGTGGCAATACATTATGATTATAAGACAATACTGTTAAATGTTTAGCAATCATTTTAACGTAATGGTCCAATATGGCACTGAAAATATGGAATCACATATGACATTTGGAATATCATGGAAACATTTATGATTAAATACTGATTATAAGTACAGTAAACGACTTGATGGGTCTTGCATTCGAATTCTAAATATACTGGGACAAAAATGATTGCGGGCAAGGTGGCTGGGAATCATGCGTAGTTGACGACTTCTCCTAGTAACTGAAATATGATTTCATAATTGAAAATATTATAACTATAACCTAGACATAACGCGAAATAAGCTGTGTAATGCGTACTAAGCACAGATAATAATTATAAAGTTTAAAGATAAAACGGACTACATTTTTTATGATGAATGTACATATGTTTTTGTTGATCTGACATTCACCAAGAACGACGCATTTAGAATACAACTAGTGAAATTGTAATTTTATGATCCACGTTCAAAACTAAGCGGTGTGCATTTTATAATTAAATTTCCAACACTTTCATCACTCTTTGATTAGTGATAACAATGTTAACTCAAGAAATTAAAACTATAAAAAAATAACAGTAACTGTAATAGTTTTTATATGTAATAGTTTAAATAATTAGGTTCGGAGCTGTACTAGACTAAGAAGCATTGCTCGGAGTTTCTCTGAGAGATAGAATCTGCAACGATGATATCCGCAGCAGAACTAGAGTAACCGACATAGTCTTAAGGACTTGCAAGCTGAAGTAGCAATGAGCCGGCGAGTTTGTAGAACCGATAACCGTTGGGGAAGAAAAGTTCTCGAGTGGCAACCTCGAAGTCGATGAATGCAGGTGGCTCAGGGCCGTGTTTAGTTGCAATCTCTACTAGAGGCCTATGTTCAGCTGTGGACTATAATAGGCTGAAATGATGATCATGGTGACGAAGTAGCAATGACCAGAAAAAAATTACTTCGTAAATTTCCTTGGTCCATAAGAGAATAGACGACAAGTACCTATTTCTCCATGTCTTTTTCATGTCAATAAAATGAATTTTGGTAATGTACTTTGGGCCCAGCCCAAACTAGGACTACTGACAGATATGTGTCAGATATTTTCATTATATTCTTCGGTCTTAAACCTAGTGGACTTCATTTTGGGATTTTTTCGCTACATCTTCGTGCGAAATATTTTGTATCATATATGAATACAATAATTTATATGTGAATATTTTTTAGTTATTTAAGTAGCTTGAGACCTTGGTGTATTTTGCGATAACTCCCGTACTGAAGATAATAATAGCGGAACAATATATGATAAATCTACTTGAACTAACATTAGACCGTAAATGTTAGGTAGTGCCTAGTGCCTTTGCGCGCTGTTTATGCATTTTTTCACGTGTCTGAACTTGACGAGAGTTAAATTGTACATTCGTGCCAGCTGGTGTAACTTTTTTTCTGTTGATACCATTTACAGCGTGGATTTCAGTAATGTTTGATCTTACCTAAGATAATGTTTAAGAACATTATTGCATTTACTTCTTCAACAGTTTTAAGTCTGTAAGTCCTGTGGCAAGTTTGTGTCAATTTAGTAATGTTTTCGATAATTGTGTTGATTTATGATTATATCTGAATCCTTACATATATTACTGTGTCAGTTGTAGAAGAATCTTTGTCCACTTAATAATTCCGAATGAATATATGAAAACTGTGTACGGGAATGCCCAAATGGATTACAAGTATGTATGTTTTTAGAATATAATTATTTTCAGTACAAAAAAATTACATCCTAATAGTGTTATGAAAAATAATCTGTATTGAATGTGACAGTTATTAGACGTGCATTTAATTACAATGTGGTTGGTTGTGTTAGATAGATATATGTCAAGATTTACACAAATGTAATTGATGTTTTATGATTATATTTATGGAAACATCTAGTATTCTCCTATTAAATATCTCCTAACTGCTCATTTGAACATTCATATGCACAACTTGAAACTTAAACCTGTTAGAATACTTATAGAAACACACAAAGCTGGTCTAGAGCCCATTAGAGCACAAAGCGAACATCCTATAAGCTTTTTTCATTTCAGCAGGACTCTCCGAATTTTCTTTTTTTTAAGTTGAAACTTAAAATTATTATCAATTGGTAAAGTTTATGGTATACATTCATACATATCGATATTTAGCGAGATATTTACTTTGATTTATAAATGTAATAGTTTTAATCAAATCTTGTCTTACAGTTATACGAGGTATATTTTGAAATACAACCCATGTCTTTCATTTTAAACTTTTTAAGCAACATATCTTAATTTATTTATTTATTTCTCCCCCATTATTACAAAAGAAAATAATATCATCTACATAACATAACATCATTGGAGCAGCGTGGCGGATTCTTCCTAGCTCCGAAACCCTCTCAGAAATGATAGGAGGCCTGTGCTCAGCAGTGGGACAATTATAGGCTGAAACTTTTCTTTTTTTTTAACACTTAGTGTACAGACAACTGTCATTATGGACTTTATATAACCCTCATTGCTAATTGTGTTATCAAAAGTTTTATACCAATCTTTAGGAGTACCTTTGAGACCATATATAATATAAACATACTTGCATGCTGGTCCTTCTGGATTTTTTTTAATATACCTCATCTTCAAGTTTGCAGTTTAAAAATACACTACATACATCCATCTGTATTTTTAGTAAATTCATTTCAGTAGCCACTGCAACAAACACTCTAAATGTTTGCTACTGGTATATACAATTCAAACACGTGAACATTATTCTGCTCAAACCCTCTGACAACTAAACAAGCTTTATGTATTACTTCATTATCATTTCTTTTCTTTTATATGTTTCACTTTGTAGATGTTGTTTTTTGTCCTTCTGGTAAATTTTCTAGTATTTCCCAAGTTCCACTTTATTTCAACTGTCTTACCTTTTTTTCAACTGCTTCTCTCCATTTACATACTTCATTACTTTTTATGGCTTGACTGTAGCTTTTGTGTTCATATCCATTTGTTGTTATTAAACTGATATCATAATATTGCATCCATCTCGGTTTTGTTATAATTCTTGTCCTTGTTCTTGTACGGTATTCACCAACACTCTTATCAACATATTCATATTCTGGGAGCTCCTCACTTTATTTTTACTTTATGTCTTCTGTATTTATGACTTAATCTTCAATATCATTGTTTAGTGCTTAAGAAACAATTTTCAATAAATGGAATGTTTCTTTTCACATCAATCGTTTCTTTGTTAGGATACTAAACTCTGAATCCCTTAGTATCTGTCCCATAACCAAAAAAAGTCCTTTTTTAAGTTTAAGAGTCCCATTTGAGCCTCCTTTGCTTAGGTACATGTACAAACTCTTGTGAGCCTAATACTTTTAATATTGAAACATTTATTGAAAAGAATCTCATACGGTGTTTTCCCCGTTCAAAGGACTAACACCTGTTCTATTGAGAACAAATACAGCTGTATAAACCTAAGAGCCTTGCTTTGTTGTTCCTGCAGTAACATAGTTCTGACTGCTTCTACAATTGTACGCATCTCCCATTATGCACGGCCATTTTGTTCAGGTGTGTAACTGACACTTGTTAGCTGAACTATTCCTTTTCTTTTAAATAGTTTTCCTTGTTCTCTATTTACGAACTTACTCCTTTCCATTATTTGAACGTACTCTTATGTATTTTATGTCCTGTTGTATTCTTGAACAAAACTATAAAAAAAAATTTTTTAATTTGTCTCCCTCTTATTTCTAAAAAAATTATTCATATCTGTAAGTACTAAAATCATCTTTCATTAATAATAAATATTTAGAACTTCTGTTCTTGTTCCATTGTTGATATGAACTAATTCTTGTTTCATTGTTGCCAATCTGCCTGCCAAACGTGGTAATTATAGCAAAATCCCTCCAAAATGAGAACCACTAACTTTTGTGGTTATCTATGAAGGAGGCCTATTTTCAGCAGTGGACTTGTGACAGGCTGGAATGATGATGATGATGATGATAGACCACCTAAATCCATGTACAAAAGTTTTCCGGGAGCATTTGCCGTACTGATCCTTATAGAATGAGATAATTTATGTTGTTTTACTTGCTCAAAAAACTCACACTACACTTTTCTTACTATATGTTATACCATGCTTACTTAAAATGTCTTTCACATGCCTTACATTCTGATGTCCTAGTCTTTCATGCCCAGATAGTAAATATAAGGCTGTATTATCAAATCTTAATTAGATATACATAAAGAAAATTTACCGAGTAGCTGTAAGCATAGTCTCGCCATTCTTCACAAATTCACATTCATTTTAATTGGAAATCATAGTATAGTTATTTCATTTCAACCTATCACTAGTCAACTGCTGGACATAGGCCTCCCTCATAGATTGCAACAAATGTTTGTAGCTCTCATTTTGGATAATTAGCCATAGTTGCCACGCTTGGCAGGCGCGTTGGCAACCGCAATTTATTAATTCAGATATTCCAGGAAGATGCTGCTGCCCATCTCCCGGTTTTCATTTTCCCTCTGTTGACTTTTACGACACCCACGGAATGAGATGGGCAGGTAGAATATCTTAAGCCGCTACCACACGCACACGTTCCTAATGCACAATTTATATATATACTTTATTCAACCTACCTACATGGTATCATATTTTAGTTAACATAGCAAAGATTAGTACCACATACCTTCAACTTTCTACCCTCTCAAACGGTTACATCCCTTTCCTCTGACAGTTCTCTTTATTCCTTAAAATAAACATTAATTCAAGTAACATGCTCTCTAGCTCCTGTATCTTATATCCATTTTTCTTTACTACAGATATTATTGACAATAAATGCTTTTCTCTTATTTTTTAGACAACCTCATGTTACCTTTTTATTAAATGTCACGGCTTGTTACAAAAATGACTACGCCTCATAAAACAGTTCTTTCTAAAATTTCCTTCTTTACCACACTGACAACAATTTTTCACTTCTTGATTTTTGGCAATTTGACCACTCTGTTCTTCATTATTACATTTCTTCTTTGCTTCGCACGCTAATAAGTTTTTTTTTACAGCGCAATTCTTCAATTTGTAACCTCGACATTAATACTGATAAATTTTGATATTTCTCTGGGACACCTTCCCATGCAGACAGTTTGTAAGTATCTGGCAATGACATCAGTATTTTCGTCATTATGATACTATACGACAACATTTCCCCTTTGTTTTTCAGCGCTAAAGAGATTTCTTCAATTTTACTCAAAAACTATGCCACGGGTGGAGAATATTTCTCATTAAAAACTAATAAATTAAAAACTTCTATTGTAATAAGTGAATGCTGACACGACTCCGGCTCGAACACGCTACATAATTATTGACATATTTCATTACTACTTGTTCATCACAACAAATATTGTAATGCTTTCTCTTCCATTCTCGTAACAATAACTGCTTGAGTTTTACAGTTTTTTATATTCCAGTCAAGATTATTTTCGTCTTCTTTACAATTGTTGGAAGTTACAACTTCCCATAGCCTTGCCTTCAAAATTAATAGATACTTGAATTTACACGTACAGTTGTTTTCATTGTAGCCGTCTGTATTTTGTTTTCAAATATCAACTTTATCCTAATAGCATTAATATTATTTCTCCAACTTTCCTTTGACTATATAAGTCCTCAAATGTTCAACTACCTTTCGACTTTTAGATAAATAAAAGCTTCTTTTACAATTGTACTACAAATTTGCCGATGTAACGTAAAACGTTTACTGACCGACGCCAACCGAAGCCGAAACGCCGACACTTTATTATTGTGTGAGAGGGCCCTTAACATGTTGTAGGTTTCAATCAATACGTATTAAATAAAATGTCTTGTAGTACTTTAGTCAGTTTATTTATAATAATTATTAATGCTTAATTACAAGTGACACATGTTCACACACTGAGAGATAAAATCAACCACCAACCTTCAAGTTACTTTCTCATTTATAATATTAAATATAAAAGTATGGATAGACAAATATATATTTTTATTTTATTTACGTTATTTTACTCTATCAATACTTGTAAGAATATACATACTAAACTATCTCTATGAAACTATTTAAGATAAACGTCGCATGATATGTAATGGTTCAATACCCGTAAATATTATATACGAGTATCATTGTTAAACTTATGATAACCCTTAAGATCTCTCATAATTATATTCGTTTATCTATTGGAAAACAACAATGTATCTCTCGCAATAGTTGACAGTTATTTTATAATTAACTTTTTTTTTCTTTTGCGGTATTGGAATAAAATTCGACTCGATGCATAGGTGTCATAAAAGAATAGAATTGATTAGAAAAGATTTATTTGACAGCACAAACACAAATCAGTTAGCAATATTCCACTTATAGTCATTTTTAATTGCTTCATCTAACGATTATGCGCCTGAATCAGAAAGCAGATAGCTTTCCGACATACAAGGTACGCTTATAATTTTGTTCTGTATGTGTCCTAATGTGTCACAACATCATAATTTCTAGTTTTTTATCGAATTAGATAAAATAGTAGGAGAACATTCTTTGGATATACTTCACAATTTTAGAATAATACAAAGTTACAAATACTTATTTTTATGCACTTTCCTAATATGTAATAATTTTTTTTTTTTTGACTTATCATGTCGACTTTGATCTCATAAGACAGGCCGTTACAATAATTATGAGGTTCCATAAACTACATTTAGTAATTAAGCTTAATTTGCAAAGTATTAAACTTGCTTCAATTTAACTAGCGATGTACCCCCATCCCCCCTTGGCAATTAAAATAAATGCTAAATAAATAAAATCTAGTAAAACGTGTAGCTGTATATACTTAATAAATGTATACACTAAATACTTTCGATTAAAATTATGTAGTTAGCGACGACCGCGTAGCCTAGGGGTTAGATTACAAGACTTTACGCCGCGGGTCCTGGGTTCGAATCCCAGCTGAAGCCAACTTTTGTGCAAAAACACAAATTGTTGGTTTTCGGGTTTGGTTGTTTTGTGATTGTCCTTGCCTTTCTTACCTTCAACCTTCCTTTGATCTTATCGCATGAGCGTTACATCGGGAGCGAGTAGGTTGGGACGAGTGAGTGTCTGTCTGCGCGTACACTTGTGGTACTAAAATATCTCCTGCGCAGTTGATTACTTCCGACAGTATTACGAAGTTATCACCATAGTCGTGGCCAGGAAGACATGAAACTTAAAAAAAATTTACCATGTATTTTGTTCATTCAGTTACGCAATTGGCTTCTGAGCTATGATTCTCAAGTACCCACACAATATATATTCTGCCTATAGTTATTCTGGATCTATGTGTTTGTGCATGTGATATGTCCATAAAAACGTTTAAGGCATCGGAACTCCTAATTTTTGATATCATGATATTTGTAAAAAAAATATTATTAGACCGGAAAACGCTATAAAAGTGCATCTGTTCTAAAGTCTTCACAAACAAAAGTCTTTCGCAATGGATGTACTTTGAAAAACCTCTAATTGCTCTTTGTCTAATAAATCACTTAAACATTATCTATTTTTGGTAAATTTCTACAGTCATGTTTTAAGTATTCCGTTCGAAATGCCCACCGCATCGCATAACATTGTAATAAGCGCTTAAAAATATAAATAATGTGCGAACGAAAATAGACGCACCACGTGGGGGCGACACCACACACCCAATGGCGTCACACTGCCTGTAAACAACTAGTTATTGTACAAACTAAAATTAAAAATTGACAAAAAATCATTAGTGACGCGAGCTTAGTTACTAAACAGGTTATAAATAAATTGCCGCAGCAAGGCCTGCATATTTCTGTATTGATATCATAAATGTAATTAAAATTCTGCCTCGACAATCTCGTAAGTTACATAAAATTCGACTATATAAAATGCCATAAAAATTATTAATGAATCAACCATCTCAAAATGTTCCATACCAACAAACCGAAACTTTCGACAAAAGCGTCTTCATCACAGCAAAACATGCCCAACAGCGGAATACTTATTTCGACGATGGTTTTTATGTTCTAACGCAAACCACGTTTTTTCCATCCTTCTTAGTAGAAAGATAGAAATTTGATTCTTTTCTAATTCAGTATTTTCGTGATTTACTCACATTTTGAAAAATAAAAAAAGAGTTTATCTGTAATGTTTTTCAAAATGGCAGGAATTCGTGCCACCGTGTAGAAATACTTTTATTTAAGGTAAAAAAAATCAACAATGATTAAAAAAATATTCACTGACTAAACGAAGTACAAATACAAAGCTATTACCATTTTAGTGCTTTATTTTTATATACCTCCCATTTAACCGAAGAAAAAAAATCTTATTGTACATGTACATTAAATATCTCAGAAAATATCTCTTCTCCGTCATTATCGCCATAACGCCCGTAACATATTTTCCTATGAATATAAAAGATCTCCTAAGGAGGGATTGATTTTTGCAGTAACAGATTTTTTAATTAATATTATATAATGTTATTTATATAATTAATAAAAAAAATATCAGCAATCGTAAACTATTTACAGACTGTTTGTGTGTTTGAGTGATTGAATAAATAATTAATATTATCTACATTGTACGCAACAGTACTTACCGGTAGATGACAGTATTAAATAATAATTAAGTAATTGAATATATATATATATATATATATATATATATATATATATATATATATATATATATATATATATATATATATATATATATATATATATATATATATATATATTATAAGATATATATTAATATGATAGAACTCAACAGTATTCACCCTGCCATTTAGAAATAAAGAAAATATGTATCTTTTGGCACAAAGAGACAACACACGCACAATACAATCACAGTATTATAATAAATGAGAACAAATACATAAAAATTACATTATTCAACAATAAAGCTTTAAAATAATAAAATAATAATAAAGCACTAAAATACTACCACCCCATCTCATCCCGCGGGCGTCATAGCCTTGAGGAGGAATAGATATTTATTTATACGTGAACAAACATATAAGCATAAGATAAATTAAAAAAAATATTTTGTGTTCTATACTGACTGGCTGCATTAATGGTGTACCACCAGTTGACACATGCAATCATTTTATACTAATTATATTATCTACGTGGTATATTGTAGTACTGGTACTTAGCAGTATTAAATATGAATAAATAAATTCAATAATAATAGAGAAATTCCATTCAATTAATAAATTCATTTAATTAATAATAAACTATTTTAATTGGAACTGAAAAATCTATATATACTAATAGGTAAATTTAAATGAATTCACTGTGTGGTATTTTTTAAAAAGGGATAAATACATTTAATTGATAATAAATTCTGACAGTATTATGTATGATGATTTTAAAAGCGCCTTTACAACTGCTTAGTGTAGACGTTGCGAGGTTTTTTTTACTATTGTACAGATATTTAAGACGTTAAGAAACACCGCCGTGAACATGGCTGTAATTAAAATCTAATGTTATTGGATTGTCATTATTATTTGTATTACAGTTGGAGCAAGATGGGTATGTCGTGTTGGAAGACTTCCTTCGGCCAGCAGAGTGCGATGAATTAGTCGCAGAAGCGCTCGAGTTCACAAAGCAAGTAGCTGATGCAGACCCGAAGCCAATTTTCTCCACCGTCGATGCGGATCAATTAGTAAGAAAATTAAATTATCTTTTATAGTCATCAGACAAGAGGATTTGGTAATCGCCGGGCTCCGCAATCTGTGTGCGGACGGGCAATCACAGTAGTTCTAGATTTTTTAGGTCTTGCTTGTTTTAGATTGTTATTCCGAAATCAGCCTGATAATCTTCAATTCAAAAAGTATTTTAGTCATTTAATCAAAAAGATCCCTTATTACACCAATATTATTATTAAATATCACGCCTTATTCCTTTGGGGCAAAGAAAGGAACTTGAAATGCCAATGAAATGCTCTTACCAGTCTTCGGTTAATGTGAATGTCATATTAGAAACTTAATATACATTTATATTCATGTTTTTATATGTAATGAAAACACATATGATCTAGTTAAATAATATAGTTTTCGTCTCCCTCGGCTATTTGACATCTATACACATATTCTTTATTTCTTCTATATAATAATACATTTTATTACATATAATTACAGCAACTCAAAGACACGTACTTCATGGAAAGTAATGATAAAATTAGTTACTTCTTCGAGGCAGACGCAGTCAGTCCCAACGGCGAGCTCAAAGTCGACCCCAGCGTTGCATTAAACAAGGTTAGTGAAGACTTTACGGTGAATTATCTCTATCAAGAATAATTTTCTCCATTAGCGAACTAGATATTGCAACAAAACTTCGAAGTCTTCCGTCGACCGAAAAGTTGTTTACGAAGCTTCGACTATATAAACTTTATAACTCACCACTTAAAAATTTATGATTTTTGGGTTTGGATATGTTAACATCGGATAAAGGAAGATGAAGGAGAGAGAGCGCTCGTTGTGTTAATGTTCAAGGCATAGATTTGTTATCGAAATCAGCTAAGAAGACGTCACCGTCCTTACTTTATAAAAGTGTTGCCAATTTGACGTCAGGTTTACGGGCTAGATTGTATTTAAAAATGGGCTAGAATAGTATATGTGTAGGATATTCAAATGTTAAAATGGGGCTGAATTGGTAAATAATGAATAAAAGTCAAATTAAAAATAAATAAATTACTTATAATTGGGATTAATATTTTTTAAATATAAATAATTGTATACTTACCTACCTAATAGATAGGGAGATTAACCACACTTTAAAAGTACGTTTGTTTAGTTTGCACAAAGATTTTGTTAAAAGACTGTAATACTTCTATGGTTTTGCAGTCGATAGATTTGGGCTAGACTTCGGGTTAGGGGCTAAATTGCTATGTACCGGGCTGAACAATCAAAAAAAGGTCTCTGGCCCTCAAGGAGCTAAATTGGCATCGCTTAAAGTGCCGCATTATGGATGATGATAATTTACTCGCACTATATTACGGTCTACACTCAAGCAAATGATCCAATTAATTCGCATACGTTATCTAAAATTAAACGCTAAATTTTGTCGTTTTTGAATAGCAAATCAATATTTTTATATAGGTTATTTTTTACTTATTTATTACAGGAAGACTATTTTTCAAATGTTTATAATTTTGGTATTTTATATTATATAATTTTCGTATTTTACATAAATAGAAACCAGGAGATGGGCAGCAGCATCTTCCTGGAACATCTGAATAAATAAACTGCGGTTTCCAACCCGCCTGCCGAGCGTGGCAACTATGGCAAAATTCCCCCTAAAATAAGAGATGCTTTTGTTGCATGGGGAGGCCTATGTTCAGCAGTGGACTAGTGACAGGCTGAAATGATGATGATGACATCATATAATTACATATCAAGTGTGCACAACTCAGTACAGCAATTATTTAGGAAAAGTACGTAATTCAGTATTCATTCATCATCAAAAGGCCGCTTGATCTTCAGTAGGCTACTCGTACCGTAAAAAAAGTTAAAGTATATAGAAAATGAAAAATATGAAATCACGTATCCTAATCCTACGCAAGCACAAGCTTATAATGATAGCAGGTTATTGGGAGTAATTTTAAAAACATAATATAACATTATAAAAGAATAACATTAATAACAAAAATAATTTTATAGAACCTTATAAATACCTTATAAAAACCTTAGCCTTAGCTACAATTTCCCTCAAGCTTTAGGTCAGTCAATGTATCAATAGTTAGACTAAAGTTTATAATCATTGAATTCACTTATTTATATTGCATATATTCCTAAGTTGCAAAATAACATTTACATTTAGTAGCACTTTTTATTTCAAGTATTGTATGAAACATCAAGACATAAAAATAATTTGATAATAAACATAGCACCCATCCTTAACCTAATGTATGTAATTTCCAGGTTGGCCACGCACTACATCTATTGCACCCCATCTTCAGATGCTACACGTACAGCGATAGAGTGAAAACAGTCTGTAGGGAACTGGGTTTAAATGAACCATCGATTGTGCAAAGCATGTACATTTACAAGAATCCAGGAGTAGGCAGCGAAGGTAACTCACTAAATTATTGAAAACATTATTTTTGTAACGAAGAATGATAAACTAGACTACACAGTCCAACTAATATAAGACAGCATATGTACATACATATGATGATGATGATATTCTCCTTGCCGATTTCGAACACGGCGACAACTTCCGTATACTTTCGAGAGCCATCAACTGCGCAGGAGTATTATAGTACCACAAGTGTACGCAAACACTCACTCGTCCCAACTTACTCGCGCCCGATGTAACGCTGATGCGATAAGATCGGTGGTAGGCTGGGATGCAGTGTCAGAAACACGGGGACAATCACAACACAACCAGACCCGAATATCAAAAATTTGTGTTTTAGCACTAATGTTGGCTCCGGCTGGGATTCGAACCCAGGACCCGCAGCATAGAAGTCAGGTACTTTGACCACTAGGCCACGCGGTCGGCATATGGTGTCAAGGGCAATTATACTCTATCAATAGAAACGATTTCGTAAAGGACTTTCTTTGTCACATATTGCATATTAAAAAAATGATAGTAGGATTGCTATGCATGAATCCATACAGAGCTTTGGTCTGAAGGAACCTGTTAGCTTGTATAATTACTGTGTCTATGACACTTTAAGAACTGATATCTCAGGGTGGCAGACGCAGTGTGGTGCGTACCGAGAGGGTATATTAATTCAGCTCACTCTTAGATTTATTGATCTGCATCTGATCCTTCCTCCAATCTAACACCATAAGCGTTTTATCGGACTTGGGAAGGTTATGACGAGAAAGTACGCCACTATAATATGGTCTGTACAGTTGTTACGTCTAACGCCCTAATAAATGAGCATATAAACCTGCATCGCAAATCTTCCTCTCTTTATTAAACTCTGCAACAAGATTATCCGAAAAGAGAAGAGGTAAAAATTATTAACAAAAAAAAAGAAATTTTGGAAAAAATAGGGGTGGCACACATTAAAATACATATAAGTCAATAGTTGACGAGATAGGCGAGTTGATTCTAAAGTCGTAAAAAGTGTTCCCCCACCAACTTTTCAACTATGCGGTGGAAAATTAAGATAGTAGAAACTGGGTAGTAAACTTAGAAAATACTTTCAATGAAAATAAGTTTCAAAAAGATATGTAGTGTAGTTTTTGAGATATGGGATATTTAAGGTTACACGCTATTTTTTGAGCGTAGCGACCGAAGAAATAACTTTGTCTTTTATACTTACTACTTTGAGAAATACTAAGAAATAAACAATTTACGTTATTGCCCACTACGGAACCCTTCACTGTGCGTGGTCTAACGCGCAATTTGTATTTTTGTTGGAAATAAATAATGATCGCTATAAATTTGAACCAGAGGAGTTTCCAAAATTTCAAAGTCTTTTATTTGTACAACAGCTACAATATGCGTCTTGAGCACGGGCGCTTGGTCGTGTAAAAGCTGTACGCCTTTGCCCAGTTTTCCACGCCTTTCAAATTTTAATTATTCTAACTTAGTATTCTCCCGTTACGGAAATAACTTTTTCTTTGTAATAAAGCAAAAGGATTTCTTTTGAAGCCAAAAAAATGGGGTCATGAATTTTTCTGTCGATTGGGACACTCTGATCTTCGTATATTTCAATCTTGCCTAAACTCAGGCTCATGATGAGGAACCCAAGCGTGAGCATTCTCGGCACCCATCTTGCCTCCATCTGCACGCCTTTGACATGCCAAGACAATCCTGCAGAAAATTTAAAATCGTTGTATCTGTTACTCCAACTACTTCTGCCAATTGTTACTTTCTTAAATAATCATCTCCCGATAATTTTTTTTTATTTTTTCCGCAGTGGTTGTCTTGACAGGCCGCCCTATAATGGGCTGGTCTTCAAGTGACTCTCTGCTTTGTTTAAAGAGATCGTGCTAATTGTAAATCATGGATTACTCAGGGCAAGAGTCCCTGAAGACCGAAAACATTTCATGTAAATATTTGAGGAGATTTTGCCGGCTTAGTAATGACGGCGTCTATATTCCAAAAACTTATTGACCCGTCCGCGCATGCTGCGGTTTGGTTGAATGTGTAAAAATGTATAAATATTATTAAATACTTACTTTTTATTCCAGTGATACCTCACCAAGACTCTACATACTTATACACGGAACCTATTCCGCCAATCGGGTTCTGGATAGCACTTCAGGATGCTTCAATACCAAACGGATGCCTTTGGATTGCCCGAGGCTCCCACAAGTCGGGTGTTCATAGGCGACTCATACGGAACCCAGATAAAGACTCTAAACAAGCTCTGATTTATGATAAACCGGCACCAGTTTACCCGCAGTCAAGTTTTACACCAGTACCTGTCCGAAAAGGTGCGTACGTCTAACTACCTGAAAGTAGATAATAAAGTATATTTCTAACAACTGGTTATCAATACCCAAACAAAAAAAATAGGAAATTTAATGAAAACACGAATCTAATAAAAATACTTTAGAACAAGAAGTAAAAGGATTAAGTGGAAAATAATTTCTTGTCTTGAAGTCGTCACGTTTATTTTTTACGAATTTTGCATATAGTGGCGGCGTAATAAAATCTTTTTATCTTCTAATTTGATTGATTGAATCTTTTAATTTGATGAAGTGAATAAACGAGCTAAACGTTCACCTGTTGGTAACTGCAATGTCTCTCCATAACAAATGGTGTGTCACCTAAAAAAATTATGTGTGCACCACACTGCGCCCGTCGACCTGAGACATGAGTTCTTAAGTCTGATATCCTCAGTGATTACGCTAACTCTCAGTGCCCTTCATACCGAAACAAAGTAATGTTTGCACACTACTGCTTCACGGCAGAATAACTGGCCCTGGGGGTACTACGTAACTATACGGATTCCTGCATGGCCTTATATCTTACCACCAGTTAGTCCACCTACCAAGTTCCTTATGCCATACCCCGTTCGACAAACGGTCTGCATAGCGTGCATGTCATTACGGCAAATTCTGTGCTTGGAAAGGGCTTATTCTCCGAATTTTACAGGCAGATGACAATGATGATTAATAATCATATTTCCTAAAAAAGTAAAGTCACTACTAACGTCCCATTGCTGAGTCATTTTTTGGAGAGTTCTTTGGAGCTGGAAAGAGTCCGCCAGAATGTGAGCTGGCGAACTTCGCATATCCTGGAAATATTTTTGTTACTCAAAAATGCAGGTTTTTTTGACTAACAATTTTTGGGGTGCCGGCACTGGAGAACGGAATACGGTCACTCGTGTACGATGAAATTTTAACCCCTGACGGCAATATTCCATATAGTATATTTTTAATATTTGTATATACTATTATATGATAACATTGAAGGCGTTGTCGTGCTGAACGATTTAAGGCCGGAAGGGCCATCAGAAATGTCATTGTCACGGACCTACGCAAAACTTGCAGTGATGAAAACCAATCACTTGTACGTTGCTTAACTAATGGCTGATCGTTAACCACTAATCATCGAGTTCGTCCTTTCATTATCATTGAACTACAGTGTAAGAATGTTATTGAAATATTATATTCCTATGCAGGAATCCGCTAGGTACCTACACTCGTACCGTAAACTACCGCAATATTGCCTGAATTTTGAAGATTTTGACCTATATCGCAAAATTCACAAAACTGTACTGTCCATTCCAATGCTCGCGAAATAATGTTCAAATCATCATTTTCTTTATAGTGCTAAGCCTTGCAATGTATCTTTACAGAATTCTATGTTTTAACCGCTTTTGTAAGCAGGCAATGATTGGACCACTTAACCATAACTTTGCATGTTGCCCTAAAATAGACTGAAACATCTAATTTCAATTAGATTTCAGAATCATCATGTACCTAGCTACCTATCTTTAAACCATTTCATTGTTATTAATTTATCAAAATCATCGCGTTACTATCCCGTATACATGCCGAGGCAAAGTTGGAACAGAATTTTATTGAGTTTTTATACAAGCATTCAATAGAGCTCAGGGTTGTCACATGAAACAAGACAGTTTTACAGTAATTTATTAAAACGTATCAATGATTAAAACTTGGTTTAATTTTTTTTAAATAGGAGGAAGTTGGAATTAATTGTCACAAAAAAACGTAATTGCCGATCTCCACATACTCGTCACTAACTTTTAATTCCATAACACCAGTGGGCGAACCACTGTCTCCAGTGACTCTCAACGAAGTCCTAAGATAGTTAAAAATCTTAAAAACCGATCCGCGCTCGTCCTCGACGGCATAAACAACAGGGTGATGAAATGTCTAACTACGCCGCTATTGTGTCTCTTAGTTAATATTTTTAACGCGCTCCTCTCTAGCTGCTCCATCCCGGGCGCCTGGAAGGAAGCCGACGTTATAGGCATTCCAAAGCCTAACAAGCCTAGGAAAATTTCGACCAACTATCGCCCAATAAGTCTCCTCAACTCAATGGCAAAGATTTATGAGCGAATTATACTCAGTCGATTAAAAGACTATATTCTTACTAATAATATTTAATAACTAATAACCTTCTTCCCGACGAGCAGTTCGGCTTTCGCCCCGAACACTCGTGTACTCATCAAGTACATCGCTTGACAGAGCACATTCTTGAGAATTTAAATGACCGCTTTAAGGCTGTAGGCACAGGGGCCTTATTTTTCGACGTCGCAAAGGCACACTTGACAAAGTCTGGCACGACGGCTTGTATTACAAGTTGTATCACACTAAAGTGCCGGACAGACTGTGAACATCATACGAGCCTTCTTATCCAACCGCCTATCTCGATTCCGGATAGAGGGAACGCGCTCTTCAAGCCGCCCTCTCCGAGCGGGTGTCCCTCAGGGCCCCTGCCTCTCCCCACTCCTTTTCTCGCTATATACTAGCGATATTCCTAGAGACCCGAAAGTCAATCTTGCGCTTTTCGCAGATGACACGGCTCTGTACTATTCCGCCAAGTAATGGCCGCATTACTATTCATCTTCAAGTCGCAGCCGATCGCCTAGGCGAATGGTTCCGGAAATGGAGAATAGACGTGAACCCCGAAAAAGTGTAGTGAGCGTGAGTCTCGAGCGGCACGCCAAAGCCCGCTAGACGAATTCCTGTTCGAACGCCCTATTCCCTGGGAAATGAATATCAAATACCTCGGGGGTTACTTTAGACGCAGCGATGTCGTCCGCTGCACACCTTAAGAAAGTACGAAATAGAGCGGCTTTTATCTCAAGCCGACTATATCCGTTAACTTGCTCTTCAAGCAAAATGTGCTTAATACACAAACTTCGCCTCTATAAGACTTACATAAGACCCGTAATGGCCTATGCATGCGTCGCTTACGTCTCAGCACTCCCTGGCCACGATACGGTCAGTCACGATCCAGGCTACACTGTACACACAGTTAATAGCTTTAACATAACACACACCACGACGCGCGATCGCCGTAGACAGCGGCGCGTAGCAGTCGTCAATCACACCGCGTACTCAAGACATATCCGTGTTCCAGGGCAGTTCTCACCGCCCAGTTACTGACACACAAGTCGACAGTCCGAATGACAGTCGACTTAAAATTATTTTGAGATATTCGAAATCGCGCAAGCACGCAGCGAACGCGACAGACCGAATTTAGAGGTTTTTGTAGGAGTATCATTTATGTATTTATGTTTGAGTCAAACCAAACCTGGCACGCGGGCCCCTGGCCCTTGAGCACAGTATCCGATGTGGATGTAAGAGCCAAAAAGGCTACAACAATTACATCACCGAAATGATATATACTAACATTAAAATTATTTTGGTTCTACGTGCTCTCAAAATACTTGTTTCGCACACATCGGAGTGAAAATCATTAATCTCCTTTGTTTGTTTTACTAGTTACGTAAACGTGGCAACTCTACACTAAGACCCGTGGTTTCGATTACATATCCTAACTTTACCTAAGTGTATTTTTTTTTATTTCACAGGAATATTGCATACATGAGTTATTGAATGTTATAAAGAACTGTGTTAGCTATATGGAAGTGCTAGAAACAATAATACAATAAAGAAATTGTTCAAGTTACATAAAAGTTTTGAACAAGAAAAAGAAACTGGTCACGCCAGATATTGTTTGGCAAGGAATTACGTAAATTCTGTAACGTTTTACAAAATATCCGCCAGCTTCGTAAATTCTCAGATAAAAAATCTTTATATCTACTATATTTTGGTTTGCCAAGTGTACAACGTTTATGACTTATCAGGAACTTCCTGTTTTAGACAAAGTTGAGTATGAAAGGTAAAGTTGCGGCGGTTTACGGTACCACCGCAGTGTCAGTTATTCTGCAGTCAAGCAGCAGTGTGCACACGTTACTGTTTCTGACTGAAGGGTACTGTTAGCTAGTATAATTACAGGGTATGTGAGATAAATAAACTGATGTCTCAAGGTCTTCACACAGAAATGTTCTAGGTGACACAGCACATTTGTTAAGGGCAGACGTTGCACTTACTATCAGGTGGAAAACTTGCACGTGTCGTCATTTTCTTATAAAAAAATAGTAATAATGAAACGTTAATTCTTTTTTGTCTTACAGGTACCTGCATCTTATTACACGGGAACGTCGTACATAAGAGCGCGCATAACAGATCAGAAAACAGTCGCCATGCATACACCTTCCATGTAATTGAAAGGCAGAGAAACGCCTATTTACCCGATAATTGGTTGCAAGAAGGACCAAATGCTCCTTTCTTAAATGTTTATTCAACTCCTCAGATGATTTAATCAATTTTTCTTTAAGATATTTTGATAAAAAATAATACGAAAAGGATTATTAAGTTTAGTAGCCATTAGGTATTCATGGCGCTTTCAAATTTGGAAATGTATTAAAAACCTTTCTTTTGTTTCACTTTAGTGTAATAATAAAATTATACTTTGAGAAATCGTAATTGATTAGTTTGTATGAAAGTTTATTCGATCTGCTGTTAAATTAAGCTAATAAATTAAAAAAAAAAACTGAAAATGTTAACAAAAAGATGTGATGTTAACAATCATCAAGGAAGGAACCATTTTCCTTTTTTTTTCATTTAATTTTTTTAATAAAATATTTTTTTTTGTTAAGTCACAATGAAAAATATTTTCTATTTTCTTTATTTAACAGTAACAAAATGTTATTGATGAGCTTAAATAATAATAATTTCATATCTTTTTATAATAAGATGTGTTTAAAACTGTTACATTCATATTACCTAATAATATGTATGTACATAAATTTAATTTACAATCAAGTGTCCAAAGTTCTTCACCTTACTTATCTATGTAATTTTCTGTTTTTGGTTTTCATATTATACTTGCATGCTTATCATGTGATGTATCGCTATCAGCGATATTTATTGTGATAAATCGTTGTATTAAATATGTCATTTTAAAGAGTGTTTCTTTTCTTTTTTATCAGTGGCCTAGTGGACAGAGTACCTGACTTCTACGCTGCGGGTCCTGGGTTCGAATCCCAGTCAGTCAGTATTTTGATTGTCCCTGTGTTTCTGTCACTACATTCAATCTTACCTTTAATCCTTTCGCATGAGGGTTACATCGAGCTCAGGTAGGTTGAGACGAGTAAGTGCCTCTGTGTTTGCGCGTACACTTGTGGCACTATAATATCTCCTGCGCAGTTGATAACTCCCGACAATATTCTTAGGTTGTCGCCGTGGTCGAAATCGCCCAGAAGGAGACATCATCAGCCTATTAAAAGTCCACTGCTCAACATGGGCCTCTCTCAAGGTAGGTGGATTTGCCGTAATCACGCGTAAGGCAGGCGGATTGATAATTGCAGTAATAGACGCCTCGCACCACAAACGCTGCTGCCCGGGTTACGAGTCTGGCATTTTCAAGATGATTATTCCGTCATATATTGGGAGTCGTGAAATATGACTGATATTTTTTAGTCTACTGTTACGACACCCACGGGATGACATCGGTTGGCAGATTTCCATACGCTGTATACACATAGTTAATCGTAATTATGGCAAATAAAAATAAAGAAAATACCTTACATTTATACTATTACTGGATCGAGGAACTTATCTTAAAAATTTAAACATCATCATCTATTCGTTTATACAACAGGACTTGCGCTAACCCGTGAGAATTACTTTCTTTAAAGAATGTAAACAACTTTAAGGAACAGCTATCGTGCATGTTAGTTAAAGATGGCACTTTCTAAACAACAATTTTTTTTACGACAACATAAATTTTAAGAAATGCGTCGGCGATTGATACAAATTACCGAATTATATTAACTAGGATTACTATGCAGGAGTCCTTCCACAATAATATAGTACAGTTGTATATTGTACAATTTACAACTGTAAAATGTAAAAAAAGCAATATATATTTATATTGTAGTTTTTTACATCATACTGTTGTCGTCTTTATAAAAAATTGTCAACGTTTGATTGTAACTTTTAGTTCACCGGGAAAATTAAAGGGCGATATCGTAAGCAAAACAACCTAAAATATGCCGTTTATTCTTGCTTAGAAGAGTAAATGTTCCCTGGTAAATCCACACGAAAAAGCTACGCAAAAAATAATAATTAAAAGCTGAAGGTACTCCGGGTTAACTATGACATCAGAACATCTGTGACCTCAGTCTTTCTGTGACCATGGGTGCTACTCGAAGCGTCGGGTTATAAATAGTTATGTATAAGTTAGTTTTATTTAAATGTGTAGTATTCGCGTAAATAAAACAAATCATTATGTGAACCAGAGGTATGTCAGATACTTGACAGGGGACACGAAAAGTGTGGGACGACAGACCACACAACTCGTTTATATAAGTACACATATAATTTTAAACGACAAGCAATTTGGCTTTACAATAGGAAGGTCAATGACTAATGTCGGTGTTCATCTCGGTGTTCTACAGGCCAGGGAAGATTTTCACGACATCATCGGTGTGTTTTGTGATCTCTCAAAGGCTTTTTTTTAACAGTGTAGAGCATAATAATTTAGTTTCTGAAATAGTGCTTCTTCAAACACTTAACAACTTCTTCAAACTTGGAAAGAGGGCAAAACCCGTTAAACGCCACACAGATGTTAAAACAAAAAGCTTAAAAGAACAGTTGAAACAAGAAGTTCTCGAGTCGTTAAGAGACACTACTGTTACATCTACAAGAGGTTTAATACAAAGTAGGGATTTAAAAACAACATTGAGGGTGGAGATGGCACAATGCGATAAAGGTGGACCTACAGGTATGTCCATTTTAGTAGTTCTTTCAATGACGACACCTTGGATGCCTTAAGTTTTTTCATCATCATCATCATTTCAGCTCATCTTAGTCCACTGTTGATCGGTTCTTCGAGCTATATGGCCAGCCCGTTGCCACTTTAGCTTGCTGATCCATAGGGATATGTCGGTTACACTAGTTCTGCTGCGGATATCAACGCTACGGATTTTATTTCGCAGAGAAACTCCGAGCATAGCCTTTTACATAGCTTGCTGTGCAACTCCGAGCTTGCTCAAACGGTCTGCAGTGTAGGCCCAAGTCTTAGTTCCATAGGTCAACACTGGCAACACGCACTGGTTATAAACTTTAGTTTTTAAACGTTGAGGTATTCTCGACGAGAAGATGTTATGTAGTTTCTCGAACGCTGCCCGTCCTAGTTAATCCGTCGATTGATCTCTTGGTCGAAGTTGGACCTACCTAGTCGGACAATCTGTCTTGGGTATTATTTGTTCAATTATTCGTCGAAAACCTCGATCGTAGTGTTCCCTTCAACAACCGGTATATGTGTGACATGGACATGATCTTCGTCTTGTCCATGTTGATTTAAGACCCACCCGTTGGGAGACACTATTGTGGTAATTAAGCATAGTGCTAAGGACCATCAGCTATTCTGCCATAATAACTATGTCATCGGCAAATCGAAGGTGAGTGATGTATTCGCCATTGACGTTAATACCGTATCTTTTCCAGTCCAGTAGCTTGAAGACATCTTCCAATGCAGCGGTGAGAAGTTTTGGGTATATGACGTCGCTCCGTCTTACACCTTTCTGTAGTTGGATCAGTTTCATACTCTGATTCTGTACTCAGATAGTCATCGTAGCACTTGTATGCAAGCACTGCAACACGTCGATACACCGACAGTCAATCCGGCACCGCTGAAGTGACTGTAGCACAGCCCAAATTTTAACGGAATCAAAGGCTTTCTCATTGTCCACATACGCCAGACAGCGGGTGATCATCTTCTTCGGTCTTTTGTACAATCTGGCGAAGGGTAAGTGTATGTGGTCTATGGTACTAAAGCCTTTTCAGTAGTAGGCTGGAAGTAGACAAGTCTGCTTGAAGGACGATTCGTAATGAGTTTCGAAAACAGCACATAGATGCGGCTCAGAAGCGATATCGGTCTCTTCAAGATGTTATTCGGCGGCCCCTCTTGAAGAACAGGACAATTCTCCACGCTTCTACTCCATGCTTCCGGAGTAGCGCCGACGCGGATGACGGAATTGAATAGCTTCTGAGGGACTACTAGTGTCGGTTTTCTCCGCTTTCAGAAGCTCCGCAGTAATTCCGTCCTCATCCGGCGCTTTGCCATTGTTAAGCTATTTCAGAGCCATACTAATCTCGCTCAGACTGACGTCCGGGATATCATCGGAATAGTGACGTACAAGTTTTGCTCTTGGGTCGGTTGGTTGTGTAGTGTGACAGCTGTCCGTAAAATCGCTCGATCTCATTAAAAATCCCCGGTCCAGCGGGAATAAGTGCGGCTCCAAGATTTTACTCGTCGGTCATCAGCGTGCGTGCGTTGAAAGTTGCCAGGTCCAGTTGTGGTTGGTGGTAGCAAGATCACCTCCGGAGATTCTTTGCACCCCCTGTCCCGCCGTTACAATGACCGCTACCGTAGCTAGCGGGACCGCCGGAGACTAGAGGCCGTTGTGTGTTTATACCTCCAATCTGGGGAGGTTTGACATAGTTTCCACGCTTGGCAGGCGGTTTGGAAACCGCAGTTGTTTTATTAGGATATTTCGGGAAGATGCTCCTGCCCATCTCCTTATTTTAATTTTCCCTCTCTCGGCTTACGATACCAACTGGACGGGATAGAGTGATAGATTCTCCTACGCCGCAACCACACGGCAATAAAGTAAGTTTTTTTTAAGATTCGATTATCTTAATTTAAAACATATTATGTATATTTTATAAGATTACCGGGATGCTTTTAGTAATAGGATTCATTTGTGTGTTCCTAGCAGCTCAAGCATATTGTGTAAGTGCGTATTGTTCTGTTCCTTCTACATAATTTGACTTGTGATGTTGATAATAAAATAGTGAACACATTTATTTTTTACTTTTTGTATAGCATACATGCCATCGTTATAAGTAAAAATATGACTCTTTTGTATTTGGGGTTGTTTATAACTATTTACGAACTGTAAATCAGCTTTTTTTTATTGGTGAAAGGGACAAGACGAGCAAAACGTTCACCTGATGTTAAGTGCGACGTCCGCCCATAGCAGTGTTGTGTCACCCAGAATATTTCTGTGCAGCACCACTCTGCGCCCGTCCCCCGCGACATCAGTTCTAAGTCTCATACGCCCAGTGATTACGCTAGCTCTCAGTCCGAACAAATCTAAACACAGTAATGTTTAAATTTGAATTAAATTTGTATTTATTTAATCGCAATTTGTGATCTTGGCTTTATTTTTATGTTTGATCGATCGACGACGCTTTTACAAGTGATTTTTGAAAGAAACTGTTTTCTTGGGTTTTTGTATATCAATGATTTTAAAAGATTATTAAAGTAATACCTACCTTTCCCGTATTTCAGAATAAATAAACCAGACTTTTATCAGCCCGAAAAAGTATATATCAGTACGAAAATGTAAAAAAACCGTAAATCTACATATCTTTAGAGAAACAGCAAGAGATATCGTGTTAAAATTAACCTATTATTCTATGACCTACAAGTCGATATTCCTGTAATAATTTCATGCTAGATTCGAAACAAATTGTGATAGTCACTGAAGCAAGGCACGGCAATGTAAGGCAATTAGGGATTTAAAACCTTGAAATTTAGCAAAGTTTTTCTTATTTTTTTGTACGTTGCCCACATGGGTTCATTTTAAAGAAATAAATTGTATAGACCTAGATCCTGTACCTAGAGATCTGTAGTTCTTACAAATAGTTGTTCCATGTCGAAATCGAACTTGCGACCCCTAATAAAGACGTCACAGTGGTAACTTAGCCGCCTAGTCTCATAAAACAAATTAAAACCCTGAAATCATTAATTACTAATTCTATATGTTAATTTTCATCTTACGTTTAAAAAATTCGAGAACGGTTTAACATATGTATATGGTTATTGGTAAAACCTAACAAAAATCTCTGCTCACTCATGATAAATATAATGTTACGGGACGAAACACCAAGGCGCCATTCTTACTCGCACTTGGCCTTTATTGTTATTCTTCATAAATTAAACTTACTTCTTAAATTATTCTTATATTAAAAAGCAAACTCCGTTATATTAACATATAGACAATGTTATATATATATCAAGTCCATAAAATGTTCAAATGTGTATTATATTTACGTTTATACCTTGTATTTACGGCATGTGTCGAGTTATAGCTTAGTCCCATAAAATATTGTTGAATAAATATTTACTGCACTAAAAAACTATAGTAAAATTGGTCCTAAATTCAAACTCTTTAGCCTTTTCATACCGTCGCGAGGGACAATGACCCCAATGTTTTTGACAATGTTCGTTATATGAGAAACATGCAGTGATAAAAATGTTGGTTGTAGTTGCGCTGTAGATAAGATTATAAATAACGAAACAGAGTGCAAGTATCCACAATAAATACTATTATTAACGCTTGGTATCGCTAACAACTGACATCACCAAAAATGCAAACATAATTCTTTAATATTTCTTCGTGTGTTACAGTAGGTACATTCCAAGAAAAGTCAAAAACTTTCAAAATTGCAATATTTCATTAACTTAATTAGCTACCGTTACAGGTAGTAAAACTACTTTTCAGAAGTTCGCCTAGATAGCCACGGCACGGTGCCAGTTTTTCTGTCGCTGAGCAGTACCTATTAGTGTTTATGCGGTATACAGAGTATACCGGTTTAAGGGGCACCGAAGCCAGTGGAAATATTAGGCACATGAGACTGACTAATGTCTCAGGGTGACGAGCGCAATGTATACATACATACATACACAGGAAAGAGGTAGGTGCCTATCGGCTAATATAATTTCGCATAATACTTTTAATTGATTTTCTCGTATAACTTATGATATTAGGTAATATTGTATAACGTAATTTATTAAGTATTTAAATCGGGTGCAATTTTCTATTCCAAATGTTCAATATTCCTGTCACATCTTTATAGATATTCCCTTTTTCTTCCTATCCATAATCGCCTCCAGAAAAGAACGCAAACCTCGTTAGAAATGAAATCATCAACACCAGCGCCGCACATTATGAACAGGACACAATTCTAAAAACCCTGCGTTGCAAATTATAATTAATTGATTAATTACAACGCTCTAATTTTACAAAATTGCTAACTAAAAGTGCTAGATCGTGTCATCGAACAAACCAGCAGAAAATCATGCCACTGCAAAGAAAAACCGTCTACATGCCCACAAGGTACGTGAAAGCTATCAAATTATATACGAGGGACATCCTGATTTTAAATCCATATTTATTCCGCAAACGCATCCCAAACCACACTACTACACCAAACCACTGGGCAGACAAGGCACATACAATCAGAACTTGTTCGTCACTTACTATAATTTAAATAACCACGTAGCTGGTGGATAATATACTTAGAATATACTTGTAGAGTTCACAGTAGATATGTAATGATTAATGTTATATAACCATATCACGCAAGACGCATGACTAAGCATTCCATTATATACATTTGTAGTCAAGTTAATAATGTAGTTTTAGCAGTTCTTCTCACTGCATAACATGGATGATTAATTATTCATCTTAAGTAAGCCATCTCTAGGTGAGACATTATTACTGACGATGGAATCATCTGTGCTTAAGATGGCTTTTGTTTAAAAAATGATGTTGATGTCTTTACATCGTGACAAGACATTTAAGGATAATTAACAATAATTCAAAAAACTAGCGCTTTTTCCAAATAATTTCATCTGCCCGTTGGCGGAATTTCTAGTGTTTCGTACTAAAAACGGAAGCCTTATAATTTCGTTCTGTTCATATATCCCAATGTCGCAACCATTTTACTTAAAGACTATTGGCACTATATAGATGAAATTTTGAAGGAAACGTTTTTTTATAAACCGCTATACAATGGTATAGTGAAAAAGCGAAAAAAATAAAAGGTGGCAAACATTTAAGCACATTTAGGCCAATAGTTGACGAAATATGCACTCCTAAAGTCGTTAAAGTGTGTGTTTGCAACTTTTCAGAAAGGCGTTGGAAAATCCAAAAAATTTAGGTGATAGAACCTAGAAAACAAAAATTTTAAGATATGTCATGTAGCTTTTGAGATATGGCATATTGTCGGGTACAAGCTATTTCGCACTACGGAACCCTTCACTGTGCTTTGTCCGACACGCACTTGGCCGGTTTTTTAAACCCATAATATAATGCTGTTTTACCTATGCAGTAACCAAATCGTAGGCGATTATTATTCAGTCATATTTATTGATTTATTCATTGTTTGTTTATGGAAGAAAAGGGACTAGACAAGCAAAACAGTAAGTGCCACGTTCGCCCATAGCAATGATGTGTCACTCAAAATACTTCTTTGTGGTCTGTCCACACTGCGCCCGTCCCCCTGATACGTCCGTTCTTAAGTCTCATATGCCTAGTGATATTGCTAGCTATCAGTGCCCTTCAAACCGAAACACAATTTAATTATTTATTGTATTCCCATCATCGAAAAAGGATTAAAAGTACCGTTTTAATGCCTTTTGGCATTCTCTCCCAGTCGACCAGGACATGGAGAATGGGTTGCCAAAAAATATAGGGATATATAATATTACTAAATACTTCCAACTAATAAAAAATATTACCATATACATATATATATTTTCGATTTCATATTTTTTACAAATTTAGATCTAAGTGAAAGTCTATCGGATGACGGTTCAGTGACTATGGTGGAAGGAGATTCTCCTGATCCAGAACTCTAAAAATTTCAACGACGCATAAGAAGTGTTGAACACGGGCCTTATAATGAAGAAGAGGGAGTCAAACGATTGTCAACAAAGCTTTGTCTTAGGTTATCTCGCATTTTCAACGTTGTTGCCGCATATATAGGTACATTCGGCATAAAACTACCAAAGTTTCATCATAGCTACCTATAAAAAAGCACTTAAGATTTCTGGTCTTCCCCTGATCCGATCACCCGGTTTGGCGGTTAGCTACACTTTACTTTCTACACTTAATTTGCCAACGCACAGTGTCGACCGCGTGGCGTAGTGGTTTTTATGCCGCAGGTCCAGGGTTCGAATCCCAACCAACGTCAACATTAGTTCAAATACATAACATGTTGATTTTCGGGTCTGGTTGTGTTGTGATTGTCCTCGTGTTTCTGACACTGCATACCTACCTCCGATCTTATCATGAGCGTTACATCGGGCGCGGACACGTTAAGATTAGTGAGTGCCTCTGTGTTTGCGCGTACACTTGTAGCACTATGTGATGAAAATTCGGCAAGGAAGACGTCAAATCACAGCGTCCACGCATGTAATGCATGTACAAGAGATTTTTTTGCAGAAATTTCAATGGATATAGAACTGATCGATAACACTGCCAAAAGGACCGATAATATGTAGTTGACGGAAATGCGTACAGTGCAGGGCAAAGGGAACTTAAGACCTGATATCTCAGTGTGACGAGCGCAATGTGGTGCCACACAGAAATGTGCTGAGTTGACACAGCATTTGTTACGTGCAGAAGTTGCACGTACCATCAGATGAACGATTTGCTAGTCGCGTCACGATCTTCCATATAAAAAATAGCCACAGAACAGACGGGGTCTTCATAACAACGAAAATGTTGTTCAGTTTTGTAAGAAAATTCTGTTTTATTTTTGTTAGCTTCGGACGAAACTTTTTGTTCGATATAAACCTAGCTTTCCTAGGCTTCACGATAAAAATGATATTTCTATATAGAGTTTTAAAACATAGATCACACTGTACGATCGAAATATATTAGAAGTTTACAATTTCTTAATTTAATAGTGCCGTTCTTAGTTTTAGTGTCGTAGTCAGTACTAGTAGTAAAACAACATACATACTATCACGCCTTTTACCCATATAAGGGTAGGCGGAGACCACAAACGCAGCCCACTTTTCGACACCGCGGGAAACGGGACGTGACGGATGGAGAACCACGTCGCTGTCATTCTAACACGAGTCAAAAAAAATCTTACTCCCCAATGCGTTCCCATGAGCATTATTAGAACATTATTCTGCAGGAATAAAGGCTGTCCGTACAGTACCTGAGTCGCTTCTTACGACCACGGTAGGAAAAAGGTAGTTGCTGTTCTACTTTGCCGGACACCTATCGGCTTGGCGGTAAAACGACAACGGTACTTAAATATAGGAGTACTTACCGTTAAATAGATTTTATTATAATTCTGAAGTCAATAAGAAAATTGTCGAGGCTAACAACCTTTATATGGACTGACAAACACGATGTTGGTCTATTAATCACTAAATACTAAAATCAACCGTAAGAATTTATAAAGATATACTTCTATATATATATTTATAAATATTAGATAATTTATAAAGATATATATTTAAACTACTCAGTAATAGATCATAAAATGTATTTACTGATACAATCAATGAACATACAGTTTAAACAATGGAAATGCCTTAAATCACTTTCTATTACCAATGTCCCTTATTACTTAAAAAGTCATGTTACTCGTAAATAACTATTCTACTTGCCCTTATTTGATTACCTACCTAAATCTATGATAATTAATGATTGTACTTGTAATTAGCAAAAATCCAGACCCTCGATACATTTTTTGAATATATATGTATATATTATATATATATATATATATATATATATATATATATATATATATATATATATATATATATATATATATACACCAATTAACAACAGGCCAGACAAATGCTAACTTCGACTTTCTAGACATTACTTAATAGAAAGGTTTATTCATTATAAATAGCCGGGTTCTCTTTTAATAAGTTGAGCAAAATGTTGAACGAGTTTCTTCATTATAAAAACGGTACTGCGTTGGAAGGGTTTCTAGAGACTTTTTCATAAGTATAAGAAAATAAAAATAGCAGTCTTGAAAATTGTTTTATATTATCTTATACTTGCAATCTAATTAGTGCTTCCATTATTAGGTCTCAAGAGCAGCTATCGAACAAAAAAGCTTCTTAGCGCCGTCAGTGTGTGTACTTCAACAATTTAAATAACCTCTTTACCTGTTTTTATTAACGGGGCTTTCTATTTCAAACATTACTAAGAACGCTTAAGTTAACAAAGATTTTCTACAAAATTACAAACGTCTGTTTCTCAACGTAGGTAGCCCAAGGGCAAAGCACTCGCTTTAAATTTCATATCGAGTTATGTAGGTTCTATCCCGGTACCAGTAGGTACTATTAAAATTGTTAATTACAATTTCAAGTGCCGATTAGATATTAACTTGTATGTTATATCAGGATATACTAAGAAATCTCTACACCTAACAAATTTCATCAAAATTAGTTTAGCCGTTTTAAAGCGGAGAGAGAATTATAAAATTTCGCTAAATGTTGAATAGCTATCCTACTGAATCCGTTCCGGGATAATCATATTTTATTCTTAGAAAAAGAAAATTTCTTCAAAATCCGTTTAGTCATTTTAGTATGTGGAGGTAATTATATGAATTACGCTCCAGATGTATCCAACAGGAACCGTGCATTTTTCCGGTATAAAACATAGCATGTTATATTTTCATCGATGAACAATATCTATGCAAGAAAAATTATGATAATAGAACAATATATATGCAAAATGAAACTATCCAAAAATTATGACCCACGGGTCCATTGCTGCGTGAAAGAAGGACAAACCAAGAAACACGGACTTGTCTGGTATAAATGTAGGAATACAAAGAACGCACTCAAATCTAGAGGTCGTAGTTTAAGCGTTATTACAGATATGGCGTGATATGGCGGGCGTTCACACTTTCGGAGGAAATGCGATATCAATGTACATTTGTGGTCCGTACATCCGAGCGACAATGCGTGTCACCACCGGGACCCTCTTGCTGCTTACCATCACTTGCCTCCTCTGTAAGTGTCCTTGTTTCATTCTTTGCTCTGCTAATATAAATTAAAATTCATAGCGAATTCTAGCAATGCCTTTCCTTTTCGTACTGTAAAACATGATCTTTGACTATGTTTTTTTGTCTTTTTTGTGGTTAAAGTTGAGTAGAAAACGTGTTAAAGGGCAAACACTTACATTTACCAGTTTTACTAAAAAAGTAATAAGTTTCATCAAAATTGTATAATATTTTCGAAACGCTAGCGACACAATCTTAACTTTAACGTTTATCAATTACATGATGTTCAATGTTATTACTTACCAATAATGCCTAGTCATATATGTGTTATTTATTGATAATTCAACTTCCTGCTTTGAAAATCATTTTGACAATCTGTCCGGATGAGAATTGATTTTGCTTTCCAGATAAAACTTACAAAAGTTAATTAGTCGAAGAAACCTAACTAAAAAAACTAAAAATAATATCAGTAATTTTCAAGCAAAAATGTATTGGAAAAGCGTTGAGAAAACCAAGTTAATTGAATTTACCGAGTTTAATTACCCTTGATATCTGCAAATGAAAGGATAGACAAAGTATATATACATAGCCGTTTATTTTACCATTTGTTTTTGTTTCATTTGAAATATTAAATGGATGGTGGGTTGAAATGTTTTACAGTGATAAAAATAAACAACAGGAATATTTGCATTAAGTGTCTAAAACATTAGATTTTATTTGGCTACATAGTGAAAACGGCAAGTTAGCGTAGTACACGCTTATTTTTATATAAAATATTAACGTCAGATCAATTGCGTAATTTAGGCTATATTCATATATTATTCAACCATTATGCCATTTTAATTTTTCTTCTATTTCTCACCTTCGTTATATAATATTATACGCATTGTGGGTCCATTGTACACTGTACACACATACTCGTAGTTGTATTCCAAAGTGGCAGAATTTGCCGCAATCCACTCCGATCACAATTACCTTGGATGCTGCAGCCTGCAGCATTACTTTGAATAATTTATATTCGAGAAGATTATACCGCTACTTCCCAATGGCATATTTTTTAAACATTTTTCTGAGTCGACCTTTACGACACTCACGAAATAACTTTCACTGAAGTCGCCACAAAAATTTGGGCTCATTTAAAAATTTACCTCAATTCATTTTTTAATTAAACTAATTTTACGGACCATGCGAGGTTTCTGTCTTGAAACGTTCCAGTGACCACCGTAATATGAAAAGGTGAAGGTACCCGGGATTGACTATGACATAATTACTGGTTGAAGGATTCCAACGCAGAAATCTGTCAAAGTAGGTACCACTCCAGGGACAGTTATTCTGCCGTGAAGCAGCAGTGTGCTAACATTATGGTGTTTCGAATTGAAGGGCACTGACAAATAGCGTAATTACTGGGAATCGGAGACTTAAGAAATGATGCCTGGGGGACAGGCGCAGTGTGGTGCTACACAGAAATGTTCTGGGTGACACATCTGTTGTTAGGGGCAAATGGAGCACTTAACATCAGGTGAAGGTTTTGCTCGTCTTGTCAAAGTTCTCCAAAGACACCAGGGAGTCAAACATCTCAATCATTTCCATGGGGACTGTAAAGCTCTCGAAACGTCAGGTTATAAATTATTTAAAATAATAGCGATAAGAGCAGAAAAATTCCTTTTATTAAATGTATATAAAGTATTCGCGTAAATATAAGAAGTTATTGTAATGACAATACATTTTCCTTGACTTTGGCTTATATAAGTCTGTTCCGGTCGCTGTTTTTAATATCCATGGTAATATTATAAATGCGGAAGTAACTCTCTGTCTTGTCTCTTCTTTCTGTTTGTTACCTTTTCACGGTTCAACCGCTGAAACAATCGTCATGAAATTCGGCACAGAGATTGCTTGCATACTGGAAACGGACATCGGATTCTTTATATCCCGAAAAATCCATTTTTTCCCACTGGATATTTTAAATGCATAAATACTCGCGGGTGTAGCACGCGGGCATCAGCTAGTACAATATAAATGTTATGCATTATAACATTTATATTGTATTATATATGGTCGGCATTGTACACAGTTGTGTCATAAATTAATTAGCTTTCGTTAAGCAAAGAAAAATCTTGTTATAAAATTATGATTTACGATGCAACGGTCTTAGTAAACAATTGTACATTATCTTCGGCCTTGGCACGCTAACAATTAGCTTTGTTTACTTCTGCGAACTAAAACATATCTAATGTCACAAATAATAGCTCTAGGCCCAGCGTTGCTCTATTTACTCTAATAGCTAATTAATTTACTAGATCTTGAGGCAATTATTTTGTAAATTCTGTAAATTTATTTATATATAAAGCACTTGCTTTACATATAAATATGTAAATGACTAGCGATCCGCCCCGGCTTTGCACGGGTAGATATAAATTCGTGCTTTATTTGGACAAATAGAACAACAATAATCCCTTCACTAACCTTTTTGTAGCGACTATGCTCATCGGCGGCTCTGCAGCTGGTCAGGTGAGATTAAGTTAACAAAATAATGTTTTATTTATGGGAACATAAGCCATGAAAGTTTAGTCGCTCATAGCTTCCTTGTAAACAATATTTTGATGTCGTGTTAGCAAAATAAAACAACCGCTCCGACCGCTACGCAAAGGGAGCCGCGCAGCTCGATGATGCCAAAGTCGCATGAGACCAGGCGGCGCGGGGTTCGAGACCGTGGCCGCTGTATTTATTATAGAGCGTTACAAAGTTTTAAATAAAAAAAAAAATATATAAATAAAATTACAAACCACTGTTCAATTGTTTCTAGTTTACAAAAAATAAAATGGTCTGGAGTCCAATTGCGCGCAGCGCGGGCGAGCGTATGGCTATTCGCTCACAGCATTTTTCCGCAGCATTATTACTTTTAGCATTTTCATACCCATCGTAACTTCTAAACGATAGGTCCGATTTGAATAATTTATTCAGAAATTTACATGTACATTATCAATCTTAACTATAAAACTATTTAGTAGGATAAGGATTAATGTTATGATACGAATCTGAATGAATCTGAATCGGATGAATAAGTCGATTCTACCCATGTTTGATTGACTAATTTGAACAAAAAGTGGTTATTGTGACTTAACTATAATAATTAGACATATAGCCTCCCGGACTTTTTTATAAGTAATGATGAGTACTATGAAAATGTACTACATTATTTTATTTATCATCAATAGTTTTTGCAGCGCACGCCATATAATGACTTTTATTAGTAAAATTTTGATACCTCGAGTTACATCATAGTAATTATCGTAGGGATCTCAGTTTTTTATTAAATTAAATATAACTCATGGTAAACGCTGATAATGTAGCTGTATATAGGTAAAAGAATTTTTAAAATCGGTTCAGTAGTTTTTGATTTTATTAATTACAACCAAACATAAAAAAAAAAATCTTTTTTCTTTATAATATTAGTTTAGATTAGGCACGGCCTTTTTTTTAATTGATAAAGTGACGAGACGAACAAAACGTTCACCTGATGGTAAGTGCAACGTCTGCCCATAACAGACCCATGTTATTTAGAATATTTCAGTGTAGCACCACACTGCGCCTGTCACCCTGATACTTAAGTTCTTAAGTTTCATATGTCCAGTGGTTACACTAGCTCTCAGTGCCCTTAAAACCGAAACATAGCAACGTTTGCACACTACTGCTTCACGGCAGAATAACTGGCCCTGTGGTGGTACCTACCTAGACGGATTCTTGCATAGGAATCCTACCACCAGCCTAATAATTTATAATACACGGATGATCTTGGTTCGATGAGTTCCGGAATCACATATACAGTTATTTAAAATTTTAAGTAATTTTTTTACCACGTGCTTGGTTCTGAAGAAATATATGATACGAAAACCTGTGTTTGGGAACATTAAATAGTTCCATTGAAAGTCCGCTAACCCGCTCTGGAGCAGAATGGCGGATTATTTCCGGATCCAAAACGTATGTCGCCGTGGTCGGAAATGGACCAGGAGGACATAAACATCATTAGTTCACTAGTTTTTAGTGAAATCTGTTTGTTCAGACTGACTAATAAAAAAACTCAAAATGTTATCGTTCAAATCACTCAAGATGTCATCAAAAAGTCAAATATATCTTTAGAACTTAGACGGTGTTAAACTAGTTCCGGCCATATGACCGAGAACTATACATTTACAAAATGTTAATGTTACTATTCGGCCTCCTCAATTATCGTCAAATTTGATAAAATATACATACTGTAATTAACCATCACGATAATATAATATGTAATAATTTCTGTAGTGAAATAATTAACTACATCCAAAAAATTACCTTGGAATAAAAAGCGTGCTACAATTTTTTTCTTTATTTAAGACCGTAATGACAACTCCGATCTTCACGGCATAATAACTGGTCTGGATCGGAACCTACTTAGGCGGATTCCTGCATAGGAATCCTGTGAAAAGATGACGATGCCGTATGGTGCCGGCGTAGGAATAGTATAGATTTTTTTTTTCAATATATATATATATATTATTTACATAAAAAAGCTCCACTGGTTCGCAAAGAAATGCCTCTGTCCTGGGAAGGGCCAGTAAGAAACCCAGCGGAATTTTTTTTTCAGTTATTTTAAAAATAATATACAATTACAGCAATATTGAAGATGTAGAAATAGCTTGGCAGCGATTATCTCATTCCCAGGGGTTATCATCATCCATGTGCCCCTTAATATTATAACCCTTCTTAAAAAGTCTTTGTTTATCAAATAGTTTGAGCTTTATGATTGAAAGACTTTGACTTTGTGTAGAAAATCAGCAATTCCATCTCGTACCGTTGCTTCTGTAAGAGTCGGCGAAGATGATGTCATGGCTTCCGTTAAACGGCGAAATAACCATCTCGAAAAAATCCATACTAAACACAGACCTGACAACGGGAAGTAACGTCTGAGGCTGAGGTGTGAGGCATCTGTACTGTTCATTAATTAATATATAATTTTAGTATTGTAGATTATATAACTTTTAATCAAATATCAATACTGGTAGGAATCCTTCCTATGCAGGAATCCAGGGTCGTGTTTCGGTTTCAAGGGCCAGTGCCCCCAGAGCTAGTGTAATCACTAGGCATATGAGACATAAGAACTGATGTCTCAAGGTAACGGGCGCTGTGTGGTGGCATTAATGTTCTTGGTGACACGGCGTCTGTTATGGGCAGATGTGGCACTTACGATCAGGGGAAAGTTTTGCTCGTCGCGCTTCGTCACTAATGATGAAAAAAATGCAAATTAAAGCGTCGCGTTACGTCTATCCGCATAGTTACTAATTTCTACAGTTTTTCAGATTTTACGCAGGATTCCTAAATATTTTAGAAATAAACAGTAGCTTAGATTGCTCTCTAAAAAGTCTACCTACCTACCTGCCAATGAAACTCCTGTCAGAATCGATTTAGCTGTTTCTAAGATTATCTCAGACAGACACACAAACATTTTAAAAGTTCCTGTTTGAGTTTAGGTATCCTGCAAATTTATATAGGACTGGCTGTGTCACGTGGTTTCGACCGCGTAAAAAAGCCGAACCCGACCCGCGGAACCCTAACCATTTTTTTAAGTTACCCGCTGTAATATCAGCTATCTGTCTGTGAAAGTCCCGTCCAAATTGGTCTAGCCGTTTCGGAGATTGGAACAAACAGACAGACAGACAAAAAAATTCTATTTTTTTTCATAAGCACTGTATATACTTTCATAAGCATTGAGTAAAAAGCTGTTATTTTGTTATTACAAACAGACATTATTTGTATAGATTAAGAAAAAATATTTATTGCGAAATCATAGACAGGCTGGTATATATTGACAACACAATTTAAAATAAGAATCTACAAATTATAACTAATGTAAAACATGAAATCCTAAACTGACTAATCTATAATAGTAATGATAATTAATAACCTACAATAATGAACAAAAATTAAAAAAATAAAAGTTTTCAACGTTAAAATAACAATGTTTCTGACAATTGCTATGAGTTCAATGAAATATGCATCCAGACCATTTGATCATACAGAGTTTTAAGATACGATGTATCCTGTAGCACACAGTACCCACATACATAACGAACAATATGACAAATATTTGATATAATTTCGATGATGTTTCGGCTTTTACAGCTTTATCCAATAGCTGTACCCGCGGGCCCAGCCAGGTTTAGTTTGACCAAAACTAATATTATAAACATAAATAACTCCCATATTTGCCATCTACGTTCATGTCGACAAATGTTTGTTTTTTTTTGTGTGTATAATACGGTGTTAGCCCGGTGGCTTTAACTGTTTCATCGGAAATGACTGGGAATAAAAAAAAATATTTAAAGAAATCTTGTCAATAAGTCATACAACGGCGGAGAATCTTATTACGGTCTTAACAATTCAGAAAAGGACGTCATTTTCCAAACGCCCTCTATTGATACTCGTAATTAAATCTCTCTCTCTCTATTGATACTTGAAATTAGCTATTGTTGTACTTTGACGGCGGAAGTTTATAGCAAAGTAGCAACTAATTAGCCTATTATTAATTGGACAAACCACAGTACGACGAAAAATTCTCTAAGTTTACATTTCAGTCAATCAATTCAGAATTCGGCCGTTCGTCGTGTTATTCTACATGACTTTTGTGTTACTTTTGACACTAATGAAAGAATTTTTCCTTTTCGGCTCCAGCACCAAGTTTTGCAAACGAAACGATCGTTTGCAAAACTTGGTGCTGCCACAATGCCGCTGGTTGCAATACATGAACTTATGGAACATGGAATGTTGTGATAAGCAATCTGTTGCAGTGCCCTCGTCATCAAGAGACATCGATTCTTAAGTCTCATATGCCCTGTTATTGCACAAGCTTTAATTCGGTTTGAAGAGGACTGAAGCTTGTGTTTTGTTTACACACCACTGTTTGACGGCAGAATGGCTAGCACTGCGGTAGAACCTACGTACGCGGATTCCTGCCACCAGTATAGTATAACAATTGATTTCGAGAGATCTTTTAAGTGTTATGAAGACTGACCAATTTGCCATCAGCTGGGACAATTAAAAAAAAACAATGGATTACTGCGTTCTAATTAGGTTAGAACTAGGGATGTTACGGAGCTTCGACTTCGATTCCGAAAGGTCACAACTTCCGATAGGTTTTACACCTCCGACTTCGGCTCCGGCAGTTTTTAATCGGAAGTTGGTTTAACGTCAACAATTTGATTTTAAAGGGCAATAAAACTAAATGTATAAAATTTACAACACCAAATGTTAAACGCATGGAAGTAAATGTACTCGTAAATGGGGAAGATTTTAGCCTTGTGGATACCACTGCCTTTCTTGGAATAATTCTAGACGCGAAACTTCAATGGGGCCCCCATATATCTAAACTAGCAAGAAGACTTAGCTCTGCAGCTTATGCTGTGAAAAGAATTAGAAACTTGACTAATGTTGAAACTGCTCGATTGGTATATTTTCGTTATTTTCACAGCATAATGACTTATGGTGTTTTGATACGGGGAAATGCGACTGACGTAGAGTTGATTTTTGTTTTCAAAAGAGGGCCCTAAGACCTATAAAAAGAGGGCCCTAAGATCTATTTATAATCTTGGCTCTAGAGTGTCTCTTAGAAATAAATATCTTAACCTTGGCCTCTAAATATGTATATGAAAACGTGTATGTATGTACATAAGAATATTAATCACTTTAATAAAAAAAGTGTTGGTCATAATGTGAATATCAGGAACAAGCACAAATTAATTATGCCAGTTACCCGACTTCACCGAGTCAGTAACTCTTTCATGGGGCAATGTATACGTTTTTACAACAAAATCCCAGAAAGTGTACAAAGTCTTTCAATCAAAAAGTTCAAACTACTCGTATTTGTTAAACAAAGACTTTTTAAGAAGGGTTATTATAATATTAAGGAATACATGGATGATGATAACCCCTGGGAATGAGGTGATCGCTGCCAAGCTATTTCTACATCTTTATAAAACTGCTGTAATTGTATATTTAATATGACTGAAAAAAAAATCTGCTGGGTTTCTTACTGGTTCTTCCCAGGACAGAGGCATTTCTTTGCGATCCAGTGTAGCTTAAAAAAATGACGTTCAATGAGTATTATGTAAATGATCTATATTGAATAAAAAATAGTCCATTCTATTCTGTTTTATAGTATTGACGCTCTTGCAGAAGGTTGGCATTGGCAGCAGCAGATCTAGCAATCTTAAAAAGTAAAGTATCAGCCTATAAATGTCACACTATTGAGCACAGGCCTCCTAGGGCTTCCTACCAAAGCCCTATCTAAAGTTGGCCTCCCGCCGATTCTTCGACTCTGTCGCCACGCACCCCAATCCACCGGTTGTAAGTGCCGCCACATACGGGGGTTGTATGTGGCGTTACAACAAAACTCGACTCGTGGGAAAAGGAGACCGAGGCATGTCCTCGAGGACCCTGACGACGCGACCACTAGGGCCCAAGCGCCCTACTCAGCACGACACAAAGACACAACACAATCAACATCATACCGCCCCCGCCGTCGGAGAGGGCGTATCAAACAAACTTATTCGAGATACCGCCGCATCTCAGGCCGGTTTTCCCCTAGCAATAGTGCCAATAACAGAAGCGTCGCTGGAGTTTCTTGCGCCATTCCTTCTCCAGCGGAAAGGCAATCCAAGTTGGTGGTAAACGCAGTAAATAATAATCCTGATAATAATAACAAATTCAAATAGGCCCCTTGCGTCTTGCCCAATGCGAGTTGGCGGACGTCTCATGTCGAAATATGAAAAATGCCTGTCAGCAGGTGGTAAATCGGTACTTAAAATTGCAGAACAATTTTAGAGAATGAAATTTAAGGCGAAAGCCCGGCCCCTGAACTATATACAAAGCATCGACGCTATAAAATTAGTCTTTCTGTCACATTATGTGTACCTGATTTGTCGAATAATCTAATTTCTGCAAGCAAAATTACGGATTATGGCTATAAGGTTCTATTTGAAAAGGAACAAGCCAGTGTCACAAAAGGCTGGAAAACTTTATTAAAAGCTAACAGAAGAAATGGATTATACTATCTCGAATTTGATAAACCGGAAGAGACAGCAAACTTCACGCCTAGAGATGAAAGCGAAATTATGAAATGGCACAAGAAATTATTACAACGAACACCATCAGGAAATCACCTACACGTATTCGGATATAGAGCGTTTGTGATGAACAAAAACCGAAGAGGAAAATTCACAGCCAAAGCCACAGAAGGAGTATTCTTGGGATATGCGGAATATACAAAAGGTTTTAGAATCTATATACCCGAAAGGATTGTTATCAGCAGAGATGTAAAAGTAATCGAAAAGATGCATAATGGCGGTACTCCTGCTGAGAAACGCGAAGATATTACTTCAGAATCTGAAACAGAACAAATTTAAATTAAAACTCCAGAAAAAAGAAACAAAATTAATGAGAACTTACCTTTTCAGGAACCTAACCCCCTTTATTCCAGCTCTAGTCAAGATCGTGTTGTTGGGTCGACAGTCCCACAAATCGTATCTTATGAGAATCGCCTGTGCTTGTAAGCGCCAGGTATCGTAATTTGATTTTTTCAACGGTTCTATGCTCCTGAAACTCGAGCTCACTTAAAAAAAATCTCATTTTTTTACTATTTTATATATGCTTCTTCCATTTGTCACTAGATATTCATCTAACCACGCTCTGCTACCACTGTTGGAGCGGACTAGCGGCTATAGCAATTAATTAAAACGTAAATAATATTTGAAAACATTGTGTTTACTTGTATATGAAAAAATATAAAAAATACATAATGACACCGCACATCAAAAGTAAAAGAACATACTTAATACAAATTCAAATGCAGTGCATCATAGACAAGTATACGTGGACAGCATCACGACCTTCCAACATCAACAACCGATGAGAAGACAAGAAGTTGAGAGAAAGCGGCCGTAAAATTGATCAATAAAACGGTGTGGCCTTTTATTCACGACAATGCTAGACCACACACAACTTTAACCACTCAGCAAAAATTAAGAGTTTGGCTGGGAGGTGTTAATGCATCCGCCATATAGCCCTGACCTTCAGATTTCCACCAGTTTCTGTCTTTTTAGAATTATTTAGGTAGTGTGTCAGGGTAACATCAAGAGAGGAATGCCAAAAACAGTAGTCGCTTTTTCTTGCTCTGAAGTCTCAAAATTCCTACAGCAACGGGATCATGTCACTACCTTCAATACGGCACAAAGTCATCGCACACACAAATATACCGTAATTAAATGTAAATAAACTTTGAAAAAAAAATTGCTTGAGTTTTCATATAAAATACGAAGAAACTTTTTCCCCAACCTAATATTAATATTTCATACCGAAAAAAAAAACATTTTTGAGAAATAATATAGATAGATAAAATTAATAGTTTCGTTTTATTTTCAGGGGACACGCGAGCATGTGAGACAAATCAAACTCAAAATGGTTGCAAGATATACGGTTCTACATGCACTTGTGGGTTCGGCTGCAAAACAGAGTATATCTACAAAACAAAGAGAGCATGTCAGAATGCATTGAGAGGTAGTGAAATAGTTCCAGTACTTAAAACTGCAACTGCAAAGTATAATTGAAACAAAAGTAGCGACATTTTGCGCCTCAACAGGAGTATATTTCTTTACCCAATAAAATTATTAGAATATACTGAGGTGTAAATAGAATAGAATATCTTAAGATACACAGTGAAACTAATAGATAGTGAAACAAAATGAAGTGCTTTTGTTAAATGATATCTATTCAAACGAATGTCTCGTATCACTTTGCACGAACCGGCGTACGCGTACAGTGACACGTGTATTTTATTTTTATTGATTATACGACTTTTATTAGTGACACTGTTATTCCTTCTCCAATCTTGTCACATAGGCTATACATCTAATATAGAAAGGTAAAAATTAGTGAATGCATCTGCGTTTTGCTCTTACTTACGTCACTATAATATACATATACTGCTCTTATGCATTAAAGAAAGTGCTCGCTATCAGCCAGGAGGATATATTCCATGATTTGCAATTGTAAGTGTTGATTGTGCCATATTTTATTTTACTATAAAATACAGAGAGAAGTTCGAACATCTGCTACCGTCAGCCGTGCGTTCGAGGTATCTGCATCCAGACAGTATTGGAGCCAGGCTATGCTTGCAAATGTGAGGGCACTGGATACTACGGACAACGCTGCGAGAAAGGTACTATTTCTGTCTTAGAAGAATTAAGATTTTAGTAAATCATCGAACTATATTTTGTATTTAATTGTTTTAAATGAATCCATTAATCTAATTATTACTCATAACTACTAATAAGTAAATGAGACCTAATAGAAACTACCCCTGGAAATACATATATTATATTTTAAAGTTTACAGCTCTAATTTTGGGGGATTTTTCCATAGTTGCCAAGCTTGGCAGGCGGGTTGGCAACTGCAGTCTATTTATTCAGTGTCCGAGAAAGATGCTGCTGCCCATGTCCATGTGTAATTTTAAGTATTAATTTTCCCTCTGTCGACTTTTACGACACCCACGGGATGAGATGGGGTAGAAGATTCTCTGAAGCCGCCACACCGGGCAGAACATATCGTACATATGTAACATAACCTAACATAAGCTAACATTTATCAATATGCGTACATTAACTAACATAAATTGTATTTAACGCATGACTAATAATAATTAATATAATATGAATATAATAAACTATATAATACTTAATTCTATTATTTCAACAACATGGATTTTATAAAAGCAGATTAATTATATTAATACATTAAAACCCATGGTTCCTGTTTCAGCCTGTCCAACAGTTCCAGTACGAGGCCTGGTTTTTCCACATGAATGTGTAGTAATTTGAAACAGAGAAAAAGTAACAAATAAATTCTTATTTATTTACTTGAAGCTGTTTTAGTGTATTAAATAATTTCAAATTACCAAGTTGATAATGAGTTGAATACTAATAATTATTACCAATTTAGTAAAATAATATAATAGACTTGTACTTAGGTTAGAAACGTACATTTTCGGTACTTAAGAAGTTTTTTTGTTTGTTTTGAAATGTATTTAAATAAACCACACTTAAAAAAAATACAATTTGAATATTCGTTAGTATTAAAGATGTTTTAGTTTTATTTATATTACATTTAAAGGTATAAAAATTTTATTTAATGAATATTGGTATAATATAAGTACTTTATTTATGTGTCTCCTTAACGAAAATGAGAAAATCTCTGCACCCAGAAGTGGAACGTTCGTAAGCTAATCACTTTTTAACATAACTGTTATTACTGCAACAGTAAATACAACGAACATAGTACATACATTGTGAAATTTATTGATAAACTATATTACTTAAAAATATATTAATGATAAACTGGAAGCTCCGTGTACCCTATATAGATTGTCTGCACCTAACGCCAGGAATACTTTAGGAAAGATTGTATTGAGTACCGCTAAAAAATAGTTTAAACCTAGTATAGTCAGACCGAAATCAATTTCAATAATGGGAGAAAAACAAAGTTAATTTACTAAGAGCCGCATGCATAAATGATTTTCACACTCAGGTGGTAGCGCAACTGGTTTGGTGCATGTTATTTTTAGATTAAGAAGAGTGCTCTTCAAAAACTAGACAATTACACTCGTTCCCAATTGCACATTTGGATCTTAGCAAATTTACTTTAATTGTTGCCTAGTAAAAAAAATCATAAGTAAATGTTTAAATCATTGGGAACCATTCTGACAACAGCAATAATATTTAAATACATAATTATGTAACAAATAAAACAGTTTCATGGCTCTGGAAACGATGGCAAAGCACTTTATAAGTCAACCATTAAAAAGAGTGTACAAAGTACAAATACAAGTTATAGAAGTACAATTAGCTGTAGTGATGACCCTCTTATGGATTCTCCCACGAGTCGTGGCGGCGAGACTTTGTAACCGTGGCTTGTTCTCTCACGGTGAAGCATAGAGGGGTCCACGCAGTCGGCCTGTGGCATCGCGCTGGCCCTGGGAGTGGGCTTCGCAAGCCAAGTTTCGATGCCAAGAGGGGGAGCAGTGGCGGTATGCTGGCACCGCTTATCCTGCCATCTGCAGCCGAGGTGGAGTTTCAGGGGAAAAACCTCTACGATTTTGGCAATACAAACGGTTGAAGCGGCAGTGGTAGGGCGGCGCAGCAAGAGGAGTGACAGTATTACATTGTGCCGCTACCGAAGTATGGTCTTTTAGATTAAACCTAAACTTTCCTATTCAATGATAATCATAATTTTTAACCATTATTAACAATTATGCATATAGGAAACCTATAATAAAAAATATTATAGCTACACCTTTTAGTGCTCAACTGCACCGAATGGTATATGTAACACAAGATATTTCACATCAAGACTAATATCAATTATCATATTTTATATACTGATTACAATATATATATACTATTACATTTCTTGCGTAAAATATGTTTTACTTAACTGAACCACTTTTTATGTCTTATATTATAATAAAAACAAAATAAATCGATTGGAGTAATTGCAAATACGCATCTTAATTTTATAAAAGTTTATTACTTGGCTTTACGAACAGTTCTAATAATTTTAAGCACTGATTTAAATCCAAACAACAAACTTGGAAATCAAAAAAAGGAAAGAAAGATAGCGATGTTGGTGTACGTATGTCTGCATATCTGCAAAACATCCGTTTAAACTAATTTATATTTTTGGAAAGTCGATGACAATTTTTTTTTAAAGCGAGAGTGACAGTTTTTTGTTTTGTTAACTATCGTAATGATGCAGACCATTGTTATGTTCTAATAAAGTCACTTTCATGTTTGTATTTGTCATATGCTCAGCGAAAAAGAAACTCCGGGTAAAAATTGTAAATTCGAAGCTCTAATTTTCTTACATCCTTATTTCAGCTCGGTAACAAGTTTCAATAAGACTATTAGAACTGTAGACATAACTCTTAATACTATATGTGTATATATATATACGAGGAGGGATCAAAAAGTAGTGAGAATGAGATAGAATATAATGACTATTGATAACTATTACTAATAATTTATTTTTTTACATAGTCTCCGAGTCTCTCTGCACACCGAGTCCAGCGAGCTTTTCCAAGGCTTCAATCCCTTTCAAAAAAAAAGTTTTGTCTAGGTCCTACAAAAAGCTCTCGGCATCCATCACCTCGTTATCGTCTTCGTACCTGTTTCCCCTTAAGTATTCTTTCAATTTGGGGAACAAATAAAAATCGCTAGGCGCCAGATCTGGTGAATAAGGGGAGTGGTCAACCAATTCGAAGCCAGCTTGCTGAATGGCAGCTATCGCAACTGCCGACCTGTGCGCGGGTGCGTTGTCGTGATGAAACAGCACGCCCCTTCGAAGTTTCCCTCTCCTTTTCTCTTTAATTGCATTACTCAATTTGGGAATTAAAGCTGCATAATATTGGCCTGTATTGGTGGTTCCACGCTCCAGGTAGTCAATCAACAATAGCCCTTCTGAGTCCCAAAATATTGAGGCCATAACCTTGCCAGCTGATGTCACGGCACGAAACTTCTTCGAGGTGGGTGATGATGGCCGTTTCCATTGCAAAGATTGCTGTTTTATCTCGGGATTAAAATGATGGACCCATGTTTCGTCCATTGTTACGAAACGAGACAAAAGTTTTCAGAATCTTCTTGAAACTTGTCCAACAATATGTTCGAAATGTTCGAGATTGTTTCAATATGGATTAAATACTTCCAAATGAAATGCCCGTTTCTTGAATTAAGTATCGGATTAAATATCGAAGATCGGTAACTCTTCGATCGATCAATACAATTTTCTCGACTGTCGCAACATTTTCTTGGGTGACTGACGTCGATGGACGGCCGCAACGGTATTCGTCTTCCGTGCTCGTTCTCCCTACTCGAAATTGAGAAGCCCACCTTGCGACAGTGGAATACGGCGGAGCATACTCTCCTATTGTCGCCTCCAAATAGTAATGAATCTCTTGCGTCGTTAACTTTTTTAAACAGAGGTATTTAATAACGGCTCGCACTTCGTTTTTCTCCATTTTCGAGAACACGTTCCGATACGAAGCAAACAAATGACTAAATTCAGAAAAAAAAGAAAAGAGAATCGAAGATTTTTTTCTTTATTAATATAACAAATATGTATCTGAGCTATGCCCGCCAGTATTTATGTTTTTTCTTACCAAGGACTACGACGTTCTCACTACTTTTTGATCCCTCCCCGTATATATATGTATTACGTATATATATATATATATATATATATATATACATAAATATACATATATAGTAACAGTAGTTAACAACCCCAAGGTGTCATGCAACTAACTTATTATAATGACACAAGTATAACATTATCAAAATCGAACTGACTCGCGCCTTCTTTAAACGATGTAACGGTATTGTGATGACATTACTGGTGGTAGGATTTTTATGGATGAATCCATCTAGGTATGTACCACCCCAGGGCCAGTTATTCTGCTGGGAAGCAGTAGTGTGCAAACATTACTGTGTTTCGGTCTGAAGGGCACTGTGAGCTAGCGTCATCATTGGGCATACGAGATTTAAGAACTGATATCTCGGGTTGACGGGCGATGCCACACAAAAATACTTCGACGCCATGTGAAATCCACATGTCGTAGAAATATTTTTATTTCTCAGACATGCAGGTTTTGCGATGTATTTTCCTTCAACGCTGAGCACGTAAACACTTAGCATTTACTTAGGTACTGTACTTCAAAGGTCTTTGTCTGTCAGAACCAGTACAAGCGCGCAGAAAGATGACTATTAAGCCTCGCGATCATCAAAATAATGTAATAAATTATACAAGCGTATACTGTCAGAAGTTGTCTTACTGTGCAGCCATGCGAACTGGTAATACCTTCCCTTCAGATCGATCACTTTAGCAGTTGGCGCAGATTTTTGATGTCAAAAACACGGATACTCAATACATCTAAAATCGAAAATAATTATCTTCTTTTATTGGCACAAATATTTTTGGTTGGAAATGACTTGGTCTTTATTGCACGTCCTCGATTTCGAGCACCGGGATGTCAAAGAATGGAGAATTGTGTCGCATATTTTTTTTATATTTAAAAACAAGTTAACAAAGACTGCTGGGATTATTATGTAGCTTGTTCAGAGAGGTATACCGAAATCAACGATATTGTATGACTATGCAAGGCATGAACATGCTATTGTCACATTTTGCAAAATCAAGACCATTAATTATATAAATTACACAAATTTATACCACCTTTTCTGGAGTCAGGCGCTTTGAAGATGTAAAAGTTTTTGTAGCGAATTCCTTCAATAAAAGACGAAGACAAGTTTGGAATTAAAAAATGTTGTATATCGTGAAGTCCTATAGGTCCCTTGATGTAAGCAGTCTTAAATTGTCTTTGCTATTCATGTAACCTAATGAATATGTTGTTAGTCTCTTAGTCTTTATTTCGTTACTCAGAACTAGTTCCTCACCGCGAACAAATGGTAAAAAAGGGCATGGAGAGAGAAGATTACCATAAAACTAGAAAATATGAGAAAGGGTGGTTCTGTGACAATGACAGTTGACTTTTACTGACTGTTGGACTAATGGAACAAAACGGAGAGCACCTTAATTAAATTTAATTTTGTAATCACTGTTGACGAGTACTTTTTGCATAATCACAGAACACCCCCACTAGAAGCAGCATGTTTAGAATTGTGTTCAACACATCACCATATTTCCAAAGTGGATCAGTGGGATGGGAGGGCAACTGACAGCTCGAATTGGATAGCTTCGCTCATATCATAATCTTATCTGCGCTAGTGCTGTGCCATTGTTAACACCAGAATAAACATTAATTGCAGTATCGAAAATAACAGTTTTCGATACTGCAATAAATGTTTATTAATTTTTGTATGTTAATGTAGGTATTTTCGGCTTTATATTTTTTAAATATAAATCTTTAAAACTAGCTATTTTATGTATAGCTGTAGAGTAAACAAACAACAATATTCATTACATTAAGAATTGCATGCATGATAGCATCAAGAACGGATTTTATCGTGAGTTTTACAAGAATAAATGACTCAAACACAAACACTGAAACCCGAATTATACTATACAAATGTCAGTACTGTGCGGGACTCGAGCCTGTGAGGTATTGCGATCGAGCCCTAGCATTTTTAACGATCCTGAACGCATTTATAATTGTAAACACATATTAACCAATTGACAAAAACCTTAAAACAAACATTGTTTATACTTGCGAATGATGTCGTTCGATTAAACCTCCGTCTATAATTATAGAAATGACGCTTGTGCATTTCAAAATCTTTAAAACACTGTACATTGTACAATATTATTTATTGAAAGAATTTGGGCGCAACGATATCAAAATATATAGAAATTAATAATAATATTTAATTTTATAGTTAATATTCTTTTATTTGATAAAGTGACGAAACGAACAAAACGTTCACCCGATGGTAAGCGCAAGTCTGTCCATAACAAATGATGAGTCACCCAGATAAGTACTCTTCAAACCGAAACATACGAGTAGTAATGTTTGCACACTACTGTTTCATGGCAGAATAACTGGCCCTGGGGTGATACCTGCCTAGGCGGATTCCTGCATAGGAATCCTACCACCTGCCTTTCCAGCGGATCCGAATAGAAACGTATTCTCCCTTTCTCTTTTTTCGGCAAGTAACACCCCTCGTGCGCCCGCTCACCATGGTCCTTGCCTCGCCGCTGCCACTGGCGTCATGTAAACAGTTAAATTAGGTACAGTGCGTAAGTAATTGCATGGAGGAGGAATGAGCGGGGAGAAAACTTGAAATACGTGTAACACCAACAATGTAAACCGGGTCTAAGGAGAAGTGTCACTCCAATAAACACGAATTGCTAATCACACAGACAGTATTGCCATCACGGATTTTGAAATAAACGTATGCTAGAATAGAAAACTACGAAGAATTAGTAAAGTTTTGCATGTGAAGAGTTTTTAGATCTACGTACTTTTTATCAAGTGTGGTGAAAAGAATAAACATGAATAAAAGTAATGTTTTATCATGTTAGAAATATATTATGCAATTTAATTGAATTATTCGTCAAAATTGATACATATACTGGCCCGGCAGACGATATCCTGCCTGCTACGCTATGTGACGCGATAAGTTTGATTTCCGAATTACATCTAAGTATGAAACTTTATAGCCACACGAAAAGAGCGCCACCTACCGGGTCGGAATTGGTAATTTTATTTTTTGATTTTCCACTTGATCTAATCTTTAATTCTTTCTAATCTTTTTAATTATATTAACGACTAGCTGATGTCTGCGACTTGGTCCGCGTAGATATAAGTTTTTTTAAATGTCCCGTGGAAATTATTTGATTTTCTGGGATAAAAAGTATCCTATCCGTCTCCAGCGTGCAACTTATCTGTGTTCCTAATTTTGTCAAAATCGGTTCAGCTGTTGAACCGAGAAATGGTAACAACAAGACGGAGAACAGAGCGAATTACTTTCGTATTTACTGAAAGACGAACATAAAATAAGTACAATCGTAAATTTACCAGTATTTACACTGTTAATAAATATTATACAAATTACTAATTGTATTTTTATTTGTTACATTTTATTATCCTATACTTATTACTCCGCCATTTTGGCGGACTAATTCCTTCGTTAATATTAGTAGCTTGATACTAGAGGGCGTTATTATTAATTTCATGACTGTCTATATCACTAAAAAGTGTTAAAAGTGCTTAAATTGATAGAATTTCATTTCGTTTTTATTAATAGAAGGCAAAACATATTTATTAACTTTTCTTACTTGCTTAATTTATAGTATCATAGCAAAAACACAAATAATAATTAAAATTGAAAAATATTATTATTTTATTTTTCTAAATTTATATTCTTAACCCCGTATCTCTAATTTTTCAAAATGACTAAAGATAGTAGATTGTATGTCCTAGCAAGGGCAGTCAACTCCGCGGAGATATCTTCACAGCGTCCAGAAACATTCGCCGGAGTCCGAAACGTATCACGGGTCAATAAAGCATACGGTTAAAGCATAAAAACACACCGATTGCAGTCTAAACAATTACAACGGCACAAAGAATGCAGGAACAAGCAGTCTATGGAGCACAATAATTAGTTATTTATAATAATAAAATAAATAATACGGCATTCAAATCGTAAAGCGCGGGCACTGTTGAGATTCAATTCTTGCATTGATTCCCGCCAACTGCTACTTTTTTTGTAATATTTTTTATTTATTTATTAATTTTTATTTTGTTTTAAAGCGGCCAGTCTCATGTATTATCATAACCCTTGCTAATGACGCGTGAGCTTAAGCGTACTCATGCTTTGAATTAGAATGGAACTATCCAGCAACAGTTTTTAACTGGCCGAAACCGTTATTATTACTATTAGTTTCCTTGAAGCTGACAACGCCGGCCGTATCAAGGAGCACCGTCAAAGAGTAGAGTAATACTATAGAGAAGCACCGCCTTGCTGCCTTCTGCATTTGATAACGGAGTGACCCGTCTTCATAAAATAATTATTATTGCATATGCGGCGCACAATTCACATAAAACCAAGGGCGAGAAAATATCGGCCTTATGTACCAATGTAATGGTTAAAATTTTAATAATTGTTTGCAAAAAAAAACTAAAAACTAAAGGTTCTTCATTATCTAAAGATGAAAAAGATAGGATGCACAAATGAATTGTTTGCTGTCGAATTAAAATTGCCGCCATTATTGTCAGGTAACTACTCTTTTGATAATTGTTTATAAAATAACGAACAATAGCTGATTATTATTGAACAATTAAGAACAAATGAGGAACTAACGAATTGTTTATAAAAAAAATATATAACATTGATGTGTCACTGGCATCTTAAGACAGACTTAAATTCACTATTACGAATCTTATTAATCTATCATGTTTCTTTGTCTTTCTCTTCAATTCATTTGTCATATAAGTTCATTTAGAGTTTGATTGATTTTAATCCTGCGAAAGTTTGAAGGTAAGTTTGTCTAAAAACAAAAGAGATACTTAGCTATGTCAATTTTTCTACTGATTTATCAACTTGTTTGTGATTAAATCTCACAAAAATTTAAATCCTCTGATCATGATCTATTTTAAGTTTTCATTTAAACAAAAAATACAGTTCGCATACGACAAATATGCACATTTTTTTATTACTATGACTATTATTAGCAATTGATTCGTAAACTGCGAATTTCTTATAATTGAAAAACTTTTTTCTTGTTTATAATTTAATTGCTACCACTTTGCTAGCGTGGTCTGTCCACAAAAAAACAAGGGATAGCGATAGAATGCAAGTATTCTTTACATATTTATAAATATACTAATTTCTAAGGACATTACAAAACATACTATTTTATCTAATATCTTACTTCTTGTAGATTTAAGAACTATGGCATGGTCAGGGTATCAAAAATTCCTCGCCATAATGATGGTTATTACAGGCTCAATTAACACTCTCAGCACTAAATGGGCTGATAAACTGGAGTCTAAAGGATCTGATGGTGAAATCAGACAGTTTAATCATCCATTTCTACAGGTTTGTATATTGCATTACATATTTCATTTTACTAATAAGCAGACTGAAAAATTTAAATTGTCCTGACTTCTATGCTGCAGGTCGTAGGTTCAAATTCCAGCCGGAGCCGACATTTGTGCAAAAACACTAATCATTGGTTTTTGAGTCTGGTTGTATTGTAATTGTCCCCGTGTTTCTAACACTGTATCCACTTTCGATCTTATTGCCTCAACATTACATTGGATGTGGGTCAGTTAGGACAATTGTGTGCCTCTGTGTTTGCACCAACACTAGTGGCACTATATTATCTCCTACACAGTTGATAGCTCCCAACAATATTCAGAAGTTGTGGCCTTAGTAAAAATCAGCTACAAAGACATCATTACATACCTACATATGTACATACATAGAGACATGCCTCTTTCAAATCTGAATTATTTTCTTTCAGGCAGCTACAATGTTCTTGGGTGAGATATTATGCTTGGTGACTTTCAAAATAGTATATTTTAAGACAAGAAATACTGGAGGACATTCTCTAACAAATGGCAACCAGAATTTTAATCCTTTTATACTAATGCCTGCTGCAATGTTTGACTTGGTAAGTTTTTCTTTTAATCTCACTATTTTTTGTTGTTAATTTCATATAAAAGATACTGCATCTATGGTAGAATATTAATTATAAATTCCATTAAAAAAATTATACCTGATTTTTATCTTACCAACAGATTGGCACCTCAATTATGTATATAGGTCTAACACTAACTTATGCTAGCAGTTTTCAAATGTTCCGTGGGTCGATAATCCTTTTTGTCGCAGTGTTCTCTATGACATTCCTTAGTCGTCGAATTATTACAAGGGAATGGGTTGGAATAAGTAAGTGTTTTGTCTTTTTTATTTTCTAAAATGGTTATTAAAATTTATGGTTTAGTATTGTATTTTTTTCTCTGAAGATATTTTAAATTGAGAAATAACATTTTCATCTCACTTAACACTGTAAATGAATTTCTTTATCAACCTCCAAATATTTTATTGCTGTAAGTAAGTACATATCCCAAGGCGGGACAATTTGTCATAGTCATCATGCTTGGGATTATTGTACTATATGCCTCGCACCTTAAATACTCCTGTGTTACTAGTATATGAATTATGAGTCTGACATTTTCCAAGTAAAATTTTTCTTATATTTATGAAAATATCATACATTTAATAAAAGTAACTGCTTATTTAATAAAATATAATACAATTTAATAAAAGTGGTGGCTTAATAGAATCTACCACTCCATCTCATCCAGGCAATCCAATCTGGCAAATATGACAATTTCCCCCCAAAATGGGAGCTACAAGTTTTTATGTTATAAGGGATATAAATTTATATTTCAGAAATTGTAGGTTAATTTAAATTATTGAGTCTCCATCAGTCTAACAAATCTTCAGTAATAGCCAACTATCACTTTACTGTCCATGTTCTTACAAACTGAATTTTTTCTACTGATTTCTAGAATGAAGATACTACTTGCAATAATTTTAGACTAGCTGAAGCCCGCAACTACTTTTGCTTGGATTTTAATACCAATACCATGGCAACTCTTTTTATTGGATTTTCCGCGACCTAAAGTATGCTGTGTCTGTCTCCAGGATGCAAACTATATCTATGCCGAATTTCATGATCGGTTTAATTGTTAAGCTATGAAAAGATGACGAACAGAGAGAGAGATTCTTCGGATTTATAATATTAGTAGTAGTTTAGTTTGACTAATATGGTAACATCACGACTGTAGTGAAGACGAAGTGTACCAACAAAATTGTAGATTGGAACGGACTGGTTTCCGCAACTCCATGTCTATGTGCGTATTTTGCTTGCGAATAAATAAATAACAAGGATGACTGTGGTAGCTCAAGGGCTAAAAACTCGCTTTAAATTTCATTGTACGCGAGTGACCTGGGTTCGATTCTCGGTGCCGGCACCACTAAAATTGTTAATTGCAATTTTAAGTGCTGATTTACCACATGCTCGGCGGTGAAGGAAAACATCGTGAGGATACCTGCATGTCTAAGAAATAAGAAATATTTCAAAGACATGTGAAGTCCGCCAACCCGCATTGGAGTAGCGTGTCGGATTCTTCAAAGCTCCAAAACCCTCTCATACATGACCGAATTTCCATAAATTTGGTTGTCTAATACACTTAACATTTTTTTCAATTCGCCATTAACTTAAAATGTGTAAATGTTTGTTCTCATGGCATCGCAAAACATCACTTAAGACAATTGCATGTGTAGAGAGGTTGTTATCATAACAACATGCAGCATGCATGCATACTGTAACAAGTGATAACAAGTTGATTGACTTTTATTACATTTGATCGTGCCCCTTATCTACATATATATATATGGCAATCCATACAAAATTCAAGTTTTATTATAATAATTAAATTTAGAAGATAACACAATAGTTCTCTTCTAAATTTAATTGTTTCTATAATATAATATAATATTCTATATTTTCTTCTTTCTATATGTTTTATATAGAAAGAATAAAATGTGTAGTAATGACATTGCATTATGAAAAAGGTGTAAATTGTATGTGATAACTCATAACATTGTTCCTTTTCTTTGGCGTCTTCTAATGGTGAATGGCTAGGGCTATTGTTACTAAAGGTGAACTCATCGATTCCTATCTCTACCAAAGGTTGTTGAGTCTTGTTCTCTAGTTCACTACTCACGCTATTTTTATCGCTTTCAAAAGCATAAATTTTTTTTTACAAAAATTTCATAATTGAGTTATATTTATAGCTAAGTATATAAGTAAGTTTGGTCACATCGTATAAAGTCCCTCTGATAGGCGCAGGCCTCCTCTTAATTGAAGTGGGTTGATGTATTTTTAATTAAGACATGCAGATTCTCTACATCTTTGTATCACCGTGCTCGTGGTCAATTAGCAACTAAAATTATAAATAACAAGTTTAATGTATCGGATGATGAATGGATATAAGTGGCGGTACCAGGGATTGCACTAAAATTGCTCGCCTCGCTCGGATACCTGCGGAGTTTCTTTCGCATGTTTCTTCTCCGTGCAGATGAACATTGCGAAACGGTGGTATATTGTAAAGAAATGACATTTGACAAACGAAATATACAACGAAATATTCATACATATTTCATTTCATTTAATAACAAGTAAAATTTAGTTTATTATGTTTATTACTACTATTTACATGAGGGACTGAAAGTGATATTCAAAGACTTCGTAGTAACCAATTATCTTTATTTTATAGTTATACATAAAATTATTGCTAGCGATGATGATAAATGTTTAATATTGAAATTTAACACTTGTTAGACATATGGAGAGTAATCAACTTTATTGATACAATATAATGCTGTACATAACATTACCGTGAGTCAGAAACTAAACAAATACTTTAAAATATGTAGCACATAGCACATTTGATTATGATAGTGAATCATTTGTCACGTTATTCAATAAACATTAGTTATTCCAAACATATGCACTGTGCACACTTTATCTAAATTAGAATTAAGTATTAAAATTTATTCGTATCTGCCTGTAGTCTGAAATGGACGGGGGAAATCGCAAAAGTCCTTCCTGAGATCTTGAAAGTGTGACCGACCTACGTTTACGAACCAGAAAATACCCAGATTTTGGTGAAGGCATCGGTTGAAGATTTAATCTTCTCTGTGATGTTCTTGGTCACCCTTTATTACTAGCATTCAAAAGCGGTTTTCCCGTTGAAACGGAACATTTTTTATTTCTTTATTTATTAATCTTTATTGTTTCCCTTACTAAGAAAGGATACAAAGGGCGAACTTAATGCCTTTAGGCATTTTCTCCCAGTCAACCCATGGAGTGCAGAGATTTTGATGAAGGTGTAACAATATAAGACGAAAAATATAAAATAAAATAATATAATATAACATTGTATAGTTTTACTCTTTCAGTCACTATCTTATATCGGTCGCCTGGTTTTTGGCTGTCCTAAAAGCGATGTCCTGTCCCTCTACATTCTGACAGCGCAAATCACGAAATATTGAAATTTCAAAAAAAACTAAAACGTAGCTAAAATATAATAAGGAAGTTGTTCATAGCTACAATTATTTCTTCGTATTTATATATATAATTACTGTAACTGTTATGTTTTATTTACGATCTCGCCACCATTCGGTAAAAACCTAAAAATAGTAGTAGTATGTCCTTCCTTTGAGGCATCAGTATAATGAACGTAAATTCAATATTACCCTAACATTAACTACGATTTGCGTATATTACTGTTTTCACTTGCTGTTCGTTGTAAACGTATTATGGTGCTTCTATACCTGTGTTGACATTACTTTCGTGTTGTCGTTAAAGTTTAAAAACATTTAGAGTATCAAAGTTGATGGATGTTTAGGAATATTCTCCAAATCTTGTTCATCAATCAGTTGAAAACATTTGTCGGAAATTGGAACGAAACTTAATTTCGATCACTTCGAACAGTGACATTCACCGATATAGATGTTACAACTATTGCTCTACTCCATGTTTTTTTTTTGATAATCAATAAGTGTTTTTAAATAATAAGTAGTTACAATAAACTTACCTGACAAAAATGTAATTACTATCTGTTCTTTTGAAATGTTTGTAGGCGTTCAAAAACAGCAATGAACATTTCAAAATTATGGTGTGATTAGAATTGTTGGATTTGTTATATTCGTTCAGGAACATTTTTTTGAATTATAATGTTACAAATGTTTATTAACTTTTACCTTAGTGTAGACGCACCTTTATAAAACAACGAATTCAACCTTGTCTTCAATATAAACTCTGAAGTGTGTTATTGAAGGGTTAAAAATCAGACCACAATTGCTGCCCATTTATCATATAGAGCTGCCAGCTCAAGAGCTCAAGAGATACACTCTTTATTTTAATTGCAATTTTACCTTTAAGTGGTCGAATAATAAGATGTAATTAATTTTTTATTTCATAAAGTGATGAAACGAGCTAAACGTTCACCTGATGGTAAGTGCAACGTCTGCCCATAACAAATGCTGTGTCACCCAGAAAATTGTGTGACACCACACTGTGCCCATCATCACCCTGAAACATAGGTTCTTAAGTCTCATATGCCCAGTGACTACGCTAGCTCACAGTGCCATTCAAACCGAAACACAGTAATGTTTACACATTACTGCTTCACGGTAGAATAACTGGCCCTGGGGTGGTACCTACCTAGACGGACTCCTGCATAGGAATCCTACCACTAGTAGGATTCCTATGCAGAATTGCTCTTTGTCCCAATAAGAATATCTTTAAGGTTCATTTCGTAGGTTTACAGAGAACTTTTTTGCTGCCTTTGATAACGCAAAAAGTAGTTTCGGTTATATATGTACATTCCCACTAATATAGTATACACCATTTCATAGTTCACATTTGTATAGTAAACTATTATTTATTTTTCAGTTGGAGTACTTATGGGTCTTGTAATAGTTGGGGCCACGGATGCTATATACCAGTCTCCAGGCGAGGCTAAAGGAAGGAACAGTCTAATAACTGGCGATATGTTAATCATTGTGGCTCAAGTCGTTTCTGCCTGCCAAATGGTATATGAGGAGAAATATGTCGCAGGTGACAACTTTATTACATTCCTATGCAATAGTAATACATCAATAAAGAAGCAAAACAATAGGAAGTGTTTATAATTTTAGGGGGATATCTTGAAAATATCTTAATACTCATTACGTACATACATACAATACACGCCTCTTTCCCATATAAGGGGTAGACACAAACCACACCCGTAGCCCACTTTTTACCCCCTCGGGAAACGAGACGATGTTTATCGATTCACTGTTAATTGTACAATATGTTTAATTTTACTGTTGAAACTGTTTTTATTATTTCATTTAAGCTTTAAATATAACATTGGTGCTGTATTATCCAGACTCCAGCTTTGACAATTGACAATATTTTCTAATCTATTTATATGATAAAGTCGCAATATCTTTTCTCTGCTCTTTCAGGATTAAATATCCCATCTATGCAGGCAGTCGGCTGGGAAGGCATATTCGGTTTTTCAGTTCTGTCAGTATTGTTGACGATATTGTACTGGGTGCCAGCACCGAGCCACTTCGGTAACAATCCCCGAGGCACTGTGGAAGATGCTATCGACGGTTTGATACAAATTGGTAAGTCCCTCATGGCAGTCTCATAAGAACACATTTCATATTTGTTTTACTACATACGCATGCTTACACTCAGACGGTAAGCGTTAATTAGTATTTATTGTGTGAGTGCTGAAACGCAACAAGCAATACTTTCACTCTGTGTACTGTTTTAATCTTATGCTATCCCAATACAAATGTTAAAGATCTAACAGTACAATTGAAATATCAGAAGTAAGCGGTTGTGAAGTTTGCGGAAATACACACGCATTAATAAAAATTGTGTATGTACGGGGTGGGGAAATCAGTGCAGTAACTGACTATGCATACTTGAACGAACATTCTATTCTATTATTTCCTTCACCGCTGAGCACATGGTAAATCAGCACTTAAAATTGCAGACATTTTTTGCCGGTGCCGGCACCGGGGATCGAACTGAGGTCACTTGCGTATGATTAAATTTAAGGCGAGCGCCGCGTACCCTGAGCTACCGCGGCTCATGTATATAACCTATTCCAATCTAATTTTTTAGGAATGTAACCAATGTTTAGCTACTTTATTGAGAAATATTATGTATTTGAAAGTTTAAAAATTCCAAAATAATGTAAAATATAATGTTGATTTACGCTAATCGAGGTAGTACCCCGTAAAAATATTTAAAATCAATTCTATGCATATATCTTTATTCATTAATTTTCAGGCAACAATCCACTTTTACTCATGGCGGTGACAGGAACTATTATATCCATTGCATTTTTTAACTTTGCTGGCATCAGTGTCACCAAAGAAATGTCCGCAACAACTAGAATGGTGTTGGACTCCATAAGGTAAGGCTGTACAGTTGTTTTCACATGGAAATAGGTATTTCGTATTAACGTTACGTTTCGTAGTAGCGTAACGATTTCTTCTTCTTCGTGTAGAAAGCTGCTGGATGGCAGCACTGCTGGACATAGGCCTCTCGAGACCTAGGTTTGCCCATGGACAATTCACACTTCTCGCCCATGATGCAGCCCTTCCCTAGTCTGAATAATTTAGGCCAGTTTAAGACCGTTATTGCGCCACCAATCGGAAGACATTAGATTTTTCTGGAATTTTTTTTAGTCGACTTTTACGACACCCACAGGATGAAATGAGATGGTAGATTCTCAAACGCCGCCACCACACATCACAAGCCATTTAGGCAATTTCATGTATCACACGAAATCGATTTCGCGCTGACAGACATCATGATAACTTGTTCGCTTATTTAACATTTGCAATAATAATTAACAATAATTTTAACGTTTTTTTGCACATTATAAACTTTGGAATAAACGCCGAAATGCACAATGGTAAAGTCTACAAGTTATTTGCCAAATAAACCAACATTAGTTTTTTTACGCAAGAAAATAAAAAATACATAATTCTAAATAAAATTAGCTACAAAACAAAATCAGTATTAGAAAACCATTCCAACCACTGACAGCGTTTCATACCACACTTATTTATGCTTTTTGTTAATTAATGTTTATAGACACAAATATATAAAATTATTTTATATTGACAAACGTATAAGGATTTTATTAACTACTAAAAATATAAGGTTATATCTACTATTCTCAGACGATCATACTCGTATTACAGTAATATAAAGAAACCTTTATTAAGCTTTTATTTCACGCTGAATTTAACCAAAGGTTTTATCGTCAATCAATCGGTTAATATCATAGTGGCGTTCCTTTGTTTTTATCTAGTCCACTGGGTTATTCAGGTATTATATCTCGCCTATTTCCCATTGGGGTAGGCAAATACCATAGCTTTCCACTTGCTACTATCCTGACAAACGTTTTTCGCTTCTTCTACTTTTATAAGCGTTTCCATACAAGCTCGTCGGTTCCGGGTTCTTTTGACGTGGCCTTTCCCTCAACGACTTCGATCTCAACAAGTAATATCATCATAAAAATGTTTTTTATTGTAAATTCACTTATATATAAACTCGCACCATAAATTTATAAAATTCGAATCATAAAATTCGACATTCGTAACGATACTTTATGTATTTTATGTCTTTACAGAACATTTGTCATCTGGATGGTATCATTATCAGTAAGATGGCAAAATTTCCACTGGCAACACCTCGTTGGTTTCGCAATACTATTGTTGGGCATGTTTGAATACAACGGCGCGTTGCCACAGTGCTGGTTTCTTCGTGGCAATAACGAAACTGTTGTTGCTCAAGAGGAAGAACAGGGCGTGGTCAATGCTGAAGCAGATAGAATGGAGCAGGAGGCGTGAAGGTAATACTCATCGATCCCAAATTATAGTTGTAAGCATAGAAAATCAGGAAATATATATAAATGATCATTATTGTATTAGTAGTTATTGCATTGAGCTGTGCGTAGTATGAATTTCACTGACCTTTTGTATTTTGCTTAGCGATTTCTTATAAACAATATGTGGTTTTATGTTATTTCAATCGCTTAATGTTATGCCACTATGACAAACAATTTTTAATTAGTTTTACATTGACGACTGTGTTTTTTGTATAAATCAACAGAACAATCTGTTTACAAAATGAGATTTAGGGCGGATTTCACCGTTGAAAATAAAGTTGAAATTTTTTAATTCGCATAGTTTATTGTTTGTTACCTATGCATAAAAACAGGCTGTTTGATGTCGCAAAATATGAAATACATCGAGTATTCGTTTTATTTTGTTTCGATATTTCATGTAAACTTCGTTTTTCTAAACGCGTTCAAAATGGAGCTGGTCAAATCGGTTAGACAGAAACCAAAATGAAATGATACATTTGAACTCAGTTAAGTAAAACGTGGTTTTATTAAACATGGTTTCCAAAGCGATCGGTGAAATCGGGTCTTACAAACAAAACACAGAAAGACATTTATTGTAGCAAAATAAAAAGGAGTTCTTTTAGTTATTTTAATTTTATTATTTCATACGTCAAAAATCATATTCTGCCGTGGGAACTAAAACATTTTAACAACAAATCATATCGGAATTTATTAGCAAAACAAATGAGTATTCGTCTAGACAATACATTTCAAAGATTTTATAAGTTAGATGTGGCTTCTAAATTAATTTAATAAAAATAAGGAAATCAAAATGTAGTAATAATTTATATATGTGTAATCTTTGTTTAACTTATTTAATTCAGTTAAATACAATGTCCTCTCGAGTTAATACGTGTTACAATTAACTTGATTGAAACTGGTAAGCTTAGTTGTATTTGGTAAGCACACCAATATAATATACATTAAGGTTTAATTTCGTTTTACTTTGTTACTTTTATTGCTTAAATATCGTGTGGCAATATTATCTGATATATTATATCAGGATCTCTTTAAATTTTCTGTTTCCTTCAATGTATAATCTGTATTTTGTGATATGTAGCGAATATTGGAATAAGATTTTTATATATAACTAGTTGATGCACGCGACTTTGTCCGCGTGGATATAGGTTTTTCAAATATCCCGTGGGAGCTATTTGATTTTCCAGCATAAAAGTCCATCATATCCTATGTCAATCCCCAAGATGCACGCTATCTCTGTGGCAAATTTCGTCAAGAGGGTCGTTTAGGAGATCGACTTTATCATTCTCATTCCTTAGAATATATAGACAACACTTCAAAGCGATCATTTTAAGCTAGGCAACGTTCAGCCTCTTATTATTTCACAATGCTAAATTTAGATAAAAATTAGCGCATGCTTTAATCATTTCATTGGCCAATTTTGTTTTCATCACCATCATTTGAGCCCAGACTAGTCCACTGCTGAACCTTGGCCTATTTCGTTTTAGCTAATTTACTATGGTTTCAATTACAAGTTCCTTGCATAGCATTCCTATGGCTTTTGTATTCTTGACGATAAGCTTGGTCAGTGATGAACCAAGAAGTCATTGAAGTAGTGGATCTAGTTATATACATATATAAAGCTATGAAATATATATATATATATATATATATATATATAATTGAGTTGTCTTCCTACGTTTGCCAAGTAATCGTCATGATATAGGTTTAGGGTAAGTATGCTAATCTTCGTAAAAAATAAAATGTAAGTCGTTAAGAACGCCCAAAGAGGTACCGAATGAAAATTGTATACATAATATAGATTATACTTTTTATGGTATTTTGAATAGAAATGTAAATTATTGGAAAACATTTTGCGAAACCTCTAACCAATTAGTGCCTTTAATGTAGCTTTTATAATGATTTCACTAGATTCGATATTAGATTTAGATGTATATGAAGATGGTATAGTGATGGGACTGTTTTGATTACTAGAGAAACATCATGTATAATCTAAATTTATTCAACATCGAAAATCTAACTCTATATTGAAAAAAATGCAATCACTAATAGTTGAGAATCACTATTGTTGCTGTTAAGTACCACCTCTTTGGCGGCTTTTTAGTGAACCTATACATATATAGTATATGATAATAATGATTACATTAAAGCCTTTAAAAAAACTTTGATTATTTTATAATGGTGAAATTTGTACTTTAATAATCTTTTATCTGTAAAAAATTGAAATAAATTGAATTATAATCAATGTGCAAGTATTTTCATTCTCTACCACTTTCACTATACTTGTTTAGCGTCGGTTATACCAAGTCATTCTTAATGTCCTATACATCCCAGCAGGCTCGGCTTAGGGACGATGTATATATGCCCCAAAAAATATGAGCCCCGTAGCGTGATATCTGTAGGAGATATGTTGTCTTAAAGAATTTGTTTAAAACTCATAGGTGACTACCCTGTTATACAGCTGATCGAGGCAATGAAATCATAAATTTAATTGGGCGTTTTTCCATTGAGCTGCTATCGAAAGAATTCGCAAGTACTACGATAACATGAAGCTTAAGCATATCTGTTGCGAAGTAAATCTGTTAGTATGACGCCATAGTAAGATTACATAAATTAAATGGAGAAGGAAACTTATTTTGAATTTGTCTGGTTCGGAGCAACGACTTTCTGAGTTAGGGTCACGTAAAGTTTTACAAAACAAATAATTTTAAAGTTTTGTACTGACATTTTTAGTATTCAATTTTGTTATTAAAGCTTCACCGTTGTGTTTATCAGATCAAAGTAGAATGGGTAGGTGTCGGGATGTTACTCTAATTATGAATAACGATGTATATGCCTTTATTTAAAAACGCATTTAACATTAACACAGTCAATTATAGATCTCTTTTCTGTTTGTTTCTAGGGTAAGGGTTCCAAATAATCTACAAAATATAAGTATTTATAGATACTTCAATGAAAAATGATGTGTATATAAAAAGTCGTTAGGTGTCCGGCAGAGTAAAACAGCACCTACCTCTTTCTTACTGAATTGTCGTAAGAGGAGATTATGGTATTGTACGGACAGCCTTTATCCGTGCAGAAAAACACCATAACATTGAATGCTGTCACTATACTGCTCGTGGGAACGCAATTGGAAGTGAGATTTTTTTTTGTACTCTCGTACCGAAATAGCGGAGACGTGGTTCTCCACCCGTTACGTCTCGTTTCCCACGGGGCAAAAAGTGGATTACGTGTGTGGTCTCTGCCTAGAACTTATATGGAAAAAGGCGTGTTTGTATGTATTTAAAAAAATTACAGCCAATAAATGTCCCACCGTGAGCAGACCCCTCCTCTCATTTTGGGAGGCATTTGGGATCCGAGAACAGTTCACCTCGCAGATCCAGTCGTTTCACATGGCAATTGTCATAATATTTTTATTTCCCACTTTGTTATATTTCTCCAAGAGCGTCCGGTGCAACAACGGATCAACTACCACAGCTGTAAATTTTATTATCATTCCATAAGCCTCCATAGATTGCAAAACTGGACCTGAACCACCCGCATTTGATGCCGCCCTGGCCGATTTTCGACCACGGCTACAACTACCGAATACTGTCGGAAGCTATCAGCTGCGCACGAGATATTATAGTGCCGCGAGTGTACACGGAAACATAGAGGCACTCACTCATCCTAACATACTCGCACCCGATGTAACCCATATGCAATAAGATCGATGGTACGCTGGGACGCAGTGTCAGAAACACGGTGATAATCACAGTACAATCAGACCTGAAAACCAGTAATTTGTGTTTTGGTGCAAATCTTGGCCCCGGCTGGGATTTGAACACAGGACCCTCGGTGTAGAAGTCAGGTACTCTAACCACTCGGCCACGCGTCGACAAATATGTAGATAGTAAATATATATGCATAAATGTAACTTAACTTATTTAGGTTTACTTTAAAAATCAATAGTAGAACTACGACGAAACAAAATGCCATATATAAGTTGACGATATAATCCTATTTCGTTCTGTGAAAGTAACAATCGAGGGTAAGCGTTTTTGAGTCTTTGGACGTACAATAAATACAGCAGAGACAAAAGTCATGTCGTTTGCGTTTAGAAAAAAGAATAATATTCAAGAAAAGTACTCTTAAGTAAAGTCGCATTTTCAGCATTATCAAACATAAGACACTCCTCTCGGGGGCAAGAACGGGTTACGTCAGGCACCAAGTAAAACCCCATGAGAACTTTAGGCGCCTACTCGAAATGTGGCGGTGATGTTTCTGTGTATAGTTTGGGTTTTGATTTTTAATATTCATAGTTTATTATGCAGAAAGTGCTCGTGAAAGTGTAGTGATTGAAAAATTCAATTCAAGACCAAAATTGTACTATTCGTTTAGTCTCCATCAATCCAGTAAATCTTCAGTAAAAGACAACTGTCATTTTACTGTCGATCGAAATTAGTCTTTGTTATAGTTAAATTATTACTCAATATTGGCAAAAATGGCTCCAATTGCCAGAAACAAATAAGAAAAAGAAGAAAACCCCATGGTGTCATCGCTGCATGTTGCCAAAGTCACGAGAACGCACACGTCCGCGGCCCCACCGATTCCGGATCATACGCTCGGGAGAGGACCAATCCCCACTCACTCTCCTAGCATGGCGCTCCAATAGACGGAACGAACCTTCCAACACGGCTCTGTGTGCACAACGGACCTCCTCTAGTCGTCCTCGCGGAGGCTACTGGACCCAGGCAACGAGCGTTCTGAAGCACCAGCCCTCCCGGCCCCTGCGGCAGATCTGGTTTGTGGCTCCGCGACCGACCACATATAGGCCGCGAAAAGTAAGACCAGTGGGGCAACGTAATACCGTCACTACTGCAAGGCCCGATAAAGTCGAAAAAAATAGGGAGAGTGGCGTATTAGAGGTACTTTTTAGGGTTTTTTTTTACTTGGGGAAATTGCCTAACGCTTACCCGTCTTCACAGGGAGAAGGACTTGCACCGACTAAAACCCCCATGGTGTTCCGCCTTCGTCGCATGTTGGCAGGGCCACGGGAACGCTCACGCACATATCCGTGACCCCACCGGCCCTGGCCGCTTAAAATCGGCGGCCCCTTCTCAGGAGAGGACGTCTCCTCCCCACTGTCCTTGCACCTTGTACCAACTTAGCATAACCTACCGGTAGCGAGGTGGCGGTGGGACACAGCATTGCTAAGGGCGGACGGTGTACTTACCATCAGTATTCCCTTTTATCAATAAAAAAGACTCCTTAGCTAAAAAAATAAGTTTAGAAATGAAATACCTACTTATTTTGGATTGATGGACTCAATCTCAATCGATTCTCGGTTTGGCAGAACGATGCCAGGTAACATTTTCACCCTTGCCCTTTACACCTCTCATAACATTTCTACGACTATCCCTATATGTGTATAGTCTATACTAATGATCCTCCTGGCCGATTTTCGGCCATAGCAACAACTTCCAAATGCTGTCACTTATCACTATAACCAATCAACTGTGCAGGAAATATTATAGTGCCACAAGTGTTTGCGCAAACATAGAGGCATTCACTTGTCCGATATAACGCTCATGTGATAAGATAAGATAAGGTCGGAAGTAGACTAGGATGCAGTGTCAGAAACACGGAGACAAGCACAATAAAACTAGACCTGAAAACGCACATTTTATGTTTGTGCACAAACTTTGGCTTCGACTGAGATTCGAACCCATGACTCGGGAGCTTATGTATAAGGCACTGCTGTGCACCCAGATACATTCCTCATGAGAGCAGACTATTAAAAGACAAAACTCATAAAAATGAATACGCGAAATTAAAAAAAATATTTATTTAAACTTTTATGCACTAGTGGTACATCAAAGTTACATATGGCGGACTTAATGCCTAAACGCATTCTCTCCCAGTCAACCATAAGGCAAAGCAGAGATAAACATAATATGATAGGCGGTGCAGCGAAAAATAAGAGAGTAAAAAAATAAATTATTACCCATTACCTACATATACACAGATACACAAGTATATGTTCACATACATACATACATACATATATAAACAAACACACATACACACAAAAAAGAGAGAAAATAGAATTTAAACTTGCAACGATTTTTTAAAATTTTGCCGTACTTTGTTTTTGAACGCAACCTTGTTAGGAGCTTTTATAATGTCAAGAGGTATATCGTTCTAAAGTCTTATAGCCGTTAAGGCGAAAGAGTGAGATAAGTAACCAGAGCGGTGTAATGGTGTGAAAGGGGCAATTTGAGATTACCCGAGGAACGGTGAGAACAATCATGGGAATCTCCCAGGTATTGAAACCTAGATTTCAGATACTCAGGAGCACATGGATCGTTTAGTATTGTGAAAAGGTTGCAGGGTACTCTAACATACCTTCGTTGACGAATAGGCAGCCAGTTGAGCTGATTACAAAAGGAAGATACATGATCAAACTTACGTAGACCGTAAATGTATCTGATACAATTATTGAGGAGACGATCCAATGTGATAAGACTAATCAGGGTAACACACACCAGCATAGTCGATAATCAGCCGAAAAAGAGATTGGACAAGCAAAACCTTGGTAGAGGTTGGAAGAATTTTTTTCCAACGATAAAGAGATCGTAAGGTTGCAGTAGTTTTGCGACTTACCCCCTGAATCTGTTTGTTCCATGTAAAACAGCTATCAATATACATCCCGAGATTTTTTACATGTGGACGAATTGGGATAGCATTGTTGATAAACATAACCGATGGCAAAGTGGAGTAATCAAGTTTGGATATAAATCTAGGGCTATGATTATGGCATTAATACCATAAACAGCGGACCAATTACTTATACACTGCAGTTCTTCGTTCAATAATGATATCGCATTAATGATTTCAGATGGTCCCGCTTGCACATATAAATCATCAGAATACAGACGGTAAGAGCGATTGAGATTTAGTGTGATAAGATTAATAAAAATGAAAAATAAAAGAGAAGAGAGTGTATCCCGCCTTAAGGAACGACGGTGAGTACATTACTCCAATTAGACACTTTTTAGCCAGTACGCACGGCCTGCTGGCGCTCTGGAAGATAAGATGAGAACCATTCCTGAGCTGAAGATGAGATGTTCAAGTGAGAGAGAATAGATCTTCTCTCTCACTTGAACATCTCAACAGAATATCATGGTCAACAGCGTTAAATGCGTTAGAAAAATCTATTACGATAAGAACTGTCAGTTTGAAGTTTTCCATACCCTCTCGGATATCTCCTGTGACCTTGAGAAGGGCAGTTGTTGTACCAGGTCGAAAACTGATATGGGGCAGAATATTATTTTTGATAATAAAGGTAGAAACCTGTTTATGTACAACAGCTTCTAACACCTTAGATAGAAACGGCAGGATGGAAAGGTCTGAAATGAGAAAGAAGACTACAATCAGTGGATTTAGTAATAGGAATAATAAAGGCTTTACGCCAGAGTGTAAGAAAAGAATCATTTCATCTGCGAATAATTGACGATGTGAGCTATTCCGGGTAGAATTGACTCGACTACATATAAAACCGTTGTTTTACTCACATCATAGCAGCCCACTCATTTAGATTTATTAGACAGTAGTATTTTTCGTATCTCATCTTCATTGACTCCTGTCTTATTCTGTTCTATTGATGAAGTAAAGGAATTATTAGAATAAGAAGGCATGGAAGTTATCACTGAGATAGAACAGATACTATTTGAGCAGATGAGAAATGACGATTAAAATCGTCAGAGGAAAAAGATGTGTTACTAGAGTCTACACGAGGCTTTCCAAATCCCAGTGTGTTGAGAAACTTCCATATATCAGCCGAAGACGAACAGAGCACTTGCTCATGGAAATATCGGCGTTTAGCTGCTCTCACCATCTGATTGCATCGACTTCTCGTGGTCTTATAGGCTTGCCACTTATCATCAGTAGTTATGATACCTCTAGAAAGCTCGAAACGCTCTGTCGCGCTTTGCCATAGCCATTCTTACGCCTACTGTGATCCATGGAACAGGAGGGCGTCTAAGTCTCACAACTCACTTAGGAGCATGATTATCAAAAAGCCTTAACAGATTACAGTTTACGATATTAACTTTATCGTCGACTGTGGACGCTGTAAATACAGAATATATATATGTATAGTCAGTGGTATCAGCATCACATTTAAGCTTTTCCACATTGAGTCGAGCAAAACTACGAATGGGAATAGATGCTGGTAAAGGCTTGGGAGACTTTAATTTATATATAAGGAAAAGCAGATCATGCCGTGAAAATCCAGAAACAGGAAGTTGGCCATAATTGACAACATGCTCAATAGAGGAGACAGAAATCGATACAGGTGTCCGCAAAGTAAATATTATGGTGCGTAGCATCTAGAGGCAGAATAGTGAAATTTTGCGACTCCATGATCGATTTTAATTTGTGTGATTTGAGAGAAGTCTTTAAGAGGTCGGTGTCAAAATCTCCCATGACAATGTGATGAGTGTAAGCAGAGCAGAGTGGCAACAAATGATCTTCAAAATCGGAGAAGTAGTCCACTTGAGGTGGACAATAAATAACTCCAAGGAACAATTTAACACTCTTGACATTAACTTCAACAAATAAGTATTCTATTGAACCTCTGTATAAGGAGGGAGACGCAGTGTAACTAGTATAATTACTGGGCACTACGCGGGTAGCTAGTATAATTACTGGGCATATAAGACTTCGAATTAATCTATCAGTGTGACGATTTATGGGTTGACATTGCAATGCATTCGTCATTTTCTTCCATAAAAAAACTTATCCATTTTTCTCGTTCTACCATCAGGGTTAGTTCCTCTAGGAGAATTCTACAGGAGGTTTTTAACTTTGTGTCTTTCAATCACCAGGTCTTGCATTACTTAAAAGCAATGCAATATGAGGACATATTATATAATTTAAATCATAGAAAAAATAGTAACGTATAATATAATAAAAGTAAGTGATAAGTATCCAGTAACAACGCTCAAATCTTATTTATTTTCATGAATTAATACTGTCCTAAAAATAACTCCTAAACTTTCTCAACTTCTTTTTCCGACTTCTTCAGTTTTTCTCCTTCAGCTGAAATTATTATTTCACTTGAAATAATGACTTTAACTAAGCAAGTTTTGAAGAACATTTCAGTTTATATTTTAAAAATTACAGAAATTATTAGAGAGAAGACCAAGGCAAGATGTATTTTGCTTGAAAAGAGATATCGGATAGAGATATTATAATTTTTCAATCACTTGTTGAATGCACTGCAAATAAAGAGACCAGACAAACCGTTTCTTTTTACAGGCCTCAGACAATGAGGAAATTTAAATTAACCACATCTCTGTCTCTGTGAATCGAGAGAAAAAAACGTGATAATATGATTATATCAAAGTTGTTTTTTTTAAAACAATATAGATATTAGCATTAATAACGATCATTTCGGTTTCTAGGACGTTCAGATGTGGTTCTATGAAGTATGTCAAACTAAATATTATATGAGAATACCGCGTTTACAGACTGTTTATTTTTTTTAAATACTTTTACTATCATCATCAGGCGAGAACCGCCAATTAGCCTGATGCGTCCAATTGCGAAGATTTACACTATTACGCCGTCGGCAGTCAAACTATAGTAAAGTTTCTATATTGTATACCTAATAAACTTACGTAAAGGCTCTCCGCGTGCCCAGTAGAAGTACTTGATATCAGAGTGATCACGTTTAATAGCATCCTTCTTCAAATCGGGCTTGAGGGACATGCGTAAAACTTTTGCTGCTATGTTCGAATAATTTATGTAACTGTAAAGTGAAATTTTGAGATTTGATAAAAAGTTTAATATGCTCAATGACAGCAAAATCGCTGGAAGCTTATGAGCGTAATTACAGGAATTATTTTTAGGCCTACCTCTCCTCCCTGGAAATGTATAGTTTTGTTACAATATTTTTTCTGCCTACATTTTACTTTCGTATTATAATAATTCCACCTTTGCAGACAGTTGAGTGAGGGCGGAAAATAATCCCCTAAAGCCCCCGCGGAAATGTATAATTTTTAAACATTGTGTTATAATGTACTACCACTATTCACTACTACTACTACTACTACTACTATTTCAAACCAATTATGTCGGGCAACTCGGGGACGAGGGTTTATGTTCTCATAGATAACAGTTACTATTGAAGTGTGTGGTGTAAGTAAGAGAAGAAGAAGGTGTAAGTTAAAAACTGTGTGTGCAGAGGTGCAAAAGGTAGATATTGCCTTTTGCACCTCTGCACACATTAAAAAAATGGCTTGGCTATAAGAGCCAATCAGAGAATAAAAAAGGCAACGGAAGAAGAAAGTAAGCAAGGCAAGGAATGAGTATAATAGATTAAAGGTTGTGGCAAAAGAGGTCGTGAGAAGAAAGAAAGAGAATGATAGAGATGAATTTGATAGGAGGTGATCTGATGACTTTCAACGCAACATAAAGTTTTTCTGGAAGTCCATAAGAACGACCAGGTAAAAAAACAACCTCGCAATTGGACGAAATCAGTAACCAGGAATATTTTGAAAACTTATTTGAGAACGGAGTTATGCAAGTACAGGCCCCATTCGGGGACATGAATGATAATTGCAAATAAAGTGATATAAGCATGGAAGAGATCGTGGAAGCGTTGAATAGTATAAAATTAGGCAAGGCTGCAGGATATGACAGAATTACAGTAGAGATGCTGAAAGCTGGACAGGGCGTGGTAGCTAGTCAGCTGTACCGCCTTTTTAACCTTTGCTGGAGGAACGGCGTCGTACCAGGAGACTGGTGCGAGGCCGTCATCGTACCACTTTACAAAGGAAAAGGGTCGCAGCAAGACTGCAAAAACTACCGAGGCATTAGCTTGCTCAGCATTGTTGGCAAACTGTATGCAAAGGTGTTGATTAAGAGAGTGATGAATGATACTGAAGAGAAGATATGGGATGTACAAGCGGGATTCTTACGAAGCATAGCCGAAAAATTCTTGTCTCTAAGTCAAAACGTTTATTGCGCATTTGTAGACTTGGAAAAGGCTTATGACAGAGTGGTGAGGAATGAACTGTGGTCGACATTGTCTATATATGGGGTGAACGGCAGCTTGATACAAGCACTGAAATCACTGTACAAGGATTCCAGTGCTTGTGTCAGGGTAAACGGGGCGTTCACAGACTGGTTTAACATCGAAAAAGGTGAGAGACAGGGCTTCACCGTGGCTGTTTAACCTATTTATAGACAATTGCTTGAAAGATCTTAAAGAGAGTGCGTTTGGATTAAGAATTAATGATCTGACCGTCAAATGCCTCCTATACGCCGATGATCAGGTTATATTAGCATCATCGGATTGCAGGTGATGGTTAATATTATGAATGATGCTCTACAAAGCAAAGGAATGAAAATTAATATAGATAAGACAAAAGTAATGGTTTTTGAAAGAGAAGAAAGTATGTCGGATTGCAAAGTTTTGTATATTTAAGTTAAAAATTTTCGAGAGACGGAAAATACGACTGCGATATTGAACGAAGAGCGTTGGCAGGAAATAAATTATATGGGGCCCTGCATAACTTTATGTGCAGCCAGAATGTATCTAAAAAGGGACGACTGGCTGTACATAGAGGAGTACTGGTCCCCACACTTATGTACGGTAGTGAATGTTGGGTCTGGTAGAAGAAGCATGAAAATAAGATTAATGCTGTTGAAATAAAAAGTTTGAGAAGTATAGCTGGAGTGACTTTGATGGACAAACTGAGAAACAGCGTGATAAGAGAACGTTGCGGTGTGGTAGAAGATGTAGTGACAAAGATAGAGTAAGGGATGCTTAGATGGTTTGGACACGTAGAGAGGATAGATGAAAGAAGATTGACGAAACAGATTTATGAGGCGAGTGTGAATGGGCAAGCCGGTAAGGGACGACGTAGGCGAACGTATTACGATCAGATCGAAATCGTTTTAAGGAAAGGCCACGTCAAAAGTACCCGCAACCGACGAGCTTGAATGAAAACACTAATGAAAGTAGAGGAAGCTAAAGATGTATGTCAGGTTCGTAACCAGTGGAAAGATGTGGTCTCTGCCTACCCCTATGGGAAAGAGGCGTGACTCTATGTATGTAGATAACAATGAGCGAGCAAAATTCAACATACTGTTTATTGAGCGCATGCATTTCAACTTGTGTTACAAATAATCAAGTTGTGATGTCTCCTCTAGTACGTCGAACCTAATAACTCAATGTTTTAAGATGTTTTATTTTGTGTTAAATCATAAACTCACTTTAAGTGCCTAAGAAATTGATGTGACCTCTGAAAATTACATAAAACATTAGTTATACTTTATATCTAATCCAAAATATATAGTACTGTCAAGTTACATTTTATAGTTGTTCTAATTTAAAAATGTCAATTATATAAACTGTATATGTGTACTTATATTGTTAAAACTGTGATATTTATATAATTAAAGTTATATATTACTTTAATCCAGCAGAACGCCACGTGCTCATCTTAAGTCAATAAATTCTCCGATGTGTTAACAAATATTAAAAAACGGATTTTGACATATGGTTCAAAAAACGCACTATACGTCATAATATACATATTGAGAAGGATGACATAAAAGTAAATAAACCTCTTTCAATTAATTTCTTCATTTTTCAGAAATTAAATCAAATATTATTTTAATGCATTTATTGTTTTTAGTTTATAAGTATGTGTATGTTATCAAAAAATATGGGATAAGTTAAAGGACGATAAAAAGAAGTATAAAAAATTAAAATAAACACATACACATACTTTATGTATTTAGTGATGCGTACGAGTTTATCGTACGCGTCTCTAAATACATAAAGTCACGCCTTTTTCCCATATAAAGGATTGGCAGAGACCCTAGCCCACATTCCGCCCACGCGGGAAAGGAGACTGCGAATCATGTCGCCACCATTTGGGTACGCGCTAAAATTCTTGATCCCCATTGCGTTACCTCGAGTAAATACGAAAGAGCCTGTCCGCCCAAACAGAGCCCTGCATGCTTGAGTAAGGTTAGCCTTATTCTGGGGTCGTCCGGACCTGAGGCAGATCGGCACGCTAACGACTAAGCTCGCTTCTAGCCGCGCAGTAATCGGCAGAGCAACCATTTGTTTGGCGGAAAGGAAAGGATTAGATAGGAAATTGAATTGGGGTAGGAAATGCAGAAGTTGGAAAAGAAGCTGTTAGGTGTAGGATACTACTATCTCGGAAGGAGCAGGAAGGAACATTAGTAGTTCGCGGGTCCGCGAACGCTTACCCATACTAGCTTACGTATACTCTACCGTATTTGCCGAACAAGGCAAGGTCAAGTACTCCCTTTTTTTACATGGGGAAATGACTAACGTATTCACGCCATCACAGGGAAGGACGGGTTATGTCGGACTTGCACCGACTAAAACCCCATGGTGTTCTGCCTCCGCCGCATGTTGGCAGGGCCACGGGAACGCTCGCGCACACATCCGAGACCCCACCGGCGCTGGCCGCCTACAATCCGCGGCCCCTCCTCGGGAGAGGACACCTCATCTCCTATCACCTTCCTTGCAAGGCGCGTCGCAACATACGACGCGCCTTCCAGTACGGCCCCCGGCGCAACGAACCCCCCCGAGTCCGCAGAGGCCAAAATAAATAATAATATATATAATAAAAAGGATTAAATAAAACTGCTTTTAATCAAATGTTTCTTATTCATACATACATACAGTCACTCCCTTTTCAAGTATAAAGGGTAGGCAGAGGCTACTCACGTAGCCCACAATTATACGTATTTCTTATTCACTATATTTTAACTACGACTGCGAATATTTTAACTGCTATACACGCCTGACAAGGCCGAATACATTCGCAAAAGCGCTATTGTGTCGCACAGTACAGCCCTCATTCCCCTCCAACAGCTGCGGCGCCGCTGCTTCAACATGAAGATTAGGGTTATCAGCAACCAGTTGCGCTATGATAATTTATCCTGACCGGATATTTCTTGCACGGCCTTTCCTGAGCAAGGTGCCCTCGTTCGCTTTATTTTGAATGCGCAGTAAAATCCTATCCTAAATAAAATAAAAACTCCGCAATAAAAACTGTCACCACGATGTAATCTGAAAAACAACCCTTGGTTATACATATTCGTTCATCAACTGTACAGATCCCAAAAAGAGCCACTAAGAGATAGGGTTCATGAAATGAAACTCAACTATCAATTAGTAGTAGGAGTCAAAAAGCATCTATATTAAATTCAATAATCCTTATGTACTATTACAAACATATCTCAACATCGCAATGTAGATAAACAACACAAAATCATAGCGACATCTAGTAACTTTGAAGCACACTACATAAATAATGAATGTGACAGATGTCATACATTCCGCCCGCCATGGACAGAGTGTCCATAAACAAACATAAAATTGAATACGCTTACTCATTTTTTATAATATTGTAAATAAGAACTATAGGAAAATAAGTAGTATTTCATAACAATAACAGAAGAAAATAACTTAAAATATGACAAATTTTATAAGAATTTTTTTTTTCAAATTTTTTTGCTAATATATGAAATAACAAAATAAAGATAACATTTCATTTAGTTATGGGCAAAACACAAATTTTAGAGGCCGGTCGTTTAATGATAACACCTTTGCAACGTAAACTAACAACACGCGTGACTTCATCCAAACCAGGATGTTTTGCTGTAATAACTCCATAGAGCCTAGCAGGCGGAAGATCGTCTTCCTTAACTAGCACTACGTCTCCAATATTTGGTTCTGGAGTGTGTTTTTGCCATTTAGACCGTTGCAGAAATTGTGAGAGGTATTCACGAGACCAACGCCTCCAAAAAGTTTGCACCATGCGCTGAGCAAGTTGCCACCTTTTAAGTGAATTGATACTAGAAGCCTCGTAATTTGCATCTGGAACGAGAACCAACTGTTCACCAACCAAAAAATGACCTGGTGTTAAAGGGAAAGGGTCATCCACTGCATCGCCCATTCGAGAGATCGGCCTAGAATTGAGGCAAGCCTCAATTTGAGACAAGACAGTAGTAAGCTCTTCAAAAGTTAACGTAGCGTTATCTATCACTCTCTTGAGGTGACTTTTTGTAGACTTAATTCCAGCCTCCCATAGTCCCCCGAAATTGGGGCTGTAGGGTGGAATTCTGTGCCAGATAGTGCCGTTTGTAGAAAGCCAATCGGCAATTTGAATAGCGACACTAGACCTTTCTTCAGTCAGTAAGCCTTCAACTCCCTATCAGCTCCTACGAAAGTAGTAGCGTTATCACTCCATAAGTTAGAGCAATGACCACGTCTAGCAACAAACCTTTTAAAAGCAGCGAGTAACGCCCCTGAAGTCAGATCACTTACTACCTCTAGGTGAATAGCTCGTGTCGCCATACACATAGAGAGGCAGATATATCCTTTTGTAGAACGATAACCTCGACCTTTTGTTGATCTAACTGCGACAGGGCCAGCGTAATCTACACCACTTTGACAAAATGGCCTACTTGCTGTTGCTCTTGCAGTAGGTAATTGGCCCATGATTGGATTGTTAGCTCGAGAAATATATCGCAAACAAGTCACACATTTATGTATGTAAGATTTTACCAAATTTTTGACATCAACAATCCAGTATCTTGAGCGGATGTAATTGATCATTATTTGTGGAATGTTATGAAATGTTTTCTCGTGAGCATCTGCAACTATTAGCTTGGCTAAACTGGAAATTCTCGGAATTAAAATAGGCTGTTTTCGACCCTCATCAATTCGAGCAAACTGCAATCTTCCTCCAACTCTCCAAAATCCATCGCTGTCTTTATAAGGATTAAGAGAACGATATTTTTCTTTCTTATCACTAATATTGTTCCTAAAATAATGGTCTTGATTTTTTTTAATACATATGTTCATAGCCTCTTGTAACTCTTTAGCTGTTAACTAAGAGGGTTTTGTTTGTTTACGATACATATAGAACTTTCTACACCAAGCAATAACTCGTAAAAGCTTCCGTAAGGAAGAAAATCTGTCTATTATACAATCATTGTCTGAATATGAAAATTCCGCACAACATATTTTTGCCTTTTGTTCTAAATCAGTATCCCACCGTTTCGATTCTCATTACTTACTGTATTGTAATTTATAATATTTCCATGTAACCAACTAGGTCCGTTTTTCCAGATACTTAAGGTTCCTAAGTGCTCCGGATTCACACCTCTAGAAGCACAGTCAGCTGGGTTATCTTGCGACTTCACATGAGACCATTGATTGTGACCAAAATGTGTGACTATCTCAGATACCCTATTGCCAACAAAAGGCTTCCATCGACTTGGATGATTACTCAACCAAGCCAGTACCACCGTTGGATCTGTCCATGCATGGACCTTATTAGCTGGTATAGAAAGAGTTTTCGCCACTTCACATAGCAGCTTCGTAAGCAAAACAGCTCCACACAGTTCCAGACGAGGTATGGAGACCTGTTTAACAGGTGATACTTTAGTTTTCAATGCTATCAAATGGACATGAACATCACCATTTTCCTTTACCACACGTGCAAACACAACTCCCGCATATGCGTCATTGGATGCGTCACTAAATCCGTGTAATTCTAAAATTTTATCATTTCTGTTGGTTACAATCCACCTGGGAATACTAAAGTCAGTAAGATACGAAAGCTTATACCTAAAAGAGAGCCACTCCTGTAACAAATGAGAAGGTAATTCTTCATCCCAATCAATACCCGAAATCCAAATTTTCTGTATAAATATTTTTGCTGTAATGATTACTGGTGCTATCCAACCTAATGGATCGAATAATCTTGAGATATCCGAAATAACCCTTCTCTTTGTTACTGGAAATGCGACTTGTGGTAGTTGTATAGAGTATACGAAGTTATCACTAATACTATTCCAAGACAATCCAAGAACCTTTGTGAAACTCTCTTTATCTTTACCTGTAGTTAACTCTAGACTTTCTACTTCCTTTTTATTTATTTCATCCATTTTCTCCAACAATTCTCTACCATTACTTGCCCATTTTTGCAGTTGAAAACCTCCTTTTGACATTAGTTTATTAAGATCGTTGTAAATCTCTTGACCTTCTTCAACTGTTTCGCAACCACTCATTAGGTCGTCCATATAAAAATCATGGAGAACTCGTTGAGACGCTGCAGTATGTTCGCCCTCATCGTAAGCTAATTGTTGAAGTGCTCGAACAGCGAGGTAAGGAGCGGATGCGATTCCGAAAGTGACACGTGAAAATGACATCTGTAATGCAGTAATTCACCATTTTCGTCGTGCCACAAAATACGCTGGAAATCTGTGTCGGCTTTCAAAACCTTTATCAGCCTGTACATCTTTACTACGTCTGCTATAAGACATATGGGTCGAATACGCCAACGCATTACTAAATGTCTTAGATCAGGTTGCAGACCAGGACCAACCATTAGATCGTGGTTAAGAGATATTCCATTAGTACCCGGGCATGAAGCATCAAAAACCACTCTTACCCTTGTAGTCGATTTATCCTCACGGATGACTGCATGATGAGGTAAATACACTGCATTAACATTGTCTCTTTGCTCTTCTGGGACGATTTCCATATGATGAAGATCAATATACTCGTCGATTACTGCTGCGTAATTTTTCTTTAAGTCAGCATTATTTGCCAATTTTTTCTCTAAAAGATGAAGTCGTCTCAGAGCAATATCTTTAGAATTACCATACTGGCACTTCGGATCTTCGTCACGGAAAGGAAGCTTCACAATATATCTACCCGAATCGTCCCGAGTAGTGGTGTTAGCAAAGATAGTTTCACATCTTTGCTCCTCTTCCGTGAAAATTGTTTTATTGGTACTAACAGACGGCTCTGATTCTAATTCCCAAAATCGTTTTAATGGGTCATTCTCATATATTTGCAAATGGAATGAGTAGATAGTGTTACTTTGGCATGATTTGACATTGTTCATGGAACTTGAATTAATTTGACCAGATAAGATCCACCCCAGCTTGGTATTCTGTGCTATAGGTGATCCGGGGGGACCCTTGATTACACCATCTTCTAAAATCTGAGCAAATAACTCAGCACCAAGTAACAGGTCTATTTTATTGGGAACTCCATACTTTGGATCCGCTAATTTGAGTTTACCAATTTCAGGCCACATGTTGACTAGTACTTTCTTTAAAGGCAGAAGAGTTGTGAGTGATTTGAGGACATGTACCTTTGCTTCTACAAAAAACGTGGGGTCGTGGCGTGAACGTAACCGAATGAACACCTGAAACCTTGAATTAAGCGAAGTATCATCATTCCCTCCTATACCTGAAATCACAAGTTTTGTTGGAACCTTCTGCAGTCCAAGTGCATGAACAGCTGACTCCGTAATAAACGAAGCTTGTGATCCTTGATCCAACAAACATCGTAATGTCATCTCAATACCCTTATGTGATTCAGCTTGCACTAACGCTGTTGCCAACAATATTTGACTATAGTTAGCTGAAAAACATGTGACAATTGCCTCTGGCTTTGACTCCCTTTGATTTTCTTGAGCAGCAGTTGTTGAATTAACCGCAACTTTTATACCAACTGCCCCTGCTTTCTCCTTGGGATTTGTGGAATTAATTTGGAAATGAAGCAGTGAATGATGCTTTCTCTTACAAACCTTACATCGTGAAGACTGCCTGCATACAAAAACAGAATGACCTTTCCCTAAGCAATTAAAGCATAACCTGTTGGTTTGCACAAAGTCACGTCGTGATTCTACTGTTTCTTTCGAAAAAAGTTTGCAATAGCACAATTTATGATTGCCCTTACAAAATGTACAACTAAGATTAATTTCATTGGAAGTAGTGTTATTTACATAGTACACTGTTGCCTTACCTTGTTTTGGTTTAGGTTTAACATCTAAAAATTCCAAAGATCTAAACCTATGTTCTAAAAAATCTTTAAAATTAGACAAGTTAGGCAATTCTGAACTTAATTCATTAGACTTAGCTTCCCAATGTTTTCTGGACTCAGGATCAAGTTTTTGGCTCATTATATAAATAATAATTATGTCCCAAGTGCTGAAATCTATACTCAAATTTTGTAAACCATTTAAGCACTCTGTAATAGTATCCAGTAGTTCCTTAATGGCACTTGAAGACTCAATTTGAAAGGCTTTAAAATTAAGTAAACGTTTTAATATATGATTTGAAAGATATTTTTTATTATCATATCGAGTTTTTAACTGAGTCCAGCAAACTAAATAATTGCTTGCTGTTATAGGGATGTGACGTACAATTTGTTCAGCTTCTCCCGATAGATGACCCTTAAGATAATGCAATTTTTGAATATCATCAAGAGTTTCACAGTTATCTACTAAGCACACAAACAAATCTTTAAATGTTGTCCACTCGGAATAATCACCGCTAAATACAGGTATAGTTATGTTAGGTAATCTAGCGCCAGAAGAATATGAAATTTTAGATGACGTTTTATCCTCGGCAGAAGTTGTGTTATAACTTTTATCAGAGCATTCAAATAACTTCTGTTTTGACTTAAAATCTATGTAAAATTCTTCGGTTTTATCGTAAACTTTTCTTTTATAATATTCAGACTTAATAAAATCTTCCTTCAAAAATTTTAATGTTATTGTGCGATGTGTTTCGCAGAATGATTGCCACTGAACTTCTAAATTTTCTTAGCGACTCTCTACATAGAAGACAGTAATACGCTCCTTTGGCGATTTTTTAAAATTAGCAAATCCTTTCTCAGTTAAAGAACTAGATTCTGTTTGCAAACATTCATATGCCGATATATCCAACATGCAAATGTACGAGTAAGTCTCACAAATAACAATAAAAGTAGAAACTTAACAAGTTGAAATTTTATAAGTCCTAATATAAAATTGAATGACTTTTTCTAAGTGTCAGTAAATTTTCTTAAAATTTTCTAAGTCTTTGAACAAATTATACCCCTATGTAAAATCTGGCATAGGTTCCCTGTCACTTCACTTTTTGGGAAACTATTCTAAGTCTAAAACTACTTATATAACAATCTTAATCATATCTAATAAATTTTACAAGTTCATATGCAATATATTATACAGATTAAACACAGTTAAATTGCAAAGTAGGTATTTCTAATAAGTAAAGAGTACTCACAGTAGATTCACGAACACTTCACTAATAATCTCACGTATCACCTTAGTCGTCGACGAATCGTATCCGAGTCGTTGCGTGTAATTGGTCCCCGTCCGCTGGCAACTGCTCAAAAAATAATTCACTCAATTTAAGCCCAGCTAAAACAAAATTCATGATATAAGGTTCAGGATTTTTGGATAGGATTCAAGGACACAGATTAAAAGTATATTAGAATCCAATCAAGTTGATGAGGCTAACAACCTTAGTCTTAAAATGGATGGTCTATTCAAATTCAAATTCAAATTCAAAATGATTTATTTGCCAGAGACATGGTACATAAATAAAGGTATTATAAAATTCCAGCATGCTCTTACTTGAATAAAAAGTGTGCAAATATAAAATAATATAGAATTAATTGTAGATTATTTACATGTCCATTTATAATATAACATTCATAAATTATAGTCAGGCATTTAGTTACATTCATAATTCATTAAACTCATAAATAATAATAATTAATTAATTACATATTATTGTCATTTAAAAATTCACCAATATCATAATAACATTTGCTAAAAAAAAATTTCTTTACGTCATTTTTGAATTGTCGATTTTTTTTATTCTTGAACATATCAGGTAAACGGTTATAAATTTTAGTGGCCATACAATAAACATTTTTCTGATAAACTGTCGATCTCTGATTTGATACATGAAGGGTGTGTTTATATTGACTTCTAACATTTCTTACATTTTGAAATAAATTTAAATTATTTTGTACAAAAACACATATTTCAAACATATATAAACATGGAAGAGGAAAAATATTACTGGATATAAATTTAGATTTACAACTGTCCAAATAGCCCATGCCGTAGATTGCGCGTAAACACTTTGCCCTAAATGCTCTAATAGATTCTGTAGTTACCCCATAAAATAATGCCATATCTCAACCTGGAAGACACCAGACCATGGTATGCTGTTTGCGCAGCTGCTTGGGAAACTGTAAGCCTTAATCTATTCAAAACGTACATTGCGTTTTGAGAACTATGTTTTTTATGTTGATCCTGAGTCTAAATATGAGAGTAACGCTCTCTGAGTCTCTAATATTGTCCAAATTAAATTACTGCATATCAGTTTTTCAGACCTTTTTCGTAATTTTGCGCATATATTGTATGTAGTGTATGTATATGTATATATATATATATATATATATATATATATATGTATATATATATATATATATATATATATATATACACATATATACTCAATGGACATTGATGTTCAACTGTGTCTAGAATGTCTGCAGAAATCGCCGATGTCGACGGAACTTCTACAATGAAAATAAAACATAGTTTTTGTTAAAAAGCTTAATAATTTAAAATAAATACTAATTTGAGTAGACCACTTTCTAGTCTAAATTGGTTTATTCAATTTAAGCTTTTATGAATCTCTTATGAATATCAAAATCTACACCGTTTCAAAAATTAAGACTTCAAATAAGAACCAGCAAGAAGCACTGGGATATTTTTTTCAAAGCAATATTACATAATGTCATTTATATACTACATATTTTTAGTAAAACATCATATGTTCGGTAGCCCGAGGGTTTGCAAGTGCACAGTATGTATTTCCATCCATCAGTATATTTCCATCAGTATATATTTCCTCAAATCTTTGTCTTATATATAATGATCTATTTCATAAAATATAGATAATGTTAATCGTTTGGCCGAGGTTTAGCTATTAGGAATAGTAGTATTTTACAGTTGCGTTTTCTTTTTCTTAAAATCTTCTAGAAAATGTAATTAATTTCAGTGAATTTAATTTTTCGATCGGTATATATGCTCTCCTCGTTTCTTGTTGTTTGCACCTATTGTTACACCTGAAAAATAAGAACTTCGGTAATCGTAAAATGAAAAATATTCGACACTAATAAAAATATTAGTTAAAATCTGTATAAATGCCGTTCTAGGCGCACGGCTGGTCAATAAATAAATTGCGCCGATCATCCGATCAAGAAGAGGCATAACTCTACGCTTCAACAGTTAATACATTTTTATTTATTTTAAATAAAACAACAACAGGTGTACGTTCTATTAAATTATATTTGTTTTATCATTATATGCAGTATTTTTTACATTTTAGCAACCAAATTATAAAATATATATTTATTTTATTACCAATAAAGTTTACACAACACAATTTAGAGCGTTTATCAGATCAAACAATAACTTCAGTTCAGTAAAAGCCAATGTACTTGCTGAACATTCAATTAACGTACGCTGTCTTCATATAGCGTGCAGTCGTGCAAACCCGTCGCAAAGAGCGGCTAAGCCGCTCTATTTGGCGCAAGTGGCGTAATTGACGCATCACTAGACGTAAGTGCGAGTCGCGAAGGGCGCGCATGCCGCCTATCCACTCATGCTGACCTAATTTTTTCCTCTCCAATGCACATTCTGTATAAAGTATTCCATATTAAAAAAATAAATCATGTAAATTTTAACTTCCAAAGTCATCATCATCGTCATTGCGACCAAAGCTGAACTGGCCGTAGAACAGTTCACGCTGATGGTCCCCTGACCCGATATCAATGGGCCGCTTGAAAGTATTACTTGTCTAGACTATTCATAATGTTTCTAAAATGCCCTGCCGATTTTACGCACCAGTTCGGGTCTGACTGCAGCCCATCAATAGTTCATTGTTGAACCGAGGCTTTCTTCAGATTGTCACAAATGAACCTTCTACATGAGGTACACTACGATATTACGAGATCGTCTCTAAATCAATATTTTTATTGGTGATTCTGACGGTACGAGCAAAACGTTCACCTGATGGTAAGTGCAACGTTTGCCCATAACAAATGCTGTGTCACCCAGAACAATTCTATGTGACACCACACTGCGCCCGTCACCATGAGACATAAGTTCTTAAGTCTCATATGCCCAATGATTATACCAGCTCTCAGTGCCCTTCAAGCCGAACACAGTAATGTTTGCAAACTACTGCTTCACGGTACAATAAGTGGCCCCGGGGTCGCACCTACCTAGACGGATTCCTGCATAGGAATCCTACCACCAGTAGTAGTAATTGGGGGTTATAATGCGTCTGCTGTTTCATACCTGGTTCATGTTACCACTTCTTTTTTATGTCTAATGGTCACTGTTACTTTGTGTGGTCAATGTCCCCGAAGGCTGACGGTTGAACGTTTTGCTCGTCTCGTCACTTCATCCAATAAAAAAAATTAAAAAAAAGGCTTCGCTGCGCGTGTTATGTGCGCGTAAGTACGAGTATATACTCGAGGGCGCCGCGAGAGCGATCGGGAGGACGTTTAAAACATCTATCATCATCATCATCATTTTAACCTATCTCGGTCCTCTGCTGAACATAGCATCTGCATAACATATCCATCGACTTCCCACAAAAACGTGCAGGTCGTCGATCCATCTAGTGGGGGAGGCGCCCTACACTGCGTTTGCCGGTACGAATTTGCCACTCGTGAAACTTTCTTCTCCAATGGTTATCGGTTCTACGAGCTATATGGCCATTGCAAATTCAGCTTACTAATCCTTAAGGTTATGCCGGTTATTTTAGTTCTGCTGCGAATATCATCGTTACGGATTTCATCACGCAGAGAAACTCCGAGCAAAGCCCTTTTTAAAAGCTCGCTGAGCGACTCTGAGCTGCGTCATGCGGCTTTCGGTGAAAGACCACGTCTCCGTTTCGTATGTCATTACTGGCAACACACACTGGCTGTAAAGTTGTATACTTTTGTTTCGAGGCATTGAGGTATACTCGACGAGAAGATGTGACGCAGTTTCCCGAACGCTGCCCAGCCGAGTTGGATCCGTCGATTGACCTCTTGGTCGAAGTCGGACCTAACTAGTCCGACAATCTTTCCTAGGTATACATATTCGTCAACAACTACAAGCATAGTGTTACTAACAACAACTGGTATAGGTGTAACATGAACGTTAGACATGATCTTCGTCTTGTCCATGTTCATCTCAAGATCTACCCGTTGGGAGACACTATTGAGGTCATTGAGTATAGTGCTACGTTCCTCCAGCGATTCTGTCATTATGACTATGTCGTCGGCAAATTGAAGGTGAGTGATTCGCCATTCATGTTAATACAGTCCTTTGTGTGGCGGGTGTCGCAAAACTTTGGCCCCAACGCATAGACAGTTTCCACGAGCCAGACTTCACCAGACGAACCTTTACGTTCAAGTTCAATATGCCACTCACCATTCGGTGATCACTGCCGGTTTTCTCCCTAGCGGCCACAGATACATCATTAAACAGCTGTCGTTTGGTCGTCACGATGAAGTCGATCTCATTTTTTGTGGAACCATCCGGGCTCATCGAGGTTCACTTTCTGTGAGGCCGATTTTCGAAGAAGCCGTTGGCGCCTTTTGGTTGGTTCCGTTGCCCTATTCCAAATTGCCCCACTACCAGCTCATCGCTTTTCTTCATGCAATTATACTCATGTAATTTTTACTTTATATTATTCAATATTATGTACTCAAATGTTGTGTTGAAAAAATGAGTTGCAAGTACTCACTCTGGTCATTATAGACTTGATGCTCCACAGAAACTGTCCTGAAAGATAAGTGCCACCAAACTTTAATACGTAATCAATGGTTTATTTCTAATGTTTAGCAACGTAGATTTGTAAAAAGGCAGAATTCAAGGGGAAAAACCATGCTATAATAATAATAATCCTTTTTTCTTGTCTATTACTTTTTAAATAGCTGCTTAAAAATGACTTTATAATAAACTAGCGATCCGCCCCGGCTTCGCACGGGTAGATAGATATAAGAAACGATAAATTAGTATTTTATTTGGACAAACAGAACAACAACAATCCCTTCACTAACGAGTTAAATCGTTACAACTAAACATACAAAAAATCAAATCTTTCCTCTTTATAATATTAGTTTAGATATTTAGCAGGTGGCTTGATGCAGCGGCCTGTACTCGTACATTTTATATCTGTAGACGTACCCATGACACAACATAAATGTAAGTTAGTAAATGTCTTTCTCATTGGGGTAGGCAGAGATCACACCTCTAGAACACTTTTCGCCCCTGCGGGAAACGAAACGTGACGGGTGGCGAACCACGTCGCCGCCATTTTGGTACGAGCTAAAATTCTTGCTCCCCTATGCATTCCGACGAGTAGCTAGGGAAGATGCTGTCCACCGAAACAGGGTCCTTCATGCTTGAGTTAGGCTAACCTTATTCTGGGGTCGCCTGGTCTCAGAGAAGATCGGCACGCTAACGACTAGGTTCGTCCACGCAGCCATCTGTAGTGCAACCAGTGGCTTACTCCTTAATTAGTTTGGGTGCCTTAATCGCTCAGAATTTCTTTATAAAAACTCCTGGTATATAATTGCAAAACCAGAATTTTTAATAGCTTTCATTTTTATTCTCTTCTAATCTAACTTCGAAACTGTACTTGGATGATGAAACATATAGATTGTATGTTAATCAACGGATTTGTATATTTTCAAAATTAAAGTTTAGAAAATAAATTTCCAAATATTTATTAGCGTACTACATTTGTAGCGTCTACTTAGTATCTAGACAGCTTGAATATGCATTGCAAACAAAAAACGTTTTGTAACGTTAAAAGCAGTGTATGATCTGGTAATAGGTACATTCATAAACAAATAATTGTAAAAGAAGTGAAGTGACATACTTGGTAAGAACTTGCACGCCTACGCTTCGGAGCTCAATATCTGATTTTGATCTTAGAACTGACCTACACACACAAACACAAATAAATTTTTATAAATGAGTTTTAAATTTGTTACTTTGAAACAGCTCCATTTTTCAAGACCTATCTGACGGTACCACCTCACGCGCTTATATGCACTGCAACACCTATGTAGAACCAACAGCCTCAATTAAAATGGCTATGACATACGAAAAGGCGGAGACAAAATTATAAGAGCTCCGCTGTTACTACGAAACCCTAAAAGGGGTTATTACTTAAAAGTTATAATAATATATTTATTTTCATAGAGCAAATTACTAAAATCTACAGCTTTAATAATTTTAACATGTGACTTTGTCAACTCTCGAAGGTACTTCTTTTATGAAAGACGACGATTAATGCTCTGTTACTCAGAACATTTCTGTGTGGTACCATACTGCACTCGTCTCCCGGAATCACCAGTTCTTAAGTGTCGCAGGCCTAGTAATTACAATAGCTGACCGTCCTCTTCAGATTGAAACAGCAATGTTTGCACACTACTGTTTCATAGTTAAATAACTAGCTCTGTTACCTACCTAGTCGGATTCCTGCATAGGAGTCTTGCCAACAGAAAAATAATACACGTTTAAAGTAGCAGTGTACTGCAACTGATATGAGGGGTTACCAGTTGATTACTTATCAACTATTGTATATATGTCTTCATTTGTCAACATATTATATAGACAGTGAAATGTATAGTAAAGTGTAATAATAGTAAAGGGTGAGGTTTAAAAATTGTAACTTACTTCTCATTACAGGACTTGGAAGAAGCGAAATGTGTAGACACCATTGGCGCGTTGGCGAGGGGAAGCTTTAGTAGTAAGGTACGTAACAATTTACGCACTATCTTCTGCGCTTTACGTGATCGTAGTTCAACCTTCTAAAAGAGTTTTTCATGTGCATTTAAAACTAATAGATCTAACATTTTTAGAGTTCTAGTTTATTTACACATATTTGAAATAAAAAAGATATAACAGCATAGATTTGTAATCGTCCGTGTCCGTTATATCTATACATTAAGGCAGCATCCTCAAACATGTACAGATTAAAACCGGCAAAATAAAGGCAAGCAAACAAGCTTTATCAGCATTACTCTACTAACATGATCCGATGAAGCTGTAAAAGCCGAGAAGGCACAGCAATTACATCACCGAAAATCTACTAACATTACAATAGATCTACTAATATATTATCTATTAGTCTTTTAGGCAATATATTATTTAGTTCACCCGGCCAATTTTCGACCACGGCGAAAACTTCCTAATATTGTAAGAAACTATCAACTGTGCAGTAGATACTATGTATAATGCCACAAGTCTACACTCCAATACAATGCCACTCACTCTACTTAGTCTACCCGTGCCCGATGTAATAATGCAGTGCAGTGTCAAAGACACGGGGACAAATACACAACCAGACCCCAAAACCCCACAATTTGTGTTTTAGCACAAATATTAAATTCGAACTCGAGACAGTGTCGTGGAAGTCGCATACTTTTTTTAACTAGCACACGCGGTGGCGGTAGATAATTTAGTACCTAATAGTAAGGCATTTGACTTAATCCATACCTCTGAAAGGGTGTTCAAGGACGTAAGTGCTTTCTTACTAGTCCGGGAAGATGCACAAGAAGTATTCGTGACAACTTTGAAGCTTGGAGGATGTTCGATTGGTGGAAGGATTATGAGATGTACAGGTTCGGGCGGAGGACAAGGAGAGAAGTAAGCGGTGGGACTCTCTTGCTCGTCAAAGTCAGTTTCCACCGAATCAAGGCAGAAATTACTTAGTGACCTGGCGACAGAATGTTATTAAAACGTAATAGCAAGTAATTATACAGAAAATAGAATCCCATCCTTTGGCAACAAGAGGATTGTTTTAGTTGATGAAGACGCTAGTTATGTATATCATTAGTATTTATTATCTCTGGTATGATGTTATCCGCAGCAGAACTAGAGTAACCTACATAGCTCTAAGGATTAGCAAGCTGAAGTCGCAATGGGCCAGCCATATAGCTCGTAGAACTGATAACCGTTGGGGAAGAATGGTTCTCGAGTGACAACCTCGTACTGGCACTAGATGGAGCAACGACCTGCACGGTTTTGCGGGAAGTCTATGGATGCATGTGACTCACTCAGGATCGTGTTTTATGGCAATCTGTGGGGGAGGCCTATGTTCAACAGTGGACTGTGATAGGCTGAAATGATAATGATGATGATGATGATGATGATCTCTGCAAGATCGTCGTCGTCTTCGTTTCAGCCTATCACTAGTCCAATGCTAAACTTAGGCCTCCGTCATAGATTGCCACAAAAGTTTGTAAATCTCATTTTGGGGGGATATCGCCTTAGCTGCCACGCCTAGCAGGCGAGTTGGCAACTGCAGTTTATTTATTCAGATGTTCCAGAAAGATGCTGCTGCCCATCTTCTGTTTCTGCAGGATACATATTTATAATATGGTATGTCAGTGCCACTGGCATCACAGACCCACAGGGGCGGATTTAGCTGTAGGCCAAGTAGGCCCGGGCCTAAGACGACAAAATTTAGGAGACGGTAAAACTTAGTGTGACGCACAAATAAAGATGAAACTGATTGAGATAATTATATCATTTACCAGACCTTCGTTGATTTTTACTTTAATTTCATTCTTATATGTCTTTCAATTTTTCGTGCATTGTTTTGTAGGCGCGGCAGTCGGAATATTAAATCCGCCCCTGCAGGCACCAATATACCAATAAATTGGGTATTCCACAAACATTGCTTTCAAGTAAGTTCTTATTCAAAATAAGGAATACACTTGAATCTGATCATAAATTACAGTTCATTTTCAAAATAAATGAAGTACATTTTTCTATACCACTTTTCTGTTTTGAAATGATTACAATAAAAATAAAATTAGTTACTGGTTGAGTAACGGTATTGAATTCCGTGTAGGTGAGCAGAAAAGCGGGGGCGAGACTCCCAAGCAGATTGAAGGAGAATGTGACCTCACTGATGGGTTCACTCGCGCCAGGGGTCTACTCGTAGTCGACAGCCGCAGCCTACGTAATATATGAATCTTTTATATACACTGCTGGAATAAAATTAAAGGAACAACAACAAAAATCCTAAATTTTTAGTGATTTTTGAAAGGCGGTATTTCAGTAAAATTTGTTGTATTAAGAATAAAAAAATATTTTGATGCGTAGGTTTCTAGTTTGAAGATCTTTAAAAAAATAATTTTGTGAGCTACGGTTGTACGAAATAATTTCTTTTTCTTGTGTCCCCCGGACGAGGAAAAAAATTTTATTCACTATTTTGGTTACTGTAGAGTTCAGCTAGTCTGCTTATCCGACTACAATTGGCTTTTTTTAATTCTCATCTACGTCAATTTTTTGCTGAGATATCTGACTTTAAATAAAAAAGTATCATTTTGTTTTTAACTATCGATCATTTAGCAACTAGTGATACATCAGTAAATTGATCGACGGTTTTAAAAACTGGAATAAGTACTAACTCTACATGAATCTTCAAATTTTTCAGTAGTATATTATTTCTTTTGTCGGTATGAAATATATCCCTTAAAATGGTATCAAAATTAATGTTTGATACGTCATTTTGAGGATTATTTTTCCCTCCCGTGACCCGTGGAAAATACCTATATGTCTTAAAAATAATGGTTTCGTAAAAAAAATCAAGAGGAAAAGAAAAAATCAAGAAGCTGTTGACCATCTCTTCAATTAACACGCACGACGGCTGTCGGTTGGAATTGCTTACATTATTTAAAGAAGGTAGATGGCGCTATCTGTTGATCTACACGAGACAATACAATACGAAAATTTCGCACGGGTTAGTTAGTTGTATTTATTTTTTAACGACACCATCAGACCCTAAGAACCAACAATTTGCTTTTTAGCACAAACGTTAGCTCCGGCAGGGATTCGAACCCAGGTCTCTTGGCGTTGAAGTCAGGTATTCTGACCGCTAGACCACGCAGTCGTCACGTTTTATAGTTGTTAGTTATTTACCGTAACAAATATTTGCATGCAGATGTTAGCAAATTAACTGTCTTTCGTTTATTATAATGGATTTCCGCTTCAATTGCTGTCGCTTTATCAAGTGCAAAAACCATTACTGTGACTAAATAATGATTGGCGTATTGTCATGTTAAGCTTTATTGTAATTTCGTTTTATTAAAGCCCGATAATAATTTAATAGGACTATCTTTACTAAACCACAAGTCATGTAAAATCTACAATTATTCACTACTGTCTATTACATATTGGGGAAATGAAATGCAGCGACAATAAAAAAGGAAGCACGGAAAGATCAAAAATAATATAGCACCAGTTGTTAATATACAACACAAAAAATATATGACATCAATTCATTTATGGAATCCCTAAAATTTTGAGGCAAGGTTCACTAGGAAACCTGTTAGAGTAAAATGTGATAATTCCGCCAACAGAGTGTATTATTTATTAAAAGGACTTACCGAGTAAGTGTTGATCTCATTCGCAGTCGCCGTCCGAATTCGTAGTTAACTAAAAAAAAGCGACATGAATATCTACAATGTATTTTGAAACCTTTTGCTAACGAGGTAACTGACAATCAACTAAATTTTTTAAGACTTTTATCAATGTATTAGATGTCAGAACTAAATTGAATAAATAATCTATAAATATTAGTCATATACACAAACGTTCATTAAAAGTCCTTCTATAACATCCTACAGTTAGTCCTGAAGCGGAAATTAGGTTAGTTAGTAATTCAAGCACATAATTATCAATTTACGTAATATCTTAAAGTTGCGATTGCTACTGTCAGTAAACTGCTAAGCGCGCGACGTGTCGCATGATTGCAGTGGTCCTGCCTTGACGTTATAATAGGAATGATACCCTTCCATGCGTGGTAAGAACGTCATGTAAGTTCTTCAAGATTCCAATGCTACTTTAAGTTTGCTAAAGCGTGTCCCTTGACTGGCGTACGTTGTGAACAAAGGAGAAAAGCCAGAGGTGTCTTTTTTTCTTCTCATCATACCGCCGTTACCATTTTAGCTCATTGATAAACATTAGCCTTCCCTATAGAGGAACTTGCGGCAGGCCAATATTTACCTTCATCATCAGCCTGTTAAAAGCCACACTTGGCAAGCAAATAGGCCATTGCAGGGGCAGATCTCCTTCAAGTTTTTACGTTTTGATGGTAATCTTCGTATACGTTATGGTGTTCACATATTGTTGGGCACATGTGGTATTTTAAATTTGTAAAGTTATAACTCAATACAGATAAAATAATATTTAAATTGAGATTAGTCATCTGTTACCAAATCGTCCTACTTTAGGATGTTTTCGTCCAGTGAACGTCGTTAGAAGACAATAAGAGTTAGCTTTACAGCAAATTTTTTACTGTTGGTAGGATTCCTGCGTAGGAATCCGTCTAGGTAGGTTTACTACATTACTGTGTTTCGGTTTGAAGGGCACTGTGAGCTAGTGTAATCACTTGGCATATGAGAATTAAGAATTTATAATCTTTTTTATTGAATTTAATGTAATTTGTAACACATTATACATAAATTTTAGCTTTCTGCACTATTTCTGCATATGAACTTCAACTATGTAAAATATCATACTCCTCCGTACGCGCAATATACTTAAAAGGGGGAACGTTTTCTCTTCACATATTTATATATAGATAATGTTATGGGGGAATTCGAATACTTTTCCGGCACGATAAACTAGCTCATATAAATAATTTTATGAAATGTCTCCTTGATAACTATTCTTTCAAACATTTTTCACATACTACACGAAACATGTGCTATTGTCAATGTGCGGTTTAAAATAACAGACATGATAAAAATTAATAAAACCAAAGAAAAGACTGCGTTACTCAACCATGTACAGCGTGTGTATCGCTTTTCCACGCTTGAGGTGACACCGAGTACATCGCGTAGCATGACCTTCCCGGGCATCTATATTACAGTTGATCATTATTACAACGTGCGAGAGTAGAATAGGTATAAAATGTGTCAGAGCTATTGTATTTAATTAATATTATAAGCGGTCGCGAAATTCACGCGGATACATGGATTCATGGATACACAATTTCCTGGGAGATACGGTGAACGTTTGGTTTTATAGTACGCAAGTTGCCCGAGTTTGATCCCCGGTCCTCTGAGACCTCTGAAACTGTTCTGCAGTTTTTAGAGCCGAATTACCATGTGCTCAGCAGTGAGGAAAAACATCGGGAGGTAACCTGTATGTCTGAGGAATAAAAATACTCCAAGGACACGAAGTCCGCCAACCCGCATTGGAGCAGCATGGCGGATTTTTTCGAGCTCCGAAACACCCAAAAAAATGAGAGCAGGAAAAACAAAAGATGATATTGTAAGTGTAATAACTTACTGAATTTCTGGATTAGCCATGTAATAAGTCTAATATATTTGAATCTAAATAAACATTACAAATTTTTAACCTAGAGATAAGTGTCACTACACAGACGTCAACTTACAAAACCAATACTTTGTAATTGAGTATTCTCGGTATAAAGTATATTATCTATGATGGAGTTCATGGTACAGACTGAATATTTAAGTAAATAGCTAGCTTAGCTATTTATTAGATATTTTAAAGAAAATAATAAATCTTCTTAGGTGAGGTATAAAAAGTGGAAAGATATTTGCAATAGAGCCCGAAAAGAGGATATTCACAGCAGAACCAAAGCAATTGATTGGTGATAGGATTCGTGTGCAGGAATCCGCCTACACAAAAATGTGTGCAAACATCACAGTGTTTGAGGGGATGTCATTATGGGACTTACGGGCCGATGTGTTAGGTAACGAGTTCAGTGCGGTGCCACATAGAAATGTTTTGGGTAGCTGTATCACTTGCTTTGGAATGTTGTTCATCATTAAACACTCTTCACGAAACTATATAATTAAACTTCTAACTTTACATAAGACAGAAGAATAGAAGAATAGAATGCAGAAAGTAGTTATCAAGTGTGTTCCGCAGGGTCGATTCTCGGTCCATTTCTGTTCCTTTTTATATAAATGACTTACCTTACTTAGTAGGGGACGACCATGATATAGTGTTATTTGTTGAAGATACAACTTTAAATTTCAAAATAAAACGACAAGTTTTATGATGTGACGAGGTAAAATTAGAAAAAAAAGGGTTTCTTGCTGGTTCTTCCCGGAACCAATGCTTTTTTTGCGTACCGATGTAGTTTAAAAAATGACGTCCAATAAGTATTATATAATAATCTATATTTAATAAAAACATTATATTTTATTTTTTATATAGAATTTAGTTTCTATTGGTTATATAGTTCTTTTGGTTACTATATGGTATATTGGACAGATGTTGCACTAAATATCAGGTAAACAATTTGTTCATCTCGTCAATTTTTCCATTAAAAATACAGTCAATCACATCAATATCATCTAGAATTTTTTAGAATGTCCAGTTTAAAATAAATCTGTAGCCATGTTTGACTACCGCGTCATTCAGTGAATGATAGGTACATAGACCTTTCCAACGCAAAAGTTTTGGGGTAACACCGCTATTGCTTAACTGGTGAAAGAAATAAAGAAAGAGATATTTATTTGAAAGCAGTAGGACTTATATGCATGAGTACCACCACAGTGCCTCTTATTCAGCAGCCAAGTTACTGCTAGACACTACTATGTGAAGTGTCACTGTGTGCTCCAGTTTGAAGGGTACCAAGGTAGTGGTTATACTGGATGTCTAAAGGTGAAGAGCATAGTGTTGTGCTACGCACAACTTCGTTATTGTATGGGCGGGGTAAAAATGTAACTGTTATGGAAAAATGAGGCATATTTATTTATTTATTTATTTAAACCTTTATTGCTTCCTTTACAAATAAAAGGTTACAAAGGGCGGACTTAATGCCTGTAGGCATTTTCTCCCAGTCAACCCATGGAGTGGTGAGAGTTTGATGTGGTGCAGCAATAAAGACAAACGAGAAGACAAAAAAAATAAGGATAGTACATATATACTAATTAAAAATATGAAATAGTAATAAACATATAGTTTTATTGTACACATATAATATAATATGACGTATAATTATACATAAAACATACATACATATACATATATACATACATATCATACATACACATATACATAAAATAAATGCTACAAGTATTGACCTATGTACTAATAATTTATGTTGTCATGATTCTTAACTAAATAATCACGAACCAACTTCTTAAAGGAGTATTTATTGGGAGTTTTCCTGATGTCATCGGGCAAGGAGTTCCAAAGAAGTGCAGCCCTAACAGTAAAGGAGTTCCTGAAGAACCCGGTGAAATGTGTAGGAATGCAAATCTTATTATTAGAAGATGAACGAAGTACCCTATCATGTGAAGAAGAGAGATACTGAAATTTTTTTTGAGATATAAAGGTGAAGATGGATCATTTAAAATAGAAAAAAGAACAAGCAGCATCCTGGAATTACGCCTTTGTCGAATGGTAAGCCAATTAAGCTGAGACCTGAATTGAGAAACGTGTTCAAACTTTCGCAGACCAAAAATAAATCTTATACAGTTGTTATGCAGGCGTTCCAGCTTGTTAAGAAGATCTTGGGATAGGTCTGGGTAACACACATCTGCTTAGTCATATAAGCATATAAAATGGGTAATATAAGCGTTTGGACAAGCATGAGCTTAGATCTAATAGGGAGAAAATGTTTCAGACGATAAAGTGAACGTAAGGTAGCAATGACTTTCCGACTAATGTCGGTAACCTGAACTTTCCAGTTCAAAGTGCTGTCGATGATTAGACCAAGATTTTTCACAGATTTACTAAATGGGATAAGAGTATCATTATAGCGTAAAGTAGGTAAGCCTGAATAGTCAACCTTATCCAACATCCTCGAACTACCTACTAGGATAGCTTGGCATTTCAGTGGATTGACAGTCACTCCATAACGAGATGACCAATCTTTGAGAGCATTTAGATTCTTGTTTAAATGATTGATCCCGTTATGAAGATCGTCAATTTCAGACTGCACATATAGCTGTAGATCGTCCGCATACAGATGGTACAAGCAGTCGAAATTAGAGGTGATTAAGTTTATAAAAACAGAGAAAATTATGGGAGAGAGAATTCCGCCTTGCGGTACGCCAGTTATGATATCAACCCAAGCTGAGTTTTTTTGTCCCACATGAACTGATTGCTGGCGCCCGCGAAGATAAGATGCAAACCATTCTAAGACATTAGGTGCGAAATTAAGATGGGATAGGATGGAAAGGAGGATGTCATGATCGACTGTGTTAAAAGCGTTAGAAAAGTCAACTAGCACTACCACTGTTATCTTTCTTTCCTCCATACCTCGTCTAATGTCATCAGTAACTTTGATTAAGGCAGTGGCAGTGCTATGACCTGTGCGAAAACCAGACTGATAAGTGCTCAGTAAGTTATGTTTCGAGATAAACATGGAAATTTGCTTGTGTACACAGGCTTCTAAAATTTTGGAAAGAAAGGGCAGAATTGATATTGGCCGATACTGATTAGGAAGGATGGGAACAGGAACTTTAGGAAGAGGCTTAACAAAAGCCTTTTTCCAATGGCTGGGATATTGGCCAGAATCTAGAGAAAAATTTAGAATGTAAGTAATTGCCGGGAGAAGATGATCTAATATAGAGACCACCATATGTCTGCTGATGTCATCGCAACCCACAGCCTTTGATTTAATTGCCAAAACGAACTTTTTAATTTCATCCTGGTTAACAGGAGAAAAATTGAATGCCGGAATATTAGGAGATTGCATTGACGCAATAGAAGCCATAGTATGAGAACGGATTGTAGGGTCCATTGTTTTGACACAAGCGAAATGTAGATTTAACTCATCAAGTGAGAGAGAAGGACCACAATCCAGTGTGGCCGGCTTGCCAATACCAAAAGTTCTAAGGAATTTCCACACTTCGGCAGATGATAGGTTATTAATATTGTTATGAAAATATCGGCGTTTAGCAGCTCGTACCATCTGATTGCACCTATTTCTCGCGGTCTTGAACAGCGTTTTCCTGAGAACGTTCTCTCTTAAATCTAAGAAATGCTCGATTACGTCTAGACATTGCCATCCTTACGCCCTCTGTTATCCAGGGAGCGGGGGGACGCTTCAATCTAACCTTATGAACAGGAGCATGAGCATCATACAGGCTAAGAACTTTGTTATTAAGGAAAGTGACTTTATCGTCTACAGTAGGTTCTGCCTTCAATGCGGCGAAATTGAGATTGAGAGCGTCACACGTTAGCTTGTCGTAATTTATTCTGGAGAAACTGCGTAAATACAGTATGGAAGGAGAGTGCCTAGGAGGTTTAAGCTTGTATGAAGCATAAATAAGGTCATGACGAGAAATACCCAAGGCGGGTATCTGGCCGTGTGTTGCAACACGGTCAGGCGAAGCAGCTAGGATAAGATCAATTAAGGAGTCATCGGTATCAACATTATGATGTGTTGCCCCTAATGGAATAAAAGAGAGATTAACCGACTCCACTATTGAAATAAGTTTTTTAGAGCGTGGAGACTCTTTTAACAAGTCAGTGTTAAAATCATCCATGACCATACAGTGTGTGTAATCAGATAATATATCATTGGTGTACGAATTACTCGTCTCATTATCCCGCCTCCCGCTGAGGACTAAGCTCAGCGTATATAAAATCTACACCCGTAGCAGAGCTACGTACGCCGCGCCGGCATGGTACGCAATGACCAGTGCGACGTCTAAGAAGAATCTTCAGACTCAGGAAGACCTCAGCCTGCGTACCATTGTCGGCGCGCCTCGCGGGGTGCGTAATATAACTATACGCAGGGATCTGATGCACGAAAACCTGGACGCCTTCATCAGGCGGCTCGCGACCGGGATGTTCGAGCGTGCGGATGCGTCCGCACACGAACACTTGGTGAATCTCGCACCTCTGCACGCTCGACCCCCTTCTTACCCTCCGTAACTCCTTCCTCGCGAGCTGTGCAGCCGTACGTAAGTTTTTGTGATAACAATACTAATTCTCTTTATTAGTTACAAGACTCACCATACCGAGGACTGATTTAGTCTCCGGCAATTACAGGCAAACTGACTGCTGCATGGTTGCTGGTAGGCCGGCTAGGTTTACCCTCTTTTGGGGTTTTACCCGGCTGGCCGGTCCGCATAGCGGGCAGTTAAGAAACAGTACCCCAGGGTGCTGACCGTATCCAGTCGTTTGGGCTGGAACAACTATCGCCTAAAAGGCAACCTAATGACCCGCGCGTATTAACGCGCGGCGTGTGACCTCACTGAGAGGAGCATAGTCTCCGGTCAGTTTTCCGGGGCCCCTTACGAGGCGCAAGAGATGACTCGACGTGTGTCGTCTCATTAATAGTATCTTAAAAACTGCAATGGGCAGGCGTGGCACATACTATCAGGTGAATGAATTTCTTGTCACTTAATACCATCAAAAACTCAAAGCATCAGTTAACTAAACTAAATTGTATGTGGGTTCGCCACAAAGCTCATAGAGTCATTAGTATTCATGAAATAAACTTCTTCAGTGACAACCTTATAAACGTGGCAAACACGGTCTAGAACGGTTTGCTGGATGGAGCGACAATCTATCCAAGGGCGGTCGTCGTGATGTCGCCGTTTTACCACACATACGCCTTTTTTCGGAATATATTACTATTATAATCCTAAAAAAATTGGCTGATTGACTTTTTAAGTAAAGGACATTGCCCAAATTCGCTTAAAAATCAACATACGTTTAACATATGCCATAATTCTTATTTTTTTAAAGCTTATTTTATGCCCATTTTTCCGAATACTAGAATTCAATGGACACTTCAGATTAATAATAGAAAATTAAATAGTCATTTCATTAATTATAACATTTTACCGTCCCCCGAATAACATCTAAAATCATCGATTCAGCGCTGGACCCGTAAGTTAAGCGACAAGAACCAAAACTGGTTTAAGCGATAAGTGCCACACAAAATTATCGCTTTGTATTTTATGCACATGTATTTCAATGCAAAAGTCTCGGGACCTCATTGTAATTATCAATGGCAGAGGTTTCTCACATATCCAGGGCCCACTTATCCAGGTTACACTGTATAATCTAAAGCTTAATATTTTCGAATGTAGTGAATTATCTAATTTTAGGTAAAGTATAATAGCTATATATTTTTTTCTGATCTGACATTCACTACTATGGTATAAGATCTTCCTACAGCCAATATAGGCCACAGCACCACAATCCAAACCACAAAAACTGACGACTGGCCAAAAAGGCTTAGCGTGCTTTGACATTCGCGTAAACACAAAAGTGCTTTTTCTTTCTTCGTATCGCTCTGTCTTTCACACACACACACACACACAAACACTCGTTCCCTTATTTGTTTCCTTATTCAAAAAATCCAATAAAATGTACTAAAAATACAATGTCTGGATTGACGTCTAAAGACGTGCATATAAAATAAATTACATCAAATAAGAAAAAAGGAAAAAAAATACTTAAATACTTTTATTATATATACTATGCAAGCTGTATTAACATATGTGTAAGTCTTAACGTCTGTTTCCAAACCTACAATGCCTCTATAATTTCCAGCAAACTCGTGTAGCAGCCAGATATAAGACACACGAAGCCAACGAGTATGATCAAGATGTCCCGTATCCACCTATAGTGACAACATCCGTAGCGATCGGGATACCATATGCACAGATCCATTAAACCCGGAAAAATCATTGCCAGCAGCGATAAACAAAATGCGCCGAACAATGAGATAAATGGTCCTAAACGAGGTACCGCAACTGCTAGTAACCCTGTGATTAAAAATAATTAATTCAAACAAGTTTTTTTCGTAATTACACATTTTTATATTTACGTCTTTCTAATTACTTAAAAGCCTGTAATGTTTCTACAACTATAAAAATAATGAAAACAATCTGAATATAAAAGAATCAGATTAAATTTAGGCAGTGAACCGAATTAGTAGCTCATACAACTCTTAACCGCTGAAGAAGACAGTCACTATATACAATAAAAAAAAAGTTCCCGAATGGCAACCTCGTACCCACAAAATCTATGGGGGAGGTCTTTTCTCAGTGTCAGTGGACTTGTGTTGAGCTGCAATATGACTTTTTTGTGATGAGACGAGCTAAAGTTTCACCTGATGGTGAGTGCAACGTCTGCCCACAACAGACGCTGAGTCACCCAGAATATATCTGTGCGGGCACCACGCTGCGTCCGTAACCGTGACACATCACTTCTTAAGTCTCATATGCCCAGTGATTACACTAGCAGTCAGTGCCCTTCAGACCGAAACACAGAGTTCAGAACATGTGTGCACATCTGTGGTTCGCGTCAAAACAACTAGCCCTGGGGTGAGACCTGCCTAGACGAATTCCTGCATAGGAATCTTACTACCAGTTAGGATGGTTGTCGATGACGTTTAGCTCTTGCGGGAGTCGGAGAGTGCACTGGTTGTCACAAAGCATAGTCGTCGTATTTTTTTATTTTTATTGTTTTACCATCTTGTTATGTCACTCAAAATTACAATATTTTTTAAATATATTATTGATTATGCCGCGCTCGCACCCGCGCCGCAATTTCGCTTTTAATGTGGGGGGCGGGTAGGCTGCAGTATTGCGGAGATATATTATGAATATTTATGAATTTATTTTTGGGAGTCATACATATTTTTTATGGTGATCAATTTATATTTGTCCGCCTTGCACAAAAATATGAAAAATATGGCATTTTATTACTATTTTCGTATGCAGGAGAAGGGTTTTACAAATGAAATAAAACTGATAATGAAACTAATGGAAGACAAATACCTACGTTGCCCGCAGTCTTATCCAAGAAAAGTTAACATTAAGAAATATTTACCGCAAATAATTATTCGATGAGAGCCGTGGTAGCTCAGGGGCTAGGCGCTCGCTTTAAATTTTCATAGTACGAGAGTGACCTGGGTTCAATTCCCGGTGCCGGCACCACTAAAATTGTTAATTACAATTTTAATTGCTGATTCACCACGTGCTAGGCGGTGAAGGAAAACATCGTGAGGAAACCTGCATGTCTGAGAAATAAAAAATATTTCAAAGAATGTGAAGTCCGCCAACCCGCATTGGAGCAGCGTGGCGGATTCTTACTAGCTCCAAAACCCTCTCAGAAATGAGAGGAGGCCTGTGCTCAACAGGGGGACATTTATAGGCTGAAACTTTACTTTACTTTTTAATTATTTGATGTCGTTACCATAATATGATTATAATATATATATTTTTTAGCCTTATTGACGAGATGGTCAAAACGATAAAAGATTTGCTTTTAATTTATTATTGAAGAAAAACCTACTAGAAATTTTGAATTTAGTTTGGATTTTAACGAAAAAATATGTAATTATGTTCAATAGTCCGATGCGTTTGTTAGATCATTAAAGTCTATATTAATAATGTTAGTAATTAGTAGATTATTACAGGGTATAACGACTAGTGCTACTCGTAGTGCATAGTCGGGCAGACAACGTCGATTCTCTGGAATAAACCTTTGGAACTTTCGCCACACCATGCTGTAAGCGACGTAGTTCTGCAGTGGAAATGTTAGAAAGACTGCGAGTGCAAATATTACTTTCGCTGCTTGTGCTTTTCTGGAAATAATGTTGTTATTAATTATCTCAATTTAGTTATAGCGAAATGACATATTTTAATCAATCACTTGAATAAAAATTCTTGAGGGTACTCTTTCTAGATACACTGAGTTGTTTCTCTAACAATTCTCACACTTGTAATCCAATTGGATGGACGGAATATACACTCAGCGTCACAAAAATCGCACCTCTCTGAGTTTGCGCGAAAAATGGCTGTAATGGCTAGAAACGAATTATATTTATATAAATATTGGTATGTTTGAAATGGGTATTTTAATAGCTTTACATTATTAATAAAGAGAAGATTCGACGGGTGTTCCAACGTTTTCAGCAGACTGGTGGTTATGTTAGAAAACCAGGATCTGGAAGAAAACGGTGCACATCAGAAAGAGATGACCGTTTCATCGTTACGACATCTTTACGAAACCGTTTTACAAATGCTGTTGAGTTGCAACAACAGCTTCGATCAACTCGGAGAACATCTGTGAGTGTTTCTACGATAAGAAGGAGGTTACACGAAAAGAGTTTAACAGCCCATAGACCTGCTAAAGGTCCAAAACTTACTGCACAGCATCGCAGAGATCGCCTAGAGTTTGCTCGCAATCATTGCGAGTGGACTCTAGAACAGTGGCGGACCGTACTCTTCTCTGATGAGACGAGGGTCCGTCTCTTCTGCAATGACAGACGTAGAAGGGTCTAAAGAAGACAGGGGGAGAGGTTCACACAACCCTGCTTCCAAGAATCCGTCGAATACGGGGGTGGCTCGTGTATGTTTTGGGGCGGCATTTCCGTCGACGGGAAAACGGAACTTGTGTGCGTTTACCGGGCTCGGGGTGGCCGTGGGTAAGGGTCATTAAATGCTGGTCGGTACATTACTGAAATCCTGGAGGAACATGTGGTCCCGTATGCTGGTTATGTCGGTGATGGATTCATGTTGATGCATGATAATGCTCGTTGCCACACCGCGGCTATTGTACGGGATTATTTACAGGAGGTCGATATCCCTGTTATGCATTGGCCAGCACGAAGTCCAGACCTTAACCCAATAGAACATCTCTGGGATGACCTAAAACGGCGCGTGCGTGCTCGAGATCCAGCTCCAGCCACTCTTCAAGAGCTCCAAGATGCGGTACTTGAAGAGTGGGAACAAATACCCCAAGAGGCTGTTGCGATCCTTGTAAGGTCCATGAAAGATCGCATGGAAGCCGTTATCAAGGCAAGGGGGGGTAACACTAGGTTTTAAGAACGTTTTTTGTATTTATTAAGTTTTTTTTTAAATTATTAATTTGCAAATTTGTACATACCCTGTCTTTTTCTTTAATTTCTCTTTCGTCTCGTTATAAAAGTAAAATTCAATTAAAATTCCTGAAAGCTAATGAAATTACCTTTCGAATGATATCCTCAAACCACAACATTGCCATTGGCCTGTTGTGTTAAAATAGTATTTAAATTATTTTTTTCAGATGTGCGATTTTTTTGACGCCGAGTGTATAATAAAGAGCTTCAAAGATGATGTCCTCTGGGCCGATATTGGCTCTGGCTGTGATTCGAAACCTGGACTCGCGGCGTAGATGTCAGGTACTCTAACCACAAGCCCAGGCGGTTGTCAGGTTTTTTTACACCACCGTCAAGGAATAAAAATATTTGTGAAGTCAGTATTTGTTTACCAGTAAAATTTTTGAACTTAAGTGTAAATGTGTCTGCGATCTTAAACCTCTCATCACTGTTTAATATTAAGTGGTTTCTATAAGTAAAGAAAAATTATATCTTCCTGTATAGCTAACAAAGCACAGTAGGGTAGAATAAACAATAACTTTTTCTAAACTATAAAAATAAAGAAGACCAAAATTAACTCACTTTTGCTCTTGTGGCAAATTAAGTGTAATTGTCGCTTCGATAGTGTCTCCGTATTTCAGGTAGCCGAATATACCGATAGTTATATAAAGCGCTATTATAATAGCCATGCCCACGTCAAAAAGGCCAAAGAATCCAACGAAACGCTTAGGATTTTCCATATTATATTCTAAAGCAAGAACCTGGAATATTCTAGAGTTTTATCTACAATTATTTTTTTTAATTCCTCTTAACTAAAAAATGCTACGAACCACACCCACGGCTTCTAAAGCGAAAAGTGCCGTACCTACAAAAATAGGTATTCCGCTATAATGTTTTATTTTTAGCTTGTCTTCCTCTAGAGTTATATCATCTTCTATTAAGTAGAAAAACACTAATATAAGTCCAAATATTGTTACTATATTCGAAATCGAAGAAAGTGGGGTCATTAGCTTTAAATCTTTCACCAAATTCAGTATTATCAGCGGCGCTAAGACGATGCATATATGCATTCGTATGGATATTTCGTAACCGTGGAAGTCACATACCTGTAAAAAAGATATAACAAAGTATAACATAAATTGCAGATTAAGTCGTCATATGATATAGACACGCGGGAGTTGTATTTTGGAACTATTACTATGTTTAAAACCTAATAAATAATACGAGATTATGTTTATAATATGTATCATTGGTTTTACCTTAATAATTTCGACAAAAGTCATACACTATAATGAAAATACATAACAAACGCCTAAGGGTTTAATAACACGACTACTGATAGCTTTATTGCGTTACTTCAAGGGTTAATGTAGAGGAAGTACACTATTTGGCAATTATGAAGTCTGAAATTAATTATATTTAGGAACTTTTTAATTTTTTCAGTAATGTATTTAATGCCACTACAAAAACTTTTAAAATTACTTAACTTTCATTATATAATCATAATAGAAAAACGTCACTACAATGATAATTATGATAATAAATTAACAATAAATACAATTAACATTACTTGTTTTAGATTTTCGGCGACAAACACAAAGTAAATAACGCAAATCCCAAGCTGCCACAACACAAGTACTATACTGACGAAATAGTACAGTGCACTGGCGGACCACCGAAGGCACTGAGGTCCTTCCCGCAACGCCAATAACATGGACTTCGGATATGCCATGTAACCACGACGCCATTTCTTGCATAACTCGTACTGTGCTGCGATCTATACTTAAAGTATTTATTTAATTAAAAAAAAATCTGAAAATTTGTTATTAAGTTTAATTTTTAGATAATGAAGGACTTCATTAACTGTTACAAATGAAAACTTAATCGATTACTTTCACATAAAAGTAAACAGTAAACAAACAAAGCTTAAACTTAACACAGACATGCTACCCTATTTTAAGATTTCACATTCATTTAACAGAAACATTCTAGTAGCGAGTTCGATAGAGGCGAGATTTTTTTTTTATTTCATAAAGTGACGAAACGAGCAAAACGTTCACCTGATGGTAAGTGCAACGTCTGCCCATAACAAATTCTGTGTCATTCAGAACATTTCTGCGTGACACCACACTGCGCCCGTCACTCTGAGACATCAGTTCTTAAGTCACATAAGCCCATAAAAAATATGTTGACAGTCAGGTCACAATCCACCTAATAATAACCGGCTACTGTGGCCCATGGATGTCTTCCTCTTTTGATTAGTATAGGGGTTTCCAAACTATGTTCCGCCGAACACAAGTATCCCGTTGAATCGGAATAGGTGCTACGAGACAATTTTGAAAGTAAATACACTAGTACACCTTTAAAGATCTTCTACTTTATACCGAATGGAGGGCGATTGCTAATTGTTTCGCAAAAAATTCTGAGTTTGCGAGGTGTTCTTCTGCAAAAAAGTTTAGGAGGGCTTCCTAAACTTTTTTGCAGAAGGACTAGTGTGATTTAAGGATATTCAATTTTCTTGAGAGAATTAGGTAATTTCTTATCATGTAAAGTACCGACCAGTAATTGTATGCAGTATGTAGCGAAAGCCCCCACGGTCAAAAGCCCCGCGATGCTTGCTATAATACCCAGGCGGTATACTGCAGATGGCATTGCCAACACGCCGGCTCCAATACTGCCTTTCAGCAAATGGATCATTGTCTCCGAGTATCTAAGTCCAAGAAGAGAAACCAAACAATATTTATTATAACGACTAAATTCTATTGACATACATTGACAACATAGTTTGAATTAAATACAGTCGGATACATAAAAGAAAAAATATAAATACGAATAAATAGAACTATGACCCGTGTTAGCATTTCGCACAGTACCGTGATCATGAACTGCTGGCACCATCTACCTTCTTTAAAGAGAGTAAACAACACCAAGATATTTCATACCGACAAAAACACATTTGAGAAATAATTTATGTAGTTATAAACGTATTTTCATAGTATTTAAGACCGGAGTAGTGGATGTTTGACTTTGAAATTATGCCGTTTTTATGACCTATTGTTTTCTTACATATCGCCCCTACAGCTTTTTTATAGAAGAGTGGGCAAACGCTTATATTAACTCGACTCTTAAAGTCGCAGATGCAACTGTAACCATTTTAATAAATCCTATAAAACAGAAAGCAAAAAGGAGGGTGTCCTTTTTGCTTATTTTTAGTTTTATTGGACTCTCAAGTTGTGTCCATTTGGGAACTAATAGAACAACCAGACTATGATTTCCATAAATCATCACTGTTTAAATACAAAACCTATTAAACAGCCGAACCGTCCATAAGTTCACTTCGTCACGTCAATACAAGACCGCACAAGGCAAATCTCGACACGACAATTCACCGTCCAACTACCATCTTTTCCGGACCATAAACCTACGCAATTGAAAGCTGACCTTCTTCGATCTCCTGCGAGTCATTGCCAGTAAATGGCAAAATGTTTTTTTTATGTATTGCTTTGTTTTTTTCGATCATTAATTTTTGTGTTAATAAATAATTAAGATATTTTGTTTTTATTGAAAGTGAGTAAAATATTACGCAACAAGCGGATAATTAAAAAAAATCAAATATATGCTGGTAATATTACTAGCCGGTATATACCGGTAACTCTTTATAGAGTCGCTAACTCGAATATGAAAGGTTATAATGGACCATAAAACTAATATTTTAATATTATTAAGGAATATATTGACTTAAATAACCCCTTGCAATGATGCTCCTAAGCTATTTCTATAAAGTGTGTTATTAGTAAAATATTAATTATTGTAAATTGTATAATAATAAATATTTTGAAAAATCCTTCTGTATTTCTTACTTGTTCCTCCCAGGACTGACGCATTTTTTTTTTCAAATCATTCCAAATTTATTTTCTTTTATTCTATCAGTCATACAGTTTGCGTAATACCTGTTTTCCTTAAGTAGTTAATATTGTGGCTCCCCCACCCTCTTGTAAATACAAACTTTTTATATGGAAACAAAGGAGGCGTGGACTAGTGGTCAGAGTATTACTTCGACGCCGCGGGGCCTGGGTTCTAATCCCGGCCGGAACCAACATTTATGCAAAAACACAAAGTGTTGGTTTTCGAATATGGTTGTGTTGTGCATATGAAATTTCTGACTGTAAAACAAACCCACAATACTAGAAAAATCCTACTATGAGTTTTAAAAAAGATATATTATATTTTGTACAAATTGTTTTTGATCGAATAATGGTATTTTTTATATTGCCTAAGTCTGGTCCAGCCGGAAAGTTATCGACGGACGTAAAAAAACTTTGCGTATTAGTCGATTCTTTTACAAATTCTTTACTATTTATTATTTTACCTAGAAAATATGTAATAATTTTAATCATTAAACATGGTAAAAGAAGTTTCAATCCACTTTTATGAGATTAGAATTTATACTATTAGAATCTTTACCGGATATTATCCGGTCGGTTTTATAAAAATATTCACTACACAACTTGCAAGCCAACTATGATTTGAACTACACCAAACATTGTAGCTGATTTTTTATGTAAAATTGACTTACGTTGTAGGTTTTTCAACTTTTCGGTGCCGATGGGGATCGAAGTCTTCCTCAGCTTCGGCTGCAACATTGGCATTGCAACTAAATCGTGTAATTGGCGTGGATTAATTAAAAAAAAATACCCAGACCGGTGCCGGTGCCGGTATTATCTCCTCGCCTGAAGATGAAATGCATGCTTCGCATGAAGTGGCGATTACTACCAATTGACACAAAGAAGAAAACATTCGTCCAGCCGTGGACTGTTTAGAGTTTGTAGCTGATAAATATGAATAAAATTATTAAATTCATTTACTTCCGGTAATAGTTTCGACGACCCCAGACATAAACTCATAGATAAACATGTTAAGTATTTCGTTTCCAGATTACACTTGGATAGTATTCAGATCAGATGTTTATAACTGGTGTTATTGCATACATACATATATCATGATAGGTTAATTAATAAGGAGATTATGTTAAATTTTAATATAAAAGCCACATCGAATTAATAATCTATACAAATTTAAAGAGTAAAGTAATAATTCATGAAATTGTCACTGTCAACCTATATAACCGATATTGCAAGAAATAACAGTTTTCTGTTATCCACTTCTTCAAATAAGGTTTTAAGTGCCATAACTTGCTTGTTATTATGTCTTTGATAATGAAGGTAAAAATGTAATATTTTTTTAATATCAGAGTAATAATAATAAAACGGCTGGATAAACCTATACTTACAGAGACGACTAATTATTATTAACTGCTCGCAAGGCAGGCTACGCTGCAGCGACGGCGGAGTGTATGAAGCGTCGCAAGTATATTGCCCTCCGTGAGGGCTATATATTTATGCCGTTTGGCGTGGAGACACTCGGGCCGTGGGGACCAGACGCGAAACTTTTGTACAAAGATATCTGCTCGCGCCTGGTTACCATTTCCGGTGACCCAAGAGCTGGCTCATACTTTGGCCAGCGAATCAGCCTCGCGATACAGCGTGGCAACTCGGCAAGCTTGCTGGGCACGCTGCCCACAAACGGCAGCGATTTGGCCAGCATTTTTTATCTAGTTTAGTTTTTCAATAAGTGCTTTCTTTTTTTTTAGTAATGTTTTTATTACCTACAATGTATTTAAAGTATTATTGTATTAATACTGCATATTTCGGTAGGAAATAAAGGAAGAAGAAGGTATCAAAGACCGCTTCTTTTGAAAACAACATTTTAAAAATAATGCTTAAAATCAAACTATAAATGTTTATATTCACATGTTAACATAAACATTTTAAAAATAAAATAAAATTTATTAAAGATAAGCTTACAACTGCATACACTCGTTCAATTTTAAATGATATATTTTATACCTATGCACCTGACTTCTTCGAGGCATGTTTTTTATGTCTTCGTTAGTGTGACGTCAATTGAAAGTTCTTCATTCGCGCAAGGTATCGACGACGATATCTCAGATTAAGTACACACTCGTCCCATAATAACTTTAGTACGCTGTGCTGTACTTTCCTTAGCTGCATACTTTTGTAGCGATCGTGTGTAACTTAATAAGATAGAAACAACGTCTGTCAAAGGCTCAAGTCAACTTAAATTTTCGTAGCCTCTTAAATATCCGACTCGAAGGACCAATACAAGAAAGAGTTTAACGTATAAAATTGCCGTTTCAATGTACTGCTACTTTAAGTTCAAATAGTCAGAATGTAATAATCATAAACAATGAATTTTTTCAATATTAAAAAAAAACGTAAGCTGCACAAATGACGATATGCCACGATTGAAGTTGACCTTTCGTTTTTCTATTGACACAGTAATGAATTATGCACGGTAAAGTCACGCGTGATGAGAAATATTTTACTTTGGACTACAAAAAACCCACAAGACAGGCGAATCGGCGGGTCAACTTGCGCACAGATAGGAGGTGATTGCTATTTGGTAGACTCGTTTTCTTGTAATTCCCTAAAGCATTCTAAGACCCTTCGCATCCATGACAGCGGATATCTGTAGCCAATAACTTTGGATAATTTTATCATACTGGCGGAATACAGTCACGCTTGATAAATCTCCACTGCTGTTCTAATGTGACACGCGACCTCATATTGCCCACAAACGGTTTCTTCATTCTAAGAACTACATTTAGGAACCATCCAAAAATTTTGAATATTAAAAACAATTCCATTCATTGTTGTCGCGTTATTACAAAACTCCAGAAAATAACGAAAAACTAGACCGAGTTGAATGTAAAACATAAATGAAAAGCAAACCAATGAATCTTTATTTTGTTATTTTAAAAATGTTGCCCATTATATTTTTTTTGAACTATTAGCCTATGACAGTTTGCCGTCTCTCATTACGTGATCCAAAATAATACTACACCGTAATTAAGGTAATATAAATGGATAACAACATTAGCTCTCTATGCTCGGATATTTTCTTTACGTATAAAAACCTATAAAGTTCCTTCTTAAAGTTATAAAATAAGTTAATTTTTTTCAAAATAATGCCGCGAACAACTGCCATACGGGTTGCTTCTCATTTAAGCAAAGGAAGATACAAACTACGGCCTCACTTTTTACTAGCAGAGTTTTTCCGCAATCGGCGTAGGTAAGTAACATTTATGTAGTCCCGGTCGGTAACATGTGAAACGCGCATGCGGAGTAGCACAAGCAGCGTGTCCCGGATTACTGCAGTACCTTCTCAGACGGCTCCTATTTTACCCGTGGCTCATAGAACCTTCGGATATCTATTTTAAAAAGACGTCATCGTCCGTACGGCGCCATCTGATTTCCAGTGACGTAACAAATAGGCGCCCGCCAATTGACGAATATTTGTCGTCTACATAAAATTTCACAAAATATATTACGAAAAAGTTATTAAGTTTGTTGTGTTATAATATATAAAATATCAATATAAAATAAATACATAAGTAAAAGGGTGGGAAGGTTAAATGTAAGATTTAATTGTAAGATTTTACATAATTAGGCGCTAACATTGAGACTCTTTTATCAATGAAATAAATAAATTATACAATAAATTGAACAGTGTATGCTATTTCTAGTAAAATATAATGCTAGAAATATATGTAAAGTTATAATTAGTATCAAAAAGCCATTACCGGTTTCTTGTTATTAAGCTTTATCCATGATAAGATAATCGTATTTAGACGACTTTATTTTGTAACTAATGATAATATAATAAAGTCAATTCTATTCTCAATAAAGTCAAATACGAATAGTTTTGTTAGCTAGCTAAGCTAGTGGCCAACATTGATTTAAATATTCTTAAAATTTTGTACTACATTAATAAATTTAAAAATGCAAATAACGTTCTTGCGGTCTCTTTTAGGCTCTATTGTCCATTCGAGGGGAATGCAAGGGGACATTTGGTATTAAATAACACCCCTGCTAAACTTGCAGACTGCAACAACACAGAAGTACAAGTCGAAATACAGGTAGGTGATTACTAGTAAGGCGACTGTAAAATAAATTAAATGATTGTGGCTTTCATCGTTAAAAATACTGTTTCTTCGTATACTTTCCCAACTAAAAATTGAACAAAATCACAACAATTGTCCATGTAATATTGTGTGTTCGTACCTGACTGTCTTCGTCTTCCTCAATCATGATTTTTTTTAATTTTTTAAAGTAAGAAAATTTAACTATCCTGTTCTCGCGGCGCTATTAAAATACTCGATTAAAATATTTCAGTTTTTAAGTCCCGTGCAAGGAATTCAACAGGCCTTCAACGGTTGTACATTAGTCGTTGAGATGATTATTTCGCCAACAATCAAACCATGAAGCTTTATGATAATTCATTAAGTCATCTTTTATGGTAAAATCATAATGCGTGGGTGTTAAAAATTTTATGCCGCCTTAATTTATTACTTTGATCTAAACCGACTTAAAATTAAAATTTCAACTGGCGTATACTAATTTAAACTTTTTTTCAATGTAGTCAATATATATGTAATGTCTGTAAATGTATGTTGCCTGCCTACAAAATTTTGCATTCGCGAAGGTATTGATGAATAGATGAATAGATATCTAATGTTCGGACCACATTCAGGGGGATTCATAGTCCGATGTCTATGAACCCTCCTATTCGATCACAGTTTGTTTGAACTAGTTGATGTAATCTATTCTCGGTAACCCTCCGCCACCAACCACTCCTATCATCCACTTGAGCCTTTAGTGGAGTAACCTACAATTTCGTTTAAGTCTGTCATACGATTTATATCTAGTATGTTTCTTCTATCGGTAATATATATATACATATATATATATATATATATATATATATATATATATATATATATATATATATATATATATATATATATATATATATATATATATCAATATCAATCAATCAATCAATCAATATATTCTTTATTGTACACCAATACAGGAACAAAATTAACAAAAAAGAAAGTGTAAAAATATGTACAATAGGCGGTCTTATCGCTCAGAAAGCGATTTCTTCCAGACAACCATTGTAACAGAATTGTTGTAATTAAGAAGGGAGCGGAGGGGGGTGTACATAAATTAATGTAAAGCACATAAATAAATATATTTATACATATGTAATATGTAGTAATACATACATATACATTTTTATATATACAGTAACGTTCGATTATACTAATGCATATTTCTTACGACCGCACGGTTCATCGGTCAGCATACCTTCTGCTAAATCATGGGTCCCAGAATCGAACACCCGCTGATAAAAGTATTTTTGCTGCACTCATATTATAAGGTTTCGATGGTAGATATATCGTATATCCGTGTCTCTGACATCGTAACCATTTGATCTGCCGATCTTATCTCATTAGGCATTAAATACATCGAATACGGGGAGATGAAGACGATTGAGGACCGCTGTATTGATACGAGTATTTACGACACTGTAAAAAATCTTGCGCAGTTGATGAATACCAATTGTTTAATTAAGATATCTTTGATTGAAATACATCAGTGGAAAATAACTTATACGAAGTCAATCGTAAGCAAGGCATTACATTACATAACCTGACTTCTACACCGCGGGTCTTGCGTTCGAATCCCAGCCGGAGCCAACTTGTGCAAAACGCAAATTGTTGGTTTTCGGGTCTGGTAGTGTTGTGAATGTAAAATATATGTCTGTAAAACGCACCCACCATACATAAGTTATCCTACAGTGGGGCATCGTTTTTTTAAAATAGGTGCATTGCCAGAAAGTTCACCAACAGAGAAAAATAAATCAAAACTCTTGCTTAAATTGGCGTCTTTTATAGAGGTGATTACAGTTACAAATCATTTTTATTATTACAGATTGAAATGTAATTTTACTGATGTTAGGAATTCTGTGCAAGAGTCCATCTAAGTACGAGTAGGTACATCCACAGCGCTAGTTATTCCGGCGCCGACGACCGCGTGGCGCGTGGTGGTCAGAGTACCTGACTTCTAAGCCGCGGGGCCTGGGTTCTAATCCCAGCCGGAGCCAACATTTGTGCTAAAACATAAATTGTTGGTTTTCGGGTCTGGTTGTGTTGTGATTGTCCCCGTGTTTCTGACACTGCATCCTAGCCTACCTCCGATCTTATCGCATAAGCGTTACATCGGGCACGGGTAGGTTGGGACGAGTGAGTGCCTCTGTGTTTGTGCGTACACTTGTGGCACTATAATATCTCCTGCGCAGTTGATGGCTCTCGACAGTAGTCGGAAGTTGTCGCCGTGGTCGAAATCGGCTAGAAGAACATCATCATTATTCCGGCGCCAAGCTGTAGCGGACAAGCAAGCCTGTATTCCGTTTGGAGGGCCGTAATTTTACTGTCACTGGTGAAATTACGAAGCATATTACATAAATATCTGGCGTTTCCAAGTTTTAACCTACAAGGGCAAGCGAGACGAGGCGCGTACCACCACGTGAACGACCTACTAGTCTTTATTACATAGCATCAGCAAACAGTATCATCAATTCATGAAATCATGATAGATAAGTAAGAGGCTAATCTAAATGATATCATTAGAGATTACAAAAAACTAACCCAATTATTATTTTTTCCAACTTATACAGTTTTAAACATATTTTAATATACAACTGAATTGTTAAAAAAAATCTCCATATAGGTATTACAGTTGTTTAACTATAAAGGGTCAGGTTGACTTGGTATCAATTGTAGAGCAATTGATTAGGCGGGTATTTATTAAGACTGCAGTAATAAGTCGACAACAGGGCGACAACAAATGAATAGGATGACAAACCGTTCTGCACTACCAGGACCCATCTTACAAAATATAAATTTAAATACACTTTCGTGTTATTAGCAATTTGAAGTGCTGTTTTACTGAGAAATAAAAAAAACGATAAAATTTAAACTCGTCTTAGCTCCCGTCTTCAAATTGAGATGAGGCCTGTGCCCAGCAGAGCGACATTGATAAGCAGTCACTTCATTATTTTACTGAAGTAAAATAGTGCCTGAAAAGAGAATAAAATTCCAATGAAAAAAATTAAAAATTGAATTTTAATTTGTGGAAGGATAATTTTGGTAAGTGTAAACAAAACTGCGAACAGTAAGTAGTAATGATTTTCTTAAGATTCTGTCAGTTTTACTACCTATATACATTTATCTTTAATGTGTAGCTCTGTGACGTCGTGGACTCGTGTCCTTAAGGCTAGGTGGCTGACGGTGATGAATAGAAAAATATTATTTAAATTTTAAAAATGCATAGCTGTGACATTTTACTGAGACCGTAATGATGTAGGATCCCGAATATATCGATATTATATAGAATTAAATAATATCGAAATTTTAATTACTTAACAGTCAATTTGCTGATCGTAAGGTGTCGCTATTTTTTTAAAGACTGCATGAAATGAATATAACCAAATCTATAAAAAAGATTAATAACTAATCTACTAATACCTAAAAATTAAAAAAAATTAAAAATATTTTTGTCAAAATGCCACTTAAAATTTCTTCTACTGTCGCGCGTATTCCAAGTTTTTTCCGATATATTTGGTTACGCTGTACGTGAATGAGATGATCGACGACACGGTATACAGAGGTGCGGGAGGGCTGCGGGGAAGGTCGGGAGGCGTCGGGAGGCGTCGGGACGCTGGAGATGTCTCAGTACACCAGTCGGCGCATCGCCGATCGCCGCGTTACTGAACACGTACGTGTCCGTCTTGAAACTGAGGACGTACTCGCCTGGCTACAAACAACCCGACAAGCAAGTAAATTGCGCACCGAAATTCACAACCAGCAGCATTATTCTTTCAAGGGTCAAGACTGAAATACTTTTCAAATTCGTTATAACTTTGTGTCGTCGCGTTATAAAATAAGGTAACAGATTCTTTAAAAACACGATTGCTCTAATAAAAAAAAAAACAACTGAGTTTACGGAGTTTCATGAAAAAGCGGATTTTGGTAAAAATCACTATTATTTTGTTTGTACCATTTTAATTTTTATCTGCATATATTTAAGTACACGTGAAAATGAAATAAGATCTTTTAAAGGTTTTACAATTTTCCTACCATTTTGCTGTAATTTTATGTTGATTTATTAATTGATGTCTTCAAAACATGCCGCAAATAATGTATGATATTGAAGATTAATTGAAGAACGCTCAATTCTCTGCACAAAATACGCTTTTATTTAACTCACATACATAAAAAATATTCACAGTATTTCTTTGAGCATTTGAAACATATAATAAAATTGATTTACACAGTACATATTTGTTACGGACTTATATTTTTATGCTCGTCTTTTTCGAACTTTGCTTGCTTTTTTAATTTTTAAATTATCACCTTGATGGTTACATTAATTAGAATAATAAGATTATTGCTCAGGACGAAGCTTTTTTATTGTAATTATTAATAGTTTTTATATTATTATCACTGTATGATTAATTTAGCATTATTAACAATTAATTTATAAGCCGCATAATTATTTTTACTCCTAAAGCGTTGCTGACAAAAGAAATTTACGCAGCAGCCACAATGACCGCTCGCCCGCGATTCCACTTCTCTGATGTTTTTAAATAGCGTAATTTACATAACTCCGAGCATCGGGAAATGTACTCGCTCGTAAGCTTAGCGATTGACGTCTTCGGTTTTCAGTTTTTCACAGTAGTATTGAAATCTTAAAAACTTTACTTTTAAAAACAAAGAAATACCCGCTCTCCGGGTAATTAATTAATAAACATTAATAGTTTTATAACGAAATAAGAGTTTGTAGTATTGTTTTTTTTTTAATTTAATCGTATATTTTTGCTACTACACGAGAAATCATAATGTGGAAATTTTACGTATTCATAATTACGTGCTCCCGTGTGAATCCGTCCTCACCATCAATTTTATTAATTGTCAAATTTAGGTTCAGACCTCTCTCTGACTTTAGCTCGGTGACTTTAGCGATCGATCTGGACGGTTGCAAACGCCAGGATAAAGTAATATGAAGTTAGTCTTAATCTATTGTCTAGTGAAATCGGTAACGACGTAGTTGTGTTTGGGTTGCGAACTGAAAGAACAGTCACCAGAACACACTTACTTACAATTATTTACTTACAATTAACAGTAGTGTTAGTTTGGTTTCTATACTACGAAAGTTTAACACGTCTTCAAATTGTTTGATTTAATTCAAACCTATTTCTAACTCCATTAAGTATGTAATTGTATTTCTAATTCCACAAATGTAAAAGAAAGAACTATCCAGCCAAAAGCGGTCCAGGAGCAGATCCATTATTTATTACCTGTAAATTTAATGCATACTATTTCTGTCTCGTTTTCTCTTTGGTTTTTGTTTTTGGTATTTGAGCCCAAAAAAATGATGACTGACATCCCTGTACCAACTCAACCAGCAAGATCCAACTATAATAAGTTAACAGATCAGCCAAGTGCTTCGTCTATCACTGTGTTCTGAACCACAGCACTATCTTACATGAAAGTGCAGGTATCTGGCATGATCTACCTGGCCCCGCCTCTCTATCTTTGACAGGGGGTGGAATATCTTTGACACACCCCCAGATTTTAGCCGCGTCTCACTCTCAAACTTCCTCCGCTACATCCTCGCCTAAGTTCTGGGCTCTGAAACCCAACGAAGCTATTGAAAATAAGCTTTTTTCTTCTGACTTACGATATGCCGCGTCCAGAAAAAGCACTGCAGAAAAAGGCGTGTTAAAATTCCTTCTCTAAATTTCTCGTACGAAGAAACCAAGGAACTAGGTAAATATGATAAAAAATCATTCAAGTAACTTCATTTTGGGATAAAACCACCATATATATCTTAGAAGAAATCAAGCAGTACGTATTTCTTTATATTTTTTTTGCAGATTTGACATTATGGAAGAAAAAATGGAAACGGTGCGGCTACAGTCAATGTCCAATGATACAGCTCCTACTAGTCCCGATAAGTAAGTTGAATAAATGATGATTATATATAACTCTTATTACTAAATATCAACTATTCCGTGTGGTAGCGGCTTAAGAGAATCTACCACCCCACCTCATCCCGTCGGTGTCGTAAAAGACGACAGCCAGAAAATTAAAACCAGAAAATGGGCAGCAGCATCTTCCTGGAACATCAGAATAAATAAACTGCGGTTGCCAACCCGCCTGCCAAGCGTGGCAACTAGGGCAAAATTCCCCCAAAATGAGAGAAAATATTGTAGCAATTTATTGGGGAGACCTATGTTCAGCAGTAGACTAGTGATAGTGTGAAATGATGATGATGATGATGATGACTTATTAAAAAAAATACATTTCAGTTTTAATTAACTATTTGGTACAGCCTTTTAACGCAATTAATAGTTTAAAACCTACCAACGTTTGATCCCATTCCTACCTATCTGATAGTAAGTATCGTTGTTAGATTATATATAAGCCAGTAATTTTAAAGACTGTAGCGTAAATCACTGTAGCGTTATATAGGCCCATGTTATATACGCTCGTAGCTGGTTTTAGTCTTCTTGATGTGCGTACCAAAACCGCCATCGTAAATCGTACAGTGATCGCCTACGGAACGTCCTCAACGAATGGATGAAAAAGCTACCTGCGTTTTACGCCTTCAAAAACGGAAGCCACAAGCTTTTCACGCCTGTTTTCGTGGCAATAAATCTCATAAAATTGGACGATATATGACAGATTACAATTGATCTCCCCAGTCGGGCATAGCGTTCAGGATTAGATTAGATTAACTATACTATAGTCTCCCAAACGAACCGTCCGTAATCCTTGCTGGCGTATGTTAACTTTTTTTTAAATAGATCACTGATTTCGGTTGCCCATTATATTAATGAACGAGTATTAAAAAAGGTGACATACCAAAAACCAGGAAAACATCAACATAAATAAACGAATAGCAATCAATAATTCGCTTCGAGGTTTTAATTTCAAGGTCATATGAAAGAGAATAGCCCGTAATAAGTTTCCAACTAAGTTAGCGATCCAGACCCAATCGAAATTCTACTACCCATGAATGATCACATAGTACAGATAATGATGACATGATAAAAATCAGACATTAACTTCATCGCTATGAATGAATTAGATGGGTTCACTTCACTAAAGTTCGATATATACTAGAAGTTCCAGTCAGCCACTTAACTATGGTACCATTCATAATGACGTTCACCATCAATTGATGTTCTAAAACGACGTTCTTACCAATTATGAACTTCCATATTCTATCTAAATTTTCTTTGGAATTTGATCTCCTTTTCGACCAAACCTTGTCAATTCGTAGACTGGATCAGTTAGCGAACTAACTATTTACTCGAACTAAAGTTGTTAGTAATATAGGAATTATTATTATTATTATTGGGGATAAACAATATTATTGATTTTATGTGTTATGTTTATGAAATTCTACGTAAAAATCCATGGCAAAATAAAAATATATTGTAATTATACGTAGTATTTTTGGAAGTTTTTAAAATCATTTCAAATTTCACTTATTAACTGTACTGTTATTATATATATACTGTGTGTTAATGTACTTAAAATAATTGGATCATTTAACAAACTCATCGCCGCTTTAATAAATCTAATGGAAATCGTCATAATCGAATAGAACACTAAATAAATGTTTAACAAGCACTTGACTGATTAAAAGGATTGAATGATATCTTAAATCTTTGCAACCCTGCATTTGAATGTTACATTAATATAACTTTTGCTGTTCCTTACTTATTATATTATTTTTAGAGATGACACTTCAGAAAATTACGACCCACATCTTCATCGACAGCTAGAGAAACCGACAAAGTAAGTTTTTCTTTTTAAAAAATAAAAATACTTAATGTATTTATGATACTGACTTTATATATATTTTTATATTTCATTATTAACTTCCAATTATACAATTATAGTTTTTAATTTCAATCATTATAAACATGTTTTCGGTTCTAATCATCTTCAATATTTTAAACTGGTACGTTTAAAATATTGAAAAGAGATAATTAGAACTAACAAACCCTTTACATTGTTTTCACTTTTTGTTTGTTTTCTGAGTGAGATGTATGTTTCTATTTATGGGGACTACAGACGTGCGTTCTTACGGACCGTACATTACGTACCTCCGGTTGCAATATTAAAGACACCATCACGTTACAGTGACATCGAGACTCTGGTTCACCTGCTCAAGTGCAGCCTTGGTACCGGAATCCTTGCGATGCCGCAAGCGTTTGCGCGCGCTGGCTTGGTCACCGGCATCATAGCTACCGTACTCGTTGGCATCCTCGTCACACACTGTCTTCATGTTCTTGTACGTAACATTTCTTGATATAATTATATTGTATTTAACATCGCAGATATTTCAATAGTTCGACGCAAAATGTATGCCATTGTCTATGAGCTACGGTGGCGCCACTATCCTCCTACGCTGAGAATTTAAGTCGTGTCTTCTTAGTAAGCGTGTGTTGATCTTGAGACGGCGGGCGAAGTTGTGCAGTCTGGTGAGGTAATATAAGGGTACGCAGTAAATCGTAAAATAAAAAAAGCGGACGTAAAATTTTATATAATAGAGAGCGTTTGTACATTTTTAAGACCAGAAAAGATTTGCTTTGCTCCCTTTATTTACTTGAAAATTACATATTTTTTAATTTTTATTAATTATTTATCATTTATTTCTATATCAAGTACATTATTATTCACGCCGGTGTATATCTTAGAAGTTTATCATTGGTGATGCCTTGTACGCCGTGGCAATATTTCTCAGGAACACGTCGACGAGTACCGGAACAAACTTGTGTCTAAAGTCGAGATTTTGCTCGACAAAATCTCGTACAGGGGCAAACTAAATTTAGTCCATTTCAACCCCAAGTAGACATAAGTTTGCACGTTTAGTGCTAAAAAGAAACCCTTCGACCTCATTTTGAGGGCACTCCCTTAGTTGCCTCAGCTAGTATCGGAATCCTGGGCGTTGACGTATCGATTGACGTTCAGTTCCGTGGTCATTTGGAAGAAAATGCCAAATTGGCTTCCAAAAAGCTCGGCGTGCTCAGTAGAGCAGGACAGTATTTCTTGCCGGCCCACCGCTTGCAGTTTTACAAGGCGCAAGTTCGGCCACACATGGAATACTGTTCTCATCTCTGGGCAAGGGCACCCCAGTGCCAGCTCCTTCCATTTGACCGCATCCAGCGAAGAGCGGCTCGAATCGTCGACGACCAGGATCTTTCCGATTTGCTTGATCCACTGGCCTTACGAAGAGACGTTGCGTCTCTTTGCGTTTTTTATCGTATGTACTTTGGGGAGTGTTCCGAGGAATTGTTCGGAATCATACCAGCCGCTGAATTTCAACATTGTACATTGCGGCAAAGCACCAAATTCCATCCACATCACCTCGATGGTTGGCATTCCACCACTGTGCGCTTTGCGTGGAATTTTCTTCCACGCACGATCACTTTGTGGAACTTGCTGCCGCCAGCGGTTTTTCCGGATCGATATGACTTAGGGACCTTCAAGAAAAGAGCCTTTTCCTTTCTCAAAGGCCAACAACTCACCCGCGAGTCTCCTGGGGTTGCGGATGTTCATGGGCGGCGGCGATCACTTAACATCAGGTGAGCCGCTTGCTCGTTTGCCCCCTCCTTTATAAAAAAAAATGCGTTACAAAGTCTCTTTCAATGTCTATGTGATATGTTTGAGGTAGTTACATACATATATACAAAGCAGACATTTACTTACATTTAGGATTAATAAAAATAAAAGAAAAAAATATTTCTCAGACAGACCGTATATATCATCCATATCGCTCTATGTATGTATCAATATCTATGTAACACTGTATAAAAATTAAATTTTAATACACCATTTAAGATTATTTTTCCATCTATGACGAAAAATAAATATTAAAAATAAATATTTTCCTTAAAAAAATATTAAAAAGATTGAATTACCTTATTTAATTTTGGAAAGTGGAGCGGAGTTGTTTACATTTTTTTACAAAAGTAGATGGCGCCATCTGTTCATGATCACGATACTGTGCGAAATATACGCACGGGTTAGCTAGTAAATTAAATGCTAATTACTACTGTTTTTGTCACTATGTACTTATTTTTTTATATGAGATTTAACAAAAATACTTAAATATTCTCGTTTATTACTAATTATTTATTATTTTATTGCAGCATGGCTCACCTGGTTATTCTGTAGGGTATGCGATTCCAAAATCAAATGAAATAACACACGCGTGAAACTGATAACTCCGTTCTCTTAATCGTAGCAACGAATACTTGTACGTATATTGTGACAATTGTATCTCCATTTGCACGGATGATTTCTACACTATACTTGTCTTCTCAAATCACATGTTTTTAATTGACTATTTTCGCAGTCAGCCACTAGAAGAAGTACTTCTTAAATTTGACAGTTTATTAAATACTTTTCAAATCAGATCTTTCAGTGTTATTTATTATCGTTACAATCTGCTGGTCTGCTCGAGCTTACAGTTGGCTTATTGTTTGAATTGGTATTTTCTACGATTTGAACATGCGTGCTTTGGTTTTCCTGGAGACTGTTCTTTGTAAATTTAATTACAATGTATTTTTGACCGAGATAAAAAATGAATTATATGAAAGAGGATACATACGGAGTTTCTTTCTCCGTCAGAGGAACCTCATTACGAAACGGTGGTAGATTGTAAAGAAAGACGTTTGACAAACGAAATTTGTATTTCTTTCGTCCAATTTTCATTTCATTTCATTTCAATCTAAAAAAATAACTAAAAGTCTAAGAAATAACTAAAGCTTTGTATAGAAAAGAGTGATAATTTTAATTCAGTTTTGCCGAAAATTTTACCAACTTAGTGAAATATGCACTTGTATGTTCATAAAATGATATGTAGACTCACACCGCTTATACCGCATTTAAAAATACTAATTCCACCCAAACCTAATTAAAATTGTGATACTTTGTTAGCTTTATTTGTTCATAGAGTCATTCCCTTTAGACATTATTGCAATCATTATAAAGGCGACGAACAACATACTAAGGCTGTTCAATCAGCATTTATGATTCGCGTATTATTCTTGTATCGTCGATATTTTGTTATCGCTGATAATTCCAGCCAGAAAGTTAAATTTCCCGCGTTTTTTAATTCAGTCATTGCCTGCTAAAATAGATATTGTATTTGGACTTAAATAACCAAGTACGTTTGTACAGCGTACCAGGATAGAATAACATTAACACGCTAACACTGCTGCGTTTTAAAGTGATAGACGGGAATCGGAAACCCAATTACTGCCAGTTATACAGACATTCTATATATAAATATATTAATTCTACGTGGTAATAACGTTCCGTCATCTACATTTCTTATTAATGATAGGTTGGAGGCTTGTTTGTCCTCACCCTAACTCACATACAATTCCACGCCTTAGTTAATTAAATTTTGTATATTATTAAAAATACAAAGATTTCGCCCTCAATTTAGTGAAAAACGTAATTAAGGAAAGGGATGGAGAGATAAATTACTTAAAGGGAATTAACCGTATATGTGTAGTTGTTGTTGATAAAACTTACAAAACATTTCCTCCTCAGGTCCGATCTCAATATGCGGCGTGCAAGAAACTGCAGGTGCCTCTACTCTCCTATCCAGCATCAGCGGCAACGGCGTTTAGCAATGGACCGCCGTCATTTCGAGGCCTTGCTCGACCCTGCGCCATCACTGTCGACGTCTTTCTCGTAGTCTACCAACTGGGGATCTGCTGCGTTTACATTGTCTTCATTGCCGATAACATCAAGAAGGTATGAGTTTTCGTCTGCTACAAATTCAATTGGTTGTAAATGATCTCGTGATTTAATAGAAACACTTTTCAGCTTATGTTACCTTCATCATGCGATATCTTTGTATGTACTTAGATAATTCTGAGATACTCGTAAATTATCTCGCTTCCTTATATCCGTTTGTTTACTTTAGTTTCTGAGCATACCAAATTCTTTATCGGTTCCAATATATACGTCATACTACAAGAATTAAAAAGAGATTACGACCTAGATTACATATTAGATACTCCTTACGGCATGGGTAGTAGAATGTAAATATTTAACAATATATATGTATTATATTATTATCGAGTATGACAGACCATAAAAAATATCTACGCACAAATCTTATACCACCTAAATTTTTTATTATGACAAATTTTGAAAAAATGTTTCGAATCTATTGTTTGAAAAAAAACCTGTGAAAAACTAAAAATCTTAGCACGGCAAGCATTTATTCCTTATAAGAACAATTGTTTTCCAGTCATCTACTGTTCTATTTTCAGGGATGAACAAATAAAACCTGCGCATTATTTTAACAACTTACGTATGACATAAAAATAGATATATCACAATGATACACGGAATAAATGAGATTGCAACGTTAATAAGGCGTGGGACACTGAAATATCTCTGTTCCGGGAGTATGACTTCCGATGTTTGTCGTTAGGAGGCGCGGCGGATACACCATAATAATCAAAACGAACCTTGCAATTGGTTAAGTGGATGGGCGTCGGCACAGCAGAGTCAGCGCTCGTCCTCGAAAACATACGTCAATATTCATCAACTGATACCGCGTCGTAAGCGTGTAACAAGAGATCGCATGATACTTACGCAGTCTCAGAGAGTTACAGAATTTAGAATCTAGAATTTGTTTCTGAAACATTCCTTTTCTTTACGTTTGTTTTTTTTTATTAAAAATCTACAAAAGTAGTTGAAATATAAAGGACGATTATTTTATTTTTAAATTGACCGGCCCGTAAGGCCGGTTTTCGGGAATGTATAAAGAAACTATATTTGCCTGGGTATTACAATGCTCAATCTCCTAATATCTATATAAATCAATAGTCTGCACTGTCTGTCTTAAAATACTTTTATAAAAAAATCATACGTTTCGTACTTTCATAAAAGTATTCTTCCATTACACAATTACATTTTCCATACATCCATTAATGCCATAGGCTGAACAATACCAAACCGGAATCTATTTAGAATAGAATAAAAAGATATTTATTTTCTGAAACAATACACATATAAATACTGGAAGGGTTGGATATACATATAATAAGACTATAGAAAAATCAAATCATGTATACACATACAATGGAGTGGTGTCTATCGAGCCAGCAAAAAGGTTTTAGCTCTGCGTAATGCTCCAGAACAACCACTACAACCTACAGCACCAATATTTCTGCCCCAACCACAGAGACGCGCACGAACAACCATCAATAATCAAATTTTATAAAATTTTATTATAAATATATTACTTAGTAGTAAAAAAAATATAAGAACCCTTAGTTAATATCATTTTATGGTCCTTAGTACTTATTTATAATCGAACCCAATAACAATAACTAATCGCTATTTAATTTACGTTACAGGTCTGTGACCCTCACTACGAAATGGCCGTTGAAATTCACATGTTAATCATATTACTGCCTTTGATCGCATTCAACCTGATACCCAGTCTCAAGTTGCTGGCGCCGTTCTCAGCACTGGCAAATCTGATGACCTTCGTTGGACTTGGAATCGTGATTTACTTCCTAGTCACGGGAAAGAAATCCGCAGCGCCGTTAGACCTGTGGGGCTCTGCAGAAACCTTTCCTCTGTTCTTCGGGACTATTTTGTTCGCACTTACAGCTGTAGGAGTGGTACGTGATGTTTCTAAATTCGTGATATTTTTCTCTAAGAGCTATGCGATTTTTTTTTTGAATTGTCTTAAAAGTATGCGAACAAATTCCATTAAGCCTGCGAATAAAGCCTATGTTATTGTACTCATTATGTGGTCCGAATTTATGACTGCGATTATCATTAAAGAATTAATATATGCTTAGCTTATACATTTATGCTTTAGGTGGGCATTTTTTTTCATCGTAATATAATACTTTACGTTGTAATTTCGTATTGCAACGTATTTAAAGTTAAAGTGTAAAAAAAATCTTCGAACATATTTAGGTAATCGCGTTGGAAAACAACATGAAGACACCCAAGTCATTCGGTCGTCCATGCGGTGTGCTGAACACTGGAATGTCATTCATCGTGCTGCTCTATGTGGCGGTTGGTGCACTGGGCTACGTATTCTGCGTGTCAGATTGCAGTGACTCCATAACACTGGACTTGCCGAAGGGTGACCCGTCAGTTTTCACATTATTAGTTTCACCATATTAATTTTTATAATGCTCGAGTATGTTGCATGTACATTTTAATGTTTCTAATCTGTTCTTAAACATTTTAATTAATCAGTGCAAAATACACCATATATCAGCCTATAAAATTCTATTATAGACTAGTTTGGACATACATAAGAAAAAAAAATATAACTTCTAATTCAATTTTCTTTAATTATAACACTGCAAAGCAGTAATACAATGAATACAATGGCGACAATATAAATAATAGTCCCGCAGGTTTTGTATTTTGCCACAATATTAATAGAATTCGTGCAGGCCAAGAAATGGGGGGGGGGGGAATAGAATTAATCAGGTGCTTAAGAGTCAGTCCCAAAACGAGAGTATTATACAATAGGATGATTAAGCTGCGTATTTATGTACCGGGTCTATCAAGATTTAGAAGTTACAGTGGCAAAATTCGCAATTTGCAACAATGCCATTGACTTCTAGCTTAATTTTTTAAATTCTAGAAGAAAAGCATTTTGAATGAATTATCGTTACAGCCTAGAGCTATTTTCAAATTATCTGCGACTGTGTGGCAAACATAAAAAATACGTGCTATATGTTTTATTTTGTAATTTAGTATATGGCTAGGCGAAAATTAGATATTGAAAGAATATTAGTAATAAGCTTATTCTATTTCGTAAAACAAATTTAATACCTTCACATCCATTTTAGTTGTTATATTCTGTTAACAGCGGCGAATGATAACCAGCGTGTAACACGTAATAATTTTAATTTAACCACGTATGGCTTGATATACATCCATATTCATGTCCGAAACGTTTAAAAAATAATCAATATTAACAATTAAATTAATCGTATAAGAATAAGGGTAATTATAGGTAATCTGCCATCGTATTTCACCCCATTACTAAGGATTTGCCTGCAAAATCTCATGAAATCACTTTACTGGTGACTTGAATCACATCCGTCCAGGTGAGTACCACTGCAGTGCCAGTTATTCTGTCGTGAAGCAGTAGAGCGCAAACATTACTGTTTCAGTCTAAATGGTTAGTAAGCTAGTGCATTACAGACTTAGTCGTAAATACTAATGTCCGTCAGACTGTCCGACAATAACCTGAGCGATTGTGGTTTCTTTCTGAAATATTCTGGATGTTACAACATTTGCTGAGAGCAGACGTGGCACCATCAGATTTGCTTCTCTTGTATTCTATAAAAAAATGTCACCTTAAAAATGCCAAACCGAAAATTCACCACAGAACATACAGGAATACAGGATTTCGCAAGGAATCATCATCACATTCTTCTATAACTTAAAATTTTCACAGATTATAAATCATAAATTTAAAACTAATTTGGTTCCTTTTCAATTGCAATATCTCAATTTCTTAAAAACTTTGGAATTACATACATACATGCAAAGAAAATCAACGGGAACAAAGTTATTCTTAGCGACTTAGTTCTAGCGAATTTGTTGTACCATAGTCTCCGATTTTTAATTTTTGCATGACGTCATAGTGATACAATACTAGTTCAATTCTTGTACGACGTGCCACATTCCGCGTGATTATGAAACGTGTATAAATAGCGTAGGGCGAAGTCCACACTGGCGCCTCAACGGCAGCGACGGACCTTCAGTTCTAACCGATCCATTAGCTTCGCCTGCCTCGCTAGTTACGTATATTTTTCTATTTACCTTGATTAAATTAACCTCTTAAATCAATTCTTCGTCGTTCTTATTGTCTAATATGAGCGTAAATCTTGCTATCAGAAATAAAAAATAATTGGCACTTATGTATTTACTTACTGTTAAAATGCTTAATAATTTCTACAATTGTTGGTGAAGAAATATAGTCCTTATCATATCTGTTTCAAGTTATATAAAAGGATTGTCAACTATAGACTGCGTTATTGAAATCTGTTCTAAGGATGCTCCAAATTTAGGATTCAATGCAACTACGCTACAGGAAATAAAATAATTGAATGAAGTATCGACAATTTTAGATCTTGTTAACTTTCATCTTACTGGCGTAAACATAAACAAATACGCTACTAGTCAGCAAGACTATTTTGATTGAAAAGCGCTGTTCTTAGTCACTTGGACTTAATTTTTTTTATGCTGTCAGATCTCTAAATGTCGGCTGCGAGACCTACTTTAATTGCAGTATTGAAGGAGCTCTAGAGCGAAACCAAGGCTCCAAGTTTTTTGCCTGGGATCTGTCTGGCGAGAGAAGCCAACTGACTGAGTTGAGGGCCGAGCGCGGTAGCATCATTTCCGCTGGACCAGACATTTTGATTGAGATCGAGAGATTTTATGGACTGCTGTACACATCGTCGCTGGAACCACGCCATCACTATCACTATCCTGGACGTCAGTTTGAGCGTGATTAGAATGGCTTGCAAACACCTTAAGAATGTCAAAGCGCCGGGTGAGGACGGAATTAAAGCCGCTGAAAAACCGGTACTTTTAGTCCTTCAGAAGCTATTTAATTTCGTCATCCACGGCGGCGCTCCGTCGGAAGCGTGGATCAGAAACGTGGTTGTCCTGTTTTTCAAGAAGGGCGAGAACGGCCTCTGGAAGAACTATAGACCGATATCGCTTATGAGCCGCGTCTACGTGCTATTTCCGAGAATCATTACGAATTGTCACCCAAGCAGACTTGACGACTTCTAGCATCCCGAACAAGCCGGATTCCGAACGGGGCACATACATACCCTCCGTCAGATAGTACAAAAGACTGAAGAGTATAGAGTTACAAATTCCCGCTGTGTCTGGCGTATGTGCACTATGAAAAAGCTTTTGATTCCGTCAAAATTTGGGCAGCGCTACAGTCACTTCAGCGGTGCCTAATTAAGTGTCGGTATATCGAGGTGCTGCAGTGTTTGTACAATAAGGCTACGATGGCTATCCGTGTACAGAAACATAGTACGAAACCGATACAATTGCAGAAAGGTGTAAGACAGGGCGATGTCATATCCCCGAAACTTTTCACCGCTACATTGGAAGATGTCTTTAAGCTACTGGACTGGAAAGGTTACGGTATTAACATCAATGGCGAATACATCACTCACCTTCGATTTTCCGACGATATAGTTATAAGGGCAGGATCGCTGGAGTAACTTAGCACTATGCTCAATGACCACAATAGTGTCTCCCAACTACGACGAACAAAGATTACGCTAAGAACAGTACACTCGAAGTTGTAAACGTATATGTATACCTAGGACAGATTGTCCGACTAGGTGGGTCCAATTTCGACCAAGAGGTCAATCGACGGGTCCAACTCGTCGGGGTTGCGTTTGGGAAACTGCGTCACATCTCGTCGAGTATACGTCAATGTCTAAAAACATTGTCTACACAAAAACACACAAACAAAGTTTACAACCAGTGCGTGATGCCAGTGATGACATACGGAACAGATACGTGTTACTTCACTGCAGGAAAAGGCTATGCTCGGAGTATCTCTGCGTTATAAAAATTTAATTATTAGCTGCCTGGTAAAAGTAATCAGTGCCGTATACCTTCAAGGATTATTTTTCTAAATTAAGATTACTGAATAGCATTCAATGATTTTTTCATCTAATAAAGTGACGAAACGAGCGAAACGTTCACCTGATGGTAAATGCAACGTCTACCCATAACAAATGCTGTGTCACCCAGAACATTTCTGTATTACACTACATTGCATCCGTCGCCCTGAAACATTAGTTCTTAAGTATACTCGTATTAGGTACTATTAAGTAAGCACACACGTAAGTATATTACTTACTATACACAGTGATTACACTAGCTCTCAGTGCCCTTCAAAGCACAGTAATGTTCGCACACTACCCACTGCTTCACGACAGAATAACTGGCCCTGAGGTGGCCCTAGACGGATTCCTGCATAAGAATCCTACCACCAATAGGATGAGTTTCTCCCAAAATTGTGTCGACTTAGTTGAGACGATTACTCCGTCATCTGTCGGATGTTTTTGTATTTTTGGGGCGTTTACTAAAGTTGACTTTATAACTAAGAGGCAGAATAACTAAGCCCGCCACCACAAAGCCATCTTGTGGTGGCGGGCTTAGTCACACACCTTCATACTGTAATTACATCAAGCCTTTGAATTCTATGTAATTGTGTATATACGCTCCCAGGTTGGCGACAACAGTGATCGTTATGTTTGCGGTGGCGATCTTCATAAGCTATGGACTGCATTGCTACGTTCCAGTTGAGGTGCTATGGAAGGGCTATCTCTTACCGTGGCTTGAACGCACTGGCTCAAATCGTCTGCGTCTTTGGGAATATGCGCTCCGTGTTGCACTTTGCCTTCTGACTTGTAAGTTTTCTTACTTATTTTAGAAGTAATACTTTTGGAAATGTAACTTACCTTTGATGTAAGCTTCCTATAGTATGGACGTTAATATAGCTGCTTGATGGTTGGGGGAGTTGGACATTAAAGCGCTTGAGTACAGCGCTTGTCAAACAAAACAGGCTTGTTATGTAGCCATATTTGTTTGTGATTAAAGCAGTAACTTTAAATTACGATAATAAGTAGGATTCCTAGGTGCTGGTGGTAGGATTCCTATGCAGGAGTCCGTCTAGGTAGTTACCACCCGTGGGCCAGTTATTATGGCGTGAAACAGCAGTGTGCAAACCTTTCTGTGTATCAGTTTGAAGGACACTGAGAACTAGCGTAATCACTGGGCATATGAAACTTAAGAACTCATGTCTTAGGGCGACGAGCGCATTGTGGTGTCACACAGAAATGTCACTTACCATCAGGTGAAAATTTTGCCCGTTTCGTCACTATATCCAATAAAAATAGAACAAGATTTATAATTAATAACAAATTACGTAAAATTCTTTTTTTTTATTATTTTGTTAGACAAATCATTTAAATATTTTTGTAACAAATTACAAAATCATTTTTATGACAGTTTGATGGTTGTCATTGGTTACGATAGCTCGTAGGTAATTCGTGACAATGGGTATGTCTGGGCGAACAAAATTCTGACTAAGATGTGTTTGACACTCAGAATTTCTAAGATAGCTTTCGTTTGTGACATCTAGCAACTTAGACTGTTTCGCCATTTTGCTTAGTATAATTCGTGGTATATAAACCATCAAACTGACAAAAATTATTAGGTATGTAATTTGTTACATAAAACTTAAAGACATTTATGAATGGGAGATCAAAATAACAATAATATGATTTTTACGTACTATTTTAGATCTTGTTAACCTTATTTAAAAAGAATGACAATCACTTTTTGACATTACTAAGCAAAATGGCGAACAGAAATTGCTAGATGTCACAGACGAAAACTAACTTTGGATATTCTGTGTGTTGTTACTTGATTTAGCATACTCAGAATTTTGTTCGCCTAGAATAAAAAACAATGTGACGTTCAATACATTTGCATAAAACATTTGCATTGTATTCTATCCTGCACATTTATACAAGTCATTTATCTATCGAAGCGGCAGTAGATACTTATATAATACAATACTCGTACATTGTACTCTACACCTGGGGAATATGCACTGGAGGACTGATTGTATTAGTACTATTGTATAAAACCATGTTACTCTAAACAGCTCTTTAAACAAGAACTTTAGATCAATTAAAAACAGGGAAATTTTGTTTTTATATTTTCTCTCTTTAGTCTATTTTTTTCCTAGTCCTATAAGTGTCCGGCAAAGTAGAATAGTACCTACCTCTTTGCTGTCGAGGTGTCGTAAGAGGCGATTAAGGTATTTTACTGACAGCCTTTAATCGTGCAGAACAACACCATAATATGTAATGCTGTCACTATTCCCCTCTTGGCAGCAGCATCATCCTGGAACATCTGATTTGTTCAGACTCTGATTTATTTAAACTGCGGTTGCCAACCCGCCTGTCAAGTGTGGCCACTATGGCAAAGTCCCTCCAATATGCTACAACTACAAACTTTTGTGGCTATCTATGGGGGAGGCCTATGTTCAACAGTGGACTTGTGATAAAGCTGAAACGACGATTCCCCTCTTGGGAACGCTATGGGGAGTAAGATTTTTTTTAGAATCTTACAAAAATTGTCGCGACGTGGTTTGGCACCCACGTCACGGCTCGTTTCCCGAAAAAGTGGGCTACGTGTGTGGCCTTTGCCTACCCCTTTGTATGGGAGAATAGCGTGACTATATGTATGTATGTATGTATTTTTTCCTAATTCTACTTCGCATATTATATTATACGGCTTTATATGTAACTGCCTGCCCCTATGTTGAAGAGCGGGATGATAGGCAATTTAAATGAGGCTACTAATATTGCAAACTTTTATTTCATCGTCATTTGATCCCATCTCACTCCACTGTTGTACAAAGGCCTCCCCCATAGATTGCCAAATAACGGTCCCTAGCCATCTGCATAAATGGACTTCCATGCAAAGGAAAACAAAGGTCACGAGTGCAGGTTATCACTTCATCTGTTATGTTCTGGTTGACAGCATTTGTTATGGGCAGACATTGCACTGTCAGTTACTTTATACAATCAAAAATACTCTGCGTTTTCCGGTACGAGATTGCCACTCCAGAACCTTCCTCAACGGTTATCGGTTCTACGAGCTATATGGCCGGCTCATAGCCACTTCAGCTTGCTAATCCTTAGGCCTATACTTCTATTTAGTTATTTTTTTTATTCACAGTTGTGTTAGCGGTGACTGTGCCTCGGTTGGGGCTTTTTATATCGCTGTTTGGTGCACTCTGCTTGTCGGCGCTCGGCATCTGCTTCCCAGCCATCATGGAGGCGTTCCTGCAGTATCCGAACAAACCACGACTACTTCTAGTGAAAGACGCGCTATTATTTATAATCGGTATCGTTGGCCTTGTAGCTGGTACCTATACCGCATTGATAAGCATTGTACGTTCCTTCCAGCCAACTCCTGTGCTCGCTGTTGAGATCGAACCTCACGCATGACCGACCTTAAGAATGTTAGTTGATGGTAAAATTCAACCATAACACTACACCTTATCAACTGTCGGTAAAAAAAGAAAATGCTTCAACTTAGGAATATAAGTAAGTGCCTTCATGCTTTGTACACCAATGTTGTGTTCAGTTGTCTTGGGCCTTCTTCGTAAACGAAAATTTTATACTAATACTAGAAGATAATGCCATTCATTCATTATATCCAATTTGAATAAATTAATTATCAGTACACTTAGCATTTTACAGAAACACGCATTATTTTATAGAATAACACTATTTTTATTTTAAAGATAAAAAGTGCTTTTTGATAAATGTATCAATAAAGTGATACATTGCAGTTAGAAGTTTTAAATGAGGTAGAATATTCCCATCTCAAAAAGTATAGAAATCATAAGAATAATTGTGTTTCAAAACAATGGAAACCTGATCAACTAACATCACAGTGAGCGCTAAATATTTCAATATTTAAGACATTTGGTTCTCCTTTATTAACAAAAGCACAAACAGTATATGGATAATTCCAAATCAATGCGTTACTTTAATTCACTTACATAGTTTTGTCTTCCTTGTAGTAGGGAGAAGTTAGCCGTTTATTCTTGTGTTATGGTTATTATTATTGATTTTATATTGCTGATTTTAATTATAAAGTAGATAAACATAGTGTTGTATAGATTTATAATCACATTTAGATCTTAATTCGTATGTAAGCTTATAGTGAAATGATACCTAAAAGTACAATGATGTTAAAAAAAGGTCGTGAATAAGTTACCTGGCTTCATAAAAGATATTTAAAAAATAATCTGTAAGTTATTTTGTAACAAAAATAATAAACGTTTGTTTTGAAGACTTTTTAATGGTTAGCGATATATGGTAGCATAGTCAAAGATACAATAGCCGTCAGTACTTCATTCGTACACAATGAAACTCATTAATCTCATAAATCTGAAAAAATATCTCTAAATTTATATTAAAAATTTATATTGAAAAATATATAAATTTCTTTCTTTTCTCTGTCTTCTATCATCGCACTTTATTGCGAATTCATCCTCAAATGAACACTTGTTTTGATTTTCGCAGAACAAATTGTGTTCTTATGACCTAAATTGATCTATTTCTATCCCCTCATCTGTCTCATGCATAACGTTACTGTTGGTAGGATTTCTATGCAGGAGTTCGTCTAGGTACCTAACTAGACAAATTTCTGCATAGGAAAGGTCAGCAACAGAGTCAGTTATTCTGCCGCGAAGCAGCAGTATGCAAACGTTACTGTGTTTCGGTTTGAAGGGCACTGAGAGCTAGCGTAATCACTGATGTCTCAGGGTGACGGGCGCATTGTGATGTCACACAGAATTGTTCTGCGTGAGACAGCATTCGTTATGGGCAGACGTCGCACTTTCCATCAAGTGAGCGTTTCCCTCGTTTCGTCACTATCTCCAATAAAAAAAAACACGAACGGGACGTACCAAGGTAAATAAAAGTATTGTTTAACTCTGTGTCCTGGAATACCGGCTCTGATATATATCGGCGCTGCGTTAAGTATAAACAGATAGTTCCGGATTGATTATTTGCCTAATACTTAAAATACACGTATCTTTTATATCCATATATGTAAATACGTTTAGTGGATCTGACATTTAATTTAGACCAGTAAGAAACGACTAGAAGAATAAGGACTGAAGTATTATTTTTTACAATGTGATATTGATAGATTCGAGATTAGAAAAATTTGAAAAACAAAAGTTTGAAGCAGATACAATCACCATAATGTTTTTTTTTATTATTTATTAACAATTTATTAACTACACGTTGTACAATGCCCAAGATAAGTAAATGATTACTAAAATTATATTATTACAAAAATATTATGACCGATTCTGAATTAAATAATGACAGAAAATAAGTATCTAAAGTAGTTTCTATGATACGTGGCCAATCTGTCAGTTTTTGTGAATACATATTTCCATTGTCTGTTAAACAAAACATATGACTTTTTAATATTTGTCGTAGTCCTTCCGGAAATTCACTTCTTAACAGGCTGATCGGGCACATCGAACTCGCTGACTTGTGCGTCGACTAGTTGCTTACTTCGCAGTTTGATAACGGCATGGCTAGGCACGTTCGGATCTTCAATTTCAAACTCTATCAGACCTGGTATCGATTAAAAAATACAAATTTAAGTGTAATACATAACTCTATTGTCTACTGTGGATATCGTTTAAGGCGTATAAGGTAAAAACCAGAAAAATCTGATAGACTCTGGTAGATTGCGCAATAATCATCTCAGTTGTCAGGCCTAAATTATCCTGACTTGTGACGTGCAGCAGCTTCTAAGGTGGTACTGCGATCATCTATCCGCCTTGGAAACGTAACGATTAAAATCCCTCCAACTGGGGTTTATGTCCATCAATGTACTTTCAGGCTGATGAAAAAGAATGTATAACTCTATGTAGCTTACTTTTTCTATCAAATATAACGTTCTATCAGATATGGTGATTACTTAAAATCTTACCTACCCAACAGTCAAATGAATAATGATGGGTAATGGAAAGTTACACGAATATAAGCAAATATCAAAAATCTAAAGAATATATAAAAATAATAAATTCAGTAGCAATTTTCGATATTATATTGCGTAATTTTGTACATATGCAAAAATGTGCCAGTGCCGTGAAATTTATGATCAAAAAAATGTATGACACGATTCTATCGAGTCTATGACTTTTTCCGACCGTTACAAATGTTAAACACAGATTATCTTTTAATACATACATACATACATAAAATCACGACTGTATCCCATAAGGGGTAGTCAGAGACTGGGCACTCACAGCAAAAACAGATGACTGCCACAATCCACGTTTCACCAAAACAATATAATGCACTTGGTGTGATAGGTGGTGAGCCCATCGCCACCATGCGCTGTTGGGTGCACAGTGCAGTTTAATTCCTTAGTCGCCTTTTACGAGATCCATTGGATGAGATGGAGTGGTAGTATTCTTTTAACGAGCCGCCAGTTATAAGCGCAAATAAGCACAAAAATTATACCCCAAAAGTTAGGTGAATTGTATTGTATAGAATTGTGATTCTGTAATTCCTTTCTCAAGCAACACATTGTTGTAATGTAAAAGGGTGGTGATAACGAATGTGGTGGCAAAGTGTTGTAAATAAACACTGGTAATTTCACCACCACCAAACAAAGTATGTATATATTTTCAATGACAGTTTGATGTTAGAAAAGTCACAGATAATATCTTCAACGGATTAGTAAGGAATGAATATACTCGTATAAAGAAAGAATGGTTAAGTGTGTTATATTCTCACAGTGTGTTTAAACAAAAATAATGAGGTTTTCAGAAATAATTACAGGATTAGGACAACACTCTTTTGTCGTGTTTGGTCTAGAAATAACCGCCAAGCTCTGAATAATTTTTTTTAATAATTTTAACGATTCCCCACAGTAGGATTTCTCCTGTGTCGTGGGTACGTTTTACAGACATAAATTCCACATGTACAAACCATCCAGACCCGACCAACTATTATGTAGGCAATACAAATATTTGTCCCGTGCGGGAATCAAACACGCGACCGCGTCGCAGAAGCCAAGGGCCCTTGCACCAACCGAGCCTAAATTCCATTCCTTTAAAAACGTAGTCTAGTAAAAGCTGGGTGAACTAGAAAGAGCCTCAACAGTCATTATTAATAAATCATGTGTCTTTTCCCTGTTACTCATATTTGCGACTGTTAATTTACAAACTCCTTTAAATATGATTTCACTGACCTCCTTCCATGACAGCTTCCTCTTTATAGTTATCGCGCATAGATCTTGCCAGTATGTTGTGGTAAAATAAATTGGCCTGTGCCCGTATGTCCTTTGTCACCTCCATTTTCGATACTGCCTGTATCAAAACATTCAACTTTTGCCGGGCGTTCGATATCAACTTATCAACTGAAAGATAAATGTTTTCATATTATATTAGTTATATTTCTATGCGCAGTAATAACATTTTGTCAGCTTATGACATTCAAAATGACGATTGTTATTTTTCAAAATGAAATGTGCTGTTCTTTACCTTAAGGTCATTAGGGAGAACTGAGTTTCGGTTGAAGGGAAGAGGTTTAATTTTTCGTCTTTGTCTTTTTTTATAATTAAATATTCTCAAACTATTTAATGAAATTAGTATGAATGCACAAAATTTTAGTCTCTAGAAAATGAATACCTTTGTTATAGAAAATGAAGCAGTTAATTTTCATTTCTATTCAAGAATCAGTGTAGATAGGTACCACCGCAGTGCCCGTCAAGCAGTAGTGTGCAAATATTGTGATGTTTCTTCGGTTTAAAGGACACTAATAGCTAGTGTAATTATTAGGCATATTAGACTTAAGAACTGACTTCTTACTCCAGTAGTTCTAAAAACAAATTTAGTACTAACAATCAGCTTCCACTTCAGGCACAAGTTGTATATCTTCCAGGGCATATTGAATAGCTGCAGGAACAACAGAGGTCGGCTTTGGTGCATTCGGAGCTCCTGAACAAATATTCATAATGCTCTTGAGTTGTTTATTTCAATTGTCGATTTTTAACAATAAACATACACATACACACAAAGACAAACCTATACTCAGTTTATAGACTGTAAAGTATTCACTAATGTACACGTGTGGTGGCAAAAAATCATTGCTTCATATACCGGCAATGCAGATACCGGGTTAACTATCTATTGCTAGACTTAAAATATCAAGACCTATGGTGAGAAATAGCTTGTTAAGGGCGAGACAACCTATACTGCATTCGCCTAATTACCAGCAAATCGTAGCCAACTTCGAAGAGGCCCTCCTGAGATATTTTAAATGCCATTATTGAAGCTCCTGGCCATAAATTAATTTTATTTGGCAGTCTGAAATAAATATTATTTTACTTTAATATATTTACCGACGCTAGACAACAGTTGGTTGATCTGCTGCAGTGAAGTTTTCATTTCGATTATAAGTTTTCCTTTCTCATCTAAATCTTTAGTAAGGTTCCTTTCTTCTCGTTGTTCTGCTTCCAATGCCGCTCGTAGCTGTTTCTTTTCTTTCACATATCTAAAATATTGAATTACATTGTTAAACAAAATAATGATTTTTTACGCACGTTAGCTTACTTCACTAAAATTGCGATTTAATAAGCGTTCTCGTTAATCAAAACCTCAAAGTTTACATTGATAACTTGACAAATCTTGAATATACACGAGAAAGATTTAAAACACCGTACTAATGAATCTTCATTAGTAATTATTTAACAAACCCTGTCCGACAAATTCTGTCGAGTTCAACGGCGTCTTTCTAAAAATTAAACTCTCGTCGATTTCGCATACATTTTTCTTAATCACGTTCATATCGTTGTAGATATATATGTATTATTGTAGAAGTGTAGTACTTACTCTGCAGTGCGCTCCTGTCCGACATTTTTTAGAGAATCAAGCATTAAGACGGCGTGCTTACGGTCCTCAATCAAAGCATCCCGCTTCAAACTATTCTGCGTCAATTGCATCATCAGACGTTCGGACTGATATTTTTGCTCTTTTAATCTTAAACAAAATTTAATATAACTAACAATTATATTAAATTTTAATATAATACAATACAACTACATTAAAGGAACATTTGGTTTTGAGTGTTTTGTATATGATTATACAATATTTTTTTGGAAAACAGTCAATATTGCAAGCTGTTTCAGTGGTTATTACCTTAAAAGTATTTGATCAAATGACGACACCAATGTTCCGCGCTGAAGACGTTTACAAATACCCATGACTTCTTCGAGTTCCCAATGCACAGAATGAATGCTGGCGGCATCCTGTTCTTCGTACAAATCGTCAAGATTTGTAGCCTCCTTGAAATATTTATTTAAATCAAAATTCACTTATTTATCATTATATATACATACACTCACGCCTTTTTCCCATATAAGGGGTAGGCAGAGACCACACCCGTAGCTCTCCTTTAACCCCCACAGACAAAAAGTCTTACTACCCTTTGCGTTCCTACTAGCAGTATAGGGACACTGTTGCATATTCTGGTTTTATTGTGCACGAATAAAGGCTTACGTACAATACCTTAGACGTCTCTTACACTACACCTCGATAGGAAAGAGATAGGTGCTATTCTACTCTAACGAACATCTATCGGCTGTCATTACACAAGTACTACAAACTCGAAGGCTATTTCATTATCGTAGAAAACAAAAAACAGCCGTTAGAACACGTCAGATATGGTGGTGATACACAACACGTCATTCCTCCCTAACGCTATGCGAGCTTGACTTCTCGTCCCCCCATCGTAAGTAAAATTACTTTCCTGATCTGATATTACGAATTTTCTTCAAATTCTTCAAGTTTCAATTAAATAGACTTTTAGTTGTTGAATTTTTAACAAAAACATTTAATTGTTAGAAAATGAGGAGAGATCTTCTCATTCTGAAGTACCATAACTACTTACCTCCTTCCGTATCAGATTCGGAAAAGAATCGGTCAAATAAGCAACTTCCCGACGTACGAGCTTCAATGTTCGTTCTCTCTCTTTCATATTTGCTTTGACCTCCTTCTCCAGTTTGTTGAACTCGAACTTTCTGTCATCTAAGTACTCCATGGCTAGTTGACCCATTTCCGTGGCACCCATTAAACATTTACCTTGAGCCCGGCAATCTAACTTTAGGGCCTCTAGAACCACCGTAAAGTAAGACGAATCCTTTGCAAATTAAAAACAAAATATTAACTGACATATTTTATCTTTTGGACAAATAGTGGCCATGTAGGAAAATCTACCACCTCATTGCATCCGCGAGTGACCTCAGTTCCATCCCCGGGGTCGGCTATTTTAAGTGTTGATTTAACACGTGCTCAGTGTTGAAGGAATATATCGTAAGGAATGCACTGACACATGTGTAAGGAAGAATGCAAGTCTGAGGTATAAAAAATATTTCGAGGTCATGTAAAGTCCGCTACCCCGCATTTGAGCAGCGTTACGGACTCCTTCCGACTCCAAAACCCTCTCAGAAAGAGAGGAGGCCTGTGCTCAGCAATGGGGCATTTATAGGCTGAAACTTTACTTTACTTTTATATATCTCTCATTGATAAAGCTTGTGGTCATCTGTGGAAAATTTATAGACTGTTATTATACATCGTATCGCGTAAATGTTGAAGCAAGACTGAAATTACACAGCCCACTGACGGGCAGCAACGACACCAACGAAAATGTACGTGGCCACTGGTACTGCGATTACTAATCCGCCTGCCAAGCGTGATGATTACGCCGAATCTGTACTTTGTGGGAAAAGCTAATCAGTGAACTATTAACAGGCTTATATAGAAAAATCAGTTAATAGATTTAATATAACACGCACCACGACGCGCGACCGCCGTAGAGAGCGGCGCGCAGCAGTCGACAATCACACCGTGTACACACGATACACCCGTGTTCCAGGGCGGTTCTCACCGCCCACAGTTACCGACACACAAGTCGACAGTCCGAATGGAGGCCCGCAGCCTCCCTCGGACGGTCATTAGATGACTTAAAATCATATTGAGATATTCTAAATCGCGCAAGCACGCAGCGAACGCGCAGTCCGAATTTCGAGGTTATTGTAGGAGTTTATTTATGTATTTATGTTTGGGTCAAACCAAATTATATATCACCATCACCGAAATTATATATGTAGATTCAACATGTGGATTCGCAGACAGTGTCAGGCCACCTTATGCGTGGCTACGAATCACTGGTTTTAGGTTGATTTATATCACATATCAACATCGTGTAATTAATGGGTTTTGGAGTATTTAACGGCCTTGAGATATCCTCACACATAAAATTCTACTGTACTAACTGTTCAATAATCTGTATGACTTTCAATTTGGTGATTCTATTACACGGCGAATATGGAAATGAAAGTCAGTTTATTTGATTAAATCTCGATATGAAACGTTATTTGCTGTGAAAAATACAACGTGTGACGTACAAACCTTTTTAAGAATATCCAGTATCTTCTTGTACATAACTTTAATAGCTAACGCAGCGTTCTTTTTAATATTGGCACGCTGAACATAATTGGCGACAGCTTGCTCTTTTTTTTCGGCGGGAAGTTTTCCGCCCACCTCGTACAGCAGTCTATCTCGTAACTCTGCAGACTCAAGCTGACAAAAAATTAAAATAAAGTAAAACGGTTTCTGGTACCTCTCCAGCTTTACGTTCAAGTTCAATGTGCGTCTTATCATTCGGTGATTACTGCCGGTTTTCACCCTAGCGATCACAGAGACATCATTGAACAGCTGTCGTTTGGTCGTCATGATGAAGTCGATCTAATTTTTGGTGGAACCGTCCGGGCTAATCCAGGTCCACTTTCTGTGGGGCCGCTTTGATATATACGCATGTGAGATATCGTTAGATATGTCAGATCGTTATAGTATATATAGTTATATCGTTAGATATGTCGTGTAGTTAGGTCATGAAAAATAATGGCGAAGTTTCAATGTAACTATTTAATTTAAGGCATAGTTGGTTACCCATGCGTTTCTAAATTCCCACCCTCTCTAACTTTTCAGCTATGCTATGCTTTTTAACTATTTGCAAAATATTTTTTACCTAGAAGACACGTTCAACGAAAATAGAATACGATATGTCGTGTAGTTTTTGAGATCTGCGATATTTTCGCTTTCTCGCTATTCCTCCTAATTCCTCCTACTAAACCCTTTACTGTGTGGGGTTTGACATGGTCGGTTTTTTCTCATAATTAAGCGGCATGGAATATTATGTGTATGCATCTTTTATTTCCAAAGTTACATCATTCATTTTACCATATATATTACATACATATATTCACGTCGCAGAGACCACATCTTTCCACTTGCTTTGATCCTTAAAACACATCTTTCGCTTCTTCTACTTTAATGTGCTTTCATTACTTTTAATCGATTTTTACCTGTGTCTTACGAAATTTCTCCATTTTCTTTTTCTTGCTATATCTAATTCGATCAAGCTGTTTCCTCTTGTTAAAGTTTTCCTGATGAATGCTCTCCAAAACTTTCTAAAAATATATATAAAAAATTATTCAATACTTACGTGTATCGTCTCCTTTAATACTGTTTACTAAACACACAACAACTTTCATCAAAGTTGCCAAATCTTTTATTAAAAAATGTTTACGTAAATGTTGATAATTGGAATTGTCATATTTACTAGTACTTAATTACAAGGTACTACCTATAACTACTAGTCCACTACTGAATACAGGCATTGCCCACAGGTTACCACAAACCAAAAAGTGTTGTTTTGTCTAATGGAAAGTCGCCCAACAAGGTGTGTAGAGTATTATACCAGTAGGTTAGTTATATGTTATTATATCAAGCCCGTTTAAGCTATGTCACATGCATAGTTTTTTTTTAAATATAAATAAAAGCCGTGTATTTGTTGGCGGCTTAAGAGAATCTACCACTGTGATCGAAATTGGCCTAAAGAATATCATCGTATTTATAAAATTGTTATTATTTAGTCATAGCACTTCTCACATCGGCTTGACTGTTCATGTACGTCAATTGTAACCGTTTATGCTCCTGGAAAGCATTTCTCAGGAACTGTTTGTCACCATATACAGCCACACCAAGTTCCTGCCTTTTATTTGCGATGTCTTTCCGTAGTTGCCGGATGTCCCGAGAATATCGCCGCTTTTGCTTCGCCAAGTCCCCTTCATGAATCTTGCGATCTCGTTCTGCGACGTAAGAAAACATTATGTTTATCCGTATTTGTGGTAATATTTGTGAGTTATATTCTAGTTTGTAAAATAAATTTGTGTAGAATGATATATTTCACGTTGGTTTATAAACGTTGTATTAATCATTACAGTCTAATGCAAGTACTAGCAACTTACCACAAAAATGAACTGATTGTCGCTCCGTCTAGTAAAGGTTCAGGTCCGGCCCAATTTTGGAAAGATTATGTAAAAATATATTTTATTTCCAATACTTGCTGGTTTTGTCAAAACGTTTTTATTCACCGCGGAGCATGTGGTAAACTTTAAATTACCGCATCTAATTTGATGATTGAGGATCAGACCTATTTCCCCGCATACTAGGAAATTTAAGACGAGTGTCATGCATCTGCCACGGCGTGTAAGCAAGTATACGAGTATATTCATATATTTACATGATATTAACATGATGCAATTTTTTTGAAAACACCAAACCATTGACTACTTTTGTCTATAGTAGTATTTAAATGAAACTAATTTTACGGATTTTATCGCGTTTTATTTTATGATTTATAACCCGACGTTTCGAGTGCTTTACAGCACCCATGGTCACGGGCGGACTGAGGTGACAGATGTCCCGATGTCATGGTTAACCCGGAGTACCTTCAGCTTTTAATTATTATTCCTTGTCCGATCTACGCAGAAAGAGCTTACTGTGTCTTGAAGTCTTGCAGTGGTATGCTTGGTTTTTGATTTAATTTTATTAATTATAGGATCCCAAGCTGGTGGTAATACCCAACCATCTTCTCTATTAAAATTAGGATGTTTTTTAATTTCAATAGCCTCGCGAATCATCCTTGGTAGGAATCGGTGTTCATTTGCGAGGATTTGTGGTTTATCAAATCTGATGTAATGGTTGGGATGATCCAGAACATGGTCACAGACTGCAGACTTCCTAGAGCGACGATGCTTCACGTCAGCTATATGTTCTTTTACGCGGGTTTTAACTGATCTTTTTGTTTGCCCTATGTAAGAGAGACCACATTCACAATCCAGCTTGTATACTCCTGCATCTTGTAGAGGGATGTTACACTTGACAGATGGTAAAAACTGACTTATCTTCTTAGGCGGCTTGAAAAATGTTCTTATGGAAGCCCGCTTCAAGATATAGCCAATCTTGTCCGTGACTCCTCTGACATATGGTAGGACTGCAGGTACACGCTCGACTGTGGCCGGCTTCACTCGGTCACTGCGACGAAGGCGCGGAACCCGAAGCTTGTTGTCTTGCAAAACTTGCTTGACATGCTGAAGCTCGGCGGCCAGGTGTTTACTGTCACAGATCCCTTGTGCTCTCTGAAACAAAGATTTGCCCACGGTAGCTAGCTGTGAGGGATGGTGGTGAGATTCACCGTTTAAGTACCTATTTGTATGGGTCTTTTTCCTATACACAGTGTGACTCAAAGTGTTATTAGGATTTCTAATTATTAAAACATCTAGAAAAGCTAAACAGTTATTTGTCTCTAACTCCATTGTAAATTGTATTTTAGAATTTATGGAGTTAAGGTGGTCTAAAAATGCAGTGACTTTATCAGAAGGTAGTATTGTGAAAGTATCATCTACGTACCGCTTGTAGAACCTTGGATTTACTGGAGAAGTGCGGAGGGCTTTCTTCTCAAAGTCTTCCATGAAGATGTCAGCAACAATGGGAGATACTGGGGAGCCCATCGCCACACCATCTACTTGCCGGTAGTATTGCTCCTTCCACAATAGATAGCCAGATGTTAGGCAATGTCTGAGTAATTCTGCATGTTCTACTCGCATGTTGTTCTCTGTTAGCTTCCTAGTTACAATTGAGATGCAGTCTTCAACAGGCAGCAATGTAAATAACGACTGGACATCAAAACTGACCATAGTTTCATTGTCAGTAAGATGTAGGTCTTTTATCTCACTGACAAAATGGTAGGAATCCTTTGTGTGTGCTCTTATGTGTCCTCTAAGTGGGGAGAGTATTTTAGCCACATGTTGAGCCAATCTGTAAGTTGGTGAATCGATTTGACTCACTATTGGACGTAGCGGAGCATTGAGTTTGTGTATTTTGGGTAACCCATACAACTTCGGTGGTTTGGCACAAGAAGGTACTATCGAATTTACGTCTAGATTTAATTTCTCGGCGTGTTTCTTTATTAGATCGCTAGTTATTTTAAGCGTGTTAGTCGTTGGGTCTGTCTTGACCTTTTTATAGGTGTTTACGTCCGCCGAAAGTTCTTGCATTTTGAAATTATAATCCGACGTATCCATTACTACCGTAGCGTTTCCTTTATCTGCGCGGAGAATCGTGAGTTCGGGTCTGTTTCGTAAGTTATTTAACGCTTTTAACCGTACTCCGGGTTAACCATGACATCGGGACATCTGTCACCTCAGTCCGCCCGTGACCATGGGTGCTGTAAAGCACTCGAAACGTCGGGTTATAAATAATAAAATAAAACGCGATAAAATCCGTAAAATTAGTTTCATTTAAATGTGTAGTGTTCGCGTAAATATAAGAAATCATTATAGTAGTATACTAAAGTTTAGTACGAGTATACTAAAGTCAATTCAAGCAGAACATGATATTTAAGGTAAAATTGGTACAATACTTTCAAGTGCGATAGCCTGCACTCACAACTCTTTGTGCTTTGCTTAAATAACCATTAAACGTCTCTACGTTTAATGGTTATTAAAGCAACGTCGTGAAACAGTAATGTTCAAACATTACTGTGTTTCAGTCTAAAGGACACGAAGAACTAGTATAATCAATAGGCATATGTGACCTAGGAATATGAACTGACGCCACAGGGGGATGGCCGCAATGTTTACAGAGAAATGGTCTGGGTGATACAACGTCGCTATGGGACGTTGCATTTACCATCAGGTGAACGTTTTGGTTGTCTCGACCCTTTCTTCAATTAAAAAAAACGTAGCAATTCTAAACATTTGCTAAAGTAACCGTTAAACGTTTCAGAGTTCGCCAGTTAGAGGTGTTAAGTACTTACCATATAACTTGATAAGACCCCGATATTGGTTTATTTTATCCTTAATCACCCAATTATCATCTTGCATCCCATGATTGCGTACTTTTGCCGCAGATAGCATTTCTTATTTATGTCTAATAAATTTTACTAGCAAAATCCTGTTTTCAACAACTATTTCAACAACATACTATACCGCTACAGAAAAATAATTCCGAATTTTAAATAAACTTGAAAATACTATAATTAAAAATATTTTCTTTCTTGATTGACATGCGAAATGACATTAAAATATAAAAATCCTTTGGAGAAGGCAAAGCTAATATCAGATGACGCCACCATAGCTTATCTTGTCACTGTTTGAGATTTTTTATTGTAATCTATACCAATAATAAAATTGAAGTGTCTGTGATTTCAAAATAAATGCCAAAATTGGCATGAATACTGCTATTTATATGATGCCTAACCATAAATGACCGTTTTTTTAATTTTTGTCTCTATGTGTTTTCGGATTTCGATGAAAATTTTAGGGATCAAAACAGGAATTTTAACTTTCGTGTATGTTCCATTTCAATATCCTGTAGGGTTTAGAAGATGTGCGATCCGAACATTGCCGAGAAAGGCCGCATTATTAATGCTTGTGCCGTACGGCACGATCATGTGGTTGGCTTATATTACCCGTGTACAACCGCAGGGCACAGCTAGTCATCCATAAAACTCAAACAAATATAGCCTAATTAATGTAGTAAGGTTGATAGAAAAATTAAGTTAAAGTAATTTTTTTATTCAATTTAGACTTATTTAAAGCACTTATGAAGTGATAAGTACAGAGTACTGCAGAGTAGGGCGGCAGAGTAGAATAGCACCTACCTCTTTCCTACCGAAGTTTCGTAAGAGGCAACTAAGGTATTGTACGGACAGCCTTTATTCGTGTAAAATATATGCAATGCTGTTACTATACGGAAACGCAATGGGCAGTAAGAATTTTTTGACACGTACCAAAATGCGGTGACATGGTTTGCCACCCGTCACGTCTCGTTACCCGCGGCCAAAAAGTGGGCTACGTAAGTGGTCTCTGCCTACCCCTTATATGGGAAAAAGGTGGCGTGACTTTACAAATTTGCAAAATGAAGTAAAACATATTTTTTTATTCCATTTAGACTAATTTAAAGCACTTATGAACATCAAAATCTACACCTATCTAAGTAACGTTATTATTTTTTTATCTTCAAAAAACGATTTCTACTGTAGTCCTGTGTCCTGACTGCGTTTCACAGTCATAAATTTTACATACACAACACAACCAGAACCAACAATTTGTGTTTTTGAACAAATGTTTGCCCAACGTTGCCCAGGTCCCGCGGACTTAAAGTTATATACTCTGATCTCAGAGCCACACATGTGGTCTCTCTTACAAAGGGCAAACAAAAAAATCTAGAAAACCCGCGTAAAAGATCACATAGCTGACGTGAGCATTGACGCTCTAGGAAGTCTGCAACCATATTCTAGTTTGCGACCATGTTCTACAACATCCCAACCATTATATCAGATTTAATAGACCACAAATCCTTGCAAAAGAATACCGATTCCTACCAAAGATGAGTCGCGAGACTATTGAAATTAAAATATATCTTAATTTCGATAGAGAAGATTTTTTGTTGCTGCCACTGGCTTGGAATCCTATAATTAATAAAATTAAATCAAAAACCAAGCATAACACTGCAAAGATTCAAGACACTGTAAGCTAATTATCTGTCACCTCAGTGCCAGACAGGAACTTGGTGTGGCTGTAAATGGTGTCAAACAGTACCTGAGAAATGCTTTCCAGGAGCATAAACGGTTACAATTGACGTACATGAACAGTCAAGCCGGTGTGAGAAGTGCTATGACTCAATAATAACGATTTTTTAGTTACGATGATATTCTTTACACCAATTTCGATCACAGTGAAGTTTTCCGGTTAATAACTAGCAGTTGCGCAGGATATATTGTGCTGCCGTAAATAATAGCGCGAGCACAGAGGGACTACTTGGTGTTCTCGTTTCTGAACGCAATATACCGTATATGCAAAAGGGCCAGATTGTAAGTAATAGACAAGGATATACATATGATTTTGTTGGTGTGTCAGATTCTTCGTTAATAAACGCCTGTAAAATATTTATGATTTGTGTGTAAATGACTTTTCATCATAATCATCATTTATATTGAGCCTATCACTTGTCCACTGCTGAATAGTCATCCTCCATTAGAATAGAATAGAATAAATTTTTATTTAATATAGATTATTTACATAACACTTATTGAAAGTCATTTTTTTTCTTTTTTTTAAACTACACTGGTTCGCAAAAATGCCTCTGTCCTGGGAAGAACCAGTAAGAAACCCAGCGGGCTTTTTTTAGTCATTTTTAAAATAATGTACAATAACAGCAGTATTATAAAGATGTAGAAATGGCTTGGCGGCGATCACCTCATTCCCAGGGGTTATCATCATCTATGTATTATTTAATATTATAATAACCCTTTTTATGAAGTCTTTGTTTAATATAAAATTTAAACTTTTTGATTGAAAGACTTTTAGCACTTTCTGGGATTTTGTTATAAAAACGTATACATTGCCCCAAAAAGAGTTACTGACTCTGTGAAGTCGGGTACCTGGCATAATTAATTTGTGCTTGTTCCTGGTATTCACATTATGAACATCACTTTTTTTAGTGAACTGGTTTATGTTCTTGTGTACATACAAAACGTTTTCAAATATATATTGAGAGGCCAAGGTTAAGATATTAATTTCTTTAAATTTATCCCTAATCCACTTTAGAGCCAAGATTATAAATAGCTCATACGGCCCTTTTTTGCAAAACAAAAATCACTTCTACATCAGTTGCATTTCCCCATAGCAAAATACCATAAGACATTATGCTATGAAAATAACTAAAATAAACCAATCTAGCAGTTTCAACGTTAGTCAAATTCCTAATTTTTTTTACAGCATAAGTTGCAGAGCTAAGTCTACTTGCTAGTTTAGATATATGGGGGATCCATTGAAGTTTTGCGTCAAGAGTTATTCCAAGAAAGACAGCAGTATCCAAAAGGCTCAACTCTTTCCCATTCACAAGCACATTCACATCTAATTGTTTAACATTTGGTGTTGTGAATTTAATACATTTTGTTTTATTGCCGTTTAAAAGCAAATTATTAACGTTAAACCAATGTACTAATTTTGAAATAGCATTATTCACCTCGTCATATAATAAAAGTTGACGTTTTATCTTAAAAATCAAAGATGTATCATCAGCAAATAACACTACATCATGGTTGTCCCCTACTAGGTAAGGTAAGTCATTATTTCATCATCATTGATTGCCACAAACGATTTTAGCTCTCATTTTAGGAGGATTTTGCCATAGTTGCCACGCTTGGCAGACGGGGTTGCAACCGCAGTTTATTTATTCCAATGTTCCAGGAAGATGCTGCTGCCCATCTCTTGGTTTTCATTCTCCCTCTGTCGACTTTTACAACACCCACGGGATGAGATGGGGTGATAGATTCTCTTAAGCCGCCACCATATGACAAATGGGTGCTGTTAAGTGCTCGAAACGTCGGGTTATAAATAGTTAAACGCGAAAAAATCCGTAAAATAAGTTTAATTAAATGTTCGTATGTATAATATTCGCGTAAAGATGTTTAATATTCTGAATTTGAAGAGTAGTAACAGTTATCTAATACATATACATCAACAACGTATATCTAAAAAAATAATGAGCATCAGCACTTATATAAAATTCGTAATATCTTTATAATTTTTCAAACTCATGATTGTTATATTGCTCCACGTGCAATATAATCTATAGATATCCATGTTCAGTACGACATCAGATGCAACCCCAATGTAATTACTGCAACAGATTATACACAAATAAAAATAAAAATGACGAGATGACGAGGTGCCCAGGGTCAAAATTTCATGGATCAAAAGGGTCATTTTTAATTAGACAATAAATCTTCCCCGTGTAGTTCATCATCATCATCAACCTATAAACTGTTTTATATCTGGATGTTATAGCTACGTGAACAGGAAGCACACAAAATGATGCAACAATACTGTCTATAATAATTAAATAAGTGTTATGTAACTATCTCTTTAGTTTTGTTAAGACTCAATAATGTTATCCTCAGAATATCAGTAAAGTTAAACGAGGGTAACGCTGGAAACATGCATTTAATTATAAATGTATCATTATTGAATAATGATACCACAAAAGGAATATATAAAATAAATTAAATTAAAAAGATAAAAATACTGTGTTTTATTATCTCGATAAAATTATATAAACAGTAAAAAAGGTCGACAAGATATACCAAAACATTCAAAAACCGAAAATGTTGTTCATATCCTCGTCGCCTAAACCACAAGTTTTCAAAAATAATAACGTAGGCTCTCATGTTCCGTTTCGTACTTATTTTATTCCCGGATGTTGCCCGTCGGGGTCATTGTTAACCGAACATAAAGCTCTATGAGTACGGTCTCTGCAATGTGTGCCCTGTGGACAATTACCACAAGTAGCACCGGCTTCATATATTGGAAAACCCTCTATGTTACCAGCAGGTCCATAATTACAGAATGTATATGCAACGATTTTAAGTTCCCTTCGCCTTGTTTTTGATATGTTGTCTAAAATGCCACGATGTAAAAGCGGTTCTGCATTTTCATCTCTAACAGACGTTGCAAAGTTTTCAAATCGTGACGTTTTTGAAGGTGTCATGTACCTCGTCCTTCGAAGAATATTCTCAGTGATTGTAGAAGTACTTATAGGTCGCAATTCTTCTAAATCATTATTAGTATCAAAACGGCGTGCTCGCCTTTTTTTACGAAATAGTACGCATGACGGTTTCCGAACAGTACAAAGAGCTTGAGAACATCCTAATCGCCAAGTGGAAGCCCAGGCGGCAGCTGTGTACCAGTGTGCGTTGCAGCCACCCTGACCACTGCAGTTACTAAGTTTAAAAGACCATACATTTTCAGGTAGTAAAGATCTAGAGCCTGAAAACCATGCTCCAATAGCGTCAGTAAGCAACTGGGCCTCTGTCACTCTCGGAACTACGGGACGCACATCCATATTTTGTAAAGCATTAAATCTGAGTGTATTTCTACACTCATCATGTCGTTTTTGACATTGTCGGGCCCAAACTTCCGCCATCTCCTCAAGTTCATAGTCCCAGTACATTTTCCGCATATTTGCAGCCGGTGGTTGACCCGCCTCTAACCCCATGGCGATGTTGTCTCGGTGCCTATTATGTAGCAACAGCACTTGATATCTCATCCACGTTGTCATCCCTGATACATACAGTCTTGGGCTTTCCTTGTTGTTATCTGCACATAGAGTATGCTGATTTTGCAAAGAACAATCTGGATGGGTGCAATAATCGAACTTGTCCTTTGTATGATTTTCTTTGCAGTAAACTAAACCTATTAAAAATATCGTTAAAATTACGAAAATAATGGACATTTTTATGTATATACGCTACAAATATTAAAATTAAATAAAGATCATTATGTAAAGCATTATCAAAGAGTACTTTTATGACTTCAGATGCTTCACATAGTGTGTGACGTTTGCTGTAAGGTAAGAAATGATATGGTAATTCTTCATGACGTATTAACATAAAATAGCAAAGAGTTTGTGGTTTTTCCTGATTTTTCACAATTTTATAATTATAACAATGAGGTCCCACTGTTTCAACAAAAGTCATGGTACCTATTACATAAAAACTATTTAACAGTAAGGTCGGTTTAACCAACCGAAATTTAACGAAAAAGTGAAAAATAAAAAAACTATTTTAAACTTAATAAATAAGCTCCAAATGTTAGCAATTAATTTTGAGTCGGTGCCTATGTGTATTTTTTTTACAAATAAGGACTTCCCCCGACAACCTTCCGTCTCTATAATTAAACCCATGATGACACTCAACCCTTTCTTATCAAGATGAATAAAATAAGACCAAACACGAGCTAGCTGCTGTAAGCCGCTGAAGAGTTCCTTCGACTACCTTCCGTGTGCATCATCAGAATTAATTCAGGTCTCCATTAAGTTGAAGATTCATCAGAACTACATATGTGTGCCGAGTTTCAACAGAATCGGTTCACAGGTGAAACATCAATCACCTATTTTTACCAAACCCTATTTTTTTTGTGGCCTTAAGTGGAGTTTTTTTTTAAATCAAATAAAACCAACTTTGAAGTTGGTTAGTCTATTGAATAAAAAATATTCATCTAAATCGGTTAATTCAGTACAAAGTTATGCGCGCTAGAATCGGTTAATAGTTAAAAATTCAGTGGGTGAACAATCTCAAAAACTTAGGGGTGGATTTTATTTTCAAATTTAAATCGGAACAACTTCAAGATATACCCTATTCAATAAAAAAAAGAATCATCAAAATCGCACTACTCTGTAAAAAGTTATGCGTGGTTACATAACAAAATATACGCGCCTACGAGTACTTAACGATCTCGCCTTTTTTTGTGTTTTGTTTGTATTTTTGTTAATCATGTTTTTTTAAAGAAGATTAACTTCCGTCTTGTGTGCTAAGTGCGCTTACACGCGCTCCTTTTTTATAAAAGTCGCTGCTGTAAAATTAACACGAACAGACTTCGTCGGAATAAATGTATCGTGACGGACGACTGACAAACAGTTGATACACTTATGATTAAATATCCCAATAAAGGTCTTTGCTAAAAATCTTACAAACATGGATGAACAAAGAGAATCTGTTCTTGATTGATACAGAGATTAGAAACACAATTAATTGCCTTTTCTCTTCCGCATTTTTCAATAAGGTGAGAAGCTGAGAAGAAAACTTTTCTTATTAATTTTTTTTTAAAAGGTAAAAAAAAATTTTCAGACAGTAGACTCAAAAATATAATTAAAGTTTTATGTTTAATAAGTAAAATAGCATTGCAAATAATCAAAACCAGGATCACATATGTACATATAAACGTATTATAATCCGGTTGATAAAATAAATATATGATGAACATATTTATAATATATAAATAATTAACGTAAAGTAATCTAGATTTTTGAAAATCACTAAAACGTAAATAAAAAAATTTAAGTCGTAAAAAAAATGTAAGTTATAAACGCCAAAAATTTATAATCGAAACATATTAGGATTTGATTATACGTCACAACGAATATGTGTCATATCACCTTTCTAACAGAATATTTTAATGATTTTCTTACCGTTTCCAATCAAATATATTAAATTAAAATGTTTAACGATGAGTCACAAAACCGTGCAAATATTTCTACGTGGTGCAACATTTCTAATGATGCTTGTTGCATATTTTTATAATTCTGAAAATGAAAATTTAGTCGCATTTAGTCAGTTCATAAAATCCGGAGTGTACGGCAGTTACGCTATCATAACATTAGGCCTGCTTTGTGAAGTAGGCTTACGAATAAATTCCGATTCATTTATTGAAGCTATATTATTATTAGGAGGCGTCATCCTTAATTTACTATGTGCAGCTATAGCTTTTACAGACTGTCACACACATTACCACCGAGAGACATTAGACATGGGAGTGTTATCATTACTAAGTATCATAGTATACATAATAGATGTTCTACTTATCTTTTTTCTATGAAATTAAAACATGTGAAGTTAATGTGAGACTTACAATTCAATGTAAGAGGCATAGGAAAAAGTGCCGGGAAATGATAAGAACTATATTTTCATCTGCGCCATCTGCCACTTTTGCAATGGAAAAATGTATCAAATATGATAATCCGGTAAGCCATATTATTCTTATCCTGATACATAATAAAGCTTTATATTTGTGTTTATTTTTTGCTTTCGCAAGGCTCCGTGTATTACATATTTGCAATGTTTTCTTAATATATTCTTATGAATATACTTTTCTTCTTCAACCCGATAGACCAATGCTGGACTTAGGTCTCTCCCAAAAAGAAGGAACTAAACCCATATATTTTATTTCTTTACGTATAATTATCTCAAACCGGGACCTCCCAAACTTTTTCTGCAGTGGAACACTTCAGGAACTCGGAAAATTTTGTACACTGGACTATAATTCGTTTCGTCGCGAAACACCTGTTCAGATTCAACGGAACACTTGTATTCCGCGGAACATAGTTTGGGAACCCTTGATTTGAACAAAGCAGTCTAATTAATCCAAATGACTGAAACACGAATCAGCTGGGTTCGCTGTGCCGGCAGTTCTTCAATTGTTAATTACAATTTTAAGTGCTGATTTACTACGTGCTCAGCTGTATAGGGAAACTTGAGACTTAAGAACTGATGTCTCAGTGTGAGCACAGTGTGGTGCCGCTCAGACATGTTCTGGGTGACACAGGATTTTTTACGAGCAAATATTACACTTGTCATCAGGTAAACGATTTGCTCGTCTTGTAATTTTCCGATAAATATCAAATAATTCAATGATGTGACGAAATACGACTAACCCGTATTGGAGCAGCTTGGCGGACTTTCCTCTGCTGCAAAATACTAACGAACAAGAGAGAGGAGGCCCGTGCTCAACAATGAGACACTTCGAGGTTTACACTTTTTAAACGAAACTTATATTTGAGATTTTATACAACAATGAGGCACTTCGAGGTTTACACTTTTTAAATGAAACTGATATTGATATTTGCGAAATTTCTAAAATCACAGTAAAGTCACATATTTGCCAATCACCATCATCGTCTTTTCAGCCTATCGTTAGTCCACTGCTTAACATAGGCCTCTTCATAGATTTCCACAAAAGTTTTTTTTCATTTTGGGGAGATTTTGCCAAAGTTGGGGTGCCAACCGCAGTTAATTCTCCGCAGATGTTCCAGGAATATGCTACTGCACACCTCCTGGTTTTTATTTTCCCTCTGTCGACTTTTTCGACACCAACGAGATGACATGGGGTGGTAAATCCCGCCACTACACGGTTTTTAATATTTTAATATATATTTTAGTTTATATATTCCAATGTTGAAATGGAAGTGGTAACTGTTATTAAATAAAACTGCCAATAAATGCGATGAAGTGCTGTTGATGTCAATTAGGTGCCTACCTTGTAACTATTCTATTGTATTCGTTATAAGAGAAAATATTAATATAATTGTGTTTGATAATAATTATTGGTAAGTCTAATATCAATTATACTCTGACCAATAATTAACAGCGAAAGTGATCTCAAATATGTACATATGTATGGCCTAGTAGTAAAAGTACCTTTTACTACTAGGCGCCGCAGGTCCTTTGTTCGAAACCCAGCCATAGCCAACATTTGTGAAAAACAAATTGTTGGTTTTCGAGTTTGCTTGTATTGTGCATGTGAAATGTATGTTTGTAGAACGCACCCACGATACAGGAGAAATCCAACTGTAGGGCATCATTTTCATTAAGAAGAAAAAAATTATAGCACGTCCATAAATGATCTGTTGTGTTTTGATTGTCCCTGTGTTTCTGACACTGCATTATGATAGCCAGTAGGGCTCTGCCTCCGATCTAACGCATCGGACGCATGTAGGTTGGGACAAGTGAGTGCCTCTTTGTTTGCGCGTACACTTGTAGCACTATAAAATCTCCTGCGCAGTTCAAAGCTTCCGACAGTCTTCGGAAGTTTTCGCCGTGGTCGAATGTCGGCCAGGAGGGCATCATCACATACTATCATAATTGTTGCAATATTTTGCGCTTACAGAGCACTGACTAAAAAAAATTTGATGTGACCTTTTTCAAATATTTTATTTCCAATCGAATAGCTAAATTTTTTCACTGTCTTCGATGTGTTGACTCACTTCTTCGAAATGTATGTAATTATTGGCACAGCGCAGCTTAATCATTTGTTATAGGGCACTGCGAAACAGCACGGCGCTACACAAGACAACAAAACAGTCAACATGCCGGTAACCCGACCTCTCTCATTCATTAACTCATTCACTTGATGTGCAAAAAAGTCAAATCTTATTACGTACATTGCTTGTGCTAAAAGGCTGCGAGCTCAGGGTACTAATTGCGCATGCTTTGCAAGTTTTCTTCTTCTTCTTTTTTGATCCTGGCAAATAACTAGCAAATCAAGCCCTTTTTGCCAATGTCCAGTAATAATTTTCCTATTATATTTTATTATTTGTTAATTTATGGAAACTATTTTCCAGTGTCAAGTAACATATCCAGGTATAACTATATTATTTTCAGTAAGGCAACAAATATTTAAGCAAGAAAACATCAAAATTTCGATTGACAGTAAAATGATAGTTAACTTTTATGAAAAACTTAATTTAATTTAATGTTATATTTCTAAGTCTTTAATGTCTATACGAGCGTAATGTATTATAATCTATCATTACATAGAGGACAACGATGTTTAAGTATAACTCTTACTCTGCACTTGCAAACCCCTGCTACCAATTTTATTGTAGCCCTGGCTACTAATTTTATGATGTAGAATAATTTGTATGTTATTTATAAATGACATTATTTAATATGGCATTGAAAAAAGAAAGACCCCAGAGTTCTTGCCGCTTCTTCCTTGCGAAGGTCTTATTTTACGTACTAGTGTAGATTTTAAAATTCATAAAAGCTCTATACAAGCCTAAATTATAGAAAGTAATTTTGACTGAAGGAAGGGGGTGCTAAACCTGGCCAAATTTCAAAATTGACTCACCATTTGTGACCAATTTATGACCAATTATTTAAGCCACAAAATTATGCTAAATCTTAAATAGTTATCCGACAGAAATCGTGCATGTTTCTAGGATAAAAAGTATCATGTGTATTTTCAGCCCACTGACAACTTCGGACAAAATCCGTTAAGCCATTTTAGCATGTGGAGATAATTATAGGAATTGTGCTCCAGATGTATCCCACTGGAATCTACGGCGCGCAGCAGTCGACAATCACACCGCGTACACACGATACACCCGTGTTCCAGGGCGGTTCTCACCGCCCAGAGTTACCGACACAAGTCGACAGTCCGAATGGAGGCCCGCAGCCTCCCTCGGACGGTCATTAGACGACTTACAATCATTTGAAATATTCAAAGTCGCGCAAGCACGCGGCGAACGCGACACAGTCCGAATTTCGATTTGTTTGTAGGAGTTTATTTAAGTATTTATGTTTGGGTCAAACCAAACCTGGCACGCGGGCTCCTGGCCCGTGAGCACAGTATCCGATGAAGCTAAAAAGCTAACAAAAAGTAAAAGCCAAAAAGGCTAGCAGCTATTACATCACCGAAATTATATATATACCCGAATCTAACATTTTTCCGGCATAAAAAGTAGCCTATGTCACTCCCCGGTGGATAAGCTATCTTTATGCAAAAAAATCATGTCGATCCGTTGCTCCATTGCTGTGTGAGAGAACGACAAAGCAACAAACACACTTTCGCAATTCGGTTAAAAAGAAAATTTTTATTAATTAATTTAATTAAAAAGACAATTCGGAAAAAAAGAGCAGTATTTGGATTGTAATGTGTCATCAAAATCATTTTCTTCGTTCCTTCTTGATTTCCAGTTACGGTGAACTAATTTGTGAATATTGCTTCAAAGACTGTAATCTTCGGATGTTTTGTTCGATTTATCTGAATCTGATTTTGTTCGGTTTTCATCCAAAAGAGCCATGAATATATATATATAATACCACGAAGAGAGATTTCTTCAGGGTATCTATAATCATTTGGAGAGCATTTGCACAAGCTATCGCGTTTTCAAAATTGTAGTTGTTTTTTGCAGTTTTATCCCGGTTAAAAGTACAAAACTTGATGTGATTTTATAATAGTCTAAAATTACATAAAGTGATACGTTTACCTGTCTTTGTTTCGCTTTGAAACTAGTCCTATCGCTTCGCATCAAAAAATTAATAAAATATACATCGATGTTTTCGATACATCGATGTATATCGAGCATCGCTATCTCTGCTGTTGCTGTTTCCTTGTCTTATTGAACACGTAGCTTAATTACTAAATATTAACTAAATCTTCTATTTTGTTTTGATTGGCGAAAGAGAACATTCAAAATAAACCAAAATTTATATCTGTAATGTTGTAAAATGAGTTTACACAAAGCAAGGTATACGACATAATTATTTTATTTGCATTTAAAATGATTTCAACAGTATATTAACCATCACTTTCATATTTTAATCTAATCCTATAAACTGTAAAAAAACGAGGGCGTATTACTTCATATTTAGTAACTAATTTTTGTGAACGATCTCTATAGTTAGGAGAGAAGCAAATTGTAAAAAGCTCTTGATTAATTTATTGACATTTTATGGAAAAAATAATTTGTTAACGAATTCTCATATTCAGTTTTCAATTTACTATTTACTTATAATAGTTATAATAGTTATTAATTTTGTTGTAATTATAATTTTAGTGTCCATGTCTTTAGAAACAGGTCTGGTACATAAATAGAGGAACAACTTCAAGTTCTATTACGTATTTTGAAAAGTCTATACCAATGTATCATATGTTAGTATAAAAATTATTATCTTTGCACCATATTCATAACTCGCTACACTGGCTAACACATATCTAAACACACTGGCTAAATCTAAACACAGTGGACTCCTCCACTAAACATAATATTATCAATTGCTACCCACAACTAAGCTTAGCTTAGTTAAAAATTTGTGTAATATTTCTTTAGTAATCTGTTACATGTCATCGGTTTATTGTATTGTGCTGTATATGTGTATTTCAAGTGAAAAGTTTTTATGCAATTTCTCATGCTACATTTGAATAGATGTTTGCTTGCTATTTTTTCTACAAAACAGTAATCTAATTACATATGTTTAACTCTATTTTCATAGAATAAAAGCTTTTGAAGAAATTCTGGAGCGAGATGTTATTGATTTTGAAGAGTTACAAAAGTTGGCGTTCAATGGTAATGGTATTAACGTATTAATCCTTTTTTTTATTTTGATTTTTATATAAGAGGTTTGTTTTTTGTTTTTTTCAAATTTGGTTGATTTTGAATTAATCAACACATAAGCATTTACAGGCATCCCTGATGACAAAGGCTTACGTTCATTAGTTTGGCGAATAATGTTGCACTATTTGCCGAAAGAAAAGTCTACAAGGGAATCAACACTTATAAAGAAAAGGCAGCTATACAAGCAATTCATAGGTGCAGTTAATATTCTTACATTTTAAACATAGTTATTTTCAAGAATGTCAAAGTGAAAACTGTATGTTAATACTCAAGATTAACCTTGAGTGTTAGAACTATCTTACATAATTCGTTATTGTATTAACATGTAGCTATATTATTTCAAAAGTTATATTATGACGTAATTTTCCAGAATTATAAGAAATAGCTATTTTTGTTTTCAGATGAAATTATAGTATCCCCTGGTGGCCCTTCTGACCATCCCCTTAATATAAGCCCTGACAGCTCATGGAGTACCTACTTTAAAGATAATGAGGTCTTGTTGCAAATTGACAAGGATGTTCGGCGGCTTTGCCCTGATATCTCCTTCTTTCAATCTGCAACTGAATTTCCTTGTCCAGAGGTAAGTCTTTAGAATGTATTTTTACTTGTATAATTTTTAACCCTTCTTTTTTATCAGCCAATAAAGTGTCCACTGCTGGACATATCTGTACATATCTGGGACTTTCATGATTGTTTTCATACAAGCTCATCAGTTGCGCATGCTTTTGATGTGGCCTTTCCTTACAACATATTCAACCTAATTGTGTTACCTATATTAACAAAAAACAACTTCATATAAAATGCTCTTACCAAAAGTGAGTACATAAAAAAGCAGGAGACAGGGAGCACCTTCTTCCTAGAAAATCTGAATAAATAAACTGCAGCTGCCAACCTGCCTGCCAAGAGTGGCAACTATGGCAAAATCACCCTAAAATGAGAGGTACTAACTATTGTCGCAATCTGTGGGGTAAGACTATGTTCAACAGTGGACTAGTGATAGGCTGAAATGATGATGATGATGAAAACTAGGCAGTTTCGATTATTTTTTCAATTGATATAAAAATAGTTCTGTTATAAAGGTTATGAAATCAAATATGTTACTGGAATGTAATAACAATATGTCTTGGTTTGATGTGTAATAAAAATAAAGTTTCGAATTTGCATTATTTAATGAAAATGGTCGATAATAATTGATAATGTAGCAAAAATGGCGATTAATATTTATTGATGCTAAATTTGGAAAAAGGGTTAGCAAATGGTACACAGAATTCAAAGGCAAACACTTTCTGATAAGTCTGACACTAAGAAATTGGGAAAATTGGAATGTGGACAATTAAAACATCCCTAAAGGAGTAACATAATATGTAGAGCATTCAATAATTTATCTACTTAGGCAAGAAAAAGACAGTATAATTTTTTTTTTATATATATATATATAAATTATAACCTCCGTTCAGCTCAATACACTTGGTCCACTTCTCTTGCAACGAGTTTAAACCCTTAGAAACAAATTATTCTGGTTGCTTGTCATACTAAATGCCTTCAGCTTCCTTGATCTCTGCATCATAAATAAATAATATGTATATAACTAAAAAATAGAAAATAAATTTTAATTCTATTGAATTAAGAATAGTGTAAAATATTGTAATAAATATAAATGAATAATAGTGTAAATAAGAAAAAAATGTTTTATTTTAAAAAAAGCGTGGGGTGAGTTTTTTCAAACTATTTTTTATTTTCTACTTTTAGTTTGGTTTATTTATAAAAGCGTGTTTTTTTTATTATTTATAAACTTATTAGTTTGGTTTTCTATATAAAGCGTGTTTTTTTAGTTTTTTCAAACTATTATTTATTTTAGTTTTTTTAAACTATTATTTATTTTGTTACAAACTAATCTAAGACGATGGCCTCTATAACAGGTATTATATTAGCGCCATCTATTGAGTAATTTAGTTGGATCTTCTATAAAAACGTGTTTTTTTATTTTTTTTAAACTATTATTTTTTCTATTTTTTATTCGAATTATTGCATTGTCATCGGTCTTTGACAGGTGTGCAAAATTTGAATTAAATAGGATCGTTCCAAGTAGGAGAAAATGCCTAGGAGGATCCTAGAGTAGGAGAGCCTTAAGGAGTCGGTTACAAACATACAAACAAACAAACATACAAGTGAAGCTAATATAAAGCGTGTAAAAATCGTTGACCTCAAAGAAATTTTTTCAAGTTTCGGAATAAGAAAAATTCCGATGAGGCAATTGAAACTGTTGAAACCTGCAGTCTCGGATAGGAGATCTTTTGTACTCACGTGCGCAGAACGGTTTTTGTGTGCTCGCCTCCCATTTTCTCCTTGATAGAGTCTAGCAATTCTTTCATGGTTTCAGCGTAGGTCTCTCCGTTTATGTGGCATGAACTGTAACGGTAAAAGTCCTTACTCATCCCAAGACGTAGTGGCCATGATCTTGTCTGCAGATTTCTTGACTTTACACTTTTTAGGGGCGGGTTGCAACCTTTGCTTTCACTGCACGGACTCCATCTGTTAAATATCTGTTAAAAGAGTCGTTGCCGTCACGCTTTTTAGGGGTGGGTTACAACCTTTGCTTTCACTGCACGGACTCCATCTGTTAAATATCTGTTAAAAGAGTCGTTGCCGTCACGGGCCGCCCAGTGTGGGGGACGTTGACTTTATATTCTCCCTATATATTATTGCCTTGCACTCAATTATTTCCTTAGGCTTTTTTCCCCCTTAGTGCTCTAAATCGAGCTATGTTTTTGTAGACACGGGCATCGATGCACTTGCTATGCTCTCACTCTGAAAGTATTGATTGCACTGATTTGCAATTTCGTACGCTCCACACGCAGAAACATAATACACACATGCAAATGTATCGACTTGTTCAGCGTTGCTCTTTTTAGGTAGATAAATTAATAAATACTACATATATAGCCTACTAGTTAATTACCATATTGTGGCCGGGGAGTACAACTCAGTCGATTCGAGGTCGATTTACGGGTAAACTCAAGCTATATGTCTTTGTCTCTAATATTATTGTTCAATAAACGTTTTATATATTTATTTTATTTTATTGGAGGGTGTTGGGGTCTCCTAAACTACAGACTCTCAGTTACCTATTGTTGCTAACTGTGCCTTTAGGTTAATCCGATTATTTTTAGTTATCATTAAAAATCGCACACTGAATGAAAACATACATAACAGAACTCCTTATTTCGATCATCATCCGACAGTTCTTATTAGCACAGATTCCCAATTATTTTTTGTGAAGGACTTGACAAAAAATCCAGTGACACAATGGAAAAGATGTAACAACATGATTGATTTATTGTTTTAAATTCGTTTTTTTTTTATCTTTTGTTTCAGTCTCAATGAATCAGTGTTCTGTTTTACCGATAAGTAATTGAAGTAAAATAAATGGTTACTGAACAAACCCGAGTACTTGCCTATACTATATAAATAGTAAGGACTTGCTTAACTAACGATTAACACGTTTCTTAGTGTAGTAGGCAGTAAGTTCAGTAGTGGACTAAGTAATGTGTGAAACAATGTCTAAAATATTCTCTTACAAACTATGCTTTTTCAGATAGTCAACAGTAATGGAATGAAGCGTCTACATAAACGCGTTGAACAATCGGTCCTAAATTATTCTACGCTAGAAAGACGAGGTCTTGGTGTTGCAAAGGTAGATTATATTGTAAAAAATACAATGTTTTTTTTTTCAAGTAATTGTAGTCGTTGGTCCCACCACGGTAGTGATAAAGATAATTCACCACTAGTTTCATTGTTTGGCTGTCGTCAGAATCGACAGTTCCGCAAAGTCACCCGATCGGTTAAATGTTACAAAATGTTAAAGCCGAGACGTTAATTATTATCATGTCGTTTTTATATAGCTTAGCAATGAAATACGCCGCTCAGATAGCATCACAAGTGGAGACTACGCCCCTTTGAATGAAGGTTGCGAGGCACATTGGGAAGTCGTAGAACGTATGCTATTCCTCTATGCCAAACTGAACCCTGGACAAGGTTATGTGCAGGGAATGAACGAGATAATTGGGCCCATATACCACACATTCGCCATTGACAGTAATAAAGAGTATCGACGTAAGTTAACCCTTTTCTGTACTAAAGTAATATATTCTATCAAGTGATGTTACTTTATATAAGTCACCATCAACATTTTTGTTTAACTTATCTGTCGTTTCAAGGTGATGTGCACGATGCTACATAGATAGGGTTGCCAGGGGTCTGGATAAAGCCGGACATAGTTTTGCCTTGGCTGTTTTGCGTTGGGTGTTCGATCAAATTAGATGTATCAGGCCTATCATACTTTTGTTAGGATTTTTACATTTTAATACACACTGCGCGGTGTTTAATTTTGTTTTAAATTGCACAATAAAGAAGATATAGAAACTGATTCGATTTTTAAACTTTGTTGTTATTTCATTAGAGGTGCAGACGATTTGTTGAGAAATGATCAAAACAGCCTTGATTCATAATATAAAGTTTATCATTTTAAAACGAAGACACAAAATTCTTAATAAGTTGCAGACTTTTTACCCTAAAGTCACAAAAGTTCTGGTTTTAGGAACTGACAACCCTATACACAAAACTTCCCAATGCGAAGTTCTGGTGGCCACTGTCAATATTATGCGCAGGCACTTACCATCTGCGATCGCTTGCTGGTACAAAATCCTGTCCTGGATCACGCTAAAAATTGCTATGCATGTTGTTATGCCTTACAATATAATTTTGTCGCTGAATGCTATTAGAAATTCAACAAGCTTACTAACAAATGAAATTAACTTGTTATTTGATTTGGTATATACAGTTCGTATTTATTACATTTATTGGTTTTTGTTCAAAAATATTCAGTGTTATAAACCTATTTCATTGCGTTACGTTTGTTTTGATGTTATTTCTAGTCTATTTAATTTAATGGTTACAGAGCACGCAGAGGCTGACTGTTTCTTTTGTTTTACGAATCTTATGGCGGAAATCAGAGATTTCTTCATTCGGACTTTAGATGAGACAGAAAGTGGCATTAATAATATGATGTGCAAGTTGAGCGACTGCTTAAAGAAAAACGATCGCGCCGTTTGGGATCAACTACAGAGGCAAGAGTTGCGGCCTCAGTATTACAGTTTCAGGTTGTCATAACATAACTACAATATATTTGCTTTAGGGCTATTCTTCTGTTTCTTGTTCTAGTGTCTTTTGTAATATTTTATTAGGATTTTGTTCCAAACAATTGCGTAGTGTACCCGATCCACTTACCAGGTCACCTACCGACACTCATTCTGTATTGGTCTTGTCTCAAACGCAGCCACTTTCAATACTACGCAGATATTATGTGAGAGCGTGGTTCTTCTTGGCCATAAACTATTTATTTAATAAAACGTCTTTCCATAATTATTACAGTAGACATTCAAATAGACAAACTATTTGTATAAGATGGGTGTTTCTTCATGTATGCGATCACCAGTCCGCAGTACCAGTTATTCTGTCGTCAAGCAGTAGTAATAACTGTTTGAAGGGCACTAAAGCTAATGTTTAAGAGACTTAAGAACCGATGTGTCATGGTGACGAGCCCAGCGGTTCAGAACAGAATTTTCTAATAGAAAGTGGCTGGTACTGCACTGTTATGGGCACGCGTGGAACTTATCATCTGGTCATCTCGTCACTTCCATAAAAAATCATTCGATGTCATAACAAAAAATTTAAATAAACACTTCTCTAACTTCTTTTTTTAGTTAGCTGGTATGTTTCAGATGGCTTACTTTGTTACTGTCGCAAGAGTTTTCTTTGCCTGACGTTGAAAGGATATGGGACTCCTTATTCGCTGACGCTCAAAGATTCAATTTTCTCATTTACATTTGCTGTGCCATGATCTTGTGAGTTATACTTTATTTCAATTATCTAATTGTTCAAAATGTACACAGTAAAGCTATAATAATATTTAATCTTCCAACAGATTAGTGAAGGAAAATCTGCTAAACGGAGATTTCGCATATAACGTAAAATTACTCCAAAATTTTCCACCAATGGACGTATCCCTAATATTGTATAAAGCAGTCGAAATTTCCACTAGGTAATCCAATTTATATTCTAATTTTGTACAAATGATTTATATGATAATATGAAATTAATATGGACATTCCAGATTGATTTAAAAAAAATATCATAGAAAATTAACGGTCTTATTCATAAAGTTCTCAAAAAAATATACATGAGTACAAATAAAGTAAAATATTATCGAACCTTTTCCCATAGGGGGTATCCCATTTTCCATAAGGGGTAGCTCTGCCTACTCTGCTCTGCCTTACACGAAACCAGCTTTTCTCTCGCGCTGGAAACGAGACGTGTCGGGTGGCGAACCACATTGCTGGCATATTGGTAGGAGTAAAAAAATATGTTATCCCCATTGCGTTCCCTCGAGCACTACAGTGATTCCATGTATTTTTTACTTGACATTTTAGGCTATAAAAAGCACAATATTTTAACAAAAGTGAAACGAAAATAATCAATCACTTAATAGAATCGAATCAAATGTTATACTTACACTACTTTTTTCTTATTTTATAGTTACTTTAATAACCTAAAATTCACTGAAACAAAAATATTCATTAGGTTGAATAATACGGTTGTATGACAATTCGCATTAAAAACCATGATTTCTCTTGTATCGTTAGTTTTACAAGAACATATGGCTCAAACACAAACACTCAAACCCGAAACTATTTGTCGGCCATACAAATATTAGTACTGTGGGGGAATCGAACCCGTGTCCCACTCCGACAACCGAGCCCACGAATTTTACAAAAACCTTAAAACAAACGTTGTTAATACTTGCGATTAAACTCCATCTTTAATTATAGACATGATGCTTGTGCGTTTCAAAATCTTTAAACATTTCATCTTTAAAAAAAATTCAGTTATGGTTATTTAAAAAAACGTACGATTTGGACGTCACGTAACGTCGTGACTCACGTTATCAAAATATATAATTGATAAAAATTATAATACTAATAAAATTAATAATATTTCATTTGGACGTAGTTATGCAACCTAGAACCAACCCACAAAATGTATTAAATGGAGTTATCAGTCTTATCAGAATCTACAGGTCTACTTTACACAAACTACGTCTAGTTTACAAAGAAATATTTTTCCCGCCGCTCACTGGACCCATATCTCCTGATCCTAGAAATTTACTGATAGTATTTTTTTAAATATATCTACGTGCGTACGTGAATACTTATCTTCTCACAATCTCACAAAAAAAAATTCGTCTTCTCGGAAAATATTATATTATTGAGAATTCATATACGAGTGGATAAGTGCGATTTTTTTCTCCACATCGGTTACGAATAACGGGGGCCCTGTATGCGGTTTCTATTGGTCTTCTATTGGTGATTCTATTGGTGTCCTGTGCTGACCACTCAACACAATTTCCACAGATAATTCCAAGGTCTGAGGTCTTCAGTTTTAGATCCGTTCAATAATATTGAATTATTATAAATTAAGAGTCTAAAAAAATGTTTGTACTTAGTATTTTGAAAAATGAACATGATTTGTGATTGTAACTTTATTTCTATAATGTGTATTGATTCGATTAGGGGCTCTCCCCCTAATCGAATCAATACACGGTGGAATCGGTTTCAGATCGTAATCGAATCTAAAAATCGGGAAATAATCGTACTTCCTTTTAATAGATTTTAAATCGTCATGCATAATATCATTCCATTCGTTTATTTAACTTTTGACAGATCAAGCACATGAACTTTCACATTACTTTTCGTTCTAATTTAGTGCAGAGAATATCGTACTTCATGGATGGGTACCGTCCCCTTAGTGATGTGCCATTCGTAATGAATGACCACAGACTATAAACCGTTTTAAAATAAATCGATTCTATAAATAAATTATTTCTTTATGTAATAAAAACATTACGTTCTATTCTATCGTTTTTATGTTGAAATCATGACATGGTACTATATGGATTATAAAATTAAAACAACTAAAATAGGTACTGTAATACAATTTAATTAAAAGAATCGTCTGTTTGTTCTACGTATGAACTGTAATCATCATCACTCGAGTTCTCAGTAACATTAATTACTAATTCCTGCTTAGATAAATTGTCAAATGCAACATCCCGATCCCAATCTACACTCGCCCAGTTTTCTGGCGTCTCATTTTGACACGCTTTTATCAAAAAATCCAGCATTTTTTTGTGGTGAAAGGAGCGACTTGTATTGTTCCTCGCAGCATGTCCTTAACTTGTGCCCAGATGAGTTCTATTGCATTATATTGACAGTGATATGGGGATATTCTGACGACGGTATGCCCATGCTCTGCAGCCATTTCGTCTATTACGTATCGTTTTGGCTGCTTTTTTGTTTTTAATATTTTTAGTAACTGTACTTTTAGTAGCGACTCGTCCACCTCTTCGCCATTGTCACGAAGCCAGTTTATGATTTCGTGTTTGCTGTTGGCCTGCATTGGCATTTTATTAATTTGACGAGATTTATAGCGAGTGATGTAAGCATTCCTCTGAACAACTCTTACGAACACACGTCCGAATTCATCTCCTCAGGATAGTCTCCTGTTTTCTGGGATTTGAAAGCTAAAAGAGCATCTGGCACAAATCCCTTTTACTGTTCCTGCATGTCAAATGATGAGTCGTTCACCTTTTCCCACTGAGGACACTGCGGAAGTGGAGCCAGCAGTGTCGTCAGTCCAAGGTTTTGACACCGTATGATTCGCATTGAGCCAAGTTTTATTTGTAAGAACAACATTGGACCAGTGTTCTAGTTTTATCGCTTGCCTTAAAATATCGCATCGACACAAAGCAATATCATTGCGTTCCATTAACATTTTTCTTTTGTCACATTTTTTGTATAGGAATCCAATCCTTTTCAATACCTTTGCCAAAGAAGATTTTTGACCACCAAACAAACCACTATGACATACTAGTTTTTTTAAAGTTGGAATCTCTTTTCTGTGGTAATAGTCGTATATATGACGACGAATAGCATTAGCGTCAAAACTGTCAAGGTGTAGATAGCTTGTTCTGTTCCATGCCACTGCTGCCGTAGGTTTCTTTTGTTATTTTTGCTACTGTTGGAGTACTAATACCTAACGCTGCTGCAACACGGTCTCTAACTTGGGTCACTGGTAAAAGAGGTCCACCATTACAACTTTCCTTTTCAAAGTATTCACGAAGTCGCGACACAAACTCTCTTGTTTGTCCTATAAGCACCTTACCTTTTGGCATTTTGACAGTTCATTACTGTGGGAGGAACGATAAGCTCAACTCAACCAAACCTAAGAGTTCACAAGTAAATCAATACGGAGGAATGTAAATACTTAACTCGACGTATGAAAAATGAGGATTAACACTCATCGAACGGAAAATGCAGTGACTACCACGGGCGTCTCGTTGTGAGTGTGAGTGACAACAAAATGGCTTCGTCACCGCGTCCAGTGTTTCCGTTTCATAATTGACAAAAATACTAAATTTAATATTTTTGACGGCAATTGCCGTCGGAAGTGATAAAATATTTACATAATAGAAATGGTTTATTTTAACATATAAATAGGTACCTAACTCAAATACCTGTGAATATTTATAAAACAAATATTGAGCAAATATAAAATATGAATGTGTTCAGTCAATTAAAACTTGTTCATGAATAAAATCGATTGTAAAAAAAAATCGAATCGGTAACACATTGTGATATCACTATTTTCACTAGTACTCGAGCTGTCAAAAGTTAAATGAATGATTGGAAAGTCAAATTTACCGTGCGGGCCAAGAATTGGGAGGGGGGGATGTATGTATTATACACTTTTGGCGCCAACTCGAAAAGCGGCAGTAGTGTTTTTATTTAATTTTGTAATCTCTGTGTATATTTGGAGTTTTGATGTTTAATATTGATAGTTTATTATGCATCAAGTACCCTAAATGTGTACCGTGATTGCAAAATTCAACTCAAGACCAAAATTGTGTTTTTCGTTTTGTCTCCATCAGTCCAGCAAATCTTCAGTAAAAGGCAACTATCATTTTACTGTCGATCGAAATTGTAGAAAGTGTTGCTGCTTGAAGATTGTATACTTGGATATGTTACTTGACACTGGAAAATAGTATAGGACTGCTTCCATTAATAAATAAATAATAATAAATACATACATATTCAAAACTTTATCATCTGTATAGATATTTGATTAGAACGACATGTGAAATTCAAAGTATCCCACAGCTGAATTTTATAATACGTTTAATATGCCTAATGATGGGTGATAGTTATTGAGTGTTAAAAAAATATTATATGGACTTTTTGTGAATAAGACTGTTACTTTGTAATTTTATTAAATTTGTATAATAGTTTTATCTCTATGTAATAATCCTTCAAATTTTGTGAGACATTACAACAGTGAATTAAACAACGCGTAATTGCCGCATGTAGTTACTATTTCTAAGAAAACCATATATTATAAAAAAATATATATTACATGGATCTACTACTTACATAAACTCTTCCAGTTTAAAGGAAATGTTTTAAATGGAGATACGGCTGAAACAATTCTCTCTATTAGATGTACAATTTAAGACCTAAAATTAGGAATCTTTGGGTTTTGCAAAGATCTAATTAATTTATACATCTTATTCAAATATTATTATAGGGCTCATGCCTAATAAAACTATTATTGTATACAAAATGTATATTTTTATTAAATATAACGATTTCAATCATTGTATGTGTTGAATATTGATTTTCTTTATCCTACAATAAAACCTTTGTCATCGTAATTTCCACAGATACCATAAGCACACACGGGGACAATAATTCCTACAGAAAGTCTTGGTTGACACAGTGGCTACGATTCGGTTCAGCATAACGTCTCGCGGGTTCGATTCCCGTGCAGAATATATTCATTTTCAGAAATCCGCCTAAATCTGTGCCACTGCTCACATCACTGCGTTGTCGATTTGTGTGGTGTAATTACGGTGACGAGTGCAGTGCTCACACAGCAGAACTTTGCACTGGGAAGTTCCCAGTGCAAAGTTATCATCGATCGTGGTCGACTTTTTTAGGCGGGGCACACCTAGTAAATCAATGTATAACGCGTGATTTAGGAGCTACCAACTTTTGTTCTTTATAAGATTTATCTTTAATATTTTGATGGCATCGAAATCTATTCCTCTACTGCAGGCGTTATAGCTAGCTCACTGCTGGTCTTGAGCATCTCCCATAAGGGGGCAATCCGATGAAGCTGTAAAAGCCAAAAAGGCTAACAGCAATTACATCACCGAAATTATATATAAGGGGGCAATGGATTTAAATGAAACAATTTTAGAGTGCATCCCCCCGTGACCATGGGTGCTGTAAAGCACTCGAAACGTCGGGTTGTAAATAGTAAAAATTAAACGCGATAAAATCCGTAAAATTAGTTTCATTTAAATGTGTAGTGTTCGCGTAAATATAAGAAATCATTAAGGGGGCAATGGGGCAAGCATGGTATACTGTTATTAGTCCAAGACAATGCTGTTGTATATCTGGTTTACTAATTTATTGTTTAAGATGTGGGCCTAATGTGAATGTCATTAAGTAAAATTACTATACGAGTAAATGTCCCGCTGCCATTTAATGTTTAAAAGGGTTTTATTTTCCGAGAAGAGTCCGCCACACAGCTCCAGTCGAATTGGCGAACTTCACACTTAGAAATATTTTTTTTTTCCGAAACATGAAGATTTCTTTTTTTACTTTTGCCTTTTTCTAAAATAACTTCTACTGTTAATAATAATTACTACAGTGTCGAGCATCCGTCGTGTCAGTTATAGGCGTCGTGTTATGGTTGTAAGTCTTGAGCTAGTCGTCGCCCCTCCGGCGTTGAATACGATATCATCGCGGCCACACAGTTGCCGTTCGGACGTTTATAGTCCACTTTGACTGATCTGTGCTGTGACTTATAATCTGAACGCCTCTGAGGGTTTTTGTTAATTAAAAGGCGATGTGATTCATTCGCCGTACAATCTGCTGGTTCGATGAAAATAAATGTTTACAATGTGACCTGTGATGGTTTTTGTGAATATAACTTTTTCCTTTGCTTTAAAACATGCATATTCGCTTGCTTTTGCTAAGATAAGGAGCTCTTATCTTATAAACAATTTTTATCTAGATGTATGATCTAAGGAGATTATTTTTCTATTGATGATGATTGATGTTTACACTATTCATTGCATATTAATTTGCTATTGATATTTTTAAGTTTCGGAATAGGAAATAATTTGATGGGGTCAGGGCCATAGGGACGATGGTAGAGCTGTTGGAACCCGCAGTCTGCGCCGGAGCTGTTGAAGGAGCAGAACGTGTTTGTTAGCTTGCCTTGCACTTTCTCCTTGATTCGCTTCATGGTGTTAGCGTAGATCTCTCCATTTATAAAGTATAAAGTCTTTTGTGGCATGAACTCTAACAGTAAAAGTATTTCCTCATCCAAAACACGTTGGCTGACCTGTGCTTCCACTGCGTGAACTCCATTTTGGACTCAGGATCTCTATGGTAAACCCACGTTTCGTCCCCTGTACCCAACATGAAAAAAACTTCTTTAGTCTTTATCAAATTTCTAAGTTCTGTTGCGAACATTTTCTTCGGGCGTCCTTTTGAAGTGGTGTCAGAAACCGCTGAACCCATCTTGCGCTGACTTCAGACATTTATAAATGTTCGTGAATTATATTCCAAGCGGTGCCCGTCGTCCATTTCTTCAGCCATGCGAGAAATGGTCATCCGATTATCTCTTAAAATAAATTCTTCTAATTTCTTACTCATTTCTGGAGTCGTTGTCGTCACGGGCCGCCCAGTAAGGAATTCCTCTATGGACTCTCTTCCCCATTTAAACTGCTTACTCCAAAATTTGACTTTATAGATATTTCAGAGGGCGCAGACCCCCTTTGTTGTCATGCGTTCAAATATTTCGTTAGGCTTTGTTCCCTCTTTATTACCGATCGCTGCTCAAAATCGAATTTTTGTAGACTCGGGACATGAATGCACTTGCTATGCTCGCACTCGGATAGTATTAATCGCACTGATTTGAAATTGAAATAGCTACACGCATGAACATCTTTCGTCTTGTTCAGCTCTTTACCCTTTGGTTGACATTTTAATGAACACTGTTATGTACGCAGGGGCTGCACTCGCCGCCGCGCCGAAGCAGTTTGAATCGAAATTATTCAGATAAATTTTCTTATTTTGAGGTTAGGTTAATGGCATATCGATTTTATTTTTTCTGGCTTCAGAGACTGCGTGCCATTGTTAGAACAGAGCAACTATTCAGTGCATACCATGCATCTTTACAAGATTTTAAAAACCAGTTAGAGAAAAGTCACTATGTGCAGGGGGATTGTAGAAGCAGTTTGGCATTTTTAACATTTAAGTTATTGCTTCATGAATTTTTTTAAACTCGGTCAAAACATGTAGTGGCAGATTTTATATAGCTGCAGTATTGATAAATAGGTTTCACCAAAGAATTAGAGATAGGGATGATGCCAGCCAAATCGTCGAAGTAATTGATGAAAAACTAATAAATCTATCGAAGGCGACCACAGTTTTTAAACATTAATGTAAACACTAACAATATACCCTTTCCTAGATTGGAGCTAAGCGAATTAATCCTCGTAGCTTGTGTGACCTATCAATTGAAACAAGCCAGGTCTTACTATTGGAAATATGAAAAATAAATAAATTATTTAATAACAATTTCAATAACTTTATTACATCCTTTAAAAAACAGAAACACCTGGATACAAATCTTTATTATTTTTCAAATTCCTAAGGGTTAAAGCTACTGATTCAATCTTTCAATTAAATGTATCTTTATCATTCTCCGTGACTGTTCACTTCATATAAAGTGGACAGTCCCCTTCCTTATGCCTATAGTATCCGATGAAAGCTGTAAAAGCCGAGAAGGCTAACAGCAATTACATCACCGAAAATATAAATGCCTATATAAAGTTGGATTTTTAATAAATAGATAAAATACTGTAGCAATTTATGATTTTTCTCGTTCCAAATTATTGTTTCCTTTAATTAAATATTACTTTAACGTAGGTACATATTTTCGTGCGATTTCAAGAAAATGTTAATTTCCGGGAACTCGAGTTATAAAAAAAAACTTTCCCGGTCCGTAGATCTGAAGTTCGACGAACGGTAGTGATTTCCAATAATATTTTTTTAGAAAGAAACTAAATAGTATATATTTCTTTATCTGTACAATTTACCATCAAGAGCAAATTCAAACTAATGTTTAATATATTATGCTTCGTATTATTGCGCCCTATTTACTAATAATTACTGATTGCAAAAAGTGTCAAATTTAAATTAATTTCTAAAATTATTTACAACCGCACGTTACAGCTTTAGCGCCGTGGTGTGTAAAACAAACAAATTCGCCTTTAAAAGATTTAATATAAATAATAATTACAATGTAATCAATTTGTACATGCTCATTGATTGATGATAATAATAATAATAGAAAGTAAATATTTTATACAAATATAATGTCATTTTAGTTTTTCATTACACATACAGCTTAATACACTGTCAAATATTTCAAACAATTATACATATACTTTCACTTTTATGATATTTATTGTGATAAAGTAAATTTCACTATTTTCCCTTTAAATTGGATTATTTACGAATATTCTTGTATAATGTAGAACCTTAATGACAGGATTTTACTTGCAAATAAAAAACTTAATTAAGGAACATACATACATGGCAACTTGAGATGATACTGTAATATAAAATACAACACAATAGGGTGACGATTTTTATAACACATGTGTCTGTATAATGAATGTATCATATCATTACAAAATTGACATAGTTTCTAATTTCGAGAGGTTGTCAGAGGTTTATGTTGTAATTTACTTTTTTTATTGTTAAATGTAATTTGATTATAATACCGCAAATTGTTTCCAACGTTACAAAAATTTTACTGATGTTTTTTTTTATATCATCATTACCATTTATTAGCCTACTGTTTTAGACCTCCCTCATGAATTACTCATAGCTTTTACTTACGTTTTTAAGAACATACATTCCAATGGAATCTTGAGAAATTGTTCTGCATAGGCTAATTTATATTTGTCAATTTTATTGGACGATACCATACAATAATCATTATTACATAAAAATAAATGAGAGTGATAACATTATGATAAGATTACTATTATCTGCACTTCAATATAAATAAACATTAAATAGCTTGTGTAAAAGAAATAATGTCAGCTGTATATAAAAGAAATCACTACATTAAAGCACCGTTATGAAAAATAATGGCAAAACATAAATGCTCACAATGCTAAAACTCCCACCTATACAATCGTAATAAAATATATGAATTATTATGACCAAACTTTTGTGCCCAATAAACGCACTTAATAAAAAAACCACGTTGTAAAAATATCAAAATTAAAAATAACAAGTTTTAACAAGCCCTATGATAAATCTAATATAGATATACAAAATGTTAAATGAAATTTGGCAGATACGATAGGAAAAGCCAAATGGATATTTGAAAGGTAATAGAATGACGCTCGCAATTAGTACTGGTTCTTACAATATGATATAAATTTTGGATTATAGAGTACAGTGGCATTTAAAATCAAATGCCTAATAGCCTAAATTTTAGTGCATTTTTCTACATGGACCATTAGCAAGTGCTTGGAGATAATTTTGACATTTGTAGCCCATTCTTCACGCAATATAATTATAGACTGTACGAATGAACAACATATCTCAGAACTAACTTTCTTTTTAATCAACAGAAACTATTTTAATCGATATTCTTTGTGGCAACATTAATGCATCCATGCAAAAACGTCATTCTGGTATTCTTATGGATTGTCTTCGTTTAAGCGTCATCCATCAAAAACTAAAAACAAAAGAAAAATTAATAATAATTTATTGTTTACAACCATCAATAACAAAATCATAATAATCTGGATATCCTACCTATTACCATTATAATTACCTATCTACCTAATAAAACTATTCCGATTGAAAGGGTATATCTCATGTTTTTTTTTATAAACTCACATTTCGGAATATTTTGTAAATCCAAACACTTTGCTATGTTAAAATCAAACACTTTGCTATGTTAAAATCAATCAGTTTCGCTGTACATACTACTATACTAGATGGCCTTACAAATAAAATTATTTTTTTGTCGCTTTGTTTCAAATTAGTATGTCATTTAGCTGTAAAATAAAATATTAAAGCAAATGCGAAAAATACTTTCTATCCCTCCTTAACATCATCAAATACTATAAAAATATTTTTTTTTTACAAAACACCTTATGTCTCCTCGTCCTGCGTTTGTTGAAAAGGCACTAAGGCATGTAATAAAATAAAATTGTTAAAATATTGGAAAGAGAGCCAACTGATATGAGGCTTACATAATCTGATTCTGCTAAAAACTTTCATTGTATGTATCCAAAAAGAGTATGTGAGATGTGTGATAGTAGACAACGAAAACATTTTAATACACATGTGTTCTATTCTACCTTTATAGTATTTAACGATATTACATTACACTAATCAGTTTTACAATATCCAACGAAAATTTGTGGTTCACGCTTCGTAATTACGAAATCATAAAAATAATGGTACACATTGGGAGCCATACCAAAACAATAAAAAAGCTACTTTATACAAATGTTTGTAAATTAATCAGTGATGATCTTGTCACATATAAAAGAAACAATGTGTACATTCTACTGGACGCAAGCGTGAAGTCACGTTAAAGAGGCTATACATAAGTATAATCTAAAGAGTTATGACTCTTAGTCAGTAGGGTTACCCTTACCCTCTATTTATTATGATGAGAATATAATATACATCCACAGTATTTTCTAAAACTAGCACAACATAGATCTTATAAGTTGAATATGACTTGTTTAATATGGTATTTATTATTTTATGTATGTGTTTCATACACATGCTCCATTTACATTATATGAATGAAAACATTTACATCATAATAGTGATCCTATTCAAAGTGTGCAAGTGGTTATTACAATAGCCGCCTTTAAAGTTCCTACATTTGCCATTTGTCAATTTCAAAAAGCCAAACTATAAGTAAAAATATGGTACAAAATGATATCTCAATCATTTATAATAAAAAAACATCTATTGCAGATCTATAAGAAAGAAATGAACTTAACTGTACTCTTACAGGTGGTTCCTTTAAAAATACTGTCACTTACATAATTTCTAATTGGTTGGTAGTTCATTTGGAACTGAATTCAGTGAGAGTAGTCTTAGTAAGAGAATGCATCAAGCTACTTTTGTGAAGCATCTATTTCAATCATTGATATTTTACTCACACATTCATCAAGATTATAATACTTTCTTTTATAAATAAACATATAAAAATATACATTTAAATTATGTTTTAAATATTATTCAACACAGATTCAACTTAGCAACAGTTCTAAAATAAATAATTTTATTGTTGTTAAAAAATATGATAATTTAACATGATCTAATGGTTCAGAAATGAGCAGAATTGACATATTTACTTTAATTTCTTGTAAATACGATTTTCAATAAGAATTTTTGTTATCTCTCTATTATCTTAACCAGTTCTTATCTCGATGCAGGATCATTGAGATTCTCTTTTGATAAGTTATCAAGCTTTTCAAATATATCTTCCTGAAAGCAAGTTAAACTCTTCTCTAGATTTGAAGCCTGCAACAATCATATTTTTTCCCTGCCAGACTGGTTAAATATAAGAAATATCACATATTTGATATAACTTTAGTGATTGTGTCATTTATCGTTTTTGTAAATTTAAAAACGAGACCTGCTACATTTTCAAATACAACTAGAGAAATAAGTAACAAAAATATGAAAGTATTCGAAAGTACAGCCCAGAATCTTTTAACATGTTTGTAATTGTACAATGAACACATAGGCATTTTGGATAGTATGATATATGATTCAATAAATATTTGCGTTTAGAGATGTCGAAAATGAATAAGCACCGAGTAAACACCGAAGTGGGGAAATATGCTAGACGTATAAAGCAATGCGTGTTACCGGTGCGGCGACTGCCGTGTTACCGTAGCCAAGTTACTGCACAACGCAGCATTTGCACTTGGGTTTCTTCTTAATAGTGACATGTTCAGGCTGAAGTGGCTCTTGTGGAACAGAACGCTGCACTTCAACTTGTCCAGGGCGAACCTCTGGCATCGCGGCTCCGTTCTTGGTACCGTTCATGGCCTTCGGTGGACTTTGCGGCTGTACCGGACTCGCGACCTTTGTTTGAGGAGATGATGGTGGACTAGCCTATTGAAAGATTTTAATTAGATAAATCAAAACTTTAACAACTTTCCTAACGAGGTATCGTAAGGGGCGACTAAGGAATTGTATGGACAGCCTTTATGCGTGCAGAATAATACCATAATGCCATGAGAATGAAATGGGAAGTAAGAATTTTTTGTCTCGTACCAAAATGGCGGCGACGTGGTTCGCCACCCGTCACGTCTCGTTTTCCGCAAGGGCGAAAAGTGGGCTACAGGTATAGTCTCTGCCTACTCCTTATATGGGAAAAAAGCGTGACTGAATGTAAGTATTTTATACTTGCAATATACACATCTCCTTAAAATAAAACAATATTATAAAGAACTTTTACTGGTGGTAGGATTCCTATACAGGAATCTGTCTAGGGAGGTACCACCCCAGGGCCAGTTATTCTGCCGTGAAGCAGTAGTGTGCAAACATTTCTGTGTTTCGGTTTGAAGGGCACTGTGAGCTAGCGTAATCACTTAGCATGAGACTTAAGAACTTATGTCTCAGGGTGATGGGCACAGTATGGTGTCACACAGAAATTTTCTGGGTGACACAGCATTTGTTATGGGCAGACGTTGCACTTACCATGAGGTGTACGTTATGCTCGTTTCATTACTTTAACAATAAAAAAAATTGCATATTTAAATAATTTGCTGCATGATCCTTTGGTTGACCACCAAACGAATTCATGTAATAAATAGCCTAAGCAGTGTTGTACATTATTTTACTTCATATTAAATACAAAAATAAATTTAATAAGGAAACAAAAATCGCTACATACGTTGACATTATTCGCATGCATTTTCTCCTCTTTTTCATCACAAATGGGCAACTGAGGTGCGGCAGTCGGCGTGGGTGTGATAGGCTTGCCACCTTTTATCAGCGATACAATCTCATCTGCTTCGCGGCTCAAATCGCCGTCGGGACGGAAAGGGTTGTCCCAACCACTCTCAGTGCTGAAACACAACCACATTGACCGAAATTATTTTAGGGAGAAATTAACAAGTACATATTCTTCCCTTGATACAATAAAATTATGGATAGGACATAACACCATGTATTACATTAAAGGAATCATTTTAGGAGTTTATATTTTACAAAATGATTGACCTCAACTCGACCTTAGGACCCGCGGCGTAGATGTCTGGTACTCTGGCCACAAGGCCACGCGGTTGATTACTACAAAATAAAATTGGAAAATTTCTAGTACTGACATATTTCAAAGTAATCATTTTTTATGTTATTTCGGTAAAATATTTAAGTAACTAAGCTTTACCACTATACTACACTTTTTTTTATTTGATAAAAGTAATGGAACGGGCAAAACGTTCTCCCGATGGTAAGTTAGAACATTTCTGCGTCCATCACCATGAGACATCAGTTCTTAAGTTTAATTTGCCCACTAGCTCTCAGTGCCCTTCAAACTGAAACACAGCAATGTCTGAACATTACTGCTTCACGGCAGAATAACTGGCCCTGGGGTGGTACCTACCTAGACGGATTCCTGCATAGGACTCCTACCACCAGTAAATATACTTAAAGGTATAATGTGTTTATATCTGTATGAATAGAGTAAATACATTTGTATGAGTCTTTATCAGGGTTAAACAGAGCAGCATTGTATTGTCGATAGAATCAATTGTGTTTTGATTAATTTAACAATAATTTACATACATACATAGAATCACACCTCTTTCCCATTGTAGGCTTGGCACACGTGCAATGACCACATCTTTTCAATTGCTATAATCCTGACATACATCTTTCGCTTCTACTTTTCATTAGTGTTTTCATAAAAACTTGTCAGTACTTTAGACGTGGCCTTTCCTTAAAACGACTTCGAACTGATCACGATACGTTCGCCTACGGCAATTGCCTATTCACACTCGCCTCAACAATCTGTTTGATCAATCTTTCCTCCATTCTCTCCATGCGTCCAAACCATCTAAGCATCCCTTTCTCTATCTTTGTCACTACATCTTCTGAGAATGATTGGAAATGGCTGTGGTTTGTGTCCAAAATCGTTCTATGGCTGTACAAGATGATCATCAGCCCAATGATCTCCTATGGAGCAGTATTATGGTGGCCCAGACCGCATCTTACCACTGCTATAAACAAATTGCAAAAATGTCAGAGAGTGCCACCACTGAAATTGTATATACAACAGGAAGCAGCTTTGGTGGCTTTAAGACTCAAAGACTAAATCTCTGGAACAAGACCCCACACACCATTATACTTACAGAACTCTTTGCAGAAATGCCAGTTCTACAGGCTGTATATGACAGTATCCCCAAACAACTTGTTTTTGACAAAAGGTACTAAATACAATAATATGAAGATTATCGCACTGAAGGACTGAATCCACGAGAACTCAGGATCTTCACAGATGACTCCAAAACAGAGACAGGTACTGTTTCTAGAACCTTCTCAGAGGACTTGAACATTCTAATATGTACATAACTTGGTTCACACAACACTGTGTTTCAAACTGAGTGAATGGGCATTATCGAAGCGGCATCGGCCATCATCATCATCATCATCATCATTTCACCCTATTACAGTGCACTGTTGAACATAGGCCTCCCCCATAGATTGCCACAAAACACGGTCCTGAGCCACCTGCATCCATCGACTTCCCGCAAAACCGTGCAGGTCGTCGCTCCATCCATCATAGTGGGGGGTCGCCCTACACTGCGTTTGCCGGTACGAGGTTGCCACTCGAGAACCTTTCTTCCCCAACGGTTATCGGTTCTACGAACTATATGGCCGGCCCATTGCTACTTCAGCTTGCTAATCCTTAGGGCTATGCGGATAACATCGTTACGGATTTTATCTCGCAGAGAAACTCCGAGCATAGCCCTTTCCATAGATCGCTGCGCGACTCTGAGCTTCCTCATGCGGCCTACTGTGAAGGACCACGTTTCGGTTCGCATCGGCCATAACAGCAAGGAAAGTTAAAGATCATTGTATAAGAATACTCTCCGACAGCATGGCGGTAATAATGGCTCTCGATAGCAATGTCACGGATTCAGCGAAGGCAACGACTGCGGACGAGCTTGCTGTTGGGGGGGGGGGGGGGGTCCAATCGGTTTGCCGTGAGACCAAAGACCCGCTTCCCCTCAGATTTGTTCGCTTGTTAATTTGTAATGACACTAGGAACCAACATGCACACCGCTAGACAAACCATCCAGAGTGCAGACAGGTGAAGGAAGCTTTGCCTGCCAATAACAATCACATCTTAGGTGCTACTCTGTTTGGCTCGAATGGTTAGTAGCGCCAAAGCAGGACATGGGTCTCTTAACAAACATTTATTTTAGTTTATTCTTTATTGTTTACACCTTAAGCTAAGGGCTACAATTGACGGACTTAATGCCTTGTGCCATTCTCTACCAGTCAACCCTGATTGATGGTGAAAAAAAAAGGCAGGTGCTATCTATTTATAAGTGAGATGCCTTATGATAATATATAATTATAATCAATATATAAATAACATAAAATATATAAATTGAAACATACTAAACTTATTCCGAATATATATTTAAATTATTTAAATAGCATAGACAAATAGGTAAAAGTGAAAAAAAAAAATCTGTCAAATGTGATCCTTCTTAAGATAATATTCTTGAAATAATCTTTTAAAAATGTTCTTTTTAGGAGCTTTTTTGACATCATAGGAGAGAGTGTTCCAGAGTATGAGTAGTATAGACTGCACAACAAAAGAAGAACCTAATAATACAGAAGTATGCTGCGGGATAGTGATCTTATAATTGTTTAAGGAACAAGGTAAGTGTCAATCACATGTAGAATAAAAAGGGGCAAAGTATTTTTTCAAATATGAAGGAGATTTTGGATCACTTAAGATAGAATACAAAAGAAGCAAAATTCTGAAGCAATGCCTTTGTCGGATAGGAAGCCACTTAAGCTTAGAACGATAACAGGTAGAAAAATTGAATGCAGTTGTTGAGAAGGTGCTCCAACTTGTTAAGAAGATTACTGGAAATGGCTGGGTAACACACATCAGCAATCCGTCTTACTTTCTTCTCTTTCATAACCCATTACTTTTTGTCTTATCTAAATTAGTTTACATCCCTTTACTTTTTTGAGCACCATACATAATATTAGCCATCGCCTGGAAGTCCTCTTCTGATGCTTATATAACCTGATCATCATGCATAGGAGGCATTTAATGATCAGATCATTCATTCTTAAACCAAACTCCCTTCCTTTCAAATCTTTAAAGCTATTGTCTATAAATAGGTTAATAAAATAGGTTTACTAGGAAAGTGCAGTTTTTCAAAAAAAAAATTTAAACTATTTGTTAAATAAAGTCTTTTTAAGAAGGGTTATTATGATATTAAGGAATACATGGATGAGGTGATCGCTGCCAAGCTATTTGTACATCTTTATAATACTGCTGTAATTGTGTATAATTTTTTCAATTAACTGAAAAAAAATACCGGCTTAGTTTCTTACTGGTTCTTCCCAGGACAGGCATTTCTTTGTGAACCAGTGTAGCTTAAAAAATGATGTTCAATGAGTATTATGTAATTGTATATGTATATATATATGTATTGTATATGTATGTATTATACAAATGATCTGTATTGAATAAAAAATATTCTATTCTATTCTAAACAGCCCCAGTGAAGCTACACATCCCTGTCTAACACCTTTTTCGTTGTTATACCAGTCTGTGCAAGTTAAGTTTACACAAGTACTGGAATTCTTATAGAGTGATTTCAGTGCTTGATCAAGTTGCCATTTACCCCATACATAGGTAATGTCAACCACAATTCAATCTTTACAATTCTATCATAAGTTGTTTCTATGGACATGAATGACTAGCTACCACGCTCTTTCCTGCTTTCAGCATCTCTACAAGAGCAATTCTGTCATACTAGGCAGCCTTGTCCAATTTCATACTATTCAATATTTCCACAATCTCTTCCATATCATTATCACTTTCATTGAAACCTGCATTCACTTCTGAATTCATTCTGTATTTGCATATCCTCTTTCTCACATATGTTTTCTAAATGTTCCTTCCGTCTCTTAACAACACATTCCTCTCCTCCCACAATACGTTCATCCTGGTTTCTTATTTTGTCCAGGGAGGTCGTTACCTCCGGTTGATCTTATCATGTTTATTTTTTAATATATCTATATGCAAATAATGTGATAATGCTAAATAGAATTTTAATAAACTCTCTTTTGATATCTGTTCACAGCAGTGAGGAGGTCATTTCATAATGATTTGCTACTATGTAAATAATTACGGCAAAACAATGTAACTGGGTAGGTTTTAGTGGAACATTGTTGTAAAGATGTAGCAATAAAATATTTTAAAATCCTCATTCACTCTCCCAAGAAAAATGAGTTATTTTATTTCTGTGCGTGAATTGTATAATAAACCTATGAATACATTTTCAAACATGACAATGTTATCACCTAATGATTTATATATGTATCTGTTTATATAAAATAGATTATAATAATTTTTAATATTAGATGCCCAATACCTATCTAATTGTCAAACAATGCTAATTGGTAATTGTAAATGTGAAAAAACATTAATTATCATCATTTAACCTGATATAATGATATTTTGTTATTGAATATAGTGCAAGGCAAACAAATCGTTTACTTGATGGCAAGTACAAAGTCTGCCCATTGTAGATGCTGTGACACCCGGAGCTAATCACCTTGAGATATCAGTTCTTAAGTCTCATATACAATACACAGTGAAACAGTGATGTTTGCTCACTACTGCTTGACAGGTCCTTCGAGGCAGGTACCACTGCTGACACGGATTCTGCTTAGAAATTTTATCACAAGTAAAAGTATATATGATAATGTAATTTGTATTATAATAATTTGATGTCTGCTGCAGTTATATAAGAGGCATATGTTAAATTCCCAATACCTATCTAATTGTAATTATGATTAAAACACTAATTATCATAATTTAACCTGATAATTACTGTTTAGAATTATGCGAAACATAGCTGTAATATCAAAAAGGATGTTTGACCAATTATGTCATTCCATTAAATTCAACGCAATGAACTCACACAGTCTATGATTGAACAATAAAAAGATGATTAGGATAACAACCAATTGACTCTTACCTGACTTGCCTATTGTACATTGTGTGTTCATCCATGTCGGAGTTGGCGTTGGCCTGAAGTAATGTCGAGTACAGAATATGTGATTCTGATTCCGACGATGTCGGCGGAGGCGACACACACTGGGGCCTTGCCCCTTGGTAAAACTTCACACGTACTTTTGACCTCTCGGAACTGTAATAGAAATACAATTATTATTACATAAAACATATTATGATTTCTTATATTTACGCGAACACTGCAGATTTAAATGAAACTAATTTTACGGATTTTAAACTCGTTTAATTTTATTATTTATAACCCGACTTTCGAGTGCTTTACAGCACCCATGGTCACAGGGGGACAGAGGTGACAGATGTCCCAATATCATAGTTAACCCGGAGTACTTAATTATTAGCTTAATTAGGAGCTTTTAATTATTATTCTTGGTAAAATTAGTTTCATTTATAACATATTCTTTATTTAATTAGGAAATCAATTCATTGCATACAATAATAAAAGAATAAGTAGAACATGCAAGCAATAAGTTGCGAACTTGGCAGCAATGAATATTTCTAAAAAGCTTAATTTGTACACAAATTATTTGCTCAGGTAGGGATTCTAACCCAGGACCGGTGGCGTAGAAGTCAGGGACTCTGACCACTAGGGGATGTGATTTTCAATTATATAATACATTTATAGTTTGTACTTAAGATTGATCTCTTGAAAAAACTTAAATTTATTTATATATTTAGCAAACGCCATAGCTCTTTTTTAACAAATGTTAACTATATTTCTACATAACAAAGATGTAATACTGTCAACCCAGGGATGTTGCCTTGTTGAGCTCAGTTCCTGTTAAACACCATACAAAGTGCAACAAGATTAAGCAGTTAGACCTCAATATTCAACCTTCCTCAGTGGAGTCAGCCATTTATGTGATACAGCTCTCTTGTTTTCTTTACCATATGGACATATAAGTCATAATTGTTTTTTAATTGTTTCTTATAAACACTTCTACTTATTTCACAAACTAGTTTATTTAATTTATGCAGCTAACCAGTTTTAAATTACAATGTTATGTTAATAATTAGGTGTTTTGAGTCCATTAAATGTTAGAATGAAATTAAAACTTTTAACAATGTCTCAAAAGGTATTTTCTGGCCACATGCTTTAATTAAAGAGATAAGTGTGCAGAATAAGTGTCATGGTCTGTATTAACCAATTTCAATAAATGACATCTATATTTTTTATACAACAATAGCAACACTAAAATGTATCTTAAATTTATGAAATACTTCTCACATAGCAGTATCATTGGAATAAGGCATTTAGAGAATAAAACAAAATCATATTATTTCTACACCACTGGTGAGTAAAACTACTTAAAAACAAGTAGGCTTTTTAAACTAAATATTTTTTTCATAGCATGGAAACAATCACTATAATAGTCTCTGAGATTATTAGAGGCCATGTATTTATTTCTAGATATGAACTGATTAACTCCTCAGCTCCTTCCATGAGATTTTTTATTAGCAAATGACTACATCCAACACCCACACTTGTTAGGGTTCACACATACTATGTTTGGTTTTTTTTCTGATTTATTTATATACATATTTAGAGCAAAATAATTTACTGAATGTAAGCATTGTAAAATCTTAGTTTCATAAATACTATGGAACAAACTAAACATGTCTTTTGTGTTCCAGTTTGATTAATTTCTTGTTAAGAAAAAGGGAAATAAATTGTCAATATCTTTAATACAAAAAAAAATGTAATTAATAAATAATCGAATTTTCATATGAAGAGCTTACATTTTTTACAGTAATTCATACACAAATTTGACATAACACTGCATAATTATATATGTGAAAAGATAAGAACAAATTTTAAAAATGGCTTGGCTTAATTCTCATGCAACATTATATGCAATCTAAATATTTTTCGCAGCAAGGCAAGTACATATATGTTATATTTTTGTAATAAGTAGTTAACTTAAACTCTGTTTTACTGTGTTACTGGTTTATACCAACATTTCATCTGTGCCTGAAATACTTTAATCGCCCAGCTTTTTGTATATTATATTCAAGACATATTATTATTATGTAAGTCAAACATTTGTAAATTAAAAATAAATTGTAAATCTAAAACTTTTCAATAGACAATATTTTTTTCTCAAAAGGCACTTTATTAAAATAGTACAGTTACTGTTACTAATAATACAATAGTAATGCTTTAAGTATCTGTATCTGTAGAATTAATAAGTACCAATGAATGCCCGACGCCGACAGAACGCGGGCGGCCCAACCTAACGGCAACTACAGGGCGGGTCTTCTGTTAGGGATATTATCAGTGATGCACTCATTATAAATAGAGATTCTATAATGTTTGCCAATGTATGTTTCCTACATGTAGATAGATGCCGAGTGACCTTGAGCTCCTAAGTGTTGGATGGAACTGAAAGTCGTTTTATGTTTATAAATCAATCGTGACGTCATACCGGCCGAAACTCTTCTCAAAGGACAACATCTTATTATACATTAAGACAATATTACTAATATTTCACCAGATTTCCAACCTATTTTAAAAAAATACAACATCCTAATACGCAAAATACAAATCTAGAAATAATTGGCAAGTGAACTCAATGCGCAGCACAATAAAATGACGTGAACGGCGTAAATAACGTACCTTTGAAGTAATCACCCAAATCGGGTATGCCACTTAACACTACGGTATAATTAATAATTTTAATAGTTTAAACAATAGATTTTAACAGAACAAATTAACAACACGAGCACAGTTTGCGCCGAAGGGTTTGGACATAAAAAGTACTCTGTTGGTTTGGCCGTCAGATGCTTCAACAGTGTTTCCACTACAACTTCACAAAATCGATCTCAGACTCGAAAGTAGCGCGCGGTCCATAACACACTATAGCGAATGGAGCGGGCGAAACAAGCAGCGCTATTCGTGCTCGCCTAGTGACGTAACTGTAACACTCCTCGTTATTTTCAATAACGAATCCGCGATAGCACTAGCTAAAATTAACGTTCCGTTTCCCGATACGATACATAATAGAAAACAAATATTTTTATATTTAAATATATAAGATATCAAGATATACAAACAAATAATTTCAAAATTTTACTAATTTATACAAATCACATTATTGCTGTGGACCTTGTGACTTTTATAACTTCGTCGGTCTTAAGGATCATAGTACAAAGCTATAAACACTCGCGACCAATTACATTACGAGCCTTACCTAAAAAGGCTCAATGAAGATGACTCACGTAGGGAGCAAAATTATAATCGATTTCACATCGCACGCACATGTTACTGGAACTAACCTCTGGCATTAAGTAATTGCTCACAGACTTCGTAAAATTAAAAAAAAAAATACTTTCGTCGATTTTAAAATATTTATCACTGCGCTGGTAGCTTTATTTAAAAAGTGCTGTTTTAGATCACTTTTTAGAAGTTCACTTTTAAGACTTCGTAAAATTAAAAAAAAAATACTCTCATTGATTTTAAAATTAGCTTTATTTAAAAAGTGCCCTAAAACAGCACTTTTTAAATAAAGCTACCAGAGCAGTGATAAATATTTTAAAATCGACGAAAGTATTTTTTTTTTAATTTTACGAAGTCATTATATATTATCATACTATATGCAGTTATATAACAATCGTTTGTAGTCCCTGTCCGAATATTAAATATCGAGCCTTCTACTTTGATTATAGCCAGCGAGTCTTGACTTCTGATTGTTTATTTCTGGATTTTATAGAATTAATTCATACGATCTCAACCATATTACAATCTGCCTATATTTCAGCGAGAGCAGCAGCAGTTCTTTTGGGTGAAATCCCTCAAGATGACGAGTGTGAAGTTGGTCAATTACATGCTGTACGTGCAGACCTCTTTCAGTACAGTAAAAAATAACCGACTAACATGCCTTAAAGTGTCTTCTTAAATGTCTGTGGAAGAACGTTATTCTTTTTATAGCGAACTGTTACGACAACAAGAAGAGAAAGGTTCTCGGTAAATATTCAGCCTGGATTTCATTTGAGTCCGGCTTACGAAGATATCAAGGCTACGCCGGCGACGCCGTCTTATTTATTGTTGTTCAATTCAAAATTAACTTCGTCGGCTTTAGAGTAAGACCTTTGCGCAACGACCAGACGTAATCTTCATCAGAACTTATTTACCTTCAACCATTACAGGTGGATGAAGTTTCATCTATGTTCCATCACCAGTATTGGAACAACTGTGACCTGTATTTTACAAAATGGTCTAAAATATGTATTTTGCTTAAATAAACAGCACATAAATCTGGCAGATTGATTTAAAATATGTGGTATCGGCGGTATATTTGTTTATTGATAAGATTCTATGAGTCTACAGCGGTCTCACACTTGAATAATACCTCTTGATTTGATGTTCCAAGCTGTATGTCGCTACTGGATAGTAGAGGCAGCAGACAAACTTAATCGGCTTAGGTTAAAAACTGTTTCACTTGGCAACCATACAGAAGTGATTTGGCGATAATATACACGTATTTTAAAGATTATGTTTCAATAATAAAAGTATTTCAATAAATATTTTTAAATCAAACACATTGTTTCAGAAAACTTATTAGAATAAAAATATTGGTTGAAATTATTGATATGAATATCCCATTTGAGTTACAAAATAGTAATTTGGAATTAGTTACTACAATTAGATACCTAGATCGTTACTTATAGAAAACAGAGATAGGAAGATGCGCTCAAAGTAATTTATCGATTGTGGAAGGTGGAGGTGATCTTATTTAATGCTATTCCCTCACGCTATTGCGCAAGTAGGTTTTATGGACGTACGTATGACGTATTAGTGTTCTGTAATTAAACACTATTCAATTCCAGCGGTAAATTATACTTCTCACTCAGATTTTTAGGTAAGAACCCGCTTGAACAAATTTGATCTGTAAGTGATGACTTAAACAGACTCTAGTTGACACCCGCGACTACGTCCGCGTGGAAAAAGATATTTTAAATAACCCATGGGAACTATTTCATTTTTCGAGATAAAAAGTATCCTGAGTCCGTTCTCAGAATGCAAGCTATCTCTGGGTCAAATTTCGTTTCAGCGAGATCGCAACAAGATCGGTTCAGCAGTTGAACCGTGAAAAGGTAAACAAATAGACAGAGGGACAGAGAGAGTTACTTTCGCATTTATATATTAGTATGGATAAACCATTTGCCCAAATTTGAATAGTTACATTGTTTTTCTAAATATCCTCAGAAACACTATAAATCACTACTGTGTAATTTTAAAGTGTTTTAGGTGATTTAACAGTTTGTATTAATTAATAATAATAATTTATTTTCTCACCACATTCAATTGACAATTAAAATGTTTACAAAATTTTGGTTCAAGCTAATGTGGGAGACTTATGCCTGAACTAGGCGACTAACCTGTATTTCAGATCATCAGGTCTCCCTCCCAGTTGTTCATACAATAACAGGTATAGATAGAATTTGCGTGCGAGTGTGTGTGCGTGCGTGTGTGTGGGAGAGAGTAAGAGAGTTTTTTTAGGCAAGGCGTAGATTTTAAGCTCCTTGCCAACTTTACCCAAGTTAACCAAGGTAACAAAAAATCTTCTAGAAAAATGAGAAGAGTGGTTGCGATGGGATGTACATACGCGGTCTTTGCGTCTCATATGTTGTGTAGTGTTTGGGTCATATTTCAATCAAGCATGTTGTTTTAGCACTGTGTATAAAATTAAAAACGTTAGTACTTCAGAAATTTTGTAAAGTTCAGAAGCTACTTACTTTTAAGATTAGCCTTTGAGATCTTTCTAGTGATAAAAGTGTTGATTTGGTAGCTCCACCCCAACAGGTAACACAAATTATTCGGAATTGACAGAGAGCAAAATAAACCATTTTGATAATCCCGGAATCGGCCACGATTCGAAGACTTTTAAAAACATAGGTTAATTTACGTATCCTATTGCTAAGTGCGTCAATATGTTCCTGAAAATTTAGATTAGCATCCAGTACAACACCAAGATATTTAATAGTATTCTCCTTTTGCATTAAAAACCCTAGTTTGTATTTTAAATTGATGCTCTCCTAGTCGATTTCGACCACGGCGACAACTTCCGAATACTGTCGAGAGCCATCAACTGCGCAGGAGATATTATAGTGCTACAAGTGTACGCGCAAACACAAAGGCAATCACTCGTCCCAACCTACGCGCGCCCGATGTAACGCTGATGCGATAAGATCGGAGGTAGGCTAGGATGCAGTGACAGAAACACGGGGACATTCACAACACAACCAGACCCGAAAACCAACAATTTGTGTTTTAGCACAAATGTTGGCTCCGGCTGGGATTCGAACCCAGGACCGCGGCGTAGAAGTCAGGTACTCTGACCACTAGGCCACGCGGTCGCCAGAAAAATTAATCAGTTATTGAATTAACTTGTTTTCTAGTTTCGATGTTTCATGGTGTGCCATAATGTAGGGACGACTGCGTACCTCAGTGTGTCGTGGTTTAGGGATTCGAATCCTGGCCGGATCCTATATTTGGAAACGGAAAATTGTTGGTGTTCGAGTCTGGTTGTATTAAGATTGTTCTGTATCTCTGACACTGCATCAGGACTTGGAAACCGATTAAATATCCAAACAGGTTTCCGTCTTTGACCCCAAACCGAAATGATTATTGGTTAAGGTTTCTGTTTTATTTCTGTTAACCGGTTAATATTCGGTACCGGAACCGGTTTCGTTCCGTTATTTTAATCGGTTAAAGCAAATTTAAATGAATGGCCGTGTTAAGCGACCTCTGTAATTGGTCCGTTGATCACACTCATAAATAGTTTCAAACAAATTAGATGTCGAAAGATTCAAATACCATAAATCAATTCAAATTCAAATACAACAATCACTGTGTACGTAAACAATGTTACTTGTTAATGAGAGTAGGTATATCTTCTCATCTTTTTTAATGTCTTAGGTTTCTTGTTTATCAATGATCTAAACCGCTAATCTAAATCGTTTTGGTTAATTTTTAACCGGTAAATGCATGAACGATTTATTAACCGGAATTTAATCGAAACTAACTGGTTTTTCTAGACCGGTTCCAAGCTCTGCACTGCATATGACAGTCTCCAATCCTATCGCATATTCCTTACAACATAGGACATGGAAAATAAAAATAAGTGTCATTGTATTATGGCACTAAAATGTTTTTTTTTTTAAAAAAACGATGCCCCACAGTAGGATTTCTCCTGTGTCGTGGGTACGTTTTACAGACATAAATTCCACATGCACAAACCACCCCAGACCCGGAACAACTATCTGCAGGCCGTACAAATATTTGTCCCGTGCGGGAATCGAACCCGCGGCGCAGAAGCCAAGGACTTAGCCACTGCGCCAACCGAGCCGACGATGACAGTAGCCCAGATGACATCCTCTAGACGCCATGTTCGAAATTAGACAGGAGGATCATTATAATTTGTGGAATAATGTGTCGGCAGGTTAGAAATGGAAGTTTTTTGAACTAAAAATATTTGTAATTTCTTTACTTCGAAGAGGATATATAGTAGTTCTAGTTATAAGGCAGATGCACTGATTCACTTTCACCTTACCCCATCATATCGAAAGACTGTGTAATAGTCACTATACTGGAATTATTGTGACTGTTCCAAACTCAAACTTTAACTGAAAGTTTTTGCTTATTGAATGGTTTTCGCACAGAACAGTGTTGAAGAGAACATTGGCGTCTAGGAAATATAACCAGCTAGCTCCGCGAGGACTAGGTAACTTTATAGTATGCAGCGTAAAAAAATCTGCCACCCTATCTTAATCCGTGGGTGTCATAAGAGTCGACTAAAGGTCGACTAAATGCCTGAAACATCTCATGGCTTCCGACAGATAGCAGAATAATGATCTCAGACAGATCCGAAGACGCAGAAAGAACGCTATAAACATAATGTATTTTCTGGTGGGAGAATGAACATATGTATTAAAATCATTAATTATACTTCATCGGCAGATGCGTAAAATAAAAAAATAATAATAACACAATTAAAATCTCTATCTACTTTTATAATTATGTATAATAATGATGTAAGAAAATTGCATATTAAACGTAAGATGGAGTTGTAATTGAAAAAAATAATTTTTATGCGTTTCAATTTTCAAAACTTCCTGGTATCGCGTAACCATATTGCATCCGGCTCAGCATGGGCTTTACCAACAAAACGAATCTTTTATCCGTTTAATTTTACTACAGCTTACGCCTAGTTTAATAATGAGATTCATATCCATATTTAATTCAAATATCTTTAAATTTACAATACTGTTTTTTTCATGCAACGCAAATTTTGCAATAAATAAGTTTCAGATTTATTAAGGGTTTTCATTGGTTACTGAACTGTAGCTCTCAGATGTGTAACTCTTCTGTGTTAAGGTTTATATATTACGATAAATTTCTACGTGTTCTCAGAGTCAAGTTTTGGATCTTTATATCCCATATGGTAACAGGAAATGCACGGCTGTCTCTAACCGTTATGTTCGGGAATATGTATTTTATAATTCCGCCAAAAGTTATATGAAAATAATAGCCAGACAACTGTTATATATAAAGTTAAAAAGCGACGTAGAATTTGAAGCTCGATTTTTTTTAATTTGCAAAATGCATGCATGTCTAAAACCGCGATGCACAAGTCTCCACTCAATTTAAAAGGATTTTGGAGCCGGTAAGAGTTTGCCACACAGCACTATGGCGTAAGTTATTAACTATATCCACAATTAACATTTAATTATAAAACATTTAATTAACATTTAATTAATTAACCTAATAATCTATTAAATTCTAATTAAATTCTTTAATTAATACTTGCAACGTTTTTATATTTTATTACAAACAGACGTACGCCTGACCTCTGTTCCGCGAAATGGTAAACAGTAATGAGTTTCAAAGTGACATTTACAATAAATGGAACGACTTCTGGCTTACCAGGTAACGGACGGTCGATTTTTTATAGCTAAAAATATTTGTTAAGTTGCTAAATAATGTTGCGCAGAAGTGAAGTTAATAATAAACTATTCAATGTATTTTTTACATATATTAATGTATTTATTTTAAATAAAAAATTAAATAAAACAAAAAAAAACTAACGCAAACATGACTAAAAAAGTTTCGTTTCTGTCATTCAAGAGATATGTAGAACATACGCATCAAAAACCTAAAGACTTATTAGATCCTTATTGACATTAATCGTGTATCTATATTATTTATACGTGAAGAGAAAACTTTATAACTCTTTTTAAGCATATTGAGCGCACGAAATAGCGTGAATTTTGGGATGGTTAAAATTTGTATGTAGAAGAAGCGAAGAATCTAAAATTTATAAGCATATAATATGTGTCACAAATACGTTAAAATTAATAAAATAAAACATTTATTATTTACGTTCATACTGACAATGTCAATCACATAATAGTCTGTCGTTTCTTTGCGTTCATACTGCCAATGTCAAACACATGATGTGGTCAAACAGTCGCACAGAGTAGACATTGTTGCTAAGAAATTTTAAAACAAATAATTACTAAAACCACAATAAATGAATACTTTAAAAAAAAATTACAGTCGAATTTCGACCTGTGGCTACCACAAGTATAAATAAATAACTAAAAATGTTTAATTCTATGAATAAATAAGAAGTCTAATTCTTTACGATCGATACGGAACCATTCCTGTTATGTAACCACTTAGGCCATACATTCACTTTTAAAAACCAGTTTAATTAATACCTGTTACTGTCCCGCAGTTAAGCGGTAATGCAGTTGATCCCAGGTTCGTTGTCCACGAAATACATCTTACATTTTTTTCTCCTAAAAATTTGCATTTTTTACTTAACTTCACAATATGGATTAAGAATACGACAAAAAGTGAAAATTTATGGTAGGATTCCTATATAGGAATCCGTTTCAGTAGGCACTATAGTGTCAGTTGTTCTGTCGTTAAGCAATAGTGTGCAAATTTTACTGTATTTCAATCTGAAGGGCACTGTTAGCTAGTGTAATTTCTGGGCATATGACAACTTTCGGGCTTAGGGTGGTGACACACGGAAACGTTCTGGGTGACACAGCATTTGTTATAAGCAGACGTTGCGATTAACAGCAGGTTCACATTTTAGCAAAACTCGTCTCGTCAATTACTTCCAAAAAAAAACATCCACTCGGTTTTCATACTGTGATTATATTTTATGATAAACATGATAATATAACTTCGCAGTTGCAAAAAAACAAGGTAACAAATACTCTTTAAAATATCCGAGTTCCAAAACCTTAATGTTTTCGACGTGAGGGTGACGAAGTTTCGGTTATATAATAAATGTTTTGCTTATGCCTAAAAAACCCAACGTCGCGGGCTCTGGGTTCGAATTCCAGTCGAAGCCAATATTTGTACAAAAACACAAATTATTGGTTTCGGGTCTGGTTGTATTGTGCTTGTGAAATTCATATCTGTAAAATGCATTCGCGATACCGGAGAAATCCTAGTGCGAGGACTCGTTTTAAAAACAGTTATTCAGTCAACAATATTTGCCATCATCATCATCATTCTTGGCAGGCTGAAATGCGAAAGCAGAACCAGACATCTCACTCTTCTTATTCATTTTCGACGCTCCAGCCCGTCACCCGTCTGCCGTCTGGATAATATATCTGGCATCGGGCATCAATTTTTCTCGGTCCACTTTTGTGACACACAGCGATTGAGATGTGGAAAAGTTTTGTATAGTATATTCTATACAGTAAATAGAAATTCTGACACTTAATCGGTTTTTGTTATATATCTTATATATAAGCCGTGTGGTGGCGGCTCGTTAAAAGAATACTATCACTCCTCCTCATGCAATGGATCTCGTAAAAGGCGAGTAAGGAATTAAACTGCACTGTGCACCCAACAGTGCGATGGGCTCACCACCTATCACACCGAGTGCATTATTTTGTTTTGGTGAAACGTGGATTGTGGCAATCATCTGTTTTTGCAGTGAGTGCCCAGTCTCTGACTACCCCTTATGGGATACAGTGGTGATCTTGTGTATGTATGTATCTTATATATCTCCAATTACTCTGAATTTTAGATACACCAGAAAAAACAACCCAAAAATTAAAACGATGTATTCTATTGTATGTTCACTATTAAAATAGTCGGCAAAGTTTATTAAAAAAAAATTAGTAAGCTGGCTAACTTATCTAAGTAGTTATTAATAGCCGGTTTCCGGAAAAACACAATCACTTTCTATAATTACGATTTTTTTATTACAAAGTATCAATTAAAATGTATGTTAGATTTTAATTGATTCTAAAGTTATTTTAATATTCACTACAATTCGTCTCATACTTAATAAACTATATTTCAAATTCATTAGCTAAATTAACGTATTCAGATTTAGCTTTCCGTATATTAATCATTAACGGCATCGTACAATTTCGTGAAGCCATAAGTCACTCTCAGAGTGCGCGTCACAGTTCTGTCTATAGAAATTACGAATAAATAGAAAAATTCTGAATTATTTATACTATGTATAAATACTACGGTGAAACGAAAATAATGCACTGCTATCTATAATCTTATCAAAAATATCCTTAGCCTCCGTATTCAGAATTACACGTCTATTTTATTCATTTATAGCAATCATAGATCGCAATTTGTAAATAAAAACAAAGAAAACCATACAAAACAAGCAATCATAAAAAATTAATATACTTAACTAAGCTGTGATAACAATTCGCTTAGATAAAATAAGCATTACGCGCCGATAACAGTTGAAATGAAAATGAATAAAACATACTCATTAAATGAATATAACGTACTCGTCTTCGGCGGGCGTGTACGGGAATGAAGTCTCCTGCACGTTCGGCGGTGGACTGCTCTCTGGTTCCTCCTGAAGCGGGCTTTCGTAAATTAAGGTCTCCACCATTGAACCTTTCGAGCTGCCAAATGACACCCTGTTGGAAATAAACATAACGCTTAAAAAATTATTAACATCCTTAAATGGACTTCTAAAGTAACAAGATATATCGTTACAATTGGTTTGGGGTTATTTCATTGATTGTCGGATTCTTTCGGTTGCTGTATTCTACAATTTTCACGCTCATTTTGCACATGATTTTCACATGTTCATACTAGCTGGGCCCGGTGGTTTTACCCGAGTAAAATAAGCCGACCGCATAACCGCACCGTGCGGCATGTTACCTCACTGACCTGAGTATACACTGTTCGGCCCTTTTCGGTAATGTTCGGTTCTCAGCGTACGGCTCCTTAAGGTCATAGCTTGAAGTTTTATATATTTTTGTTATTTTTCTATTTATTATATTCTGCCATTCAACTGTCTAATTTTACGACACATACAAGACGAGTTGGGTGTTTTACACCGAATTCTTATACACGTTACAGTTGGCCTCAGAATCTGACGATCCCTCTACATGTACATGCCTCTACATCTTTGCAAAATACAATTACTTAGGCTGGAATCGAAAAATTTGTTCGAAAATGCAAATAGCATTTACGACATTTGATATTAATGCAGACAAGCTTGGTTTTCTCAGGGGAGGGAAATACTACAACTAGACAAGATCTCCAAAGGCTAAACCAGAACAAAGTGCCGCTTGATTATTTCATTATATTAGTAATGTAGTTTTAGCCCTTATAACCAAACAACACAAAGATAATGTAAACAGATACACATTATCACTAACAGACATTTTACTGACAGTTTCTGACTGACGCTCATTATCGTTAAAAAATCAACCCAAAGAGTATATAACCACTACGTTTTAAACTGTTTTGAAACGAGCCCTAAACGAGCGTTCATTGGAAGTCAATCTAAAAATTATCTACTCTTATTTAGTAGACAACGTCATAATTAAATAATAAAAACTGGTACGTATGAAAACCTATACAAACGATTAAAGATAATTATTTATTGACAATGGCCGTATCTGGGCGAACTAATTCTGAGTATGCTAAGTTGACACTCAGAATTTCAAAGTTACTTTTCGTTTGTGTCATCTAGAAACTTAGACTGTTTCGCCATTTTATTCTTAGTATATTTCGTCTAACGTAACCAATGGCAACTATCAAATAGACAAAAAATATTTTATAATTTCTTGTGTAAAAAATGTATGGGGGATCAAAATGTATGTAAAGTGGTTTTACGTAAGTTTTTTATTAATTTAAGATCTTGTATGTAGAATAACGAACTATATAAAAAAACTCAACTTAGTACGTAGTGACGTAAATATAAACAAATACGACTACTTAGTCAGCAAGCCTGTTTTGCTTGTCAAGGACTGTACTCAGTCACTTAGCCCTTAATTTTTTTTAAGCTGAGTGTCTAACTTAGCACCTAGAATTTTGATCAAATGAAATCGATGAAATCGAAGCTGGCTTCTTATTCCGTGAATCATCATCATCATCATTTCAGCCTATCACTAGACCATTGCTGAACATAGGCCTCCCCCACAGATTGCAACAAAAGTTTGTAGCTCTTATTTTCGGGGATTTTTGCCATATTTGTCACGCTTGGCAGGCGGGTTGGCAACAGGAAGATGCTCCTGCCAATCTCCTTGTTTTTTTATTTTCCCTCTGTCGACTTTTACGACGCTGAATAAAAAATGATACTTTCCGTGAATACTGTTTTAATTTTTTATGCTGTCATTATCAAAGAGAATATATCCACAACGTGTTAACAGTTATCATTTTAAATGAAAAAGTAACTAAAACATATATAGTGGTATCAAAATTATGTATAATTTAGGAAATCGCTTTTCTTCGTAATAACAGTACAAATTAATAGTAACATATTTTTAATGCCGATGGAACAATAAGCGGTAAGTTACATTTCACTGTAGAGTCAACATAACGATTTCTTTGAAAATGTTATTGACCGATGATGTGATTGAGTGGTGGCCAAATTATTATACTCATTGGAAATATTACATCTTTCATGTGTTCGTATGCGTTTAGCATACTATTAAGCAATTTTTATATTTAAGTTGTTATATTTATAGATTTATTAGTTTAGAATGAAATAATTAAAATATAGTTTCGGAAAAAATTATATTATATTTATGAAAAATATTATTAATTCAATAGTGAGTGAATCCCTCCTTGTGAGAAATCACATTTTGAATACGCTGCGACATACTGGCATTGAATGTTTTAGCTATTTTTTTGTAATACACTTGTATTGTGCCACGCTTTATGGCTATTTTATATTAATTCTCTTTTATTAGTAATAATTTTTCGTTTGGAAATTTTTTTTAGCACCGCCCAGACATTTTCAATCGGGTTCAGGTCTGACGAGTTGCCAGGCTAATCCAAAAGAGATATTTTATTGTCTTTTAATAATTTCATCACTTTTTTTTGCTTTGTGGCAAGGTGCATAAAGATAGTTGCCGTCTGGATACCATTCCGTAATTTGTGGAAGCACACGGGTTTTCACAATTCATAAGTATTGGTCTTGCATTGTATTGGTCGTGCATTGTCCGCATAGTGCCTTCAACCAAATGTAGCCGACTTATTACGATTATACGCCCGATATTATTACGGACGGTGGATGTTTCACGCTTGTAGCTACGCAATTTTCATCAATTTTTCACGGGGTCTGCGACGCACAAACTGGGAATTGCCCTGAAGGATCTTAATAGCCTATTCGTCGGAAAACAGACCTGAAATGTCAATAGTATCATGTAAAGTTAAGAACATCCTTCATAATTAAAAAAGCATTACAAATGATGTGTGAATGTTTACCTTCTCCCAGTCTTTATAACTTTTACTCTTCCAATATTTATGCATTTTAGCAAATGCCAGTCGATAAGAACGCATCGAATCGGTTAACTTAGGCATTTTCAGAGGTCAGTAGAAATGGCAATTCAGTTGATTCAGCCTTTGAAGTAACGATCTGTCAGATGATCTTACGCCAGCGTCTTCTAACTACTAACAAGGCGCCTATAACTTTTCGCGGCTTTCGACGATTCTCTATGTTTACACGTCTTATTTTCCTCTCAGTTCAATGAGTTGTGAGACGGTTCCTCCCACATTTACCAGTACGTCTTGGCGATAACGATTTGTTCTCATATAACACTTTCTTTATATTACGAACCGTAGACTTCAACAAGCCTCCTAATTTAGCTATTTTCCTTTTAAATCGACTGATATGATTTCGAAGTGTTTTTATCACAGATCTTTTCTTAGGAGAAATATCTGCAGACTTCCCCATGGCTAAAATTTACGATATTTGAGGGTAGGATGATAAAAGCGCAAAAAACAGCCAGAAAAAATAAAAAGGATTAAATTTCTATTAATAATAATTTTAAAAAAAACAATAATATTCACCTCAAATCGAAACAATTTTCAGAAAAAAATCTAAGGTTAGAGAAAAGTGTTTTCACACTTTTCTCTAACCTCGTGTTACGAGTACACGCTAACCAATCGTAGGAAAAAATGACCTAAAAATGGCTTCCTTATACAGTGATGCCATTCCCAAATTACTAGTTAAACCAAGTGTCACCTCACTGTCAACTTGCAAAATGGAAAACAAAGTTCTTGGTATCAAAAAAGGTTCAAAAAAGGTCAGTAGATTTTTTAAAAATTTTGAATAAAACAAACTGACGTCATAAAACAACATATGAGTATAATAATTTTGCCACCCACTGTAAACAATATAACAGCGAATGTGAACTAGTCCATGATGATTGTGTGTATTGTGTTCATGGTGACCTGTGACCGATCCGACATTTTCATACATAGGTAACATATGCAATAGATTTTAGCCTAGTAAGTGAACGATAATTGATCAAATCATTATACATGTTTCGCTATTTCTATATAATTAATTTAATGTACCATTCGCCTGTAATGTGTACGTTATTACATTTGTTTGCGATATTCACAAACAGTTGTTCTCTTGCCAAAAATACACCATCTGTTATATTTACTGATTTACTTTCTAATCGGCCTACTTGTAGCCTTTTAAGGTAGCACAATCTTCAAGTTAACTTTTACACTTATTACAGTTCCGTATTGGTCGGAAACTACTTAACATTCTTTGTTATATCTGGCCCACTTTAACAATGCCACTAGACTTTTGTAGTGTGAATGCTTGTTTGTTTATTTGTGACTTATCTTTCATATAAATGACGCACTAAATTAATTGTTTTGAAAATTAAATAACTCTTGCCAAATGGAATTTAATTAACAAAGGCAAATAGGGAAGAACTCGTCTTTTTTGTCTTACAGCATATAGTTATATGATTCTACAAAAATTTAAAAGAAGCGTATGTCATTTTGCTATTTTTAATAGAGAACTAAATACATTCTTCGAAGCTATTTCCTGGTCTTTATTATACCAACTAAAGGCTAACTAATCCATCTCCGCTGACCTAGTCCAGTTACCTTTCAAACATCAAGATCACCTTAAAAAAAATACTTCGGATATCATTGAACACTGCAAGTAATTAACTTAGGATCAGACAATAAAACTCGGCCATATTTAATGGTCCAAACACGATATTTTGCCTTTTAAATTAAAGTATACCTCTCACCAGTGTTGATGTTTTGATGATATAGACATAATATTAATCTAAAACTTTGATGGTAACGGTATCACACAATTTCTAAAATTTATTAGAGGGATAATAAAACCACAGACGCTTCTTTCTAACATTATTCAAATTAGCAGGATTAAATGTGTTACGAGTATCTCTTATATCTAATCGACAGCAATGGCGAGTGCACCAGGCGTTTCCTTAAAACTTGACCCAAACACGGAATCGTTCCAAATGCGATCACAGTGGAAGAAAGCAGAGATTTGCCGCAAACAGTGGACTGAACGTTGGAGCTGGTTATTGGAAGAGAGAAGGTTATATTATTTATTACTTTTTATGCATGTAATTAAAGCAAAGGTATATTATTTTTGAATGTATGTAGATCTTGTTGCAGAAACATAGTTTGGAATATTGTACAAAAGTTTTACTAAATGTTTTACAAACGCATTGTGTCCGCGTCTTTATTAACGTTAACTTAATTTTGATGTAGATTTTTATTGAGTAGTAGATTTATTTTTCACGGAAATCATCAGCGTCAAGCATTTTTGGCTTGATATAATATATATATATATATATATATATATATATATATATATATATATATATATATATATATATAGTTACTATAATGTCAATAAAATCTAATAACCCCAAAAAACTTTACGATAATACACAAGTTTTTCGAACTCTTGAGAGACTCAGATAATATATGTTTTATTTATATATTTATCATTCGTAGTGTTTATTATCGGAGTTTAATTTATTTATCGATATTGAAATTAATGTTGTAATTAATTTGGTCGCTACTATATTTTACCTTACTTTTTGTGCTTAAAATCGATAATCAGGCTGACGGCACCCCCTAACAAAACTAACGCCATGCTACATTATTCATAATAATACTCTCCATTGTAAAAAATGAGCACCTGATGGCAAGTTTCAATATCCAATCTATCGCCAGATTAGTCTCTAAAGGTATTTGACTAAACCCCATGCACATAAAGTCAAATTCTGGCTCGGTTCATGGATAAATTGTATACTTTAACGCATTCTCCTTATCGACAATGAAAATGGTGGACTTAACACCTTTTGGCATTCTCTTTTAGCCAACTACGGGCATAAAGAAATAATGTGATAGGTGCTTTAAAAATTTGATAATCTTTGATAAGTGCCTACGCACTAATAAAACGTTTGGAAAAAGGAACTAAATTATCTTACGTAATTATCTTTTATATCATATTACACATATACTCTTATACATTTATATATTAGTTTATATGTGTAATATAAACGAATATACATAATATAAACACTTACATATTATATATTCAATGACTAACGGAAACATTAGATGTTTTTAATAAATGTTTACGTACTAATCTTTTGAAGGATAGCTTATGAGAAGGGAAGCTATACTTAAGCTATGTTCATTTGGTTTTATTTTTAAATTTCTACTGTGGACAAAAAACCGTTATCTGCGAAGAAGTTTGGACACTTTCGTTATTAAATTTCGATAAAAAAGTAAAGTCACGGCCTATTGATATACCACTGCTGGGAAATGGCCAAGGTCTCATTTTTCCCTTCTCCGGGTTGATGGACTCCACATGAAGATTTCTTTACGAAGTTTTTCTGCACCACTTCATATTGCAAATAACTATGTTTGTTGTGCCGGTCCTGGGGATCGAACCTAGCTTTCTCCCGTTCTACGTTATATAAGTCGTCGCCGGCTCCTATTACCACGGTTTCTATTTAAATTTCGACTAATTCGATACAAGCATGTTATAGTTAGCAAAGATAAATGTTTTAGTATTATTTGCTGACGATATTTTTTCTTTTATTATTGAAGATAGTGACAAAACGAGCAAAACGTTCACCAGATGGTAAGTGCAATGTCCGCCCACAATAAATGCTGTGTCACCCAGAACATTTCTTGTAACACTACACTGCGCCCGTCATTCAGAGACAAAGTCTTATATGCCCAGTAATTACACTAGCTCACAGTGCCCTTCAAACCGAAACACAGTAATGCTTGCACAGTAATGCTTCACGGCAGAATAACTGGCTCTGGGGTGATACCTAACTAGACGGATTCCTCTATAGGAATCCTACCACCTGTATATTTGACTCGCTTTTAGGGTATCGTACCTCAGAATGAAAATACGGAATCCTTATATCACTTCGGCGTATTCCTGAAGCCCTTTTATTCTCTTTAACAGAATAAGTATAATTTTGAAATTATTTAATGTTCTAAATTATAGTTCATTATATTATCTTAGCATTAAAATAGTACTTAGCTACTTTCAACTATATTATCAGAATTACTAATCTACAGTTCTATAAAAATCAAGCTTTTAATTTAATGCAATAAAAAGGTATGGACTAATAAACACGAAATTTGACTCGCTCTTTAAAAATGAATATTGCACATTGACCTTGAAGCTTCAAATTTGTAAAAAAGTTACATTCATTTATAATTTTATGTAGTATTATTAATTGACAAACATATGTTTTTCGTTTTATTTTTCTTTGACCGATTGAGGATAAAGTTGCAGTGGAATATTAACAGGAGTGAGGAAAAAATCTTTAATATAGTGAAGACCAATTGAGACATATCTCAGTAATCGTTTAGCGTTCTGATTGTATCGTGATTGTCATGTTTCCCTGACATGTCATCTATCTCTTCATCTAGCGTATAAGCCTTTACATTGGATACAGGAAGGTGAAGACGAGTGAGTGCCTCTCTGTTTGTGCTAATAGTTTTGGCACTGTAATATCTCTTGCAGCCATGACAACTTCTAGTTGTTTGGCAAATGATGTCGCCATGGTCGCAATCGGCCAACAAAATATGATCATCATTTGATATTTAAAGTTCTTTTCCGGTGAAGAGTTCCGAGTCAATATGCAAGAGTTCAGTTAAAGTTATCCTGGAATTACTCTGGATGCAAGCAAACTTAAAACGGTATATTTAAGTTTCTAAATTCATGCGTATGCAACTATATTTAGCATAGACTAAGAAAGGTTAAAACGCCACTGGTTAATACAACCAGACCGGTTTATTTCATAATGTGTCATGGCATTTAGTTCTTTCGAAATACGACTGACTAATGAGGACCATTTAAGCTAGGTAGGATGTATAACATTATACATAAGGATATCAATCTCTTTAATTTAAGATTTGTGCTCTCGTCGGTGAAGGAATTGCCACTCTTCTCTTGAATGTGCTAAATTCTACACTAGGCTCCGAAACAACGTGACTAACTTTTTTTTTCCACTTGCGTGATGTAATCGCACTCCTGGGTCTTCATGGCTCCCTCTCTGTCCAAAATGAGACTTTCTATTCCTCGCCAACAACACACCACTCGTTTTCACCCTGTGGTCGAAATTCGACCGTAATTCATATTTTTCTAAGTTTATACAAAGATACTAGTAATAATTTATGGGGAACATGTTAAATGAAAAACAGTATGAATGTAGACGAACGACAGACTATTTTGCGATTGCTATTGTCAGAATTTATAAATAATACTTAATATATACGAGTATAAGCATGGATGTGCACGTCTCCACGTTGCTCGTGCATAATATGTGCTCCATTTTTATAAAAAATACCACGATTTTTGATAAGAAAAATCCTGTTCCTTTAATTTTCTTCTAAACTTTGATCAATCGGGAAAAAAACCACTCAATGGATCTATTTGCCGTTCCAAAGTGCTATTGGGGGTAGATTGAGGTGTAAAAATCCCTAAACACTTTATCCTCCTCATCAATATTTGTGAAATGCGGTCGATTTACCAAAACAATGAAAAAAGCCTTTTTTCAACTATTTTCAAGTTGATATTGTGTTTTTTTTTCTCAAATGTTTTGATATAATTTAATTGCTTATTTATTCCAGTTTCCGAAACTGCCCTTCGTATTCTTGTACGATCATTGATTGCTGAGATATTGATGGTTGAAGGCAAAAGGATAGTTTTATGTTTAATATCAGATATCTCCGCGAAAATTGGTCGTAGACACAATTTAACAAAAGGAAATTGAAGCTAAATATACAGCTATTTGGTCCATATAATGGTTCAACAAAAAAAAAATCCGAGCTCGTGGAGTAATAAAAAGAGGCCAAAAATTTGGAAAAACTTATTTCTTCAGATTGCGTGGAAAATATATCTCATAAAAAATTAACTCATAAAAAAGACAAGAATATTAGAGCTTTAAAATTATTTTTTAAAAAAGTCTCTACGTCCATTTCTCACTTAAATACAGCCTTCAAAAATCTCTGAAAAAAATGGGTTTATTTTTGTTCCCTTAATTTTTGAGAGTAGTGTAGATACATCAACATCGCAATTAAATGTTTATGCTCAAAATATAAAAATTGAACCAACAAGCAACTGATGCCTGTTAATTTATTCCATAGAGTGATAAATCTACAATAAAGTAACATATGAAGCAAAGATAGTCTTGGTTGAGCAATTCGATTCTTTTAAATTTATAATATCGCACATCTCACGAAGTAAAATCAGCCTTTCGCAAAAGACTTTTATGAACACGTGTAGAACAAATGACGTTTAAAAGTCTTTATTATTAAACATTACAAAATAAACTGCACATACACCGAACACCCAGCTGCAGAACAAAAATCCTTCCATTCAAATATTTGTTCAGTGCAGGAGCCGTACCCGCGCTTCGAAGTGCAGAGTTCTTAGCCACTGCGTCAACCTCATCGTATATACTGGCTAAATAATGACCGCGTGAACTAGTGGTTTGAGTACCTGACTTCTACGCCGCAAGTCCTGGCTTCAAATCCTAGCCGAAGCCAATGTTTGTGCAGAAATACAAAATAATTGGTTTTCGGGGTCCGATTGTGATGTGATTGTCCCCGTGTTACTGACACTGCTTCCTAGCACCCTTCCGAATTTATCGCATCAGCATCACATCGAGCGCCGGTTCGTTAGGACGGGTGAATGCATCTTTGTTGCGCGTACGCTTGTGGGACTATAATATCTTCTAGAATATATTCGAAAGTTGTCGCCATGGTCGAAACTCGGCCAGTATGGCCTCACTGACTAAAATTATATAAATCATATAACGAACTAAAACTGAACATCTATAGTATGTACATGTATATCATTTAGTTAAATACTAATACAATGTAACGCAATAATAGAAACATACTTAAACCTAGGACGATTGTACAATTAGATAAGAACTTTAATGTATAGACTTTTTTGCTATCGATTAAACAATTCTCACTGAACACGCACTGTAAAAAAAAAGTAAACATAATTAATACGACATAATAATGTGTTTGTTTGTGAGATGTAAGTAAGGCAAGGAATGAGTATTATAGGTTAAAGGTTGTAGCAAAAAAGGTCGTGAGAAGAAAGAAAGAGAATGATAGAGATGAATTTGTTAGGAGGTTATCTGATGACTTTCAACGCAACATAAAGTTCTTCTGGAAGTCCATAAGGAGAGGAATGCATTCTAAAGAGATGGTAGGAACATTTCGAAAACTTAATTGAGAAAGGAGTTATGCAAGTACAGGCCCCATTCGGGAACATGAATGAAGATTGCAAAGAAAGTGATATAAGCATGGAAGAGATTGCGGAAGCGTTGAATAGTAGGAAATTGGGCAAGGCTGCAGGGTATGACAGAATTACAGTAGAGATGCTGAAAGCTGGACAGGGCGTGGTAGGGCGGAAGGGTGGTAAGGTGGTGGAGCGGGGTGGTAGCTGTACCGCCTTTTTAACCTTTGCTGGAGAAGCGGCAACGTACCAGGAGACTGGTGTGAGGCCGTCATTGTACTATTTTTGCGTTTTGCTTTTGCTTAGCATTGTCGGCAAACTGTATGCAAAGGTGTTGATTAAGAGAGTGATGAATGATACTGAAGATAAAATATGGGATGTACAAGTGGGATTCAGGAGAGGAATGGGATGCATGAATCAGGTCTTTTCCTTACGAAGCATATCCAAAAAATTCTTGGCTCAAAGTCAAAAGGTCCATTGATCATTTGTAGACATGGAAACTGTTTATGACAGAGTGGTGAAGAATGAACTGTGGTCGACATTGTCTATATATGGGATGAACGGCAGCTTGATACAAGTACTGAAATCACTCTATAAGGATTCCAGTGCTTGTGTCAAGGTAAACGGGGCTTACACGGACTCGTATAACAACGAATAAAGAAGTTACAGAGCGTTCAAAATCGATTCTTGCGAACTGCCACCGGAGCCGGTTGATACCAACGCAACGTAGATCTTCACAGCGACTGTGAAATGCCCTTAATCTCTGAACACTTCAGAGCATTATCACGGCGGTTTTTCGAAAAAGCCGCGGTTCATCCAAACCCACAGGTGGTTAAAGCAGCAAATTACCGACCAGATAGAAACGCGACCGAACGCAAACGTCGCCCGCGGAACGTGGTAGACGACACGGATGTCTCAGCACTCCCTGCCCACGATACGGTCAGTCACGATCCAGGCTACACTGTACACACAGTTAATAGCTTTAATATAACACGCACCACGACGCGCGACCGCCGTAGAGAGCGGCGCGCAGCAGTCGACAATCACACCGCGTGTATCGTGACACCCGTGTTCCAGGGCGGTTCTCAACGCCCAGAGTTACCGACACACAAGTCGACAGTCCGAATGGAGGCCCGCAGCCTCCCTCGGACGGTCATTAGACGACTTAAAATCGTATTGAGATATTCTAAATCGCGCAAGCACGCAGCGAACGCGATACAGTCCAAATTTCGAGGTTTTTGAAGGAGTTCATTTATTTATTTATGTTTGGGTCAAACCAAACCTGGCACGCGGGCCCCTGGCCCGTGAGTACAGAATCCGATGAAGCTGTAAAAGCCAAAAAAGGCTAACAGCAATTACATCACCGAAATTATATATAACATCGAAAAAGTCATTAGACAGGGACGTGTGGCTTCGCCGTGGCTGTTTAACGTATTTATAGACAACTGCTTGAAAGATCTTAAAGAGAGTGCGTTTGGATTAAGAATGAATGATCTGACCCTCAAATGCCTCCTATACGCCGATGATCTGGATATATTAGCATCATCGGAGGAGGATTTGCAGGCGATGGTTAATATTATGCATGATGCTCTACAAAGCAAATGAATGAAAATTAATGTAGATAAGACGAAAGAGCAGAAAGTATGTCGGATTGCAGAGGAACAAGTGAATGAGTTTGTATATTTCGGTTCAAAATTTTCGAGAGACGGAAAGTACGACTGTGATATTGAACGAAGAGCGTTGGCAAGAAATAAAATTATATGGGGCCTTTTAGAAAGTATCTGAAAAGGCACGAATACGGTAAACAATATGTACGGTAGTGATTGTTGGGTCTGGCAGAAGAAGCATGAAAATAAGATTAATTCTGATGAAATGAAAAGTTTGAGAAGTATAGCTAGAGTGACTTTGATGGACAAACTCAGAAACAGCGTGATGAGGGAACGTTGCGGTGTGGTAGAAGACGTAGTGACAAAGATAGAGAAAGGGATGCTTAGATGGTTTGGACACGTAGAGAGTATGGATGAAAGAAGATTGACCAAACAGATTTATGAGGCGAGTGTGAAGATACAAGCCGGTAAGGGTCGACACAGGCGAACGTATTATGATCAGATCGAAATCGTTTTAAGGAAAGGCCACGTTAAAAGTACCCGCAACCGACAAGCTTGTATGAAAACACTAATGAAAGTAGAGGAAGCTAAAAATGTGTGTCAGGATCGTGGCAAATGTAAAGATGTCGTTTCTGCCTACCCCTATGGGAACGAGGCGTGACTCTATGTATGTTTGTATAAATTCTACTTCATAAGTTACACTGGTATTAAATATTTGATTATATGGATTCATATCCTATTCTAATCCGTCTAGGTAGGTACCACCACAATGCCAGGCACTCTGCCGTTAAGAAGTAGTGTGTAAACATTACTGTGTATCGGTTTGAAGGATACTTATAGCTAGTGTAATTACAGGGCATAATAGAATTAAAAACTGATGTCTCAGGGTGACAAGCACAGTGCGTTGCTAAACAGAAATTTTCTGGGTGACGCAGCATTTGTTATGGGCAGACGACGCACTTACCACCGGACGAACGTTTTTTTCGTCTCGTTACCATTTCCTATAAAAAATATCGATTTATAGTGATGAACATATAAAAATTAATCGTATCCTTTTTTAAACTACAATCTTAAATTTTTACGCTTTTGGTAATTATGTTCATCTACTGATATAAAAAATTTGCACTATTTTCACGTTACTAAATAAAAAAATCTTTGGTGAAGGTACTATAGAATGAACCTAATATAAAATTTATAATACATTGATGAGATAAAGTCTGTTTATATGATGTTCGTTCACAATGTATATAGACGACGAGCTCGTAAATGCTTGTTTGGTTAAACCAAGCCAGGGTTAAAAGTCAACAAACGTAAACAAGTTCCGCTCAGTACACAAATAATATTCGAAGTTCCCAGTGAAACAACTTATTGCGTAAATAATAGCATATTAAGTAAATTTATATTGAAGCAGCATATTATAATAAATAAGATTATATTTGTGTACAGCTCATTTGAGATATTATAAATCCGTCTAGGTAGGTACCACCGCAGGGCCAGTTATTCTGCCGTGAAGCAGTAGTGTGCAAGCATTACTGTTTCGGCATGAAGGGCACTGTGAGCTAGCGTAATCACTGGGTATTTGAGACTTAAAAACTGATGTCTCAGGGTGAAGGGCGCAGTGTGGTGTCAAACAGTAATATTCTGGGGACACAGCATTTGTTGTGGGCGGACGGTTGCACTTATCTAATAAAAAATATCAGGTGAACGTTTTGCTCGTTTCGTCACTTTCTACAATAAAAAAAAATAAAAAAAAATTGGATTTCCCCTAAATTGTGGGCGTTTTTAACAGACCAACAAACATTTGTTCTTTGCGGGAATCGAACCCCCAAAACTATAGCAGATATGCTAATCATTTAGCCACTGCATCAAACGAGCCGTAAATATAACGTATTTCCAAAACTATCATAACCAAGTATGGCTCTATCCAATACTTCATTAGTAACAGTAGAACAGAGAAAGGGTTAAACTTCTTTAACTTTCCCTCAAACGCTTTTAAAAAGAAGAAAGATAACACATGCATTATCTTAGTAACATGTGAAAATTAAATGAAACAAATTAACATTTTAATTTTATTTTTGTAAAAGCAATGAACATTATAACTTTGAAGTAGGACAAGCAAAAGCTGCGGCTGAGAATAAAGCAAGAACAGTGAGTCATGTAGCGAAACAAATTAACAGAATATTTTTTTTAGCATTAACACAAATTAAAAGTCATGTCTCTTATATAAGCTTACAAAACGCAATAAATTGCATTTCATCACCACGTATCTGTTATATGCTCTACATAAGGTATAAATAAAAGTTAAAATATCTCATGCCGCTTTACGAGTTTTATAAAAAGCATTGAAGTTTATTTGCAAGCCATGTGAATTTGTGTTGCGTAACTATACGTGCCCATTTGATCGTGATGCAAGTTTTTTATGAGTTCAAGCGAACTTGCAAGTCGAATTCCGCTTAACGAGAAATGAAGTCTTTGAAAAGGATATTTTTATTTTCTTAAAGTAAAAATATAATTAATTTATTAAAAGATAAATTTACTTTAATTTATATAGTTAATAGAATTAGGCGTTACTTTACGGAAATCCATTATAATGGAGGAAAGTAATTTAATTTGCTAAGATCCGCATGCAAACAAGGAACTGCTTGTGCACGCTACTGAGGGAGGGCGGGTGCTCTTCAAAAAACTAGGTAATTTACAACATTTTATATTTTGCATGCGGATCTTAACAAATTAAATTACTTTCCTTCATTTTAATGTATATATCTATATAAACTAATCACTATTGAGCTGTGGTAACTCAGGGGTCAGGCCCTAGCCTTCAATTTCACAGTGCCTTCGAAATTTTTCTGCAATGTTATGTGCTGATTTACCAAGTGATCAGCGGTGAAGGAAAACATTGTGAGGAAATCTGCATGTCTGAGGAACAAAAAATATTTCGAGGTCCACCCGCACTGGAACAGCGTGGCGAACTCTTCCCGGTATTATATTAGTCTTTTAGAATGCATAGTAATCGGGTAAATATAAGAATACATTATAATCACTGCTGTAAAAATAGCATCGTGGATTACTCATACAAATGATTACTAGTGGTAACTAATAATATAGAAATTCAATAAAATAAAATTGTTCAATAATAAACTATTTTAATTCAAAGTATTTTGAACTCAATAATCATATCTCAATCATTATGATTATAATATACAATAAGAACGAGAAGATATGTAGTCACCCTGCCATCTAGCTGTATTGATTGTGTACTACCAATTAATACATGCAATGATCTTATATCAATTATATTATCTACACAGTAGGACCGGTAGATGGCAGTATTGAATATCAATAAAAAACAATAATAAAATATTTCAGTTCAAAATGTTATAACTTATTATAAAAAATATCTATGTAATGATACAAAATCTATATGGATGGATTAGCTGCGTGGTTTTTGAAAATAAATAAATAATTTTGTTACTGGTGCATGAAAAATACTGTGCATTCACTAGTATGTGTGTAAGATACTGTGACTACGTTAAAAAACTGTCTAAATTATAGTTGTTCAATAATATAAAAAAAATTGATAGTTCAGAGGCAAAGGAGTCTATGTGCATTATCGCTTTCGATAAAATTAACAAAAAACGTTTCAATATACATATTATGATTGAAAAATATTTTCATCAATCATTAATTAAAATCACAGTTTCATAAATGATCAAATACGATTAAGTTTTGTTTAAGAAAAAAAACAATCTACTGTAGCATTTTAAACAGATCGAGAGACAAGACAGCGATGTCTCATGATAAGCGTACAAAATCTGTCCAGTGCTTTAAATATAAACATTTAAGCAGACTACTTTTATCTAATTTTTAATCCATACTAACATATAAAACAAAAAAGTTTGTCTTTTTGACACTGAACTGGAAATCTCGAAATGCTGAACCGATTTCAAAATCTAAGCAGGATTGCTATGATGGTGGTTATGGACTCATAGATTATGTGTACATACGTCGAATAATATTTGAAATAAGCTAAATTAACCATTTTTTGCCTTACTTTTCTTCTTTTTTCCGTGTGGTAGCTACGGCTAAAATATCTGCGTTTGGTCTCGTGTGGTCGTAACTTTCCGCCATACCGAAAATACGCACATATGTGACGAGCATCATCTAGGGTGCGACGCATTTGATACAGTGATTGCCAATTGACCTGCTAAGCTTGGTGATTATGGCAAATCCAAATCATAGATTAATACCTCACATTAATCTATTAACAGATGATGGAACCAATAACTATCTTTACCGGATAAATACATACATTCATAGAGTTACGCCTCTTTCCCTTTGGAATAGGCAATACAATAATTTTGAATATTGGTTGGCAGAGACCACGTGTTTCCACTTGCTACAAGCCTGACACACATCTTTCGCTTCTTCTACTTTCATTAGCGTTTTCATACAAGCTCGTCGGTTGCGGGTACTTTTGACGTGGTCTCGTCTTAAAACGACTTCGATCTGATCGTGAAAGGTTCTACGCTTACCGGCTTGCCCATTCACACTCGCCTTATAAATCTGTTTCGTCAATCTTCTTTCATCCATCCTCTCTACCTGTCCAAACCATCTTAGCATCACTTTCTCTACATTTGTCATTACATCTTCTACCACACAGCAACGTGCCCTTATCAGGCTGTTCCTTACTTTATCCACCAAAATCACTCCAGTTATTCTTCTTATGGATACAGAACATTGATTTGCAATTAAAAAAGTACGTGTTTACTGACAAACACGTACTTTTTTTAATTGAAAATCGATAAATGAAGTATTTTGAAGAAATGAAGGTTTTTTAAGGTAATGTGGTAAATACCACATATCATTCCCTTAAAAACCATTACTGTAATGTTAAGCATTTCGTACAGATAAAAACTTGCGCATCACAACACATATCACAACTTGCTCAGTAGTTTATGAGAAACTACAATGTTTCGAAGAGTAGTAATGGGCATTTTTATGACGTCTGGGATTGCCCACGCCAAACTTTCTAGAGAATCATTGACAGAATGCTTAAGTTCAGATTTTTTTTGGATACATTTTATTTTTTATCTTACGATAATAATTGTACGCGAAAACCACAGCCTATATATGTACGTAAAGATACGGGATATTTTTATCTAATGTTGACTAATTACTACTCTAAGAAAATTTTCTAGTCTATGTAAAAAATACCATGTTATTTTGGCCGTTCCTGTATTACATTGTTTACATTTTGTACACAGTAGATCTGTAATACACTCACCGGTTTATATGCAACTTTCAGGCAAGCTTTGCTCGAATCATTTGCTATTCGCCAAGAAGCAGCCGAGGCGCTCCCACATGCCCAGGGCAAATTGGAAAGCACGAAAACATTAAAACCAGTGCCTATCACATCTACTGGAATTATCGGATGGCTCGCTGCCAAGTTTGTGATCATTTTTACTTTTCCTTTATCAAATATTGTTTCGGATGTTTACGCTTATTTCTCATTACGCAATTTATTGCGTTACTAATGTAAAAGCAAGCTTTTAAGAATAGCCAGGTCTATTTAAGTCTGAACACATAATATTTTTCTTGTGCAATTCGCTTAAGGGGATTTGTAACGCTCTTAGAGAAAAAGAGGTTCAAAGGCTTTTGTGGTGCTGCGATAAACACAGCGCTTCAAGGAAAGAAAGAACTTTTATTGTAAACATTTCTCAGACAATATTATAGAGAAAATGTAACATAAGTTAATTTTTAGTTTAAATACTCATCCAAAGCAAAGTATTTCTCAAAAGTTATATTTTATTTTATATATTTCAGACCTGACTGCCAACTGGAGGTATACACTCCGTGGCTGTCAAAAATTCCACTGCGACTTACCGATGTCTGGGAAGACAAAGATTACATTTCCACAAAATTTTAAGACACATTATATGTATACAAGTTTTATGCAATTTTATTAAACAACTTGTAAGCAATTTTAAAATTTCTTAATACTTTTATATAACTCTTCTTTTAAAAATAAACTTAGTTTTATTTATATATTAAAATTAAAAGTTTAAGTTTCGTAGCACTTCTTCACGAAACTTTATTGTTATAAATTCTACAGTTTTTTTTTGAAATAGAAAAGAGGGCCAACGAGCAAGCGGCTCACCTAATAGTAATATCACCGTCGCCCATGAACAACCGCAATACCAGAGCAATTACGAGTGCGTTGCCGGCCTTTGAGAGATTCTTTCTGAAAGGTTGCATCGGTCTAGATAAGCTGCTGGCGGCAGCAAATTCTACAAAGTGGCCGTGCTTGGCAGAAAATGTGGCAGAAAAAAGTGGTGGAATGCCAACCATCAAGATAAATCACCTTAATATAATAGAATTTTAGCTACAATTAATACAACTAGCATATCTACAGATAAACAATATATTATTAATTCCCGAAACGTGCATACGTTCAATAACAAAGAATGATAAACGTACAAACCTATTTGTAGAGAAGGAATCACAACTAAATGAATAAACTGCTTATACCTAAAAAAATTTACTAAAAAAGAAACTTCTTTTTCATTTGTCTATCTAATAACAATAACCACACTTAAAAGTAAAAAAAAGTAAAGTAACAGCCCTTAAATGTCCCACTGCTGAGCACAGGTCTCCACTCATTTCTGAGAGGGTTTTTAAGCTGGGAATAGTCCGCCACGCTGCTCCAATGATGGTAGGCGGACTTCACATGTCCTCGAAATATTTCTATTCCACGGACATGCAGCCGCTAAGAATGTGGTAAATCGAATAATTGTAGAACAATTAGAGACGCTGGCACCGGGGATCAAACCCAGGTTACTTGCGTAGTTGCGTACTATTATTTATTTATTGAATACACTTTTTTCGTAAAAAGTACTATAAGTGGAAATGTCTGAACAGAAATATAGTTCAAACAGTTTACAATATCACGTTTTTATCGCTTAATGAATACAATAATTCCACTGTGGATTTTAATGTCAGAGCAATGTTTAATTACCACACGGCGATTAAGCTTTTTTTTCTCTAGGGTATATATAAATTGCAAATAAGCGAACATCAACATGTATAGCTTTTTCTTGCAAGTTTTTATAACCTTACGTCCGCCGCGATTTATTTACGTATTCAAAAAGTTTTAAAAAAAACATACATTTTAGACTCCGTAAAGATTACTACGCAATATTGACAATTTTACTTGAAAACTTTCTTTTTCTCATTGGGCGTAGGATTCCTATGCAGGAAACCGTCTAGGTAGCTACCACCCCAGGGCCAGTTATTCTGCCGTGAAACAGTAGTGTGCAAACATTACTGTGTTTTGGTTTGAAGGGCACTGAGAGCTAGCGTAATCACTGGGCATATGGGACTTAAGAACTGATGTCTCAGGGTGACGGGCGAATGTTCTGGGTGACACAGCATTTGTTATGGGCAGACGTTGCACTTACCATAAGGTGAACGTTTGTACTGGCCCTGTATTGTTTATTGTTTGCACTGGCTTAGTACTGGCCCTGCGGTGATACCTACCTGAACAAATTCCTGCACAGAAATCCTACCACCAGTTAATATATACTATACCAAAGGGTATATATTAGAATAAAAACGTGATTGTGTTGACATCTTAAAAACGCATATGCGATTTAGCGGTTAAGCGATAACATCTAAGAAAGAATTTACATGCAGTGTCCGACACACAAATAAACAAATATTTTTTTGGCTAAGGGCCGGAAACAGGACCCTCGATTCTATAAGTCGTAACAATAACGCAAGGCGATCATAAAATAATACTATCAATTCTATAAATTTGAAATGTTAAGATATATATTTATGTTCAAAAATGTTACAAACGAGACACTATCCCCTGGTAAGTATGTTAACTGTTTATAATCATCATCCTCGATTAAAAATGCAAGATGCTGATGCGTTGTCACCCCTAAATACATTAGGGGAATGACCTGATACCCGTGATGGGTCTACGTTTCTGGTCATATAGCAAACTAAATACTTTCACCTGACCTTGCCTTTCCGTCTGGACCAAATATAAAAAATGTCATCGTTTCTTTTGGTAAAAACATTAGCAATCATACCAACATACAAAGTTGACTGGTAATGTGAACTTTGCAATTATTAGCCTCCTCAATTTTAAAAATATGTGTCATCACACTTTAATTAAAGTAACAACTGTAAGCATATAAAAACATATCTTTGACCACCAACCTTTTCAATGATGTGTGTTTACTGCCATTGCTGAGTAGTTTATGCTTGGGTTTGTCAAGGGCTCCAGTTGGAGTCGAGGACGATATTGTAAGATCGCTCGCGAAGGAGCTTGTCGAAGATTCCTTGGAGATATTGCTTCGAGTCTTTCTAACAGCTGACTCGGGGCTCCCAGGGCTGCCAACCAGCTCCAGCGCAAGGCGACCCTTGCCGGGCGCAAGAGGAGGCTTTTCTTCCACGGGCACCATATACGACAGCATGGCTGTCTAATTATATCACTCTTATATCATCGAATTAGCAGAAATGTCCAAGGATACGTTTACGTATGCACGTAACAGATACAGTTTCCCCGTACGTCCATATTACAATCAACTGTAACTGTTATCTCGTACACTACCTAATCCCGGTATCTTTGTCACAGTCCAGCAAGATCTGAAAGATAGTAAAATGTTATTATTTCTGTTGGAGGCGAGATAAACACAGACACAAATAAGCATAGACTACGTATTTATTTCATGTTAATGATAGAATAATATAATGTAAATAAACAAAGCATTTAAGATGCATTTTCAAAAGCGGGAGAAACGAAGAATAAAACAAAGCGAGCTTTGGAATATAGGATAAACGTAGCGTTAAATTAAGATTACGAGATTATTTCCCACGACATTTAATCCCCTCTCAATTGAAACGTTACGTTACGTTAACGTTAACGATTTTGCAGTGGAGGAACGAAAATTAATTATAACTAACGCGTTGTGCCCTAATTTGCCCTTAACAATTTCACTAGTCATCGCCCACGAGAGGAACTGAACTCGCGACCTCACTTGCCACGACCTAATTAACGAATTCAGAATAATGTTTTATATGGGTCTGGCTTGCATAATTACAAATAACCTTTATCCGATTTGTATATTTTTAATAACAGATTTTATGTGCATCTTGGCCTTGGCTGAGTTATTATCTTCACGGAAAATTAATCGACCATTAAATAAATACCTGAGCTACCATTTGCAAATATATTTCTGTATTTTTTTTTTGGGAACTTATAAACGTAAAATATGCAGTTATAAACAAGAATTTAATCAAATATAATTGACGTTGTTTTGATGATTACCACATGCAGCGTATTATCTAAAGATCTTCGCATCAAGTACGGTAAATACTTCTTGTTTCTACCAAGGTCATTTAAATTATTCATGTAGTATATGTGAGTCGACAATAATATCTATTTTAAACTAGTACATACGTACCTAATTTACAATCTCCATGTCATTGAAAACCATGCCAACGGAATTTCTTCCAATCACAGCGTCCACTTCCAAAACGAATCTGAAAATAAAATTAGCATTTACTTTGCTGTTACTTACAATGATGTGCAAATTTTTCATTTCATTAATAATCCTAACCATTGTTAGTATTCTGGAAGAGTAAACAAGATGAACATGTCAAAACAATAGTACAACAGCATCGTTTATTAATTAATACAAACGTGCTCGGTATTATAGGTGTACGTCTGAGTATAAATAATTGTGTCAATCGTGTATACACGCTGTTTAACAGGCGTAGGTACTACGCCGGGATTCGGACTGTACTCATCCAATGGCGCTTCGCGCAAACCGTCCGTATAACTTTGCCGGTGGGCTGTATCCTAAATATAACTATTGCTTTAACGAGGTCTATACCGAATCATTCATAAGAAGACCGCGAAAATACGCACCCGGCTACAGTCTTGTTACATTTCGTTATTAACTCACGGAAATGATCAAAAAACACATACGGAACCATTAAACCACGACGCACGACTCACAAAGACCGACATAGTGAGCTTCAGGTCGTGTGGGAATGACAACATAATAGCATTTCTTAGTCAGGGAAAGGTCAGCCGCTTGCGGTGAACTCATGACTTCGTGTGCTCCGAACTACTGATCACAATCGACGGCTAATTAGAAAAATTATCTTTATTATGCAAGGAGTACACATACTATTTCACTCTGTAACTGAGAAATATTTAAAATTAAACTCATCTTCGTATAAGTGAAAGCCGATTTGGTAATTGCATAACCGATTATAAATTAATTTTGCAATTTATATGTACCAGCTTTGCCCACCGGCATAAATTTGTCTGGCCTCGTATAAGTATGTAGTTTCAGGATATTAGTAAAGCAATAATGCTTTACTAATATATGACTTTATTTACTAACGATTTGCAGTATTTTCTAATAGAAAATCACGCGACTAATTTCATATATAAGTAGTAGTGATATATTAGATCTTATATGGATGATTACCCTACTACATCACAGTGTATTGTACTCTCTAAGTACATACGGAAATGAACAATATAAAGGAGGTAAATATCCATTATTTAAAATTTCATATAGAAATGTATATTGTTAGACGGCGAGAGTCATACCTGCCCACAACTTGAGAGAAGCGCGAACTGTTCGTTATTTTTTATTTCATGTTACCAGATGACAAGACAAGCGAGCTGTTTACCTGATGATAGGCCCCAAGCCTGGCCATAACAGTTATTTAGTCTCATGCGCCCAATAATTTCACTAGCTAATGGTGTGTGGTGTCCTTCAAACCGAAACACATAACTATCACCGTGGTGGTTTAAAACTTGCCGTACTTTTGCACAAGTCCAAGCACTAGTATAAGCTAATCTGGTAAAAAAGTCTGAACCCCTAAAACCATCAAACAAACAGTTGCAACACGAGTTTGTATAGTAACATTTTACTGAATGAATTGTTTGAATTGCGTGTGGTACCATAGGTACTCAAATAACGGAGAGATTGTGAGATTTCATTCACGCAGAAATTGTTTTTACAGCGGCCAGAAGCATTCTATTTGCACCATGCCGACAGCACGCCGCGGGATTCATCTGCTTCGATAAAGTAAAAAATGTTTTCTTTCTCGTAATTGGTAATACAGGAGAAATACTACGCAGAGTACGATTGCAGTTTAGCTGTTTAACAAATGATTATCATTGTTAAATATTTTAAATATTACGACTTTCTAAGGTGATAATAATGGGCAGAAACTTCGTGGCCTTGAATCACATCTTATTTTTGTGAGAATGTCGAGCCTCTTTAGTAGCTGCGAAACATCCGTGACAGTCACATTTGTATTCCGTTTTCGTCACATTCGTGTGTCGAGTTGAAATGCAAGAGAGTGCGGAGCACGGAATTCGCAGACGTAAAAACTTGAGAAACGTCATGACGCGAAGCTGGAGGCAATTTGTAATAAAAGATTTTTAGTAGAAATAATAAGCATGGGCGCTTAAAAATATTATGTATATGCGAAGAAGTTGGTCAAGATTTCTATTAATTATGCGAATACTAAACATACACATTGAATAAAACTATGTTTACGGATTTTATCGCGTTTAGTTTAACTTTAAATTAATAATATTTTTGCACCTATGTTCACGGGAAGACCGCAGTGTTAGACGTCTTGTTTTCAGATTTTAATTATTCATTTTGGTCCGATCTGCGCAAAACAAACTTACAGTGCCCTGTATGCTTAGATTTATATTTAATTTTATTAATTACAGGCAGGACCCCAAGCCCGAGGTAGGATTCAGCCATCTTCTTGACTGACATCTTTTTTTTGTTATAATTTAATTTAAAAAATATATCTTTTTATTTTAAAAGCCTCACGACTCTTTGGCCTTTCAAATCAGTAATAAAGATAGGAACGATCCTGAACATGGTTAACGTCTAACACCTCAGTCCCTCCGTGACCTTGAGTACTCCAAAGCATTCGAAACGATGGGAATATAAAATATAAATAATAATACGCGATAAAATGAGTAAGAAGAAACATGAAAATGCCGTTGAAATGAAAAGTTTGAGAAGTATAACTGGAGTGACTTTGATGGACAAACTGAGAAATAACGTAATAAGAGAACGTTGCGGTGTAATAGAAGATGTAGTGTCAAAGATAGAGATAGAGATGGTTTGGACACGTAGAGAGGATGGATGAAAGAAGATTGACGAAACAGATTTATGAGGCGAGTGTGAATGGGCAAGCCGGTAAGGGTCGACGTAGGCGAACGTATTACGATCGGATCGAAATCGTTTTAAGGAAAGGCCACGACAAAAGTAACCGCAACCGACGAGCTTGTATGAAAACACTAATGAAAGTAGAGGAAGCTAAAAATGTGTGTCAGGATCGTAGCAAATGGAAAGATGTGGTCTCTGCCTACCCCTATAGGAAAGAGGCGTGACTCTATGCAAAATGAGTAAGATTAGTTTTAGTGAAGTAAGTAGGTTATTCACATTTTAGTAAATTAATATTTTTAATAATAACGACAATTCATTCCGATGGTAAATTCACGAGCACTGTTCAAGTGCACTCAATACCTATTGCTGGTTGGGATACTTATTGACATTTTCCATTCGAATTCCATTCTGAGTAAAACGTTTCGTCATATGTTAAGTTTTTTCAAATTCGACGATAAATAGTGGTGATGTTGAATAGAATCCGATAATTTCACATAGCTAATGGGGATCTCAACAAGAACATACCGTTACTATAAAATGTTATGCACTATCCAGCAGTTCTCTAGTGCTTTCGAAACGCTTTTCTAAGCTAGAAACCGTAGCCCAGGTATAAGACGAAACGGTATCCAGGCGTATTATTTGATCTTGTACGTAAGTTTTCGGTGAAAATATGTGGTAAGTGTGACACATTACCGTCTACATCGCCGAAGTAACTTAATCCCATGGTTTTATCAGTACTGTATAGGCAGCGAAAATGTCTTAAAAATACTCCAAAGCGTAGAAGATGTGTTCGCTCAAGAAGCTTTTCTAACTGCAAGAGTTTCATTAACTACCTATTCTCCGATGAGAATACGTTTAATAATTTATTGTTGCTTTTAAAATGTACAACAAGTAAAATCGTTTTATCACTAGCTTTACATATGTAAGAGAATAACAGAGTTTCTCTATTATGATATTTTTGTTAGTAACAATTAATTAGTCTTGAAAGGGCTTAGAACAATTGCACCGTTTTACAGATTCTATCAACAATGATAAAAATTAAATTTAGGAAATTTAAGCATGTGAGAGAAAGATAATTGAAAATACTTCTAAAATTATGCTTTAACTATAAATTAGAACATCAATTTCAACCATTAAGCCATCGGAACATAGTTATTAAGATCAATCATCCTGGCCCATTATTAGTAAAACGTTACGAGAACAACGACTTCATCAACCCGCACTTTAAGCGGAAGTCGATTAATTTATTTGTTGATTATCATGTATTATAATATAAATTTCAATTCGTTTTTATTCATTAGGAATGTTTTGAAACAAATGCGGCTTCTTCTCTTTTTGATTCACATTATTTAATATTACTAGAACCCCAGTGATATCCATATGTCATTTGTTTTATACATAATATTAAATCATATATGGATATGTTTTAATCGTATTTATCTATTGATAAAGACTCAGTATTCAAAATTAATAATAAAATTTAATATTTCCCTTCATGCATATTAAATTTTTATGTTAATTTACGCTAGGTGTACCCAAGTTGTACGCATTCTTTCTTATCTAAGCATTTCGCGATATGAGCCATGATAACATTCGGTAACAACGAGGTTACACCTTAACTAAGTAAATTCTTTACATCTTACCTTGTTTTCCATGTATCTAACTTTAAGGAATTTAGTAATACCAATACTCATTTTTTTATTATTTTTTATTGTTAAAAAGAAAATATAATGTCAATGGGACGCAGGTAAAACTATTTAAAAAAAACATCGTTACCAGAAAAGTCAGATGTGTTTATTGTGTATATCTAACACGTGGAATATCAAACTTAATGTTTTTTTTTTTATAGAATAACGAGCAGGTGGCTCACGTGATGGTAAGTGATCACCGCCGCCCATGAACACCTACAATACCAGAGGAATAGCAGATGCGTTGCCGGCCTTTGAGAAAGGAATAGGCTCTTTTCTTGAAGGTCCCTAAGTCGTATCGGTCCGGAAAAACCGCTGACGGCAGAACATTCCATAAAGTGCAAGTGCGTGGCAGAAAATTCCGCGAAAAACGCACTGTGGTGGAATGCCAACCATCAAGGTGGTGACGATGGAATTTGAGGTTATGCCGTAAGGTGCGATGGTGAAATTCAGCGACTGGAATTAATCCGAACAATTCCTCGGAACACTCCCCATGGTAGATCTTGTAAAAAATGCAAAGAGATGCAACATCTCTTCGCAAAGCCAGGGGATCAAGCCGATCAGATAGGACATGGTCGTCGACAATTCGAGCCTCTCTTCGCTGAATGCGGTCAAATGGAAGGAGCTGACACTGGGGTGCCCCCGCCCAGAGATGAGAACAGTACTCCATGTGCGGCCGAACCTGCGCCTTATAAAGTTGCAAGCGGTGGGCCGGCATGAAGTACTGTCGCGTTCTACTGAGCACGCCAAGCTTAATGTAATTACTAATAGAAACAATTTAACACGAACAGTGTCCATGAGAAGGGTTGTAACGAAAATTGGTATTCGTATTTGCAATAGAATAGACTTTTATTTATTTTGCTTTATTTTCGAGTATCGAAGTTTTAAGACAAGGTACAAATTTTTTAAACCTATATTGGTCTAAAGGAAGTATAGGATTAACAGTAATGGACAATATGCACGCAGAAATAACCTAGTTTGTCTGCACTCAAAAGGCTGTGAACGTTGTGAATTTTACTTATTGACTAACTGTGCCCTGCGGTTTTATCCGCGTAAAAAAACCGACTCCGATCGAAGGGGCGGAACCCTAATTATTTTTCTAAAATTAAAGTAGCCACTATACTATCAGCTATCAATCAATGAATTTTCCGTCAAAATCGGTCCAGCCGTTTCGGAGATTAGCCGGAACAAACACAGACAGACAAAAACTTTAAAAACTGTTTCTTCTTATAAGTACCGTATATACTTTCATGAGCACTAAGTAAAAAGCTGTTATATTAAGATGCAATTGTTTTTTATTAAAAACAGACACTTCAATTTTATTTATTTGTATAGATTACGAGATCACAACTTAACGTTTCACAATGGGTGAGACGCACTGCTAGGTAAGGTGTAATGTGAGCTGCTGAGGCTACTACGCAGGCGAATGAGTAGACTCAGCCTCAGTCAGCAATACCCGGTATACATTGGTTTAACTCAACAGTTATAAAATTAAAACAATTGAAGTAACGCATCGCCTCATTCTGAATAAATAAACTGCGGTTGCCAACTCGCCTGCCAAGCGTGGCAACTATGGCAAAATCCCCTCAAAATGAGAGCTACAGAGTGTTGTCGCAGTCTATGAGGGATGCCATATTCAGCAGTTGACTAGTCATAGGCTGAAATTATGATGACGATGATAAACAGTTACAGTTAGTAACATAAATAACTCATTTACCTCGCACGTTTTGCACTTATTCCAACTACACAACTAGCCTTATAAAAAGGTTATTGTGAAATTTCAGAGTTCATTTCTTAACTAAACGGAAATAAGAACGTAACGAATCAATTGATTCGCAATATAATTTACGTAGATATTAATTTATGTAGATATGTCCGTTTTGAAAGATCAAAACGAATATACCGGATTATCCTAAATACTACTAATGGTATTACATAAATACATACATACATACAGTCACACCTTTTCACATATAAGGCAGACCTCTGCCTATCCAAAGGGTATAATTATCATAAAATTATAGCAACCACTGTTTATAGATAGTTAATCTTCAACTTTTCTTATTCGTTGTTATACCCCTATATCTCAAACGATTTATTAGGTCATTCGGATTAAACCGGATTCTGATTTTTAATTGCTAGTCAACACTTCGGCAATCTGCTTACTGATATGTATGCTACTGAAATATGTGATATACACTCAGCGTCACAAAAATCGCACCTCTCTGAGTTTGCGCGAAAAATGGCTGTAATGGCTAGAAACGAATTATATTTATATAAATATTGGTATGTTTGAAATGGGTATTTGAATAGCTTTACATTATTAATAAAAAAATCATGAAATCATTAAAACATTTATCATTATAGAGCGTCAAAAATAAACACTGTCAAATGCTCGTTAGTAAGGACGCTAGTTACACCACCTAAAAAGGGTATAAAAGGGTCGATCTGGATGAAATATGGGCCAGTCGTAATTTAGACTTTGCAGTGAACACACGTGAACAAGTAACCCAAGTAAGAACAAGTAAAGATGGACACCAGCTCTGAAGAAGCCGCTCAAGTGATTGCCCTATTGCAGTCGGGGATGCGGCAGTGTGACGTTGCTCCACAGTTGAACCTGTCCCGTTTTTCATTTTGACGGGTGTTCCAACGTTTTCAGCAGACTGGTGGTTATGTTAGAAAACCGGGATCTGGAAGAAAACGGTGCACATCAGAAAGAGATGACCGTTTCATCGTTACGACATCTTTACGAAACCGTTTTGCAAATGCTGTTGAGTTGCAACAACAGCTTCGATCAACTCGGAGAACATCTGTGAGTGTTTCCACGATAAGAAGAAGGTTACACGAAAAGAGTTTAACAGCCCATAGACCTGCTAAAGGTTCAAAACTTACTGCACAGCATCGCAGAGATCGCCTAGAGTTTGCTCGCAATCATTGCGTGTGGACTCTAGAACAGTGGCGGACCGTACTCTTCTCTGATGAGACGAGGGTCTGTCTCTTCTGCAATGACAGACGTAGAAGGGTACAGAAGACAGGGGAGAGGTTCACACAACCCTGCTTCGAAGAATCCGTCGAATATGGGGGTGGCTCGTGTATGTTTTGGGGCAGCATTTCCGTCGACGGGAAAACGGAACTTGTGTGCGTTTCCCGGACTCGGGGTGGCCGTGGGCAAGGGTCATTAAATGCTGGTCGGTACATTACTGAAATCCTGGAGGAACATGTGATCCCGTATGCTGGTTATGTCGGTGATGGATTCATGTTAATGCATGATAATGCTCGTTGCCACACCGCGGCTATTGTACGGGATTATTTACAGGAGGTCGATATCCCTGTTATGCATTGGCCAGCACGAAGTCCAGACCTTAACCCAATAGAACATCTTTGGGATGACCTAAAACGGCGCGTGCGAGCTCGAGATCCAGATCCAGCCACTCTTCAAGAGCTCCAAGATGCGGTACTTGAAGAGTGGGAACAAATACCCCAAGAGGCTGTTGCGATCCTTGTAAGGTCCATGAAAGATCGCATAGAAGCCGTTATCAAGGCAAGGTGGGGTAACACTAGGTTTTAAGAACTTTTTTTGTATTTATTAGTATTATTAGTTTTTTTTTAAATTATTAATTTGCAAATTTGTACATACCCTGTCTTTTTCTTTAATTTCTCTTTCGTCACGTTATAAAAGTAAAATTCTATTCAAATTCCTGAAAGCTAATGAAATTACCTTTCAAATGATACCCTCAAACCACAACATTGCCATTGGCCTGTTGTGTTAAAATAGTATTTAAATTACTTTTTTTCGGATGTGCGATTTTTTTGACGCCGAGTGTATAATAATAAGGGGAATATGGTGGTTGGATCCAACTATCAATGCCACGTTGTTGAAACCAGTCCTCTACAGACGAGTCTCGCGTAGTCATCTAACAACCATATTATGTGCTGGAGATTTGATCCATCTGATAAAAGGATTAGGATCAGATAAAAGGATTCTTCGGAGAAAGAAGGAGGAAGAAGCAGAAATTTGATGTAGTGACAATAATCTATTGTTTCATTACAACCCAGTAATTCACACTAGCACAAACATGACTTTAGGTACAAATCCTGATTCTTGCACAGTAGATGGCCGCTTTTCACCAATGGCCAGCCATTTTTTTTTCTTGATCCTCAGGTGGACGCTGAAAGCTGAGCTATCCTTCAGACGACTCGGTTTTTTTAAAATTCTCGCTTTTTTCCCATGTAGGGGGTAGGCAGAGACTACCCCGGTCGCCCACTTTTCATGCGGAATCCACTTGGCGTTCACTTTTAGCACTTAATTATTTTTGTAATTATTTCAAAACAAGCGATATAAAGGCATTCCAATTTTGACCGACAACGAGGTAATTGCCCAAGATCTTGATTCAACTAACGACAAAATTTTCTTTGGTGGTTGTCAATTTTGTGTCCAAATTTTTGACCGCTTCCATGGCGATTCTTAACGTCGAAGTTCCATTTCTAAATCGCCTGTAACATTCATTTATCGCCGTTTGAGAGAGTGTCATCATATTTTCTTCCGCGGCCTTCGGCCGCCGAGCCCTTCGAGGTACATACACTTGATTTTGTCTCTGAGTAGCTACATCAATTGAATTACGACCTTGTATATTTATATTTGTAGCTATAGTGTAATGATCGCAATGAATGATAAACAACAACTGAGTACTTTATTATTGATAGATTAATATGACGCAATAAGTTCCAGATCATGCGCAATTCATTTTTAAAATCGGTCAGGTTTAATTAGAATAACCTAATTAATTCTTATATCCTCGCGAAAAAAGAAGCTGGCACAACTTAGTTTTGACTAACTATTCATAAACTTACAATATTTTTCTATATCGCAGAGACTATAATGACAGCACTAGGTTGTTATCCGTTCGTAAGGCCGTCAATAACCACGCGGAAATGATGCCGATTTTCTTAATTTTGGAAGGAAAAATACAATCGTTCACGATTATTATTCAATTGTAAATAAAATTTAAATTTGAAAATGTTTAGGTAACCGAATGTGCTATCAAAAGAATGAAATAGCAAAATGAAATAAAATAGCCTTACTTCTACGACGTAAGAAATTCTAATTTATTTTATCAAACGTATTTTTTAATAATCTACTACCTTATCTTAATGAGGTTTTCTGTCCGGAAACGAAACTGGAGGTACCTCTTTTTTCAGTATTTTTTTTTATATATTTAGAAATTATTACATGAGTGATAAGTATAATAATACTGTTTATAAAACCTTTGTTTAATGAATTTTGGAACAGGAAGCCCAGAGTCCATCGAAGATAATCTTAATTTCCTATCTCATCTAAATTACATTACTGTTCAGGCAGTGGTGTGCAAATTCCACTGTTTTGAGTTTGTAGGATTAAATTGTAAGTTAATGTAATCAAGCGCACACATAACATTACAATCGAACGTTCTGGGTGAAATCGAAACTGTTATGGGCACGATACGATTTGCACGTCTCGTTTCTTTCTATCATAGAGAAAGGTGGAGTATAGATTAATTTATATCCAAGCATATGTATGCACGGCAATATATCTCGTCAACAACATTTGTAATATGTAACGTAGGAAAGTTTCTTAAAAATAATTATACTTTTATTGACGTGCTGTTCCCATGACTTTTATGATTTGTATGGTATCCTCCTGGCCGATTTACGATCACAGCGACAACTTCCGAATATTGACTGAAACAACGCTTAAGTACGCGCAAACGCAAAAGGCACTCATACATCGAGGCTAGGATGGAGGACGCACAACAAGACCCGAAAACAATTCTTGCAAATTTTGGTTCCGAGAGAAGTCAGGTATAGTCTAGTCACTAGGCCACGCGATCGACTCCTTTGTATAATTACAAAGTAAATTATACAAAGTGAGCTAACTGCAAAAGTGTTAAGAACCTTAAACTTCGAAAATCACAAACAGACATTCCTACTTTATTTGTTTGTACCCACTGATGGTCAAAATTTAATGTTGCTTACTACACAGCATAAGTCGACGGTGTGATGTTATGGAAAATCATTTTTTGTCATGGAGAATCAGATTTACAACAATGTGAGTTTCTTACAGAACAATATATTCAAGTTAATAAAAGTAAATAAAAAATACTGAAATTTATTGTCTTCATAATAATTGCATTCCGTAATAGTCAATTGCTAAACACGACCCTCTCCCTTTGATTGACTTGTATGGCAGTAATGTCATACTTCCCACACCTATAATGGAGTTGTAAACGCAATATAACTGTTTGCGCTTAAGGATGCTGCCCATCCTCTACTTTATTTATGCGCTTATTCGACATCGATACAGTGTCATCATGTGTACATCGAAAATTTGTTAGATAATGTGATTACATTATCTGTCTACTTTATATATATAAACTCGTTTTATTAAATAACTAAGGACCAATTTTCATAAAAAAATAAAAAATATAATGTAGGCCTGTTCTTTTACCTCTTATTTATGGCAGAGTCAAAGTTCGGGAGATATTGGGAGGTCAGCAGTGTTTTGTTTTCCGAGTACGGTTACAGGTATGAAAAGGTACGAGCCATGATAGCAGTAAGTGAAGTTTAATCCATCTCATTACGATAACTTCGTTGAAACAACTTAATATGATTATAATTTTCTACCGCATAGTTGAAAAATTACAGAGGGGCGGACGCACTGTTACGACTTTAAAAGCGCATATGTCACTCGTTGGCTTTAATAAAATAGTTTTTTCTTAATATACTTTTTATCTTTTTTAAAACTATCTAACGTACCCTACACGCTTACGTGCAATGGTTTTTTTTTCATTTACATGGATGGTGTTCATAAATAACACCTTCAATCAAAATTTTATCTATATTGTGCCAATAGTCTCCAAGTAACGTGGCTGTGTCATCAGACAGAAGGACAGGGCGAAATAATAAAGGTTTTTCTAAATTCCTCCTATCCTTAAAATAATAATTTTAATTCCCAAAATTATTTTTTACTAGTGTAAGCTCATCATTATAGATAAGAAACACACAATTGCAACATGGACGTCGTTTGAGGCAGATTCGCGTAATTTATATATATATATATATATAACGTTCTTATATTCTTCGAAAAACCTCTGTTGGACACGCGTAATAATATAACAAAAATAGTGTGTTTATAATAAAAAGTAATATATATAACAAAGGTAAATAAATATAATGTGTTTTTATATTTATTTACCTTTGTTATATATATTACTTAAATAAATATAATGTGTTCTTATATTTATTTACCTTTCTTCGACTTTTTCTAATTTAGTTAATATTATAGAAAAAACATTTGGCAGTTTATTCACTACATGTATTTAAATAATCTACGGATGACTGCCAGATATTTTCTATTCAAAAATCATCATAATAGGTTCAATAATTGGATTCAATTTGCATCTTATTGTTACCGAGGTTTCACTTTTCTGTTTAGACAAAATGTTTGATGTACATCAGCGACTTTGTTCCCATACAACAAACATTTTAAAAAGTCATGTTATTCCGACATTTACCACTGTATTCACTGCAGGAAATTCGCCAACCTCACCCATATGGTCATCGAGTTCATCACAGAATATTGTAGGTGAGTTGTTAGGCGCACCCAAGTGACGTGGGCTGGGCTCTCTATTGTTGGACATCCAATGTTTGTTGTTTTTTATATGATGTAATCCGCAAGGACGTTAAACGATGCATTTCAACTACCTAGCTACCGATCTGCTAATAATAACGCAGAGAGATGACCTAGCATAAAACAGAAACGAGAGTATCACGATCACGAGCAACAGCTTCGGAACTGATAGATCACGAGTTTGATTCTTCACGAGCGAATCATGTTTGGCTTTTATAAACTTTATGCCAATTACATCAAGTCGAACAAAAAAAGGAACAGTAAAATTGCTTCTTTGAGACGTTATGAATAGCTGTTCTAGAAACGTCACAGCACGACTTAGAAGTCTTACCTGTACCATTATACACAGTAACAAAGCTTCGGATAACATCTTTTCAGCTTTAAAGTGTAAACGCGTCCCCTTCTCTTTTCATTCTAGCTGATACGTGTATAGCTAGCTTTGTTACATTTAAATTTGTAAAGATTTCGACTATGCCTAATTTGTATTGAGAAAATCAAACACGGTATCAGCAAAAACTTATTAAAGACCATTCGACCGATATTTTATTCCATTTTCGTACGTATTAGTTATATATTCAAAGGAATATCCCAAAAAATATAGCGGAATAATTAAGTGATCGACGAAGCAATATAAACAAAAACTATGCGCTTCTAATTTATAAAATGTAAATAAACAAAGACAGTTTTCTTAGTTTACGCATAAGAAGTAAAAACAACCTACGATGATGTACTTTAACTTGCTCACTAAAACGTATATCAATTTAATTATAACCTTGAACTTAAGACTGGCATTACATGAGTTTGATAATGTAACCACTTATTTATTTAAATTACGGAGGTCTTGTGAACTACTTTAATCTATTACGTACCTCACGGGGCGGTCGCAAATACAACTGATTGCATTTAAATTGGTCATAGTCTCAAACCCAGTGTAAGAAAATACACGTTTCCTGCCTTAACTAACATCCAGAAATGGTTCGGTACATGACCTCGACTAATAAAATTCGAAAAATAGGTCACATTCTCCTGTTCTAAGCAAATAAAAATGTTTAAAACAAAGCCGATGTAGCTTACCATTCGCTCCAGTGATGTAAATCTTAATTGAGAGTAATTTGTATATTTATTGCTGAGAACTAAACGTACCTTGTATCACCTCCGTGTTGCTAAAGAGATGATAAAATTTGTTGTATATGTATAATTATAACGAGGACATAATGAAAAATACTTATTTTTATTTAAAACAACTCCTGTTTCGTTTTTCATACTGTAGTCACGGTAAAAAGTTACACGTCACGATTTATTGTGCGGTACATATTTTTCAATGGGATTACATTATCAACGTTGCATTTTTAAAACAAAAAAGTTCAACTGAAATATGAGTAGTATGTATGTGGCTGACATAGGAATACATGGCTCAGTATGTTTGTAGGTAGATAATAAGTTCCAACTAGGTGATCGGTTGTGCAATTTGTTGCAGGCATGAGCTTGGGCTGTACAACCTATACGTTGATTGATTAAAGCAATGCGACATGCACATGTAAGCAGAACGAACAAACTGTATAGGTAGTTGGAAACACACGCATATAGATTTCTATATACACTTTATATTTACACTTCACATAAATAATTATAAAAACGTGATTATAATGTTAAATAGTACGAATGGTGTATAAAATTTGCATGGAATGACAAAGATAATATTCGTCATGTACTGACGCAACGGCTTGTTGTCGTCAGCAAAATGCTGAGTAGACACGAATAAAAACTGAATGCATACATACTTGCACCGCGTCCTATCCGAGATGCCGGTGCAGACAGCGCATTTAGGATCAGCGGTCCGGATCGTCCGCAGTCGAGCGAACGTATCAAAAACAAGAGGGAGCGAATGGATGCGGCCGGCTGTTTATAAACATTGAAACGAGCGAACGGGATGCGATCAATACTGCGTCAGGCGCGTTAAGCGGCAGGGCTCGCGACGTTAGCCCGTACCTTACCTGCCGCGGTTAGAGCGGAGGTTTAAAGAACACTGTGCAGTGGAGCGCGAGTGACGACGGTTTCGGTGGAGCGGAGCGTGCCGTACAAACGTACTAAACGAGCGGCTAGCGGTGGCCGTGTGTGCGTTGCCCTAGCGGTTACGTCACGCAGCTTTGACAGCCAGTGCACGCGGACGGCGACGCTGCCGTAGTCCGCGCCGCGGCGCCACTAGCGCCGATCGATAGAGTCGCGCACCGCATCGGCGTCGCTCCTACCATTACAGTCGCCTTCCCTTTAACGATACACAGCGTCACACGCTTCAATGTACAGCTAACATCTATATTGCATCTCCATGCACTTTACATAAATCATATTATGTTAAAACAGCTTTCCTCAAACTATATACGAGCAAAACGACGCGTGAAAATTAATAGACAAAGAATGTAAAACAACGACTACGTCATATATAAATATACACGCGAAGTATGGGTAACGCCGAGATTATAATTTCAACTGGAGCAAATTAACTTCAATTAAAATTTTAAAATTAATGAGCAGGTGTACGATTCTGTTTTAATTTTTAGAAATTCTATATAGTAATTTATTACACATTGTTAAAACACATTTGTTCATCCATATGTGTTCTGCAGAATTTCAGTTTCTTTGTTTATATTTAGGTAGTAATCTCGATCTGTAAATTATTTGAATGTTAGAAGTTATTCTATCCTTTATAGGTGCAAGATGTGTATTTGAAAAAATGTCTATGTTAAACGAAACAATTTCAAAAGTGTAACTTGTGCAAAATCTTCAGTACGGATTTCGTAAAATTTATTTTAGCTTTTTAAGTTAATTGTTCGCCGCGGTATTGTTGTTAACATACGGTTTACTTCAACTATTTCATAACAATAAGAGTACCCAAATTTGCCGAGCGATTCTTATAATTTCATACTTCTAAGCGTGCAAAGAAAGATTATGTTATTGTGAGCTGCGTATCTATTTCCTTAGAAAATTATTAGGAGACATTTATTATTTGAATACGACGACCGATATAGGAGAGCATTGTCGAATATTATTTTCTTTATACATATATGAATATTTTATGTTATTTACTTCTAAACTATCTATCCGAAAATCTAGTTTTATTTATATGTGTAGTATTCGCATAAATATAAGAAATCGTTATATGTATTCGATTTTTGAATATTTTGGTGAACAAATAATGAAACGCTTTTTAAAAAGTTTAGACACGAACATCGAATGTTTTACGGTCCCTAACTGTTATTGTAAACAAATAGAATAACTCTTAACCGTCGATCGAGATCGAAAAAAAAACCCTTCAACAGTTTAATAACTGTTTCTCTGCTACATACATGCATATAGTCACCCCTTTTTCCTATATAAGGGGTAGGCAGAGGTTACACATGTAGCCCACTTTTCGCTTCCGCGGGAAACGAGACCTGACGGGTGCAACAAGTCGCCGCCATTTTGGTACGAGTCAAAAAAAATGTGACCCCGTTGCGTGCCCACGAGCAGTACAGTGACAGAATTGCACAATATGGTGTTAATCTGCACGAATAAAGGCTGTCCGTTTATCTGTTACGCGTCACAATTGGTCTTACCCTGCCTTACAGAATAGAATTATAGAAAACAATTATTTGATGCAGGAGGTACACCAGTATACAAATCGTGGCACATAGACGTTCTCACCCCTCCTAACTCGATAAACGAATTACCGAAACAGTTGGGGAAGGGTCCGGATGCAGTATTACATGCGCGATATTGTAGACTGTTATAGACATCTTTGCTTCAACTTCGTTGTACCAATCAATACTTGAAGTGTGCTTTTCGATCGTTGCAAATCTAACGTAATCGGTACGGGTAGGTTGGAACGAGTGAGTGCCCCTATGTTTGCGCGTACACTTGTGGCACTATAATATCTTCTGCGCAACTTCCGATAATATTCGGTAGTTGACGCCATGGTTTCAATTCGGTCAAGAGGACGGACATCATTGTGTGACCAAATTTCTAGTGTTATTTACTCGTACAACGCCGCAAGCCAGAAGATCTAATCCAACAAATTAAATCACTTAGGGCAAAATTTTATATATACATGATGCATAAAATTCGGGAAGTTAAATTAATTATCAGTTCCTCCACCGATCGATTGCAGTCGCGTTAATCATGCATAGTATAGTTCCATCATTACCAGTAGTAATACTAGTACTATGAAAAAGAAGCAAATACTATAATTTACGTCTATATCCCACCCTGTCATTAAACCGATTTTCATAAATCTGTAAAAACAAACAAGAATTTTCAAAAAAGTGATTACTTTATTTGCCAAACAATAACACCACTAAGTTTTATACATACAACGGATAAGGACAAGTCTATTTCCCAAAACGTTCTCGAGTTAACTGAACCGGTAAACACTGCCAAGCTCGCTGCGATTGATTCGACGCCATTTTAATAACGATTAAAAAACCCTTTAACATGATAGTTTGCTGGTCAAGAATACTGAGGTATGTCATACGGCGAAACAGATAAAATAACACTTTATGATATTCAGAATCTACCTTTACAAATTTAACAACATCCAAGACGGTCATTCTTGTTTGCTGTTTTTTCCGAGCAGTTCATCAAATAAAACTGTTAAAAATCTCTTTGGTAATCCCAAAACGCGTGCATTGCTTATATTAAATATAAGTAATGCCACACAGAGTCATCTTAAAAAGAGACTGATTGATTCCAGATCACCTAGTAAAACCTACTTTCGTAGTCTATTGCACAACTGATAAATAAATATGAAAAATAAAAGTGTACCTTTGCCGTTGATCTAACACTTAGCAAGCAACTGTAACCTTAACAACTATGACGTCGTCTGCGTAATTATATCTTGATAAACAAAAACGATGCTTCGGCAGCGTGAGTCAAATTAAATATATCAAATCTTCTGCAATTACAGCAACAAAATTAAAGCAAAATTTACAGACTTGTCCCGGAGTTTTCAAATTAAATCGGCCGCTGAAAATTAATGAACTATAGTTTTACACTTGATATTCTGCGCAATATAACACGGTGAGTACAAAATCATTAATAGGAATAATCTCATGAAAGATTAACTAAATTAGCTATACAGGAGTTTCGTGCTTGATTCAGTACACTTTCAGTTGATTTTTGTCGTCAAAGCCGGCTGAGTGACCCGCATTCCGCACTATGAAGGAGTTGCCATCGAAATGCATACGCCGTTCACCACGACTGTGAACAATTTAATTCAAAAATTAAGAGCAGCAAGACTATTACCGTAATTTATTTAAAAAAACTGTTCGTGGAAAAAACTGACAGTTTTGTACATACAAATCATATTGTGTATAAAACGTATAGTAACAATACCTAGTAGTTTAAACAAATGTCTTTAACATATATAAGAAATTATTAATGTCTTTATAAACATTACCAAAGATAAAATTGGGATGACTATTGAACCTGTTGGATTGTGTAACTATTTAAAATATAATTTTTATATTCACAGATTAGTCCAAACGTATGAGCATCGACATGCTTGATCGTAAACAGCACTACAGTCTAATACCTTTTCACATAAATAAGAAGTATTTATCTAGAATCGTCTTCATTTAGAACTATTTTGTAATTTTACGAACGACAAATTTCTCGAACGTCACTAATTAGTCTCACCTTTGAGACCGCATATGTGAATGCCACGTGTAATTACGGAGTTATGACTTTTAATTTTTCTTCCATAATGTTATTTCATGGTATGGCAAAAAGTTAAACGACAAATTTTATGATGAAAAAATAAACAAAGACGGTGATAAATTTATTAGGTAGATAAGACCTGTGTCATAAGTAAAAAATTGGAATAACTGGTAAGTAAGAAAATATTAAAAGATGTTATTAAAGTAATAAATTAAAATGCCCAAAATTATTTCAAAATGGTCTGAACGAGTGACTACCAATTGAAATTTAAAAAAAAACTATTCTTCGGCAAAATCCTAGTCGATTGAGAGTGCCAATACTGCTTGAAGCAGAATTGGGAATCGCGTTTATCTACAATACTATTAGACAGTCAAATAGTCGTAGTTTTACCTCATTTTCTCTTTTCTGATTATAAGAGGGTTGATTAGTACGTATATTTAACGAAAGTTTTACTTTGTCTATGCGTCTGCCAAAAGGCATGAAAAATAGTGGACCTCTCTGTAGGTTTTTCGGCATACCCGTAAATTTTGCCTGTATAATTTTTAATAATTCTCTTCATTCATCATTCATTTTGATATAAGTACTTGACGATAAGCAAAAACTTACCGGACAAATAGATGCTGTGTTTGGCCAAGCGACGCAGTGCAATGCACAAAGGGGCTGGTAATGGAAGCAGAGCCATTGCTTGGACTAGTGCGAAGCTGGTACTTGTGGCTGCAGCGGTGAATGCTGTTGAAATATAACATTGTCATTACCTTACGTACTTACATCAAATGATATTTATTTAAAAAAAGTCTTAAAATATAAGCGGTATAAAATTTGATTTATGAATCGTAATTTTTTAAATAATAGTGATTTAACGATACAGTTTTGTTTCACACTTGCATAAACCTAGTCCGGCCATAACTTCTCTTCCAAATCCAAAATAATTAAAAAGTTGAAAAAAAGAAAAGTTTTTATGTAACAGTATTTATGGCCAGACTAGTTAAATGAAAAAAAAATACAGTAACAACTAAAATACTAAATTAAAAACAATGTAAACTAAAAAGTAAAAAAGAATCGTTAAATGTGTTTTGTTTTGTTGTTTTTTGAGATTTCTAGCGTAATCACCGGGCATATGAGACTTAAGAACTAATGTCTCAAGTTGACGGGCGCAGTGTGGTACTACACAGAAATATTCTGAGTAACACAGCATCTGTTATGGGCGGACGTTGCACTTACCATCAAGTGAACGTGTCACACGTCTCGTTATTTTATCAAATAAACAAAAAAAATTAAGACTGATAGTCACTGTTAGCCCGAAAGGCTTTCACAGCTTCGCCAGATTGAATCTTGTTTGTGATTCAATTTTATTTTATATACATTTTATTTTATTTTAACTACTTTACTTGCTTAAATAACCTGTAAAATTAGGCACTTTTTATTATAGGATGATCCTGGCGAGAATACCAGGTCATAGTCATCAAATTATTGCATTGTCATCGATTGTCAATGCGTTGTAGACATGCGTGTTGTTAATAAGAAGGTGTGTTTCTTGTTTGACGACAAGATAGTCTAATACTATCTTGTTAAATATCCTACACGTACTCGTATATAAATGTGTCGCGTGGGTTACACTACACCTCCTGCCGATTCTGTACTACGACTTTTCTGTATTACATTTAGTTGTATAAGGCGTTCTCTATGCAGTGATATAGTAGTCATATCCATGTATCTTAAAAAATATGTGTATTTTCGTGAATGTGAATACTAGTAAATATTCACGAAAATACACATTTTTTACATAATCCGGTCGTTCATGTTACATAATTCATGTTTATATTAATATAACTCATAATATGATTTCATTTCGTATTTTATTATTTTTCATTATATTTGGTTTTTACCATTACTATTAATCATGACTTCTTTTTTACATACAAACGTACTAAATAAATTAATCCGAGATTAGACATTCCGTTACTCTCAGTTGGGCAGACTAATAGCCATCACTTTACACCATAGTAAATTCTCATTCACAAAATTGATTAAGGCACACAATTTGAACTTGTCATAGAAAAAGTAGTAGTGTGTTATAAATTTATTACTATAAAATTGTCTGACAACAACTTTAACGAAATATCCAAAACAATGCTTATTACCTTCGCGTTTTTTTTATATTTAAGTACAAATTTAATTATAAAACCAAAATTAGGAATGAAGTCATCAAGTTTACAAGACAAGATTATTATGACAAGAGGACTTGAATGTATTCAGTACCACGCAAAGGCGTCTTCAAGGGGGAGCAGAGAGGGGCAGCTGTGTGTGAATGGGTTATATATTCGTCTACAAACTGTCCTGCAGTTTGGAGGCGAAATTATTATAAAATACAACCGACGGTACCTTTTTTGTGTAAATAAATAAAAAAGTATAACATAAACAACATTGCAAGACGGATCAAAATACAAATTCCGATCCTAGCTGGTCAGCAATTTGTAACACCTTTGTTTTAAATTCCAGCTAAGTACTCTTATGGAAACGATTGCGATCGTACTTAATTACAGTGTAAGTTTTTAAATATGATATGATGCGCATACAAGTAAATTGCCTATGCTTACCTTTCAAAAACAATGTTTTTTAGACATTAATTTATACTCTGTATATTATATGATTGTAATACATAAATTCTATAAAGAGAAGTTACTTGAATGTTTTTTTATAGAGTTCGTCTCATATTTAGTCTGATATTTACAAGTCTATGAGTAAATAATTTCTTTGCCGAGCTACACATTTTTAAAACATAAAAAAAATGTCGGGGTGGTTGAAAGACGAGCTACGCGTAATTATTCGCTACGACTTAATACTACTACTACTTATACTATTTTGATGTAACGTAAAAAAATAAAAACAAAATTTGGTTTTCCGAAAATCACGATAATTTAAGAAAAATAATGTAACTGTATTTTTTACTATACGCGGTATATTAGAACTAGTTGTTTTGGATACTCAGGGTACAGTGACGGCCTCTTGGAGTGAATGCTTGCCTAAAGTTATTCAGAAACTTCAAGAATTCAAGTACGGATAGTTGGCATTTTCAATAGGTAGGTAGAATTTGATTTAAAAAGTCCTATGCCCGTCCGCAGGATGCCAGCTATCTCTGTGCTAAATTTCGTCAAGAAAGGTTCAGCCGTTGAACCGTGAAAAGGTAACATACAGACAGAGGGACAGAGAGAGTTACTTTCGCATTTATAATATAAATATGGAAGTATGGATTAAACATTGGCTTTATAATTTTATATTGACAAACTTACGTTTTTTAGTTAGGGATATTGAATATGTTGCGAAAATAATTTACTTACTTGAATCTATACTGCCATGGAAAGTACGTCCAAAATCATAACGACAATTTCATTTATATATTAAAATACAATTTTCGTTTTGATTGTTGTTTGTACAAAATAAGTGAAATTAGTATTAATTATCCAATTTAAGGAATAATATATTTAATATTATGTTTTGAAATTCGTATATAACTATGCTGTTATTAAAAGTGATCCAAAATTACACACTGGTGGTGTTTTCGTTTTGTGAAAACTGTGAAATTAAGCAAATCTACAAAATTATTACTCTTTTAGAAATTAGTTTTTGTAATAAAAAAGTAATTTAGCATAAAATTAAGTCATCATAGTTGATATGAAATGTGTTTAATAAGTTCAAAAATACAATTTCATGTTATTCACATTTTAAATCGTTAATATATATATTTCATTGTCATTTCTATCTAATATTTTATACATTGACAAAAAAAAACAAAAATCAAAATCAATACAAATTTCGTTTAGTAAAAATGCGATATTACCTCTACTTTTCTTTCGGTTTATACTCGCTCGCTCGGTTTTAGGTTATTCATCATCATCATCATCATCATTTCAGCACACAGCTAGTCCACTGCTGAACATAGGCCTCCCCAATAGATTGCCACAATAGTTCCCAATTTCGAGGATTTTGCCTTAGTTGCCACGCTTGGCAGGCGGGTTGGCAACCGTAGTTTATTTATTCTTGGAATAAGAAGATGCTGCTGCCCATCACCTGATTTTTATAATCCCTAGTCGAATTTTACGACAACCACGGGATGCGATGGGGTGGTAGATTCTCTTAAGCCGCTACCACACGAAGTTTTTGGTTATTTGTTTTTTTTATTATCTGCATATTCTAACGACCACGCAGTACTTCTCTGTCTTCATTTTCGTAACCGTATCGCCGTTATTTAATATTCGCATTAGGTAATATTATTGTATTGTTTGCTTCTATTGTCCACAAAAACGCCCATTTTATTATTAACTGCCACACAAGGCGTGTGGCTTGTATGAAGACTTTAATTAGACTACTACCTTGTTAAATATTATACAAGTATCTTCTTCTGAAAGTTAGTGAAAATTTAATATTTACATTCCATTACATTCGAATGTACATACATATGGTTCAGGTTAATAAGAGCGTGTTAAAAAGGCACCTTTTTTACTAGGCTAAAAGACAATACAAATCGACGAACATTGAGGCTAAGACACACATTTTTCTATATTAAAGATTCAGTTCATGCGTACACTCTAAAACTCATGACCTGACCTGATGATGAAAAGAGCATATTATACTTTGCATCGATCATGTCAGTGTTGTTAGCATTCAACAGTTTAATTATTCACTCAATATCATCAATGCATCAGTCAGTAGCGTGCTACGGACGGGGAGAAATTTTGTCAACGTTCCAGATGCTGATTGCATTAACTACGTTGAATGTAAACAACACCCGGACGATCAGTTTCGGTTGCGTAACGCTTTCGTGTAATGTCATTTAAATAATGTAAATACTATCAAATTTATAGGTATAAGATAAGCAATAATATATATAAAATAGCTATAAATCATTAGCATCAACACCAACGTACATATTATAATGTTAGTCTGTATGAAAAAAGTAGCACCGGTCATTTAAATGTAAGTATGCGTAAAATCTGTTCTTGTATATCAGGAACAGTACGTATGCCAAATTTCTAGTCAAAAGTTATTGTTAGTTTCAGATATATCATGAAATTTTAAGGGAATCTTCAGATTAGTCCAGCGAGTAGTTCTGTGAAGTTTTTTTGTAGAGATAGGATAAGCAAATTTTTTTACATCGTATTTACAAGTAATAAACCGATCTCCCTTCCTATAACTTCAGGACTATAATTATCAGCATTAAAGTTGAAACATTATCTGATGAATGATAAATTAATTTAGTATTTCCGCAATTCCCTTCAATGACCGGTAGCACTCGGCTTCTCACTGAACCAACAAGTCGCAAACAAATATATTCGTACCACGTATAGACTCCAAAGTCTCTCTGCAATGACTTCTTTCGTTTCGTCTTGTAAATAGTAAAATTGGAGAAGCTCATTTTCTGGTCAAATGTTCCGGATGGTCGGCAAAATGACGTTTTCTAACGTATTACTATAATTCGGGAGCTGTTGCTCGCCATTTTCGTCTTGTACAAACGGCGGCGAATAGTTTTAGCACTGACATCAAATTGTTCTGCGAAATGGGCCATAGGTTGAAAACTGTTTTCTTCATACACACGTCTCATGGTTTCCCTTTGCGTGCTAGTTACTTTAGGATGTCGACCACTTCGCCTGTGATCTTGGAGATTGCCTCCTTCGCCTTTTCGTGGAATTCAATCTTGCCATATTGCTTTTCCATTGTTCCAATTACATTGCTCCAATATTTTGCCATCGTAATGTACAACAAGATTTCTGTGAAATATTGAAAATATTGCAGAATACACAATGTAATGTTGTTCAATCGCTGCAGCTATACACATGAGATCTATATTTTTTTATTGAAAAAAACATTATTTTGATACAAATTGAATTATTAGTTGTTAAAACGTTCAGACAATATCAATAACAAATGCAAATGTTCTCTATTACTATTGACAGAATATACTGTCATATAGACGAACTGACAACCCGTTAAACATAAGTGTGACTACTTTTGATTTGAACTATCGATAAATAATAGATTCTTTCAAATTCTTATAATAATTTAGTAAATTGAGTTTTCAAAACTATATTCTTTGAATACCTTGTTTCTTTCCCTTGGCTGATCGTATTGTGTACATAAGGTTCTTAAAAATTAGCTATAACTATTTGTAGGCCAAATTCAGTACACGAAACTAAAATTCTTCAAATATCAACTTATTACACACGGTGAACCTGTTTTTGAAATAATTTCATCTAATTTTTTTGAACCTTATTTGCAAAATGTAACAAATCCCCAATAATTATATATCTCTAAACAGAAGAGTCTATCCATAAAATATGTAGCGACATTTATAAAGCTTAAGAATAGATCACACGTCCAACATAGCTCTATTGAAATTTCTGAGATGATAGGTATATATACAATGTCTAGAGATTACTGGTTGGAGAAGACGTCTCCCGCAGATCATACCACACGATTTAGCAGGTAGCTAACCTTTCCTTAAGGCACAGCATCTGTCAAATTGGTGATGTGATATGAAACATCGCAACCAGCTTCTCCTAACCAATAGAAGCAACGTCATCGGCAGCCATAGCAGGCACAGCATCAGACTTCAGTCGGCACAACGCGTGCTTCCTAGTCTCTCACCAAATGAGGATCATCAACGGCTTTTATTACCATAAGTCTTGACGCACTGCAGATCTAGACATGGTATAGCCAGACTGCACAACCTCAGCAAACAACATCGAAATAGCGCCTCTTTTAATAAAATTGTGTTTATTCGGCTTTTTTACACTGGTCAGGAAAATGTTTGCTGCAAATTGTGGAGTTATTTTTTGGACTGCAACCGGCTTAGATTAAATGTTATAACAAATATCTATCCATTTATGCGGTTTCCGCTGCATCGCTGCTTTACCAAAATCGTTTATCCGACACGAACCTTATGTTCGGCCATTCATGCCTCCGATAGCACCATAGAGGATGGATGTTATCGAGGGTGCTTAAAAAGGTGTTTTGTCTTCATGAAGAATTTCTTGACTCTGTTTTTGTATTCTACTATCTCTTTTATTTTTAATTGTTTAATTAATGGTTAGAAATTTAAGTTTTATCTGGAAGCTTGATAGGAGCTTAAGAGAGAGAGGTTATGACGCCCGCTCTGGATCTTTTTTGATTTAACGCATGTCACTGGCCATACAACGAGGCATTCCCTTTTTTACTATTTTTTTTTTCTTTTCAAGTAATGTCATTATAAATCAGTATGAAATAGTAATAATTTTTATGAATCAAGTATAGTTTATTGAATGATTGTTTATATATTGAGCAATTATTATACAGTGAGCAATATTTTTGTTTCGACTTAGTTTTATACATATATTTATATTTAGATCAAGAACAGGTGGGCCGTTTTTTAATGATGTTGGACTTGCTCCACTCCGAAAAAAATATTATCTATAAGATCGTAAAACATAAAATTCATTTTCTCATACAGCGCCATTTGACAGAAACTAAACACAGACAAAAATGAACATGGCGAATAACACATACATAATTATTTTATGCCAGTAGATGGCGTTGTGTGCATTGCCGTTAAGGAATTTTATTTAAGGTTTTTAATTTTGTACGCATGACAATTCTGTTCATTTGTTTCCACAGAGTACTTTTTAATTTTTGTTTCGCTTCTGTCACGTGTACTGAGTAGCACGCGCTCTTTTTTAATTCTCAGAATTTTTGGATAGAATCACATGCCAATATTAATCTTATCATTTAATATTAAGTAATAACGTTAGGTTTTATTATATAGATTTTTTTAGTACTTAATTTTCAAGCAAACGGTTAAACGTTAAATTAAACCGCAATCGTTACATTAGGCAATTAAAGGGAAGTATAAAGTGTAATTCAAAGCTTCTAATTATGAAGCTGTTTTATTATCACAACAGACTTTTAGGTTAACAGCTAATTAGACGAAATGTGTATCTATAGATTTATTGACGGCAGAGAAAGCGGGTAATTGTGTAATAAACATTAAATTTCCTTAAGAGTAATTACTAAGGTTTTGGTTAAAGGGCATATTTTACTAAACTATAAAATAATTTCAAATTTTTAACCAGCACCGAAAAAATACTTCATAGAAAGAAAATATTTATGAAAAATTTGTAAGGGGTATTTCGATAGAAAAAAGGTCCCGAAACTTACCAAATAAGTTAAAATAAAGTTTTACAAGAAAGGATGGATTTCAATTTGTTTAATTGGAGCCGTGGTAACTCAAGGGCTCGGGAGGCGCTCACTTTAATTTTCATAGTATTCCGGTGGCATTTAAATTTCGCCACCTGCTCGGCGATGGAGAAAAACTTCGTTACAAAAATTCTGACAAATAAAAAAGAGCGCGTGCTACTCAGTACACGTGACAGAAGCGAAACTTATAAATTTATGAAACTAGCTGGCCCGGCAGAAGTTTTCCTGTCCTGCCCGTTCCAGTATGTTACAAAGGGTTTTTATAATAAAACAACGTTAGTACTTAATATTTTATAAATCGAATCACATCAAAAAAAGACCAATGAGATTTTATTAGTGTTTTATCAATATTCACCAATAATTTAAAGTTTACCTTTAACTTATTGGCTTATTCAGTCATGTCCCTGCGACATATATGTATGTATTCAATATATAGTTAGTTTACAATTTCCTCTTCGTTATGGATATCTTTTACAGGATAAAAGGAGATCCGTAATAAATAATTACCAGCGCCATTATTTATTCAAAAAGTAAGCAACGAAGTTTATACCACAGTATAAATATAAAGCAGTATAAAAACTAGGCCCATTTTTTGAGATAAATACCTACTCTCCATTGGATCACTATGGTAGTACTCTATATTTTTTGTAAAAATAAAAAGTTATTTTTAATTAATAATTAAAAACAACTTTCATTTTGGCAAAAAATTTATTTAGCTTCTATGAACATCAAATACTCGAATGAATTAAAAATTTACAAATAAAATTAGGTAAATTCGTTATTATAAATTGCCTTATTTTTAAAAGCACATCAAAAAACTTATACCCGTCAAACTTAAACCGTCTAGAGGACATTAAGTAAAGATATAAAAAAATTATGTCGTGTTGGTTATCAAATGAAATAAAAATAAGGCTTAAATAGAGCATTTCAAAAATATAAGTATATTTTTTGCTGTTGCTCGCGTCTTTGCTTGCGCGTGAACCCGATAATTGTTAACAATTTCTAAAATCACTTCTCAGATGTGAGTAAACATATTTTCTATACAAACCTACCCAAAATACATATATACGAGTAGTAAAAAGGTACGTATTTCATTACGGACTTATGGTACACAAGTTAAATAACCCCAAAACAATTTAAATAAAAAGTTCAGAAACTAACACCCGACTATTCTTTAAACCTCTGAATATCACTATTGAATATCTATTAAATACATTAAAATATATTACGTGTAAGTTGTTTATGTAATAGACGATTTCAGATGAGAATTTTTAATTTCATACTTAGTTTTTTGTATCAATACTTATATTATTAAGTTATGCTGGTGCTAATAGCGATGTATCACGATCACGGACTGTCCATGTCAAGCAACATAGATAAACGCAAATCTTAACCACACGTCTCGAGGCGGCAATCGCGACTGATAGCACTGCGACTTCAGCTTAGATTATTGTTGTGGCGTGCATCTGTGTGAGTGTGTTCGTTTCGAATGTTTTTATGTAGTTTCCTTACTGCTTTATATTTAAACTGTGGTTATACGCACTTCCCGTGTAGCGGAGAAATTCTATGAAAACGCTAACTATAGAAAGTGCTTTAATTGCCGATAACTGATTTCCAGGCTTTTCCGGAAAGCCGGAAGGAAAGTTACAAACTGTTTCAAATAATTTCGTAAAAGTACCGTACGTAATCGTAAAAAAACAATCTGCTTATCTGCTTCTTCTCCTTCTTCACCAGCCTTTGGAAGTCCACTGCTGGGCTTCCCTAGGAAGCGCCAGCAGTTATGCTCGTTTACGTTAGGCATGCATTACGTGGAAGATTTGCCCATACTCAGGGCGCCGGGTACGCAGGTTAAGAAGAGCAGTCCAATCATTAATCAGTCCGATTTGGGTTCAATAAATTTGATGGATTTTCGATTGGATGGATTGATCGATCGCCAGCGCCTAGTTTGTTATCAATTACTGACAACCTGTGCTTTCTGACAATCCAGATGTATGGAGAAAAGGTTGTATTATCAAAAGAAAGAAGTAAGTAATTGATTTGCATATTCTGACAATATCTCGAATAGTATAATATCTATGATACATGACACAATACGCAAAGATAAAGAAGTTTCGTTTCCTGTGGAATTATTGAAAGAAAAGTATGTATGTACAGTAACGTAAAGCTTTAGGGTTACAAAGGCCGCAGTTCGATTCTTTATGGTTCAGAAGAAAAAAATTGACACTAATTAGATGAAACGGCAATTTGTACCAAGGAATTTTATAAATAAAGAAATTTACCCATAGCAAATTTTAACATTTGTCGTAAAAAAAGTTTATCGATGCGACAAATTTCAAGCCTAGTTTTTATAGAATTAGATCTATCTTGACAATTAGCTTATGATTTCTACCATAAACCTTAGGTAGGTTGCCAAGGTGAAATCAGAGATCAACAATTTTGAATTTGAGAAATTTGAATAAAACGATAGAGCCTACAAAAGAGACTTTTTAAAAAAGGTAAATAATTCATGTAATAAACTATAAGCAATTTGGTTCCTTTTTTTTGTTTACCAGTCTTTCAAGAAGTAACAGAAGTCCACAAGTGGACAAAGGGCTTTCCTAGAAAGTGCAAAAGCTGGCACACTTTTCGAAGAAGTTTTACAATCACTACCGAGGGGTTTGCTGGGCGTAATAACGATACCTTCGCACAGGTGTAAGGGGAAGAATATACCAGGTTTTTGTTCGAATGTCAAGCTCACTAGTAAATAGACCACCCTGCTAACTGACAAATAAAAAAAAGGCTCTGACGACCGACAGATGGAAAATAAAAACATTCGAATTAGCCGCATAAACATGTTAAGTGAAATTATTTTTTTCTATTTATTCTTTAATGCACTTGCCTATAAATATTTAAATCTATATTTTCAAATCAGAAACAAACTCACCGCACAAGGCCGTCTGCTGTCTGACTGACGCGCACGTTGTTGATGATCCAGTTGTCGATGCCGTCGTCGGTGAGCCAGTACTGCATCGTTTGGAGCAGCGACAGCGCCTTGTTCACGTACGATGGGCCGTGACCAGATTCGCTAGATGTCAAATAAACATAAGCAAGACGTTAGAAATTACTACATTAGTGCTATTAATACTTGTAAGTAAATATACTACTATGTAGTAAGTAAGTACTGAGAAACTACTATTATATGGCAATTGGTAACATATAAACGAAGCATAAATTTGTGAGCCGTGCTAGATGAAGTCTGCCTTTACAAGCGCATTTTGGTGAACTAAACCTTTATCAGGCCCCATTAGAACAGAGATTAAAAATATTTTTAAATATGATGTCATCCATATTTTTGCTTGTAGATTAGAAAATAATAAAATTATTACCACAAGAAGGTGGTTGTGTATGACCTATGCCTATACGAGTAGTTGTATAGCGATATATATTTGTTTCCATTATACCTATATATTTAAAGGAAACTGCATAGATACTGCCTGGTATTTTGAACCATCTACAGATTTATAACGCTTACGCTGGATTGAAGTTTACTTGTGCGATTTATATTGCAAAATAGTGGTGGTGAACTATTTACTAGAGTAGAATAATTTTTAGTTGTTCTATTTTTTAAATAGTACCAAACGAATGTTGTTTCTTTATATTGTAGGAGAATTTGTTAAAGAATTTTTAGGTAACGTACTATCTCACTTTTATTTCATAAATTATTGCAGTTGCTGGTTATAAATAAAATGTAGATGTAATGATACAGTACCGATATCTTATCACCCCCAGTCAGGCACAGGGCATGAATATGCACATACTATGAATAAAGATTTTTCACAGAGTGAAATGTTTAGAAAAAAAGTTAAAAGCTTACAACCAAAAGTTTACACATTGGTAAAAAAAATGTAAGGGTCTCACACACGCAACTATTTACCTAATAAAACGTACTATCACATACATTTACATTATTATTGTTTTGCGCAATGCAAGAAGTTTTCTTTTTATCTTCGCAAGAAAGTTACAAGACTAGCAAACCGTCCATCTGGTGGTTAATATTTGTTATTAAAAATGTCTTAGGTTTTTTATAATAGTTTTCCTTTGAGTGGAAGTATCTGCCACAATGTGTCACTACGCCCCGGGTTGGCTGGCAGAAAATGCTAATAGGCATTAAGTCGGCCAACTGTATCCTTTTAAGATAAACAATTTAGCTTAAATAAATAAATGCAATATCTGCCCATAACAAGTGTTGTCACCCAGAAATTTGTGTGGCACAAAACTACGACGTCAGTTCTTGCGTCTCATGTGGCCATTAATTACACTAGCTCTGTGCTCTTCAGATCAAAGCAATGAGCATACTACTTCGCGGTATAATAACTGACTCTGCGGTGGTACTACCTACCTAAACGGAACCTGCATAGGAATTCTCCCACCAGAAACTAAAACAAGAACATAATCTCACTAATTATTTAAAATGAACGACAAAAACCTTGTCAGTACCTCACGACTCTCCACAGTATTCAGTTCGAATTTTTTCAACGTATTTTGGAGATTAATTATGAATGGGGTGAATTAAATAATTTATTAACATATAAATAATTCCAAACCACTAAGTAGCTGTAAGATAATTATTCAGATTTGGTGGCCTGTCAAAACTGACATCCGGCGTCATATTAACAGCACTATATTCAAAATAAGAGCGAAAGAAGTCCTGGTATATAGTTCCGTGACAAGTAACCACATTTTAACGAAAAGTGGACAATATTAGGTAGTAATATCGATAACTTTTACTCAATAAAGTGCGATTTATAATTGTCGGTGGTAAAGTTCCTATGTAGGAATCAATCTGGGTGGTTACCACCGGAGTGCCAGTTATTCAGAACTCTGACTCGTTCTACTGTTGAAGCAGTAGTGTGCCAACGTCACTGTATCGGTTTGAAGAACACGAAGATGTCTCAGGGTGACGGGCGCAGTGTGGTGCCACATGCAAATGTTATGGTTGACACAGCATTTGTTATGAGCAGATGTTGAACATACCACCAGGAGAACAATTGCCCGTCTCGTCACATTCTTCCATAAAAATTTACTTACTTGTAAAAGACGTTAAGCGTAAAATCCTGGCTCATGTCAAGGAAGGTATCTGTTGTGGTACGAGTTCCGGCAGCGTCCACGAGGTACACCAACGCGCACTGCTCCGCCGTGAAAGAGACTCCCTTGTACCACATCTTCGCATACCTTTTCCAATAAATATCGATTAGAACAACCCAGTGATTATAATAATGACGATAATAGTATTTGGAAACTGTTACTTATAATTGTGCTGCAGTTTCTAAAATTACTGTGCATTTTGCCAAATAGCCGAGGAACCTCTTATAGGTTCATCATCATCATCATCATTTCAGCGTATCATAGTCCACTGTTGAACATAGGCTTTCCCCATAGATTGCAACCAAACACGGTTCTGAGCCACCTGCATCTATTGACTTCCCACAAAACCGTGCAGGTCGTCGCTCCATCTAGTGCGGAGTTGGTTGTCGGTTCTACGAGCTATATGGCCGGTCCATTGCCACTTCAGCCTGCTAATCCTTAGGGCTATGTCGGTTACTCTAGTTCATTGTATAACTTAACTAAACCCTGTGTATAGCCCTTTCATAGCTCGCTGAGTGACTCTGAGCTTCCTCATGCGGCCTGCAGTGAAGGACCACGTCTCGATTCCGTATGTGATCAATCCAAATGTCGACGGCAAATCGAAGGTGAGTAATGTATTCGCCATTGATGTTGATATCGTATCCTTTCCAGTCCAGTAGCTTGAAGACATCTTCCAATGCTGCGGCGAAGAGTTTCGGGGATATTACATCGCCCTGTCTTACACCTTTCTGCAATTGGATCGGTTTGGTACTCTGGTTCTGTACTCGAATAGCCATCGTAGCATTGGTATACAAGAACTGTAACATATCAATATACCGACAGACAATTCGGGGCAAATTACTATGGAATCGAAGGCTATCTCATAGTCCACATACGCCAGTAATATCAGGACTTTGTACTCATCGGTCTTTTGTACAATCTGACGTAGGGTATGTATGTAGTCCATAATAATAAAGCCTAAAACTAAAGGAATCCAGCTTGTTCGGGAGGCCGGAAGTTGGCAAGTCTGCTTCGTAATGACTCTCGAAAACGGCACGTAGACGCGGCTCAGAAGCGATATCGGTCTATAGTTATTCAAGAGGGCGTTATCGCCTTTCTTCAAGAGCAGGACTAAAATGCTTCTACTCCACGCTACCGGAGTAACCCTGCCCCGGATGACGGAATTAAAGAACTTCTGAAGGACTACTAGTACCGAATTTTCACCCGCTTTCAGAAGCTCCGCTGTGATTCCATCCTCAGTGCTTTCCCATTTTTCTAATCTTGCTTCAATGACGTCCTGGATATCATCGGAACAATCTCGGACGAAATTTGCTCTTGGGTCCACTTCCACTCACACTAGTGTGAGACTCCAACGACGCTGTGTACAGCTGGTGTCCATAAAATCTCTCGATCTCACTCAAAATCTCTGATTCAGCGGAAATGACACCATTGATCTCAGTCCTCGACTTAGTCACTTGGCTCTTTCCGGCAGAAAGATCCCTGGACCTTGGAGCCTTGGTTTCACTCTATCGCTTCCCCAATACGAGCTGCATTGAAGTTGCATAGGTCTCGCCGCATACATTTGGAGATCTGTTCAGTTGCCGATATGATAACGCATGAGTTGGGGACTGCAACCTCATTTCCCGCATAGTCTCTCATGAGATTGAGAGTGTAGTCGGAGAGTTTCTGAATCTTTTTTGTGCGGTGTCTTGCAAAACTTTGAACCTACCGCATGGACAGTTTCCACGAGTCTCTCGTTCATGTCGTTCACTAACGCAATCATCTAGGTCCAATAGCTGTCGTTCGGTCGTCATGATGAAGTCGATCTCATTTTCGAATACTGTTTGGTTACTTCTTAAGTATAAGGTACGCAACCCTAGTCGACCGTAGTCAAACATTCGCCGACGACATAGTCCTGGTCTTCTTTGGTCATTTAATCAAAGACATACAACTTTCCGCAAACTCCACTTTAGAGATGGTAATAAACTGGGAAAATCATAATATGCTAAATTTTGCACCCCGCAAAACTATGATAGTGACAAAGAAGCTTAAATATGAACTCTCCAAACTCTTTATGTCTGGAAACAAAATAAAGTTAATAAAATAAGGAAAGCTACTAGGTCTAATAATAGAAAGAAAACTCACATTTAAATCGCATGTAGCTGCCATTGGCAAAAAAGCAGCGGACATTTACAAAGAACTAGCATGCGCTGCGAAGGTGACCTGGGGTATGAATGGAGAGATCACAAGAATAATCTACGTAGCTAGTAATAGAGCCAACTGCTTTAGGAGCGTGGTCCCAGGCAACGAACTTACAGATGATCAAAGATCAACTGAATACATTGCAAAAGGGATTCGCACAGAAGATCTGCAAGATCTGTACTCAACACTCATGATAACAGAGTACGGACTCCTAGAAAACACTAGTCCAGAAACTATAGAAGCCCACACAATTACAGACCCTCGAATATACACCGATGGTAGCAAGTTATTGGGCAAGGTAGGGGCAGCACTAACCTGTTAATGAATAATAAAATGCTACAAATCGCGTTACGATCTCGCCAGGTATTGCAGCTCTCCTAAACTTTCAAAACCAGCATGAAACGCCGAACTTTTGAAATGTTGACTTAGAATTGGATTACAAGCGCTGCCAATTGGTGCGATCACGTAACAAAACGATCGCACTTGTACCAGCAGGCGCAGACGAGGCTCAGTTCGTCCATTCATGCATAGTGCTCGCTAGACTGGTAGAGCTGGGAGGAATGCCCGGACAAAAAGTCATTAATAGCTGCGAATACACCGAAACGGCGACACTCAGCGGCTCCAAGCGGTTACAACAAAAAATAACAGAAGTAAGTACTGTGGCCAAGCAGAAAAAGGCCGAATCTCAAGAGCACAAACAATCCAGAAACCGTATCGCAGCATTTATATCTGCGTTAACAAAAAAGAAAACCGGTATCTCAAGAGCAGAAAAAGAAAAAATAACGGCTGTCAAATTTCACACAGCAATCACCTAAAGGCCAACCTCAAAACCCCTAGTCAACAGAACAAAAGTCGACATGGGCCAAGTCAATCCACAAATATTCAAGCAGACAACCAGGCCCATGGACCACATAATCAATGCTTTCCTTGAATTTGAAGCAATTACAAAAGCAACGCAGAAGGTTAACTTAATGACCTGCAAAAACATCACTCAACATGCCTTCTAGGAAGAGAAGGTATACTAAGGGTGAGACTTGAGGAAGAAGAATCTACTCTATATGACAAAAATACTTCCCAAGTCCTTGCAGGGAGAGAAATGATCCTACATATGGCGGCTTGTAACATGACATGTGGTTTTGTGGCGCTACTCGAGGAAGAAACAAACATATATGGAAAACCTAAATGCAATGCTACTCCAAGTGACCCTATAGTGGTGACTGCTCGATGCACAAAAATAATGTTAAACGATAGGATTTTTAGAATGGCTTATCTCAAGAAATCCTGACGGGATTGCTGACTTTGAGGACTGGAAGGTGCCGAATATCACACGGATAAACGGTGTTCCGGGTTGCGGCAAAACCACTTGGGTAGTAGGCCATTTCAACGAAGAAAGTGACATAATAATAACAACAACTACTGAAGCAGTAAAAGATCTCAGGGGAATGCTTGCAAACCGTATAAGTGCCGACGCTAGAGCAAAGGTCTGAGAATGTCCTCAATTTTGCTTAATGGACTAAAAGGAACGACCGCCCCTCAAATTGTGCCGCCCTAGACCTGGGAAACGTGGGCCTTTCCTTAAATCCACGCATGGCGTTGTGATGTTAAGTCAAAAAGTATCAATACTAACTTGTTGTTCCCCTGCTGATGATGGGCCTGAATCTCCACGCGAGATCGGTAGTTGTAAACTCGCCCATTGGGGTGTATGAGCGCGGCAGCTGCCCCCGACTGCGACAGCGCCAGCACGATGTTGTACTTAGCGTTCGTAACTCGCACCGCGCCGTCTACTGTCATGTCCACTCTACGAGACAAAGGGCGGCCTTATATATATATATATATATATATATATATATATATATATATATATATATATATATATAAATAAATGTAGGCCGTTATGTATGTATATATATATATGTAACAAAACTGATAACTGCCAAAAAGTAAGGAATATGCTGGGTATCATCCATCATTAACAAATAAGACTTTACATACATGTTGTGAGCAAGCAGCCCATGATTAAGCTTTTGTAGGCTTCGATTTTCTTTGGCTATGTATACAGCAAGAAACGACGAGACGACGTCAAGTGTATTGAAATCAAAATGTATTTATTTTTCTTGGATTACATAAACAAGATTAATATTAAGTTATAAAAAATACTAGTTAAATGTACCGTTTCCGCTAAGGCGTTATTAAATTTTATTGCTCAACACATTAATATTAAGACTTTTTTTCTCCTGTATTGTGGGTATGTTGTACAGACATACATTTCACATGCACAACACAAACAGACCCGAAAACCAACAATTGTGTTTTTGCACAAATGTTTACTCCTGCTGGGATTCGAACCCAGGTCTCTCGGCGGAGAAGTCAGGTCCTCTAACCACTTGGACACGCGGTCGTCAAAATTACTTGTTTAAGTATTATAGTAGTAACAGATTAAAACATATACTCCTTCAATATAACTTTTAAAATTGTCATAATCTAAACTATATAAGATAATATAATATTAATTCTACAAAGCAAAGGAATGAAAATAAATGTAGATAAGACGAAAGTAATGGTTTTTAAAAGAGAAGAAAGTATGTCGGATTGCAAAGTTCTGATTGAAGGAGGAAAAGTGGAACAAGTGAAAGAGTTTGTGTACCTGGTTTCTAAGTTTACGAGAGACGGAAAGTATGACTGTAAAATTGAGAGAAGAGTATTGGCACGAAATCAAGTGAATGGGGCTCTGCATAACTTTATGAGTAGCCAGAACGTATCTAAAAAGCACGAAGGCTGTACAAAAGGGGGTTCTGGTCCCCACACATATGTATGGTAGTGAATGCTGGGACTGGCAGAAGAAGCATGAAAGTAAGAGTTACGCTGTGGAAAAAAAGAAGTTTGTGAAGTATAGCTGGAGTAACTATGATTAACAAAGTGAGAAACAGCGTGATAAGGACGAGACGAGAATGACGAAACAGACTTGTGAGGCAAGTGGGAATAGAAAAGCCGTTAAGGGTCGACCTAGGCGTACGTATCAAAATCAGATCGGTGAACTTTTGAGGAAAGGTTACGTAAAAAGTACCAGCAACCGACGAGCGTGTGTGAAAACGCTAATAAAAGTAGAAGAAGCTAAAGATGTGTGTCGAATAATAGCAGGATCGCAGCAAGTGGAAATATGTGGTCTCTGTCTATCCCAATGGGAAAGAGGCGTGTCAGTACGTATGTATGAATATTACGACAAATCGAAGGATACATCACCCGTATTCACCATTGATGGTTATGCCGTATCCTTTCCAGTTCCGCCCGCTTTCAGATCTTCCGCTTTGATTCCAACCTCACCCGGCGCTTTGCTATTCTGAAGCTGTTTGAGAGCGATACTAATTTCCCTCAGACTGACGTCGGGGATAACATCGGAATAGTATTGGATGAGATTTGCTCTTGGGTAGAGTTATTCACACTAATGCGTGGCTCCAACGATGATGTGTACAGCTGTGCATAAAATTTCTCGATCTCACTTAAAATTTCTGGACCAGCGGAAATGACGCCACCCCCTTTGGTCCTCAACTTAGTCAGTTGCCTCTTTTCTGGCAGACAGATCCCTGGCAAAGACCTTCTAGCCTTGGTTTCGCTCTATGGCTTCCTCAATACGAGCTGCATTACAGTTGTGTAGGTTTTGCCGCATACATTCTGAGATCAGTCTGTTCAGTTATAATATGCTGACGCATCAGTTAAGGACTGCAGCCTTCATGAGATTGAGAGTGTAGTCGGAGAGTTTCTGGATATTTTTTGTGCGTTGAGTCTTTTCCCCATCGCATGGACAGTTTCCACGAGCCTCTCGTTCATGATGTCCACTGTAATGTCGAGCTGGAAGCTTTTAGGGTTTTTAAGGGCACCTCTCCAGCTTTACGTTCAGGATCAATGTGCCTCTTACCATTCGATGATCACTGCCGGTTTTCACACTAGCGATCACAGAGACATCATTGAACAGCTGTCGTTCGGTCCTCATGATGAAGTCGATCTCATTTTCGGTGGAACCGTCCGGGCACATCTAGGTCCACTTTCTGTGTAGCCGCTTTTGCCGCTTTCGCCTCCTCTCCATAAAGATGTCATCTGGACCATCGCCTTTCTTCGTGCCTAGTCTTGCGTTAAGTCTCCCATCAACACCCTGTATTAAGTTTTGGAGGAATGTATGGCTCTTGATATGTCCTCATACATTTCCTCCACCTAATTATCAGGATGTGCCGAGGTAGGTGCATATGCCTGTATGACCTTCAGCGAATACCGTTTGGTTATTCTGAGTATAAGGTACTCTAGTCGACAGACTCCCGCTCTTGACAACGTTGGTAATGAGAGACTTATGGAAGTTAAACCCGACACCTCCTTGGACCACCCGGTGGTAGAACAAGTAACCGGATTCAAGGATTATGGGTCTTTCTCAAATGTGAATATATAATATAAACTAATATATAAGCAAACTTATAAATAGGTCCTTACCTTATAAGTTTGCTGTGAATCAAACTTGAGAGTAGCAAAATCATCAATTAAGAAAGTACGTTATACTTTCTTTTAACATTTAAGTAACACTTTCTTGTAACTTTTATAGTGAAACCTTATCAATATATGAGATAATAAAAATAAATTGATAAAATTTTTAATCGTGTCAAGATTTAACGTCACGTAGTCGAGAAATCCAAGTGTCATTATATAAAAACTTTCATCCAGATAGTTACTTACTTGACCCGGTCTCTCAGTCTTAGGCAAACCGTACCGTGCGGAGTCACTGAGGCGTTATAACGAGCGCCGCCAACCACATCCGTCACCTGTGTGTAGAATTGAAAACAGGGATCATAAAACAGGTGAATACTAAACTAAAAATGTGTTGAATTAAAAATACGCCTGCTGGCGTCTTCACATAACTGCTTGACAGGAGAGTAACCGGCATTGTGATGGTACCCCCTTGAGAATTTCTTGCACAGGAATCGTACTTATTTTACACGCTTTACATTAGCTTCACTTGCATGTTTGTATGTTTGTAACCGACTCCTTAGGGCTCCATTTTCTCCTACTTTGAACGATCCGATTTAATTAAAATTTTGCACACCTGTCAAATACCGATGCAGTGCAATAATTCGACTAAAAAATAAAAAATTATAGTTTGAGAAAACTCAAAAAACACGCTTTTATAGAAGATCCAACTAAATTACTCAATAGATTGCGCTAATATATTCCTGTTATAGAGGGCATCGTCTTAAATTAGTTTGTAACAAAATAAATAATAGATTAAAAAAACACGCTTTTATAAATAAACCAATCTAAAAATTTACTGGTGGTAGGATTCCTATGCAGGAATCCATCTAGGTAGGTACCACCCCAGGGCCAGTTATTCTGCCGTGAAGCAGTAGTGTGCAAGCATTACTGTGTTTCGGTTTGAAGGGCACTGTGAGCTAGCGTAATCACTGGGCATATGAGACTTAAGAACTGATGTCTCAGGGTGAAGGACGCAGTGTGGTGTCACACAGTAATTTCCTGGGTGACACAGCATTTTTTATGGGCAGACTTTGCACTTACCATGAGGTGAACGTTTTGCTCATTCCGTCACTTTTATGAAATAAAAAAAATAGTTTGAAAAAACTAAAAAACACGCTTTATATGAAAAACCAAACTAAAAAATAGAAATTAAATTTTAATAAATTTGAATTAAGAATAGTGTAAAAAATTCTAAAATAATAAATGAATAATAGTGTAAATAAGAAAAAAATGTTTTATTTTAAAAAAAGCGTGGGGTTCTTTTTAAGATATCATCGAACTGATAATCCTTCCTCTCATATCTGTCAATGAATTATAACTATTGTCACCATGCACCCAACGCTTTTTTTAAAATAAAACATTTTTTTTTCTTATTTACACTGTTATTCATTTATATTTATTAGAATTTTTTACACTATTCTTAATTCAAATTTATTAAAATTTTTCTATTTTTTAGTTTGGTTTTTATATAAAGCGTGTTTTTTAGTTTTTTCAAACTATTATTTATTTTTAGCATCTTATTAACCTACAGTCCTAGATTTTACTAATTGAAATTATAGAGAAAAATATGTTCTTAGAGATATTTAAATATCGCTACTTAAACTACACTGTCCGTTTGTTTCTTTGATTCTGGTAACACGCGATTACTACTGATCTGATATGGACGCATTTCATTGTTTAATATATAATCATACTTGTTATTATGTATTTTACATAATTGCTTTTTGGATAAATTAATCTGTTGAATAGATTATTGGTTAGCAACCAATCAAATTACTCTAACTTACCATACTACATTTAAGGTAGACGACCACAATCTCACCGAACAGTAAAAATTATTCTTGTCCATACATATATAATAATATAATATACTTATTTTTATTTTATTTATTTTATTTAACAAAACCAACAGCGTAATATATGGTTACATAAAACAATTGAAATTAACAGTAAGGCCAATTAAAGGTTTCTATTTATACATATCCTATTATACTTATAAAATTATATACTATTATTATTACTCAATATCAAGCAACCAGATACATCACATAAACATTATTTTTAAAATACAATAACAGTACATTCATAGTCATTACAAATTGTATAGTAAATACTATAGTTTAAGATCAATCCATACTTACCCTAGTGATATAAATGCACGTGATTTTTTAAATTGTTGTAGTTTCTGAGAAATAAATAAATACATACAATATTATAAAAATAATACATAAATATACATAAATATAGAATAGAATAGAATAGAATAAATTTTTATTCAATATAGATTATTTACATAATACTTATTGAAAGTCATTTTTTTTCTTTTTTTAAACTACACTGGTTCGCAAAAATGCCTCTGTCCTGGGAAGAACCAGTAAGAAACCCAGCGGACTTTTTTTTTTAGTCATTTTTAAAATAATGTACAATAACAGCAGTATTATAAAGATGTAGAAATGCCTTGGCGGCGATCACCTCATTCCCAGGGGTTATCATCATCTATGTATTCTTTAATATTATAATAACCCTTTTTATGAAGTCTTTGTTTAATATAAAATTTAAACTTTTTGATTGAAAGACTTTTAGCACTTTCTGGGATTTTGTTGTAAAAACGTATACATTGCCCCATAAAAGAGTTACTGACTCTGTGAAGTCGGGTAACTGGCATAATTAATTTGTGCTTGTTCCTGGTATTCACATTATGAACATCACTTTTTTTAGTGAACTGGTTTATGTTCTTGTGCACATACAAAACGTTTTCAAATATATATTGAGAGGCCAAGGTTAAGATATTAATTTCTTTAAATTTATCCCTAAGAGACACTTTAGAGCCAAGATTATAAATAGCTGTTACGGCCCTCTTTTGCAAAACAAAAATCACTTCAACATCAGTTGCATTTCCCCATAGCAAAATACCATAAGACATTATGCTATGAAAATAACTAAAATAAACCAATCTAGCAGTTTCAACGTTAGTCAAATTCCTAATTTTTTTTACAGCATAAGCTGCAGAGCTAAGTCTACTTGCTAGTTTAGATATATGGGGGCTCCATTGAAGTTTTGCGTCAAGAGTTATTCCAAGAAAGACAGCATATATATATATATATATATATATATATATATATATATATATATATATATATATATATATATATATATATATATATATATATGTGTGTGTGTGTGTGTGTATGTATATATACACACAATATTATAACATGGAAAAAACATGTAAGCACATTCTCTATTTTAATGATTTTCTTTGGTATTATTTATAAATAAATAATGCTTCACTTAGAACTGTCTACAGAGAGAATAACTTTATAAATTTGTGCTTTAAATTGATTTTTTGGAAGACCAAAGATGTCAATATTTTTAAAGAAAGTGTTATATGTGTGCGCAAGACGTGTTGTGGTGCTATTGCGTGCGTAGTTTGTACCGTGCTTTTTTTTTATGGTCACTGTTAGCCCGAAGGCTTTTACAGCTTCGCCGGATTGAAAGGTGGCATAGCGCTGAGGGCGCTTAGCCGAAACCTTTATTTATGGATGACTGGCGCAAGGGCCCCCAAGAGGGGACCTCGGCTTGGACCGTCATCCTGTTCGCGTGAGTAACCGACTCGAGGGTGCCCAAGGGGGCCGGCCTCGGCTCGGTCAGTTACTGCAATCGGGAAGGCAATATTACTACTACTATTATTACTATTATCATGACTATTATTAGATAAGTTTACCACCAATTCGGAATGCGTTTCCGCTGGAGAAGAAATGGCGCAAAAAACTCCAGCGACGCTTCTGTTTATGATACTACTGCTAGGGGAGAACCGACCTGAGATGCGGCGGTATCGCGAATAACTTTGTCTGATACGCCCTCGCCGACGGCGGGGGCGGTATGATGGTGATGTTGTGTGTTTGCGTAGTGATGAGTAGAGCGTTTGGGCCCTAGTGGTCGCGTCGTCAGGGTCCTCGAGGACGTGCCTCGGTCTCCTTGTTCCGCGGGTCGAGTTTTGGTGTATCGCGAGGGGGTTGTATGTGGCGGCACTTACAACCAGTGGGTCGGGGTGCGTGGCAGCAGAGTCGAAGTATCGGCGAGAGGCCAACTTTAGATATTGGGCTATGGTAGGAAGCCCTAAATCGATAAGATGATGATAATGAAGGTTAGCATTACGCACGAACCACGGTGCTCCCGTGGCTTTACGCATGAATCGATTTTGTATTACCTGAAGTCGGTGAATTTGACGCGGGGAGGCATGCGCAAATACGGGGCTTGCGTATGTCATAATTGGCCGAATACAGGCTTTGTAAAGTGTAATTTTATTACGTAGGGACATTTTGCTATTTTTATTTAGTAACGGATGTAATCGGCCAAGGACGAACGCCGCTCGGTTTCTTACTCGGTTAATATGTGGACCGGAGCTGAGTCTCTAGTCTAATAGGACGCCTAAGTATTTGACTGTCTTTTCCCAGGGGATTGGACGATCGAATAACTCTATGGTGGGGAGGCGCGGCGTTAAGCGCCGCGAGAAGTACATGGCTGCACTTTTGATGGGGTTGACCTCGATCCTCCATTTCCGAAACCAGTTCCCGAGGGTTCGGGCTGCGGATTGGAGGCGTTTAGAGATAGTGTCTGGATTACGCCCAGACACATAGAGGCAGGTATCGTCTGCGAAGAGGGCGAGTTCGACGCCGCTGGTGTTCGGTATGTCGTTCGTGAAAAGGGTGTAGAGCACGGGACCTAGGACTGAGCCTTGTGGTACGCCGGCTAGGATGGGATGTGGTTCGGATCGCACCCCCTCGACGCGGTAGCGGAAGGTTCGACTGCGTAAGAAATCTCGTATGATGAGTACGAGGCGATCTGGCACACCGAGTCCGTATAACTTGTATACGAGCCCGTTGTGCCAGACCTTGTCGAACGCTTTCGCCACGTCGAAGAAGAGCGCTCAAGTATGAAGCCCGCGTATGAAGCGGGATTGAATGTGCTCCGTTATGCGGTGCACCTGCTGGGTACATGAGTGTTTGGCTCGGAATCCAATCGTATATCTTGCCTAGAGCCTTGAGAAGGCTTATAGGCCGATATGCGGTGGGATCGGACGGGAAAAAAAATGATGAAAAAATGTTGTACCGTGCTTGGGGACGTATAACAAAGGTGTGTGTCTGGTGCGGCGTTTTGGTGTGGAGTATTCCATTTTGGCAACAAGCTCTGTACAATCAATACAACTATTCACAATGTCGTACAGAAGACACATATCCATTAATGTACGCCTCTCTTCGAGCGTCACAAGACCGTTATCGTGGCATGATTCAATGTAAGACGTGAAAGGTTTGTGGAAACGATAATTAATATGATCTATTAAGATTTTTTGGAGTCGCTCAAGTCGATTCTTTACACGGCAGATAGAGGAGATGGATATGGATACAGGAGACCATACCGGACTTACATACTCTAACGTACTACGAACGTACGCGTAGTATACCGATTTTATTGCCAATATATTTTGAAAGGGTCTACACGCCCGCATGACGAATCCTAAATTTTTGTATGCCTTTTCCGTAACATAGCTGATGTGATCAGCTAATAGTAATTTATTATCTAACAATATACCTAAATCAGGTACAGTAGTTGTTTTCGTTATTGGGACGTCATTCAGTTTATACACATGTATGATCGGAAACGTTTTTCTAGTGTAAGTGATGTGTTGATATTTATTAATGTTTACAGTAATCCTATTATTATCATAATACATTATACTACTTATACTAATGTTATAGATGAGAAAGTAACTCGTCTCTGTCCCTATGTCTGTTTGTTACCTTTTCACGGTTCAACCGATTCATTGATTATTTATTTATTTAATGATCTACCGACATTTGTTTACACTAGTACTATGTAAAGTACACCTTAATAAGCTTAGGGCAAGCCGAGCAGTAAACAACTCAGATAAGTGGAACAGCATACACGGCGACTAGACTTAATAGAGGCTGTTAATTGATATTTCATGGCTTCGAGAACAGGAATCACAACAATTTCGATGTATAAAAAGAGTCGGGTGCTTTCTACATTCTTATAATAACTTGACCATTACAAATACAACAATAAATTCAGAACATTCAATAAAACATTCAGCACGTGGGGTGCTTTCTTAAATACACTCATTGACGAGTTGGAAGGTTAAGTGATACTCCAACTGCTCCATGATTTACATTCCTTTATTCCTTAAAACTACAGCTATATTTATATCACACGGAACGTAACAATCAGTACGTTCCTATACTATCAATAATTATTGCTTATTAAGCTAATATGTGTTATTATTCATAATAAAAAATATGAATGTCTATATTGCACTACTTGCTAATACTACAGGTATTATTAAGCAAGTAGTACATACTAAAATTACTTCAAATTATCTCACATAAACTTGATTTAATGAAAAGTATCCTTTCAGTTCATTAATACGTATTTACAAATATACTAATAAGTATCAACATCATAAATAACTCAAAGAGCTTTCTAATAATTGCATTAAATTGACTTTCATCCTTACATCGGCAAAAGCTATTAAATACGGGCTATGTCTAGCAGTTCTAGCGCGTCCGTATTATTTCCGAAGCGCGATCCATTTAGATAAGCTAATTAAACGCAGCCAGTTTCAGAATGGAACTCAGTTCTATCATTCATCAACACTTACCAATTATATATATATTTTATATTATTATTGAATACAACAAAAAAATAAGTGTTGAGCTCCCTCGGCCGAGCCGACCAGAGTGCATCAATTGATATTCCACGTTGTATTAAAAAAGCCGTTAATTCCATTTGATCAGTATAATACAACGCCAACCAAAGTTTCATTTTGTCTGGCGAACAAAATTACTAAGTTGGACGTATAACATGTTTCTTGAGCTTCTCATGTGGTGCGACATAGATGTCCGTACATCCCTTACATACATACATGTCGCTACACAAAAGAATCAATATTAAAATCGGTTCATAAAAAAGGAACTATGCCCGACGTACAAAAAAAAAATTTAAACTAGAAATGAGAACGTTTTCGATGTCGCGACGTCTGCCCAAAGACAGCTAAGTAGTTTCTGTCGACGAATGACAGTATTATCCTTTATCTCCTATTCGTTAAAGAGTGCTGTGGCTTTTATCATCAGCTCAGCAGCATGAAATGACTCCCAGACGCAAATACCTGAATAAGTTATGAAAATTTAACAAACACACTGTATGTGACACACCTATAATTTCTATTTTACTGAAATTCCATCATCAGATCCCGATTTGGTGAAAATGAGACTATCACCTCAGGAGTACCCTTTCAAACAATTTTTTTTACATTGTTCCACAATTGACGGAAATATCAGTGAAGGAACATAAAAAAAATACATACAGACGAACATAGAAAATCCTAGTTAATTTAAATTGCCATCATATCATATCACAACGAAATGGAACTTTAATACTATAAAGGAATATTTTATGTTCAAAATTTATCGTTAACCATTATGGCATTTGCGTTAGAGTTTTTAGAAGGGTCAAGTGCCACTTCACTTTATATTAACATTCACAGCCTCTTGTAAGCTTTTATTAAGCAGACGAATACGCAACTTTTCAAAACACTATAAGTGGGATGATATTTCTCTGAATGTGATTAATCAGACAGCAAAATCGGACCAAGAGGATTGCCTGACTAAGGCCACCTCATGAACTACCAATAACTAAGCAATAAAAAAAATGTAATCCATTTCTTTTACATGTATTTTTGCATATATTTTAAGTGTTAGTTTATAACATTAACTAAGCTGTACCCACCTCTAAATCTCTCCAAGTATCGGCATGATAGATGTCATCGCCTGGGTAGAACGGGGCCTTGCGTTGTAGAGGCGCTCGCCACGGCGGTTGCCATGCAGCCGTACCAACTAGCTCAGCTTGGCCCAAACCACCTTCCAGAAATTTGCTGTAGTCTTGGAATGCAGATAAGTTAGATTCTTCCTAAAATAATCAATGTTATTAATGCTCTTGCGGAATTTTGAAACACCAGTACAAAAACAGTAAAAAATCTTTAACAGAACCAGTTACGTAATTTTTCGGAATGGCTTTTGTATCTGGTAGATTACAGTACTTAAATAACTGCATTTTTTTTTTGGGGAATATTACTATTACTATTGCGCAATTTTGCTTATAGCGTTTTTAAATATACTATATTTTAACATCTTTTTTTCTCTTTAAACTAACAACTTTTAGTTACTCTGAATATAAAAAAATGCCAACTTATGCATTTTGCCAAATTGCAATTAGCCTCAATCACACAGAAATAATTGCGGGAATATGTCCCGACTGTAGTTTATCAATAATTTCACCACATTTGTTACTTCCGGTTTGATAAAGCCTTCCGAAAGTCCTGGTTCCTGCTGTGCAGATTATTAGCACTGCACTTTAGCAACATTTAAATAAATTTTTTACAAATATATTTTTTTCAACTTTACTCAATCCTCACGAAACTATCAAGGAGCGTTTAAATTTTAACGTACTTTTTAAGCTTACTGAATTGAAAATTGATTTTTTGTCCTTTGATTTTACATTTACGGTGATTTTGGTATTTAGAATAGTTTTGTTTAATAAAATAGATTTGTTAAAAAATAATGTTTAAAAGCAACAAAGAACTAAACTATAATTTTAGTTCATGCACAATTCATTCAGTCTTATCTGGTATACTACGAATATTATTATTCGGGGTTGGTATATTACTGTTCCGTCCAACACCATTTTTATTCACACAATGTTTCATTTCATACATACATAAGATCACGACTGTATCCCATAAGAGGTAGTCAGAGACTGGGCACTCACTGCAAAAGCAGATGACTGCCACAATCCACGTTTCACCAAAACAATATAATGCACTTGGTGTGATAGGTGGTGAGCCCATCGCCACCATGCGCTATGAGGTGCACAGTGCAGTTTTATTCCTTACTCGCCTTTTACGAGATCCATTGGATGAGATGGAGTGGTAGTATTCTTTTAACAAGCCGCCACCACACGCCACCACTACTTTAGTAAGTTACTAACTAGGTGCATTTACATATATGGGGGTATGATAAACTTTATTAGAAATCGCATCAGATCAATGGCGTAGCTAGTCCTAAATGGGATCGCTATCATCATTATTCCCCTACTGCAGCGAAACCGAAAAGGAAGATTTTTTTAACAAAATATATATATTGAAGAGTAAAGGAAACTATTATACATAGGTATGAATTATACAACTTACAAACATTTATCTTAGGCATTGAGTTATAGGCACAGATGAACATACCCTTACCATACTGATATGCATACCCCTTTACACGTACACGTTTTTCGTAAAAATTGCTTCATTATTAGTTGTTAAACATTACTACATAATTCTTTTTGTACATTATTCTATTTATCTGTCGATACTAATCTTCGAAATTTAAATTCTCACGATCATGGCACCTCGGTTTGTACTACGTAAACTTACTAACAAATGTTATTGTATCCTTTACATTTAAGTAATATAAAGCCTTTAAATGTATGTATTTTGTCAATTTTAGGGCGTTCACTCACGAAAGAAACTATATGTGATCTTTTGGCAAACGGAAATATCTAAGACTGAATATTTGGACGAGGATGACTCCGAGTTCGATCCAGATGTCTTGTTTTGGCAAACTACAACTGAAGATGTGTCCGAAGAAGAACAGGACTATGAAGTCATACATTCCTTCTCCGTGGCAACAGTAACTGAACCACCTTCACCACCATGTGAATTGCCTGTCCCGCCAAAATCAAGAACTACTGCGCGACAATCGAGATCTACTGCGCGAGTAGTAGCCGAGGAAGAGGTCCTTTGAGGGGTGGGGGGGGGGGGGGGGCGAAGGGCAGCATCGGTGCCTAGAGTTATAAGAAGGCGAATATGGAAGCAAACTGCTTTTACAGAAAAGGCCCACAACTATTCTGCGTTACAAATAAAGCCGGTGAGACGTCTTAATATATAATAAGAAAGCGTTATTTTTATGTTACTTTAGGAAAATAAATCTATAATATATTTCGTTATTTCATTTTTTTCTTTGTGATATTTCTAAATAATAACACAGACTCACGATCGTGCGACTTACAATAACATCCTGAAAAAAAAATCTGATTGCTGAAGATCAAAAAGGATTTTTTTCAATATTTTCTCATACTTTTTGAGAACTATGAAAGTTACGGAATGACATTTAAACATGATATAGACGAACTTCTCTCGGGTGTAAAGGGATACAGAGTAGAGTAGGGATGTAACGAATACTCGAATTCGCATTCGCGATTATTCGCATATTGCTTGACATTCGCATACGCATTCGAATTCGCAATTAAAATTTCGAATTTTTTGCGAATGTGATTGTCACAATTACTTCATATACTGCGTATAAAAATTGTGGAAATAAAATACATACATACATACAGTCACGCCTCTTTCCCATAGGGGTAGGCAGAGACCACATCTTTCCACTGGCTACAATCCTGACACACATCTTTAGCTTCTTCTACTTTCATTAGCGTTTTCACACACGCTCGTCGGTTGCGGGTACTTTGAACGTGACCTTTCCTCAAAAGTTCACCGATCTGATTGTGATACGTACGCCTAGGTCGACCCTTACCGGCTTTTCCATTCACACTTGCCTCATAAATCTGTTTCGTCAATCTCCTTTCATTCATCCTCTCTACGTGTCCAAACCATCTAAGCATGTCTTTCTCTATCTTTTTCACTACATCTTCAACCACACCGCAACGTTCCCTTATCACGCTGCTTCTCACTTTATCAATCAAAGTTACTCCAGCTATACTTCTCAAACTTCTCATTTCCACAGCGTTAATCCTACTTTCATGCTTCTTCTCCCAGACCCAGCATTCACTACCAAACATAAGTGTGGGGACGAGAACTCCCCCATGTACAGCCAGTCGTGCCTTTTTAGATACGTTCTGGCTACACAAAGTTATGCAGAGCCCCATTCACTTGTTTTTCTGCTAATACTCTTCTCTCAATATCACAGTCATACTTTCCGTCTCTCGTAAATTTAGAACCCAGGTACACAAACTCTTTCTCTTGTTCCACTCTTTCTCCTTCAATCAGAACTTTGCAATCCGACATACTTTCTTCTCTTTCAAAAACCATTACTTTCATCTTATCTACATTAATTTTCATTCCTTTGCTTTGTAGAGCACCATGCATAATATTAACCATCGCCTGCAACTCCTCCTCCGATGATGCTAATATAACCTGATCATCGACGTATAGGAGGCATTTGACGGTCAAATCATTTATTCTTAATCCAAACACACTCTCTTTCAAATCTGTTAAGCAATTGTCTATGTATAGGTTAAACAGCCACGGCAAAGCCACACATCCCTGTCTAACACCTTTTTCGATGTTAAATCTGTGTATCTCTATAAGGTACCTTTTCGTTTACCCTGACACAAGCACTGGAATCCTTATAGAGTGATTTCAGTGCTCGTATCAAGCTGCCGTTCACCCCATACATATGCAATGTCGACCACAAGTCAGTCCTCACTACCCTATCATAGGCCTTTTCCAAGCTCACGAATGCGCAATAGACCTTTTGACTTTGAGTCAAGAATTTTTCGGCTATGCTTCGTAAGGAAAAGACCTGATCCATGCATCCCATTCCTCTCCTGAATCCCGCTTGTACATCCCATATCTTCTCTTCAGTTTCATTCATCACTCTCTTAATCTCTTAAAAAAAAATAACACAACAATCATTAGTATTATAATGAACTTATTTGAACTTATTATGCATAAAATATCCTCTTTTTTTATAAAAAAGAGCACAAATTTAGTTCTGATTTTAAACGATTTATTGTTTAATTAATCATGTGTATAAATAATGTACCGCTAGTATGTAAACGTTTTGCGATACCAGAAATATAAAATAATACATGCAATAAATTATACTAGTTTGTTCTATTATGTCTAAGACATAATAATATTAGCACATTCGCATTCACAAATGTTAATAACAATTATTCGCATTTGCATTCGCATTCGCGAATACTTTCAAATCGTTACATCACAAGTATATATTTTCGGTGATGTAATTGCTGTAAGCCTTCTCGGCTTTTACAGCTTCATCGGATACTGACATCACAAGTCTTAACACTGTCTAGACCACTATATGTCTTTCTACTGTGCTAAAAGAGACACCACCACAACTTGATTATTTGTAATAAGAGTTTAAGTGCATGCGCTGTTAGTCGGTGTCGGCTGCTTGGAGTGATTTTCCACCAGAATGGTCACTGTATTATCGACAAAACAAAATAATTATATTGTTCCGGTGAAATACATACAATAACAACATTTTTATACGCAGACGTAGCGCCACCGACGTGCCATACAAATTATAATAATAAACATGAAAATAATTGTTTCTGTTCCTCGTTCTCTGTTTGTTACCTATTCACGTCTCAACCGCTGAACCGATCTTGACGAAATTTGGCACAGAGATAGCTTGCATCCTGGAAACGGACATAGGTAGGATACTTTTTAATATATTGTTTTATTATGTTTTAGTTTTTTTTTAGTTTCATGGAAAACCAACAGCTAAATGAAATAATATAGAAACTTATAAAATAGGATAACTGCCAGCTTAACTATAATAAATATGTTTCCACGGGACATTTATAAAAACCTATATCCACGCGGACGAGGTGGCGGGCATGGTTAAAAGCGGGCCACCTCAGGGCAAGTTATTCTGCCGAGACGCAGTAGTTTGCAAACATTACTGTGTTTCGGTTTGAAGGGTACTGAGAGCTAGCGAAATCACTGGGCATATCAGACTTAAGAACTGGTGGTCTCAGGGTGACGGGCGCAGTGTGGTGTCACACACACAGAAATGTTCTGAGTGACACAGCATTTGTTATGGGCGGACGTTGCACTTACCATCAGGTGAGCGTTTTGCTCGTTTCATCACTTTATCCAATAAAAAAAATGTAGTCGGTGTATTTTACACCGGTAAAACCGCGGGGCGCAGCTAGTTATTTATAAATTTAGAAATAAATTTAGTTACATTTTTATTTATCCTCATTTGTTACACTTTAATGTTTTATTTTTCTATATTACAATAGCGATAGTGTGGTAGCGGCTTATGAGAATCTACCACCCCATCTCATCCCGTGGATGTAGTAAAAGTCGACAGAGGGAAATGAAAAGTAGGAGATGAGCATCAGCATCTTAATGGAACATCTGAATAAGTAAATTAAGGCTGCCAACCCGCTTGCCAAGCATGGTAACTATGGCAAAATCCCCCCAAAATGAGAGCTACAAACTTCAGTGGCATTCTATGGGGGAGACTTATGTTCAGCAGTGGACTAGTGATAGGCGTGTGCGTGCGTGCGTGCGTGCGTGCGTGCGTGCGTGCGTGCGTGTGTGTGTGTGTGTGTGTGCTGGACCGATTTTTATGACGTTACATTAGTTTTCGCCCGAATAGCACAATTAACTATTAAAACATGGAAAAAAATTATGAACAAAATTCATTTTCTCATACATTTTTCGTATACAACGTCATGTGTGACACATGACAAACAAAACTTATTTTATTTTCTTTGTATTTCAGTTTCGTGACAGTAAATACTTCTTCTTTCTGTCTTCTTTCAGTATCCTCTGACAGCTGATTCAGCTGCACGGTCTTTTCATTGAATGCCATCGCGCTGCGACGGGCGCCTCGAAATATCAACATTTTCTTCGAGTTTTCTTTAATTTTCATTCAGTTTTCGACCATGCAATAACCATTTGTAAGTCAAACGGTAAGTTGCTTTCGAAGATGTTCACTTTGTGAGGTTATCAAATTTGTGATTAATAAATGTGTAATTATGTAATTTTGAATTGTGTGACCAATTTCCAAGTGTTATTCACAATAGCGCGAGCCAGAAGATCTAATCTTTTCGCAATATTGAGAATCGATCCACTGCAAATGAAAATTACAATATTCCACGTTGCAATGCGCCTTGAATGTTTTGGAAAGAATTGGCGAATACGGAACAATCTAAGTGTTGTCGAACACAAAATCATTTTCAACTTTCGTTGTGATAGTTCTACCGTTATCACCGTGCATGGTCGACGGCAAGTGTTTCAAGCGTTATTCCACGAAACTTGACGGCAACGTCGATATTACCGCTAGCACATCGTTAATATTATTCTAAAATTTAAGTCCAAAAAAGAAAATTACACTTGTCTCGTGTGCCTGTAAAGTTTCATACTTAAATGTAATTCATAAATTAAACTCATCGCGTCACATGCCGGAACGAGCAGGACAACGTCTGCCGGGAAAGCTGCAACAATACCAACTTAATGATGAAGTTTAAGAAACTTGGTTAATGAGGCAATTTAAAGCTGAATTCGCAATACGAATTGCATCGTGAAAAACCACATATTTCCACTCGCTACGATTCCGACACCCATCTTTCGCTTCTTTAGCGTTTTAATACACACTCATCGGTTGACGGTACTTTTCACGCTACCTTGCCTCAAAAGGTCTCCGATCTGATTGTGATACGTACGCTTAGGTCGACCCTTAAACTTTATTAATATTTTTCAAAGATGTTGATTAGTCATGAACTTGGTTAAAGATACTTTAGAATTCAGGTCATATGTAGCTCCCTCCTACAGGAGATTTTGAAAAGTAGAATGTATTTTCTCTGATCTTAATTTCTTAAGGAAACTCGGTAGAAAATCCTTTTCGAACTGTATTAAAACACTTTCATTGGAAATGTCGCAGAAATAGGTAGGAAGGTTCTCCTCGTCAGATGCGATACATCTCGATTATTTTTTATTATATTTCCAATTATTTAAAAGCAGTGTGTTGGCGGTGTAAAACAATCTGAATCTATCTTAAAAAAAATATGACATCTCATTACTGGTTCTCATCTCTTTACTTCGTTTTACTAGATGACTATGTAGGAGTAGGTACCATCGTAGTGTCAATTATTCTGTCGTGAAGCAGTAGTTTATAAACTTTACTGTGTTTCAGCGGTTTGAAGGCCATTGATAGCGAATGTAATTCCTGGATATTTGAGACTTAAGAACTGATGTCTGAGTGTGAGGCGCGCAATGTGGTTTAACACAGAAATGTTCTGGGTTATACGACATTTGTTATGAGCAGACGTTGCGCTTACCATCAGGTGAGTAAGTAATTTGTTATAATTGTAATGATCTAAAGAAAATCTCATAATCTTCTACTTTATCAGTATAACTATTTAAAATATGCCAGATTTTAAATACCCACACCAGTACATAAAATTTCGGTGATGTAATTGCTGTTAGCCTTTTTGGCTTTTACAGCTTCATCCGATACTTTCAACACCAGTGACAGGCTGCAGGAATAACACCATGCTATGCAAGTGTATGGCAAATTCTCCTAACTTGGGCGGGGCCCCTGAACAAAAAAGGTGTTTATCTATTCTTATAAAAAAAGCTTTTCTTGATACATACGTTTTTTTTACAAAAAGTTACAAGCGGGTACCTGTACAAGTAAATATTCTGAGTACCTGATTGTAAGAATGAGCTGTGTAAACACTTCTTGGTCGCACGGGCATAGTGACATCCTTTCTAAAATCTGAACTGGCCATTATAACACTTTAATTAAATGCAATTTAAAACTGTTAAGATTATTTTTTAAATGAATAGATACATGAACTGCAATGACTGAGCGACACTGAAAAATATTACATAATACAAACAAAACTTCATACGGTAGGATAGAAATGAAAAACTGAATTGTCATTTATTTCTTTCTACATTTAAAAAGTTGTAAGTTATTTTTTTTCTTCACGCTCTAAAATATGTATGAGGCCTGTGTTTTGTGTTACCTATAGTTAAAGGTAATTTTCAATTTAAAAGTGATTAAAATTTGATGTCGAATCAAAATCAACATTACTGAATGTTGATTTTAATTTCGGCACAAACGAAATCATTTAAGTCGGACTTTATTTAACAAAATTTTAAAAATCATTGATATCATCTTTAGTATTACACCATATGACAGTTGTACTGTAGGCAAATTAAAATCAAATATAAAATACATACTCTGATGATGCTATAATCCGGACGATGGAACTTAATAACTTTTAACGTCAAGTGACGTTCTTATAAACTAATAAAATATATGCAATATAAGTAGTGATTAAATACATATCGGAGAGAAGGTACCAACGATTGCACAAATGTATGTATTTTAATGGCGGATACACGGTACTGGCACAGTTGAAAAACATACAGTAGGTGAACGGCTTTGATCTTTTGGTAAATGCCGACAACGTCTAGACCTCTTAGACAGTGCACATAGGTAAGGATTGTCACAAGTAAACAATATCTATTATTTTATTTATTTATCTCTGATTAACATCGCCATTATCGTTATTACTATAAACAAAAACACATATAACAAAAGATAGAAATTTAAATACAATGCACATAGGCAGTATCGCTAAAATACGAGTTAAGATTACAATGTCAATAATTATTCTTTTTAATTATAGTGATTATATCCATTAATAACAAATCTTCTCTACCCCCTATAAAAACTAATTAAAATATAAATCTTACCTTATCTTATCTTTATTAAAATTTCCGTATTTTTCTTACATACATACATAAGACCACGACTGTGTCCCATATGGGGTAGTCAGAGACTGGGCACTCATTGCAAAAGTAGATGACTGCCACAATCCACGTTTCACCAAAACAATATAATGCACTTGGTATGATAGGTGGTGAGCCACCATGCGCTGTTGGGTGCACAGTGCAGTTTTATTCCATAATCGCCTTTTACGAGATCCATTGGATGAGATGGAGTGGTAGTATTCTTTTAACGAGTCGCCACCACACGGCCGTAATTTTCTTAAGTGATTGAAGATTAAGTAGTGATTACGACTTACACAAGAATTGTATTCATGTTATATGGTGATCATACACAAAATAATTCTAAAACGTTTATTTATTTGTTTTTAATTGATCATTTAATGGACAATTCGAAAAGGATCAAAAATTATGGATTTCATTGTTATTAATAAAAAATATTGTTAGCTTCGTACTAATAAAACATTTGACAAATGGAACAAAAATGTCTTAAGTAATTATATTTAAAATGATATTATAATGTACTATACCAACACATTCATACATTATACACTTGTACATACATCCACATATCAACGCATACATAAATACAATGACCGATGGAAACTGTCGATAGATGTTTTTCATAAATGCTCACGTATTATTCTTTTGAACTATAACTTATGAAATACCTTCCTGATGTCTTTATTAATACCGCCCCAAGTAACTATGCTTATATAGTATCTTCAAAACGAAAAAATATTTTTTACTTACAGTATTAATTAAAAAAAAGGCAAAGTATACATAGACACCACGAAAATAAGAAAAAGAAGATTGATTACCAACATTATGGGGCTGTGCCCCATAGTATCGGAAATACGAGATTTCTAATTAATAATTCGAAAGGATCGAAATTCTTACCATCTCTTTCTTGTATTCATTTTTAATAAAAGAAAGCAAAAGCTTATAAACAATAGATCCAACACTACACTTTTGTCACTTGATCAGAAAGATAGACTGAATTCGAATTACTATTATTTATTAAAAATTACATAACTTTCTTCATTATGTAGAAACAGATGATAACTTAGTACTTTTTTTATTTTTGAAGACAACACACAATTTGTAATAGCACACGCGGTTCCGTTAATAATACAGTTTTATTATATTTTATAAAATAATACTGAATGTACTTCGATACATTAATGGATTAATGAATTTGTCTTTACACAAGCGCGACGCGACAGCACTTCAAGATAGGCCCCATACTACTGAGACCAGTATGGGTCGTTACCCTCTCCGCACTTACCGCACAATTGCTGTCTAGGCGGCTTCGTCGCCCCTCTGTAACGGTCGGCTGCTAATGTAAAATGGAAAATGGAATGAAAATGAACGGAACTCATTAGGTAATATTTACTATGCAGTGTACGGAGCGAAGTATTAATACTATACCAAATTAAAAAGATCCTTTTGCTCTGAATTTTGAGAAGAGTGGGCTAACACGTGTGCCTCGTCTACTGCAATAAGCGCGTACGTGCAATAGAGATATAGAGGTAGACGATGTAACTTTTATGCATGGTATATGAAGTATGTATAATTCTAATTAGGTTAAGATAGGCTAGTAGCGCCGCCGCAAATACTGCTCAACGAGTCGTTCCCATTACCGTACGAACCAAAAATACCATAACCAAGAAAAGACACTCGACTATCAATATAGGGGCTGACGGTCATACAAGAACTTCTTGGAGGTAAAGACTTTAGTTTGGATGTCCGCTATATTTATAGCGTATGCTATGGTTATTAAGGCGATAAGTTACGCGAGCTTGAGATTCGCGGGTAGAAAATTTGTTATTCTATTCTATTCCTTTTGGTAGATGTCAATTTATTTTTACGTTACAAGTACAAATGTCTTTTTACGTTACAGGTTATTTACTATTACCAAAGGGAAAATATTTAAAAATAAAATTCTACGCGGTAATAATTACGGCCTGATATAATTTACTGAAATTCTAAATAGACATTGTTAAAATGAAAAGACTTTGTTTTAACTTAGCAAGATTATTGTTTTATTAATGTATCCAAAATAAGTAAAGCACTATTTTTTATAACAAAAGAATAATCGCGCTTTTTATCATTTCTGAACGAAACTATTGTAGATGCGTTGTCTAAAGATTAATAGCCATGTTGGAAGTTTTACAAAATATAGATATTAATAAAAAAAAAAAGTTGTTCCAGATTCTGATATTGTTACCTGTAGAAATTTATTTATATATCTATGTATATAATTTTTTACTGTTAATAACAGCTATTATAAAACAATTCTCTTATATAATTACGATTGTTTTTCGTGAAAGTAATGAAACTGCCATATTGTCCACGTCTAAACCATAGTTTTTAATATTAATATTTGCATATCAAGCCATAATAAAACTGATATTTTATCGGTACTTAATGCAGTCCTAAATAATTTAGCTACTCCAAAATAAAAGCACAGATAATATATAAAAATTACACCTATTAGAAAGTAAATACCGCAGTTACACTGTTGCTGATTGCTGTACTTTTCAGCAGTGGAAACACTGGCGGTCCGCCACGTTTCCCCAGTCTTAATAGTTGTTCGTTCGTCGGTAATATTTAACTTCTCATTCTTTTCTCTCGTTATCAAAATAATATATTAAAAATGAGTGCTTCAGCACCCACGCCTGCTTATAAAATTGGAATAGTGAAGCAGGTAATACAATAATTGTATGTTTTTCATTTTTATATATAGTACTGATGCCTCGTGCCGATTTCTTAAACCTTGCCTTGTTGGCACCGCGTTCACAATTTGAACATATTAATTGCCATTTCTTTAATTACTCAGTTTGATTTTATTTTATTTTATCTAATGAATCAAAATTCGATTTCTCGTTTCTGTTTATTAACTGACTTGTTGGTTTTATAGGTAATTAAGACTAAGACCATACTGTCAATATCATTATCAAACCTTTGTACGCACAATAATTATAAAAGTGAAGCTTGTTAATAATTATATAAATAAGTAACATTATACACATATTTGCAGGTCCTCTCGGGGGACACGATAGTAATTAGGAAGCAACCGCAAGGTGGTCCGCCACCTGAAAAGGTAATCGCACTTTCGGGTATCACCGCTCCGAAACTTGCTCGCCAAAGAACTGCAAATAAGTAAGTAGTGAAATAGGTATTTTCACACAGATACAGATTTGAGATTAATTTTACCAGCTGTTTTATGTCAGAATCTTGAATATTTTATGAAATGTCATATAGAAATACCAATAATGACCTAAATACACTTGAAGCATATGGTAATGCAAAGGTATATTGTACCTTCGTACACCAGCACAATACTTACCTAAATGGTGTCCCGGTATACATTATTAATATTCCAGGTGAATATATAGGTAAAAAATATAGAATTATAACCTTATATGTGTAGATGAGTTTTGATACCATTCTAATTTCCATCGTTATGTGTTCACTGTGGTCATACATAATTAAATTCTGTAAAACAATAAATACCTTACAAAAAAAAGCTTAAACTGACTTTCTCTTTATTCTCTTTTAAGCCTTACCTTTCTCTAATTATTCCATATACTTCGATGTGTTTCCATGTGTACATAATAAAAAAGAAGATAGTTCATGTCATAGTATTTTTTTATTATTTGTATGTAATCATTCTTAATTTGTCAATAGCCTACATTAAAAATCTTTGTTTATAGTAATTCAGAAGTCACTACAGCTTTACCATTAATGTGTTAAGATTTTAAAAAAATAGCTAATTATTTTTGCTAACAGCTGCTTGCTATGCGAATTTCAAAAATTAATAGTAATTAATTCATAATTTTATACTGTATATAATTTTAAAATAACTTATGAAATATATTGATCTCATTTATATTATATTTATAACATATGGTATATTTTGTTACTCCTTGGCCAGAGCTATGATGCAAACAACTTTTAATTTGGTTAAAAGTCTACAATCAACAGCATTAATATTTAAGGCTTATTTCACAACTAGATCATGAAGCCATAAAATCCTATTGGACTAACATATGATAAATAATTGAAAATATAATTATAGATATGACAATTTGCAAGTAAATCTTAGTACTACTGGCTGTAAGGACTTGCATGCTGAAAACCAAACATTACTAAGTAGACCGAACTGTTAATACTCTGGTTTGCAATAAAAAATTAAAATTATTTGCAATTAGAACCGCTTAATAATTAGTTGAGATGCTTCTGCTCATCACCAGTTTGTGTAATTTGAGTTTGGCATATTCCAAGAATGTTATTCTGCCATCTGTCGGTAGCCATAACATTTTCTAAACATTTACCTTAGACAACTTTTAACCCACAAGATGAGATTGGTGGGCAGATTTTCCACCACCGCCAACACATGTCGCAAACCTGTAGAGGATATTATATTTTAGATATATTCCTTAATGTGTAGATTTATTGAATATTATATGATAAGTTATGATATTAATATCAATCTAAAATGGTGATTACATATTTGAGAAATGGAATGGGTGTCTATGTAATGAAATAAAAATTCATAAATGACTGCTAACGTAAATATACTTCTTAATTTTGCTAACTTAATTTTAGTTAAAATAGCTGATAGATAAATGATATATTTAGAATTAAACACAGATACAAACAATCAAATCACTACATTGTCATACTTGATTTGTTGATTATGAAACAGAAAGAACTTCCCTAACATAATAAGTGACATGCTAAGGCGAGTACTAAAATGCTTGCGATTTATTGAAAAAAATATGTGTTACAAAGCTGTGAATGCGAATATTTAAAAACGGCTGCATTAAAAAATTCTATGATAATGTCGTAAAAAGCTTTGTGTTATATCTATAACCTTAATATTGGCAAAGGATAACAGGAAAACAATGGATCTTAGAAAAATTAGAATAAATTAAATTCAACAATATTAATTATTATTTGTTAAATGTTATATGTATTTTTTCCATAAGCAAAAAGGTTGAAAGATTTTCATGCTCTACCACTACATAGGAAATTTTTATATGTATCATTCACAACTAAACATTTTATTACTAGAGCGATTACTGCTAGCCACCATCATTATTATATCCTTAATAAATTAATTGCTATGTGTACCTTTTTGAAACAAAATAGTAGTCACCCATTATGATATAAATACCAGATAAAAATAATAATTGTGTTTGTTGCAGTGACAATGAAACAAAAGATGAACCATTTGCTTGGGAGGCTCGTGAATTTCTCAGAAAAAAATTGGTTGGCAAAGAGGTCATCTTTACAGCAGAAAAGCCTCCAAACTCTGCAACTAGAGAATATGGATCTGTGTGGGCTGGAAAAGATCCAACGAAAGATGAAAACATGACTGAAGCTCTACTTGCTGAAGGTTTAGTTAAAGTAAGAGAAGGTGGCAGGAATATACCACAGCTGAAGAGACTTGTTGAAATTGAAGATACTGCAAGGTCTCAAGGAAAGGGTATCTGGGGCTCAGACCTTCAGGTAGGTAAACCTGAAAATAAACTGTTACATTTTCCTCAGTATTACTATTTTTGTTTCATCTACTGTGATTGCTATGTACAAAAAAAATTAATGCTGCATTATTTGTATAAAAAAAAAACAATTATAATATTCTCATGCCGAGATGTAAATTAAAGCATTTGTCTCTCAGGAGCATATTCGAGACATTAAATGGAGCATCGAAAACCCTAAGCAGTTTGTGAATAAACACAATGGTCAGCCTGTGAAGGCAATTGTGGAGTATGTTCGTGATGGATCCACAGTCAGACTTTGCTTATTACCTGACTTCTACACTATTATCATGATGCTTTCGGGAATACGAGTAAGTAACAACTTTTATAATATTTATAATTAGTTAGTTGATATATAGAAAGTTTCTTATGAAAACAGGGAATATTTTTGATCAGCATGACAAATTTTGGATCATAAGACAATTGGAACAGTATTACATAAATCCAATCTTGGTTCTCAATAATATAAAATTGTTTTAACTTAAATAGCAATGTTACCATAAAAATACAGAAAGTTTTACTGGTTATTTATTGTAACAGTTATGACTGAAAAGCATTTTTTTTGTATGCATCTTAATTTAACAAACATGCTCACACATCTATATTAGGTGGTAAGTAACTGCGGCCCATGAACATCTACATCCATTGTCTTTTGATAACAGTTGCAAGTTGCAGTTGCATGGTCAGACTACCTGACTTCTACAAAAAGTAAAAGTCCATCTGTAGCTAACGTTTCTGCAAAAATAGCTGTTGTCGGTTTCCACATTTGTCTGTGGTGTGATTGCCCATGTGTCACTGACACTGCATCCTCGCCTACTTCCGATTTTATCTCAAAAGCGTTACATCAGGCATGGGCAGGTTAGGAGCACATCACATCTATCTTCAATGTAGAATAAGGATATGAGTGTATTGTCATACATGAGATAGAATGCCTCATAACTACACTCAGCGTCACAAAAATCGCACCTCTTTGAGTTTGCGCGAAAAATGGCTGTAATGGCTAGAAACGAATTATATTTATATAAATATTGGTATATTTGAAATGGGTATTTGAATAGCTTTACATTATTAATAAAAAAATCATGAAATCATTAAAAGATTTATCATTATAGAGCGTCAAAAATAAACACTGTCAAATGCTCGTTACTAAGGACGCTAGTTACACCACCTAAAAAGGGTATAAATGGGTCGATCTGGATGAAATATGGGCCAGTCGTAATTTAGACTTTGCAGTGAACACACGTGAACAAGTAACCCAAGTAAGAACAAGTAAAGATGGACACCAGCTCTGAAGAAGTTACAACGTTTTCAGCAGACTGGTGGTTATGTTAGAAAACCGGGATCTGGAAGAAAACGGTGAACATCAGAAAGAGATGACCGTTTCATCGTTACGACATCTTTACGAAACCGTTTTACAAATGCTGTTGAGTTGCAACAACAGCTTCGATCAACTCGGAGAACATCTGTGAGTGTTTCTACGATAAGAAGAAGGTTATACGAAAAGAGTTTAACAGCCCATAGACCTGCTAAAGGTCCAAAACTTACTGCACAGCATCGCAGAGATCGCCTAGAGTTTGCTCGCAATCATTGCGACTCTAGAACAGTGGCGGACCGTACTTTTCTCTGATGAGACGAAGGTCTGACTCGGGGTGGCCGTGGGCAAGGGTCATTAAATGCTGGTCGGTACATTACTGAAATCCTGGAGGAACATGTGGTCCCGTATGCTGGTTATGTCGGTGATGGATTCATGTTAATGCATGATAATGCTCGTTGCCACACCGTGGCTATTGTACGGGATTATTTACAGGAGGTCGATATCCCTGTTATGCATTGGCCAGCACGAAGTCCAGACCTTAACCCAATAGAACATCTCTGGGATGACCTAAAACGGCGCGTGCTGGATCCAGCTCCAGCGACTCTTCAAGAGCTCCAAGATGCGGTACTTGAAGAGTGGGAACAAATACCCCAAGAGGCTGTTGCGATCCTTGTAAGGTCCATGAAAGATTGCATGGAAGCCGTTATCAAGGCAAGGGGGGGTAACACTAGGTTTTAAGAACTTTTTTTGTATTTATTAAGTTTTTTTTTAAATTATTAATTTGCAAATTTGTACAACATACCCTGTCTTTTTCTTTAATTTCTCTTTCGTCTCGTTATAAAAGTAAAATTCAATTAAAATTCCTGAAAGCTAATGAAATTACCTTTCGAATGATACCCTCAAACCACAACATTGCCATTGGCCTGTTGTGTTAAAATAGTATTTAAATTATTTTTTTCGGATGTGCGATTTTTTTGACGCCGAGTGTAGTACTTAACTCTATTGTTGCCACCCCTGATCATGCTAAATGCAGCAGCGTTGTGTTATTACTTCTTCATACTGAGATTCTGTAAAAGCTGACCCACTTGTAATTACAGATACATAAACAGCCTTTTTGCGAAAAATTTTTTTGCTAATTTATGAAAAATTGGTTTAATATTTATAATGATTGCAAAACCGTTGATTAATTATTACCAGATTTTTTTTATTTATTATTAGAAATATTAAATACAATAAATTATAGCATTTTTTTTTATAAACTGACGAAACGAGATAAACATTCACCTGATGGTAAGTGCAACATCTACCCATAAAAAATGCTGTGTCACCCAGAAGATTTCTGTGTGACATCACACTGCGCTTGTCACCCAGAGAAATCTGTTCTTAAGTCTCATTTGCCCAGGGATTACGCTAGCTCTCAGTGCCCTTCGAGCCGAATCACAGTAATGTTTGCACACTACTGCTTCACGGCAGAATAACTGGCACTGGGGTGTTACCTACGTAGATGGATTCCTGCATAGAAATTCTACCATCCTTTTTGACTTTTAGTGAATATTTGACATTTTCAGTTTGAAATGAACACAATCTATCTGCTTGCCAACGCTTTTTGCATATCTATTTAATCGAATTTTTTAATAAAATATATTATAAAAAGCCTTCTTAGGACATACTTTCTACAGTAAGGTAATTGTACCCTCATTCTTCATTCAACTGTAACTTATTACTGATTATATATTTTTGTTATTATAATTTCAAACATATCTTGTTATACAACTTTAGAAGCTCATTTACTAACTTATGAATTCAGGTTTTATGGATTGACATGTAGTATGTAACATCTAATAATTGTAAAAAGTTATAGATACAAACATAAAAATTAAGATATATATATATTAAAATAAATGTATATTTAAATATATATATTGTTAATGTTCCAGAGAGACAGAACAGACACTTATTTTATGGGATTAATTGACGAAAAAAGCAAAAACCGCCACCTGATGGTAATTGGTACGTCTGCCCCTAACAAATGATATGCAGTACTATTACATTTCTGTATGCACTACACCCGAGACATCAGTCCTAAGGTCTTATATGTCATGTAATTACACTAGCTCTCAGTGCCCTTCAAACCGAAACACAGTAATGCCGTGCACACTACTGCTTCACGCAGAATAACTGGCCCTGGGGTGGTACCTACTAGATGGATTCCTTCAAACATAGTGTCGCATAGTGTGAGCCGACTTTGGTCACGGTACCGCATTACATCCAAATTACTGCTCAATGAAATGTTACAAACGCAGTGTGAGCCGACTATAGTTGCGGTATCTCATCACAACATGCTGATAAGACCGTTACATCCAAAGTACTGCTCAATGGAATAATCTCAGTAATATATTTATGGTGAATTTATTGTGTGGATGTTGTCTATCCTGTGCGGTCCCGATTGGGTGCTTCATTTCGATTTATCCATGTTAATGTACGTCCACACACCTCACATTGGAGACGCTCGTGTCACTGTGTTTGCGCGTACACTTTTGCACTACAATATCTCCTCAAGTTGTCGTCGTGGGTGAAAATCGACCAGAAAGGACAACGTAACGAGTTGATGGCGTAAACACCGATTATTTATTACTAGCTGGTACCCGCGACTTCGTCCGCGTTGATATAGGGTTTTTAAATATCCCGTGGGAAATATTTGATTTATTGAGATAAAAAGTATCCTATGCCCGTCTCCAGGGTGAAAGCTATCCTTTGCCAAACTTCGTAATGATCGGTTCAGCGGCTAAACTACCTTTTCACGGTAACAAACTGACAGGGACGGAGATAATTAATTTCGCATTTATAATATTATACTAATATTAAGGATTAATGTTATGCTATAAAATCTCCCGACTTTTTATTGTTACCAGTTTATTTCTTTCGATTGTCATGTCTTGTGACATGTGATTTTGAGTGCATTTTGTTGTTGTTAAGAAATTTAACCAAATATCACCATTATTCTATTATTGCAAAGATAGTAGTGGCACTTCTTGGGAACGCAACGAGGAGTAAGTATTTCTTGACTCGTACCAAAATGGCAGCGACGTAGTTCGCCACCCGTTACATCTCGTATTGCCGCAGGGGCGAAAAGTGAGCTACGGGTGTGATCTCTGCCTGCCCCTTAGAAGGGAAAAAGGCTAAAATTATATATAATATATTATAATCATTAAATAATTGATTTGCATATCCGTTTTTGTTCTATTTTCATTTGATATGAATATATTTGTAAATTAAATTCTTAAATTTTTATTCACTTTTTTTTATATACATTTTTATATTAAGTGGCGTTTTTTTCCCCATCTTCAATTATTTACTTGTATCATAGTTTCATTGTTTAATATTTTATGTTGTAATACATATCTCGATTGCTTTTATGCACTTCCACCCACACATACTTTCAGTTTCAATCCTGTCCATACAAAGGTTGGAAGAAATCGCTTTTGGCGATAAGACCGCCCATTGTACTTGCCTTAAACTTAAAGTTTGTTGATTTTGTTTTGTTGTTAAAAATTGTTTTGTTGTGCAATAAAGTGTATCTATCTATATATATATATATATATATATATATATATATATATATATATATATATATATATATACATAGACAACACACACTAGAAAAGTGTCTACTTATATATATATATATATATATATATATATATATATATATAAGTAGACACTTTTCTAGTGTGTGTTGTCTATGTAAATGAGCTGCACCTGTATATCCTATATATATAAATATCCTGAATAAGTGCTTAGTATTAGTGAAACTACTTTCACAATTTTCTAAGCACTTGTAGCTTCCTGAATCATGCGAACAGCCATGGCAAGTATTTAGTTGGGAATTGAAACGGCGAGTGGAAACGTCTGTATTTTTGTTTTTTGTTTGTTTACATGATATTTAAAATAAGGTGTCCATTTCGAACGGATGTCGAGTCAATAATAAGTAATAGCTTTCTCATATAAAGTAAAACCAACGTGTATACGGTTATTTCTCACTTGTCACTAAGCAGTTTAACCAACAGGTTAGGCACTAAGCATAATTTATTAAGGTCGTGTAAACTATAATACATTATACCCTAATGTATTATAGTTTATAGTATTGATATACAAAAGCCGTATTTATACACAGTCAATAGACTCAACGACGTCCTTAAAAAAAGAGCGCCCGATGCTCATTTCGATTAACATCATGCCAGTCTTGTCAACAACAAGAAATTTAAAAACGTCGTGGAACGATAGCTGATTTCATTTAAATAAACACAAATTTATCGTATGCCTACGATAAAAGCTACTGTCGTATGCATACGATTAAATCTGCGTTTCATCATTTCAGCCTACCATAGTCCACTGTTGAACATAGGCCTCCCCCATAGATTGCCACAAAACACGGTCCTGAGCCACCTGCATCCATCGACTTCCCGCAGCCAGGACTAGCGGGGCCGCCGGAGACTAGGGGTCGTTGTGTTGCAACTCTCATTTTGGGGGATTTGCCATAGTTGCCACGCTTGGCAGGCGGGTTGGCAACCGCAGTTTGTTTATTTTGATGTTCCAGGAAGACGCTGCTGCCCATCTCCTGGTTTTAATTTTCCTCTGTCGACTTTTACGACACCCACGGGATGAGATGGGGTGGTAGATTCTCTTATGCCATTTAATCGGAATTTGTGATCTTTGTCTTTATTTTTGTGTTTTGATCGAACGCGGACTCTTTTTGAAGTGATTATTGTATGGAACTGTGTATCTTGGGTTTTTGTATATCAATGATTAAGATGAATAGTTTACAAGTGCGGTGACTGTGGCAAATCCTTCCAACGTGGGAGAAGGAACCCAGCCATTTAGAGGCTGATGATGATAGTGAACCAAGTCTTAAAAAAAGCACTGACTTATTCAAATTTAGCATCTATTAAAGGGAAGAATAAGAAGTCATTCCGTCACCAGAACATTAAACGATTCGCGGCGGATTTTTTGTCCAATTAGACTGACTAATGAAATTGAAGAAAGTCCGACCGACATTTTGAACTGATGTCTTCCTGGCTGTTTTGCGAACACGGCGGCATCTTCCGAATACTGTCGGAAGCAATCAACTGCACAGCAGATATTATAGTGCCACAAGTTTTCGCGCGAATACGGATGCACTCACTCGTCTTAAACTAACCGCGCCCGATGTGCATTAATGTATACAATTTCTTACTGTCTATTTTGATGGATAGAAAAGTCTCCACCGATTATCCACCGCATACGCAAGCAACAACTTAAATCACATCACATTACTGCTGTAGCTTAATATTTGTCCTATTATTTTAAAAAAAACAGCTAAATTATTGTTTATGACAAACTAAAAAATAAAAAAACTTCTAGTTTATATAAATACTCTTTATGAAGAGATTTACAAAGTTTTATCACTCGACGCTTTCCGCGATCGAGGTGTGCAAAAGTTATCCATACTACTGTTGCTACTTTATAAGTAAATTACTGACTTATGAACATCTCATTTGCTGAACTTACCCTCTGTTTATTTTTAGAAATCGATTTAAGTTGCCTAACGTGGTCAGTCAAAATTTCAGAAGGGCTGAAACACTTCTTAAATATATTTTAATTAAATTCACAATATCTTATTTATAATATTATTTTTATGAAGAGCAATAAAAACTATTTTAGCATTTTACAGCAATATGGATAAGATTACTCTTGTTACAGTGCCCTGCTATTAAACAAGATGGTGATTCAGAGCCTTATGCTGAAGAGGCACGCTTTTTTGTTGAATCAAGACTGCTTCAGAAAGACGTCGAAGTAATTCTTGAATCAGTTAACAACATATACTTTGTGGGTACCATCTTACATCCCCAAGGTAACATTGCAGAAGTTTTATTGAGGCAAGGATTCGCAAGATGCGTTGATTGGTCACTAGCTGTCATGAAATCTGGTTAGTATATATACTTATGGTTTTTCCCATTTGTTTTTTGTTTTTGTTTGTTTGGAATTGAACATTAAGTGACATTATATTATGTATTTTATTTAGGAGCATCTTCTCTGAGAACTGCTGAAAAAACTGCAAAAGAATCGAAGCTTCGTATCTGGACCAAATACACAAGCAATGCACCTGTCATTGCAGCCAAGGATAAGGAATTCACAGGAACTGTAATGGAAGTTATTAATGGAGATGCGCTGGTTGTCAAGCTCCCCAATAACACACAAAAGAAAATATTCTTGGCTAGCATTAGACCTCCACGTGAAAAGTAAGATTTTAGACTATTTTCTCTTAATATAGTTAGACAGATGAATAGTAGATTAAAATATTAATGACTTAATTTTCATAGGAATAGCCCAGATGATGAAGGAAAGCAGTCACCAAGACCAAAAGGATTTAAACCACTATATGACATACCATGGATGTACGAAGCGCGCGAGTTTCTTAGGAAAAAACTTATTGGCAAGAAAGTCAATGTGACTGTTGACTACATTCAACCTGCTAAAGATAATTTCCCAGAGAAGACTTGCTGCACTGTCTTGTCTGGTGGAACGTAAGTATAAGTCACCTGTTGCTGCATTTTTTTTTTCATACTAACACTAAAATACAACTGTAATTTACATACTTATTTGTTAAACAGTAACATGGCTGAAGCCCTAGTAAGTAAAGGATTAGCGACTGTAGTGAGATATAGAAATGACAATGATCAAAGAAGTTCCCATTATGACAAATTATTGGAAGCAGAACTTAAAGCTCAAAAGGCTGTAATTGGATTACATGCTAAGAAAGATATTCCAACACATCGTATACAGGATACCAGTGGTGATCCTACTAAAGCTAGGAAGTTCTTCCCGTTCCTGAAAAGGGCTCAAAAAACCGAGGCGACTGTAGAGTTCGTCGCTAGTGGTTCACGTATGAGATTATACATTCCCAAGGAATCTGTACTTGTTACCTTCTTGCTAGCTGGCATTAATTGTCCACGAGGAGCGCGCCCATCTGCTGGTGGAGGACCAATGCAAGATGCAGAGCCTTATGGCGAAGAGGCCCTGCAGTTCACAAAAGAAAAATGTCTTCAACATGACGTAATTGTAACTATTGAGGAAATGGACAAAGCTGGAAGCTTCATTGGCTGGCTTTGGGTGGACAACGAAAACCTGTCCGTCTCCTTAGTTGAGCATGGACTCGCCTCTATGCATCACACTGCTGAAACATCTGAATTTGCTAGAGTCATCAAGTCCGGCGAGGAGAATGCTAAGAAACAGCGTATTGGCCTTTGGAAAGATTACGTCGAGATAGAGAAGGAAATAGAAAAGGAAAGAAACGCGCCAGTGCAAGACCGTATCGTGAAATATGAAAAAGTAATTGTCACGGAAGTTACACCTGAGGGTAGTTTCTACGCTCAGAATATAGATTTGGGTACTAAATTAGAATCCTTGATGGAGAAGATTCATCTTGAATTCAAATCTAATGCCCCTTTGCCAGGATCATATGTGCCAAGAAGAGGAAATATCTGTGCAGCCCGCTTTACATTGGATGATCAGTGGTACAGGGCGAAGGTTGAAAAAATTACTGATGATAAAAAAGCCAATATTTTCTACATTGATTATGGAAATAGAGAGGTAAGCAAATATTACAAAAAATAATAAAGACCTGTAATGTAGTTTTTAACTTATATACACACCAGCACAATTAGCGGAACGTTAAGAAAGGCAGGGTTTAGAAATAATAACGTGTGGTAGGGTTCCTATGCAGGAATCCGTCAAGGTAGGTACCACCCCAGGGCCAGTTATTCTGCCGTGAAGCAGTAGTGTGCAAACATTACTGTGTTTCAGTCTGAAGGGCATTGAGAGCTACCGTAATCACTGGGCATATGAGACTTCAGAACTAATGTCTCAAGGTGATGGGCGCAGTGTGCTGCTACACAGAAATATTTGGAGTAACACAGCATCTGTTATGGGCAGACGTTGAATTTACTACAGGTGAACGTTTTGCTCGTCTCGTCACTTATCCAATAAAAAAAAAATTAAAACAAATAATAATAGACATTAACAAACAAACTGATAAACATCTTTTAACAGCGAATTTAAGAATTTTTGTTATTAAATTTTTATTAAAAATAATAAAAATAAAAAAACACTATTTTCTCTATTTTGTGGGAACACAATGTTGTAAAGTTAAAATTTTAACTTTAAATAAATGAAAGACTAATAATGTGTGTTTCCCCCTCGTGCTCTCCGGTACATACGAACCTATGCCCACTTCTTCAAACCTTCTGAGAACTGTACGCTCGCTCACTCGCACTCCTCGCACGACTTCGAGCTCAATTCGGGCCTGCACAGCCTCTACCTGCGAGTTCCTGCGAGTAATAAAATTGAGAATTTATCGAATTTATAAAACTTTTAAATTTCTCCTCAGATCAAGCTCGAACCACTAACAAATCAGTGTTGTTGTTTAGAAAGAAATCGATGACTCGCCTTATGTTCTATTTTTAAATTAAAGTTCTAAATGAAAAGGTAACGTAACTTGCCAGTCCTTCATGAAATATAATGTTTTTCTTTCGTGTTCCGCTAATTGTGCCGATGTGTGTATTTGGATTACATTTTTAATAGATTGAGTGCAATGTTTCTGTTATTCCTTATTAATATTTATCGATTATTTAATAATTGTGTATATACTATTTATAGTTTTTAGATTTATATTATTAGTTATTTTACAGTAAGTAATATTTTTATTATTTCATGTTCATTTATTTATATTATAATCAAATTATTACTAATACTTGATGCCTATCAGTTGTCGAAATTCGGCTGTAATTGATAAAAAATTAAATTTAGACGTTATTGTGGTTCGAGTAATTATTTACTGGGAACCTTTTTAAAATTCTATGGCGACAATGTCTGTAGGTTTTAGAAGATATTTATTTATTCCTAATTGTAACACCTTAATCTAAGGAATACAATCGGCGGACTTGCCTTTGCCTAGAGACATTATCTGCCAGTCAACCCTTGAAAGGAGAACCCTTTTCAAGCAGACTTGAAAAATTATGGGAGGTATAATGTTATGTTCTTTATATATATTAACATAAAATATTACTGTAGGTGGTGAGTTTTACCCGGCTGGCTGTCCTTCCTGCTGGTACAGAGATAGAACCGCCCTACGCAACCGAGTATGTACTGAGCTGCGTCAAATTCCCAACCGATCCCGAAGATCGCCTAGAGGCAGTGCGTGCCTTTTCTATGGACACTCTGAACAAGAAGCTGCTCTTGAACGTGGAAACTCGAGGCTCCCCGGCGGCTGTCACCCTTGTTGACACCAACACGAATGTCGACCTTGGCAAGGTAAATACACGTTTTACACAGAGCTAGTTGTTTGAGTAAGTCATTTCAGAGGCATTCACGTTTTTTTAAATTTTAAGTTTCTTAATCATTATATGTAATATATATTGCAGTACATCCACGCTAATATTGTGAATGCAAAAGACTCTGTCTGTCCCTCTATCTGTTTGTTACATTTTCAAGGTTGACCGCTGAACCGATCTTGATGAAATTTGGCACATAGATAGATTGCATCCTGGAGACGGACATAGGATACTTTTATCCCGAATAAATAATTAAATAATTCCCACGGGAAATTTAAAAAACTTATATCCACGCCGACGCGAAGTCGCGGACATCAGCTTGTTTGTGAATAAAGTAGAAATAGTACAGACAAGTCACTCACTGGTTCTTCGTCATACTTTACTACTGGTTCGAAAACTCCCTCCTAAACCTATTTAGGCAATAAAAAGTTAAAGCTAGATTATCTAAGTAATGACTGATGTTAGGATTCCTATGCAGGAATCCGTATAATCTTATTTTTAATCACAAATTTAATTATCTAAGTCTTTTTTAATAATTTTCTGTTCAGCAAGTGTTAATGACAACATCAAAGTTCAAATTTATCGATTACAAAACTAATAAATTACACTTAATTTCTTAATGATTAATGTTAGGATCCTATTTTGCTTGCGGCCCTCTCGCACCTGGGGCCCCTTCAGTTGAGGGACCGTGGCGTTTAGCCCGTTCTGCCACCCTATTGTTAAGCCACTGCAGCTCAGCAAATATTAAATGAGCATCCTATTCCAGAACCTGATCAAGGAAGGTCTGGTGCTAATGGAGTATACTCGCGAGCATCGGCTCGCCGGGCTCATTAGCGAATATCGCGCCGCCCAAGAGCACGCCAAGAGCTCGCGACTGAACCTCTGGCGGCACGGTGACATCACCGACGACGACGCAGTGGAGTTTGGAGCGCGCCGCTAGCGGGGGCTCCCCTGGTACGATGCTACCGCCTCGCCCTCGCACACGCTCAACTGTGCCACGTGCACATCGCCGCATGTCGAAACAATCGTATACACTGTTATATATGAGTTTTTGTGAAGGCAGCAGTATCGGTACCACAGATACATTAAAACTTTTCCCTAAAACCCTTTCTCTCACACTTCATTCTGCCTTCCTAAAAGCAATTTTCTCTTAGTCATGCAATTTAAAAATGTTGTGAATATTAAAACTTATTAAAGTGGAAACACCCTTATAGTTTTATATGTACGCGCAATCGTGTAGGTATTCGTCGTTAGAGCAGCTTATATGCTGTGGAAATTTAAACAAAATATATTAAATAGCCATCATATTTTTGTCAGCAGTCGACACTCACGTACCTTCAGTAATATTATATAACATATATGTATACTATATAGCTCGTGAAAAATACATATTTACATATTTTTATATTTTTGCGAAGGTAGAATAAAAAAATATTGAATTATAAATTAAATGTTTTGTGTACCAACAAATAAATGTAAAAATATTTACCTGCCCTCTTTCAGTTATAATTTATTTGCATACTTTAATTAAAATATTTTATAGATAGCGTCGATTTCTTTCTCTATCTGCTACTTTATTCTGTGCCTTCTTTTGTTTAGAATGTATATTTTGTACTTCTATTATGATGTTCGTTCAGATAATAATAGTAGTAATCATTGTGTAATAATAAATAGCTAAGTGTGAATTTTCTCTAAATTGTAACTGCGTTTCTGTCTGGTTTTATGAATGTACTTGCTTTTTTTTACGTTATTATTTAAATAAATCAGTGTATAAGTGTTCTATCATGTTTCGATAAAGATTTAAGCCTTGTGTACGAAGGACCTACCTCTCTCCTGAGATGTTAAGATATAAATTTTGTTTACGTACACTAGAGTACCACACGGTGCGTGGATTGTTAAATGAACTTGGTATATTGAAATAAATATTTTAGGAATTACTTATTGTTTCATTTCAGTACATAGGGAATTGATTATTCATTTATTATCCTCCTGATGTAAAACCCTATTGAGTAAGGGTCCCTCTATATCTCTCGCCACCAGCAACGCACCGATCGTTTAATATTATTCAAAAGAACATTTATCTATCTACATATATTTTTAACTGATTTACTGACGCATCACCATATCTTCGAAACCACTAAGCAGGGTATATAAACACAAAGGGTATAAAAAGGGTCGATCTGGATGAAATATGGGCCAGTCGTAATTTAGACTTTGCAGTGAACACACGTGAACAAGTAACCCAAGTAAGAACAAGTAAAGATGGACACCAGCTCTGAAGAAGCCGCTCAAGTGATTGCCCTATTGCAGTCGGGGATGCGGCAGTGCGACGTTGCTCGACAGGTGAACCTGTCCCGTTTTTCAGTTCGACGGGTGTTCCAACGTTTTCAGCAGACTGGTGGTTATGTTAGAAAACCGGGATCTGGAAGAAAATGGTGCACATCAGAAAGAGATGACCGTTTCATCGTTACGACATATTTACGAAACCGTTTTACAAATACTGTTGAGTTGCAACAACAGCTTCGATCAACTCGGAGAACATCAGTGAGTGTTTCTACGATAAGAAGAAGGTTACACGAAAAGAGTTTAACAGCCCATAGACCTGCTAAAGGTCCAAAACTTTCTGCACAGCATCGCAGAGATCGCCTTGAGTTTGCTCGCAATCATTGCGAGTGGACTCTAGAACAGTGGCGGACCGTACTCTTCTCTGATGAGACGAGGGTCTGTCTCTTCTGCAATGACAGACGTAGAAGGGTCTACAGAAGACAGGGGGAGAGGTTCACACAACCCTGCTTCGAAGAATCCGTCGAATACGGGGGTGGCTCGTGTATGTTTTGGGGCGGCATTTCCGTCGATGGGAAAACGGAACTTGTGTGCGTTTCCCGGACTCGGGGTTGCCGTGGGCAAAGGTCATTAAATGCTGGTCGGTACATTACTGAAATCCTGGAGGAACATGTGGTCCCGTATGCTGGTTATGTCGGTGATGGATTCATGTTAATGCATGATAATGCTCGTTGCCACACCGCGGCTCTATTGTACTCTATTGTAATTATTTACAGGAGGTCGATATCCCTGTTATGCATTGGCCAGCACGAAGTCCAGACCTTAACCCAATAGAACATCTCTGGGATGACCTAAAACGGCGCGTGCGAGCTCGAGATCCAGCTCCAGCCACTCTTCAAGAGCTCCAAGATGCGGTACTTGAAGAGTGGGAACAAATACCCCAAGAGGCTGTTGCGATCCTTGTAAGGTCCATGAAAGATCGCATGGAAGCCGTTATCAAGGCAAGGGGGGGTAACACTAGGTTTTAAGAACTTTTTTGTATTTATTAAGTTTTTTTTTAAATTATTAATTTGCAAATTTCTACATACCCTGTCTTTTTCTTTAATTTCTCTTTCATCTCGTTATAAAAGTAAAATTCAATTAAAATTCCTGAAAGCTAATGAAATTAACTTTCGAATGATACCCTCAAACCACAACACTGCCATTGGCCTGTTGTGTTAAAATAGTATTTAAATTATTTTTTTCGGATGTGCGATTTTTTTGACGCCGAGTGTATTTATCCTATAATTCTGTACTAAGTAGAGTATGTTCTCTATGTGTAGAGCATCGTTTTTTTATTAAAATAAAATTAGAAAGTTGACGTCAATTCTGATTGACCCCTCCTTCCTTTAAATAGATTTGGCGCCTGATTAGGAGCCACACAGAAATGTTCTGGGCAGCATTTACGATGGACAGACTGCGCTTACCATCAGGTGAACGTTATGTTCGTTTCGTCATTTTATCCAATAAAACAGTATCAACCGGAACAGCGTATATGAACAGTAAAAAAACAAGTTATATTTCGCACGCTTACAGGTTTTCACGAAACCACGATGAAGATGTCATCTTGGCATTAGCACTTAGACATAGCGATGTCTTCTGATGTGTACCTATTTATTATTTATATTTCTTACGGAAGGAATTTTTTGTTTCTCGCGTTGAAAAATAAAGAAATTTAATTTCTATGGCTAGTACGTAGACGGGCGTATCTACATCATTTCGTTCTTTATGGAAAGACGTCAATACGATTGCACACATCGCAGAGCTACAAGAAATCGTGAGGATTGTTTATCCACAAATTTTACACAACGAATTTTATCAAATAATTGTACAAGTGAATTATTATAAGTGAGCGGTTGTGACGTTTGCGGGAGATAGTAATTTTTATAAACAGAGGCAAAGGTTATTTTCGTCGTTGTCGCCTCCCCCACAGATAGCCAGCCACAAACAATTGTAGCTCTCTTATTTGAGGGATTTTGCAATAGTTGCCACGCTTGGCAGGCGGGTTGGCAACCGCAGTTTACTTATTCAGATGTTCCAGGAAGATGCTGCTGCCCATCTCCTGGTTTTAATTTCCCTTTGTCGACTATTAAGACACCCACGGGATGGGATGTGGTGGTAGATCACAATTTCCTAAATCCAATATATCAATAAAATACATTTTTTAGGTTATTGGGCGTAGCGTAGGCTTAATATAGAATTCGAAATTTCATAAATGGGGGATTTCGACAGAGATGTCGTTGTCCATAGGAAAAGGTTGTAAAAAAACATTTTTGAATCAAAAAATAGATTTTATCATAAAATTATAGCCTACCTTTTAAAATATAAATGCACACGCACAAAATGTGCGTACCATAAAATAAAAATTCAAAATTGCACTCAGGAACACAGTCTCAATGGGCGTCTGGGAGAACAAAGTTCGTAGCAATGATATTATAAAATAAAATAGTAAAACGTATCTACACGTTACCAGCGTTTCGAAAGTGAACCTAAGAAACTCAAACGTCGTTATGCAATCGCAACGAAAGACAATCACAACCTTACTCCGTTAACAACCAAAGTAACAAGGATAAACAGCGCGTGGTCATGAATGGAATGTGTATTATTTTGTCGCTGCGTTCGCAACGCTTTCTTTAGTTTCTTCTGGGGATAATAATATTATTGATGGCTAAGTGAGACCCTTTGCATAAAAAATTAAGGTCAAGTGACTGAGTACAGCACTTGTCAACCAAAACATGCTTGCTGACTAAGTAGCTATATTTGTTTATGTTTACCTCAGTAAGCAGAAAGTTTTTTAAATTACGATAACAAGGTCTAAAATATTAAAAAAATTACGTAAAATTCAATTTATTGTTATTTTGATCCCCCGTAGATTCATCATTTACATTTTGAGGTAACGAATACCAAATATTTTTTGTCAGTTTCATAGTTGCCATTGGTTACAATAGCAGGAAGTATACAAAGCAAGCAGCTGAAGTTGCTAGATGTCACAGACGAAAAACTAACTTAGATATTCTGAGTACTTAGAATACTCAGATTTTTGTCCACCCAGATACGCCCAATGTTAGATAACTAAACACTAATTCGAGTAAACTGATATACATTTGTTCTTTTAACTTCTAGTGTTAAAAAAAATTTGGCACTGTATACAGTGCAAAACTGCAAAACAGAACCAGTCAACTTCGTTATGCATAACAATAAATATAAAAATGTGTATTTCTCAAACACAAATGTGATTGAATGACAGAATCAAAGTTAATACAGACAGCTATTTAGTGTAGTTCTCTAAAATAGTCAACAGGCTAAGCTTTGAGAATGTCATGTCATATTACTTTTGTTTTTTTTTTGTTACTTTATATTCGATAAAAAAATGTTGCTAAATTTTATACATGAAATGATTTGTGCCTACAAAAATATTTATTTTTAATTCTAGGATGAATTGACCTACCTACATCCCACCTATTCTCATAAGGCAACATTTCTGCCTTTCAAATACTGACGAAAATAAAATTAAAGAAAAATGTGCATTATGCAGATTTTAAAATAGCAAAACGAACACAACTAAGACAGTTTAGTATTATGTAATATAGCAATGGCATTGTACGCAAATATATCGATAACAAAAAATCTATTATGATATAATAATTATTACTGTATGACAGAATAACCATAAACTATTTCAATATTTATCACCAATTTGTACTACAGCATGTTTAAATAAATTATACAATAGTTACAGACTATAGATATAGATTTATAATTATGAAACTTGTTAATTTAACATTGCTAAAATGTAATGTTTTACAATAGTTCAAACCGTATGCACTATAGTATGACCTATGGAGGGATTTTTAATTACAACATCGGAAAATGGTCGTATTTCGACCGGGAGAGAAGGGACATTGAGCAAGAATTGCTGAATCGATGCATAGTAGTCCCTACAAGTCCAGGTATCATCGTGGCCTCCGCCTGGTATAACAGCTATCTTCTTGCAGATAGCTCCGCACCTCATGTACAGCTCTTTCGCCATGCCTGGTGGGACCAGAGCATCGTTTGAACCACAAATAATCAGAGTTGGTGTCAGCACTAGTGCTATTTTGTTCAGTGACAAATACTGAAAATATAATTAATTACACAAATTAGTAAAAATAAAATTTCTGAATATTTACACTATATTAACCCGTAGACACCACACGGGTTTAGATCCCCCGGAACAAATATGACTTAGGGTACACGCTTCCATCAATTAGGTCACCGATACCAGTAGTGACCAAGTCTTTGTCCTAGCAACACTGCAATTCCCAAAGGATTCAAATCTGCACCCATGTGGTAACATTGTTAGCTCAGTCAGCTCTTTTTTTGATAGTGTTGTATTTTAAACAATAATTATGAATAAGTACGTAATGTTACATTAACACGCGCTTCGAAATATATATGTGCTCGAGTAATATTCTATATACATACATATAGTCACGCCTTTTTCCCATGTAAGGAGTAGGCAGAGGCTCCACATGTAGCCCACTTTTCACCCTCGCGAGAAACGAGACGTCATTTTGGTACGAGTCAATAAAAATCTTGGCTCTCCGTTGCGTTCCCACGGGCGGTAAAGTGACAACATTGCATATTATGATGTTATCTGCACGAATATTGCGAGAGGATCTATTCTAAAGACATGGAAGGAATATTTCGAAAACTTATTTCAGAAAGAGGATATGCAAGTACAGGCCCCATCCGGGCACTTGAATGAAGATTGCAACGAAAGTGATAATGAAAGAAATGGTCGGCAACGTGCAAGACCGTCATCGTACCGCTTTACAAAGGAAAAGGGTCGCAGCAAGACTGCAAAAACTACCGAAGCATTAGCTTGCTCACTATTGTAGGAGAACTGTATGCAAAGGTTTTGATTAAAAGAGTGATGAATGAAACTTAATAGAAGATATAGGATGTACAAGCGGGATTCAGGGAAGGAATGGGATGCATGAATCAATTCTTTTCCTGACGGCATAGCCGAAAAATTCTTGGCTCAGTCAAAAGGTCTATTGCGCATTCGTAGACTTGGAAAAGGCTTATGACCGAGTGGTGAGGAATGAATTGCGGTCGACGTTCTTCTCTCCATAAGGATTCCAGTGCTTGCGTCAGGGTAAACACAGCTAGTTTAACGTCGAAAAAGGTGTTATACACAAATATGTAGCTTCGCCGTGGCTGTTTAACATATTTATAGACAATTGTTTGAAAGATTTGAAAGAGAGTGCGTTTGAATTAAGAATGAACGATCTGACCATCAAATGCCTCCTATACGCCGATGATCAGGTTATATTAGCTTCATCGGAGGAGGAGTTGCAGGCGATGGTTAATATTATGCATGGTGCTCTACAAAGCAAGGGAATGAAAATTATTATAGAAAGTATGACGGATTGCAAAGTTCTGATTGAAGGAAGGAAGGAATGGAAAAAATTAAAGAGTTTGTGTACTTCTTGGGTTCAAAATTTCCGAGAGATGGAAATTACGACACTGGACGGAAAGTAGCATGAGCGAAGAGTGTTGGCAGGAAATCAAGTATACGGAGCTCTGCGTAACTTTAAGAGTAGCCAGAACGTATCTAAAAAGGCACAAATAGGCTACATTATGTACGGTAGTTAATGTTGGATCTGGCAGAAACATGAAATAATATTAATGCTGTGGAAATGAAAAGTTTGAGAAGTATAGCTGGAGTAACTTTAATGGACAAAGTGAGGAACAGCGCGATATGGGAAGTTGTAGTGTGGTAGAAGATGTAGTGACAAATAATAGAGAAAAGATGATTATATGGTTTGGACACGTAGAGCGGATGGATGAAAGAAGATTGATGAAATAGATTTATGAGGCGAGTATGAATGAGCAAGCCGGAAAGGGTCGACTATAGGCGAACGTATCACAATCTAATCGAAGTCGTTTTATGAAATGGCCACGTCAAAAGCACCTGCAACTGACGAGCTTCTATGAAAACACTAATGAATAAGACGCGAAAGATGTGTGTTAGGATCATTGCAAGTGGAAAGATGCGGTCTCTGTCTACCCCAATGGAAAAGAGGCTCGACTCTATGTATTATTTATATAACATATCTCTATCTCTGGAACTGTCAAACTGACCGTCACTATTATTATTATTTATTTATTAATGGAAAGAGTCATAAACTATTTTCCAGTGTCAAGTAACATATTCAAGTATACAATCTTCTAGCATCAACACTTCAAAATTTTGATCGACAGTAAAATGATAGTTGACTTCTACTGAAGATTTGTTGGTTGTGGACTAATGGAGACAAAACAAAAAAAACAATTTTGGTCTTGAATTGAATTTTCCAACCACTGTACACTTTCAGGACCACTTGCTGCATAATAAACTATCAATATTAAACATCAAAACTCCAAATATACACAGAAATTACAAAATGAAATAAAAACACTACTGCTTCTTTTCGAGTTGGCGCCAAAAGTCCGACCGTCACTATTTTTTTACAATATTTCATCCAAATTTCTGACATTTCCGGTGAAAAAATCAGCCAAACCGGTCGAGCCGTTCTCAAGTGATGATCTTTCATACATGAGGTTGATTTTCATTTATATAAATGGTATGTTACCGTTGGTAAGTAAAAGAAACAAAACAAATTAAACTTAACAACTATTACTTAATTTGGAGGTTAGTCAAAAATCGGGAGATCTGCCGTCGCGATCAAGGGTGAATTGGGACGTCCCGGGAAAATCGGGTCACCTGGCAACCCTAATCATAACTGTTTGGGCCGTATTCAAAGTGAGAATTTTTTTTTGTAGTGTGTATACATAGATTAAAAAATGACGATAAAAATATAATAACATATAAAAATCATATATGAAAAAGTACATATATTTTATGCCTCTATTGGACATTATCAATTATCTTACTAATATATCGTAAACGAAATGGTACATAAATAAAAGTCACAAAATGTTTATTGTAAAACTTGGAACATTACATTTTATGCTTAATTTGCGTAGTTTCCTAGCATGACATCATCTACTGTAATGCCTTTTTGTTACAGGGACTTAGAAAAGTTCTCCCTTCAAAAAAAATGACACAAACCCAAGTACTTTTTTTCTACTCAGTAAGTATGTAGAAATATGAGCAAAATGTGTTTTTACATCATCTATAAATTCTAATGGGTCTTCGGTTTCTTTCATACTATACCGATGACGATGTACGGTATGAAGGTACCATACAATTCGGTTGGGTTCCTAATGATCTGATTAGTTTTATTTTACGTTACGACTTAACTATGGTATTCTGCGATAATAATATTAACGGGTAGGTATAATATCTACTATTTAATATAAAAAGCTAACCTTATTTTTATGACAAAACTGCGGCAAACAGGTCAAACACTTCCATTTTAGGATGATTTGCGCCATGTCCGGTATGCTGGTGAAAGTGTTCTCTACAATAACAGCCCAAATTTTATTTCTGTACTCCAACCTGGATGCCAGATCTATAGCTATTGCTCCACCTATAATAAAAAATGTGTAGTATTATTTTAAGAACTTAAAAAGTGGACATGCGGTTGAATTGACAAAAAAGATAAACAAACTGGCAAAATAATACTGACCTAAAGATCTACCAAACAATATAATTTTACTTCTATCAATATCTGATCGCTGCAAAATGTAGTCAAAAGCTGTTTGCGCATCGATATATAGACCTCGCTCAGATGGCGATCCTTCAGAGAGACCGTAACCTCTGTATTCTACCATTAAAATATTGATATTTAATTTGTGATAAAATCCAGAAACATTGCATAATCTGTAAATATAATTGTATTTTATCTTAAAGAGCAAATATTAAAGTCACAGTAAGTCACTGACTCGTCTATGTATAATGCTTATTATAAATTTAGGTCGTTAATTACACAACTTAGTTTAGCCATATTACACATCTCTTAAAACTTAAAAAAAATATCGAATAAACTGTCAAAAAGATACTCATATTTGAAAACCATTAATTTTACATTATTGTCTTTTTTAATCATGTTAAATCTGATAGGTATTGTTATTATTATGTACATATGCATTAATATAATTTGGAAGGGAGTCTTGCTAAAATTAAAATACGATGTCCCGTCATGATAGTCTTATAAGTTAAGTAAAATCATTCACGAAAACATGTTATGAATTTTATAATGTCCCAAACTTGTCCTTCAAAATGTCCGATGCTCCTTATGGTTTTAGAGCAATAATTAACTATATTTTCTTGTTCAACAAACAACAGACTTTAAATTATTAATGCAGAATTATGCATTAACAAAAAAAGTAAGAACAAAGCTGCATATATATATATATATATATATATATATATATATATATATATATATATATATATGCTGTATAAACACCAATTTTAAGCTCCCTACTAAATCGGAATGTTACTTCAGTTGCCCGCGACGCTCCAAGGTCTAAGCCTGACGGTCGCTAGCGCCCCGCTTCAACCCGCTCACGTAGTCCAGTCGTCCCGTGCAACTATCTGCTGCGACCCTTTTCGGGAATTAATAAACAAAGCAATCAAAATCGCTTTGTTTTGATTGCAATTTTGATTCCTTTGTTGCGGATGCTGCATGTCGTAGTGGATACCTAACGGTGCTAACCAAACTAGTGCAGGGCTTGCCCGCGTTCGCCTTCTGGGAAACGCAGTGCGGAAGTGGTCTACGTCAACGTAGATTAATTCGATTGGACTTAGTCAAGTTGTAATTATTTTTAAGAACACACCCAAAAGTGTGCAAAATAAGATTCACACACAGTGTATGCCTAGTGTATCCCTAGTGCGTCCAAGCACTAGGGATACACTAGGCATTCATCCTCCTGTCTATACCCGACAGGGAGAGAAGTTAGGTCGCACACCCCGGCATCCCAAACGCGGCTGCTTTCCCAGCAAGAAATAAGTTTAGTAAGGAAAGATGGATGCGTTCACAAACGTATGAGCATCATCGTATCATTGTATGAAAAGTTACGTCATCATCGGACTCCAAAATGGAGTGTGATTCTTTTCAGCCCCTTAAGGACTTCCCAGACACTGGCTTCACCTTTGTGGAGAAGTCAAAAAACAAGCGGAAAAAAGCTGCTTCTCCGGTAGCCGATACTGTCGCGAAGGCTGCCAAAGCCTCCACATCCGCCTCCACCCCGAGTCCAGCCATTTCAAAGCAAAGCTCCGCGCTTGACGGCAAAGAACCGAAGCCTCACTTCAGACACCCGCCGCCTCACGGCAAACACCCGTCGCCCCACGGCAAACATCCGCCGCCTTAGGGCAAACAACCGCCGCCTCAAGGCAAACACCCGACACCTCACGGCAAACTCCCGACGCTTCACGGCAAGATCCCGACGCCTCACGGCAAACACCCGCCGTCTCACGGCAAATACCAGGTGCCTCAAAGCAAGCTTTCGTCGACCCACGACAAGCCTCTGCCGCCTCAAGGCAATCTCAAGCTACCCCGCTGCTTCTCAGGAAGCTCCTACTGCCTCACAGCAAGCTCCCGCTTAGCAGCCTCCCGCTGCCTCTTCGCCAAAACGTCCGCCGCCTATCTTCATACAGGCGAAAGATAAATGGTCGCAAGTCGCGTCGACCTTATCCAATAATATCCCGCACAACGCGATCGCCACTAGAGACGGCATCAAGCTCCAGCTTGAGACGTCAGAACCAGGTGCTCACCATCAGGTGTCAAGCTTCGTCCAATCAAACGGTGTGTGCTTTCACCTACACCCTAGCCGAAGAGCGTCTAATTCGGGTGGTTATAAAGAAAAAAGAAATCCCCGTCGAAGAGGTCAAAGCTGACATGCTCGCAAAAAACCTCCCGATTCCCCCGCGTCCACCATAAACTCGGCCCGTCGCGAGTCGACCCGTCGACGAGAGCGACTTAGGTCTAGTCCGTCGCTGTCTTCAATGGCGATGACTTTTGCCGCCCTTGCAAAGGCACTCAGGAATACCGACGGTAAGCCCGAGAATAGGATCGCCGGAGCCATGCGGTACCAGCATGTAGTCTCGGCTATATTTAATTTTTAAGCCTAATCTCTGACACTCTTACACGTGTGTGTACACACCAATACACAATTAAATTTAGCATACAAATGATTCATTTGCGATAACGTATGTATGGTAGGACGACTACGACGATTACGATGATTAGATAAACAAATACTTATTATTAATATTTACTTAATCACCGTTATTTTTTTTTTTATAAAAGATTTATGTTTTTATTGTTTCAACTGGTACCTTTTTATAATAAAATGAAAATAATTCTCCATAAAACAAAATTGTGCCGAATAAATGATTTTCCCGAATATATGCAATAAATTAATTTACTTAAATATTAATTAATGATTACTTTAATGTTGAAGTTCGTCTTATTTTAATTGAGATGCAAAAATATTGAATCGATAGCAGTTAGTACTTTAAAAATATTTAAATATTTTACTCTGAGACGCATGCGTATAGTGCTCTCGCGCTCGTTCTCTCGGCTGAATAATTTTTGTGTTTAGGGGATGTTTGGTCACTTCAATTTGTCTGACTAATGAAATATAACTTTACAATAGTTCCCTTAAAAATATATTTAAAAATCAGACATGTAAAAATAAGTAAAGTTAATTTATTTTTTGTGGAGCTTTAAAGCGTCTGACAAAAGTTTTGGTCCATGGAAAGTGTCTGACACTCATGATACTATTTTAGAATAATATTCTACAAGACATATATAAAAATCAGCTATAAATATATATATTCATCATCATCATCAGCCTGCGATATAAATATATATAATTAATATAAATTTAAGTTAAGTAACTTTTTTTTTTAGTTACCTTTCTTACCAGGTGTCACAAGGCGAGCTCCACAAGCACGCATTCTAAGAACATGAGATGCTACTGAGAACCTAAGGTTTCATCTATGTAAAAATAAGTTATGTCTTATCACTCAGGGTTCTTGGACTATATACACAGAATAACTAATCGGTATACGCTGAAGTAAGGATAACGTTTAGCTTTTAGCAAATACCTTGACACACCTTAAAGAGGTAGATGCAATGTCGCGGCTTTCTTAAGAGCCACGCTATCCTTTAAAAGTCAGTACACGATGTTGAGTAAAATAATCAACTTTAAATAAAATAATATTCCAAATATTCAATTCTGAAACGGAAAACTAGTTATGAAAATAGACATTGACCTGGTAATAGCGAATTCTGGAATAAGTCAACGGAACCCAAGCGGCAACTGCTAACCGACTTTACAGAGAAAAGATTCTATTTCCATGTCTGCTCGGCTCGGCTTTGGAAAATTCAGCGTTCTTATTGTATAATAATTTTGTTTCTTTTTCAGTGTTATATTGAACGTAGGTATCAATCGATGTAGCGTTAACAAAGACTTTGTAGTAGAATCTTCGCATTGATAAAATTAGAACAACACTTACACGAATCGGTTTGAGTAGAAAAGGTAGCGGCGCAAGTCAACAAAAAGTATATTAGGTACCAGGAACACATTTGTAAAACGACTGTAGATGAAGCTTATTGGTGAAGGCATATTTGTAGTAGGACTGACTTTATATGGACCCATTTGAAGTCCATCAGGTTTGATCAAATAGCCTAGGTATGTTATAAATTCACCCCTATCTTTGTTGGCCACCAACTTATAATATTTCGCGAGAGTAAACAAATCTTGGAGGTCTTCTAGGATGGTCCTTTTAGGGTATCAAAAGGTGAGGAATCAATAAGAGAATGACATAAAAAGCGTTTTAAGGCATTATGAACAGTATATTCGAATATCCTTCATGGGTACCAATAAACAGGTGACAACCATGGTGCTAAACAAATCTTGATAACACCATCAGCCAGCATTTTGTCATCGCAGCATTTTAAGCAACAAATTGTATGGCGGGTCTGCAATTGATATATGATCACCACGGTTAATGTGTCAGTTGAAGGTATGCCATTTATATAAAAAAGCTTATCTTACCTTTTAGGGGTTAATCATGATATTATTCGCTGATGATTCTTTGATTGAGTCTTTGAGTTTCAAAATAAAACTTGCAACTGTTTTTGTGTGACGAGATGAATAATCATCATCATCAGTTCAGTCCATCACCAGACCACTGCCGAACAAAGGCCTAACCCATAGATTACCACAAAACACGGTCCTAAGTCGTCTGCGTCCATGGACTTCTCGCAAAATAGTGCAGAGCGTCGCTCCATCTAGTGGGATATCCCAGAAGATTTCTTTCTCAACGGTTATAGGTTCTACGGACAATATGGCCGGCCCATTGCAACTTCTGCTTGCTAATCCTTAAGGCTATGTCAGCTACTTTAATTCTGCTGCGTATATCATCGGTACTATTGTTATATCTCGCAGAGAAAACGGAGCGTAGCTCTTTTCATAGCGACTTTGAGCTTCCTCAAGCGGCCTGCAGTGAAGGACCACGTCTCGGTTCCGTATGGCAAAAGTCTAGTTGAAGAATTTAGTTTTGAGACATTGAGGTAAACTCAATCAATGCGCCATTTCCCAAACGCTGCTCAGCCGAGTTGGATCCGTCAATTGACCTCTTGGTTCGACAAAAATTTGGACCTATGTAATCGGACAATCGGTCCTAGGTATACAAATTTCCCCACTACCAGCTCATCGTCTTTCGTCATGTCCAGTTTTGTTTTAGTCTTCCATAGTACACCGTGTAGTGAGTTGGAGGAATGTATGGCTCTTGAGATATCTTCATACATTACCTCCACATCATTATCAGGGTGTGACAAGGTAGATACGTATACATGTATGGTCTTCAGCAAATACCGTTTGGTTATTCTTATACTCAGAATATACGATTGTCGGCGATAATCCATAGACCGCCGCCGGGGACTAGAGGCCGTTGTATATTTGTACCCCTAATTTTTGGGGCTTGGCAATCGCAGTTACTTTAGTTTCAGGAAGTTGCTGCTGCTGATCTCCTGGTTTTCATTTTCCCTCTGTCGACTATTAAGCCAACCACGGTATGAGGATTTATATGAATTAAAAATAAACGACAAGATGCGAACGTGCTTTTTGCGAACCCACGGTTTTTAATGTTTTAACATAAGAATGATGGAATCGAAAAGGAGAATGACTTTCAGGTAACCGACGTCAGTGTCTGACCGTTACGTTTTGTAACCATAAGCGTGTCCTTTACCCGTCGATCTTTTAAAGAAAAGCTATATGAAATTTCAGAAGAGCACGCAAACCCTTTGTGTTGGTACCCCTAGGTATGTTTAAAAGCTACATTCCACGATACTCAAAAAAAACTGCGTACAAATTAAAAAAAATACCTACAATACAAAGCTTACAAATAAAAAAAATCTACAGATTCAGGCAACAACGACCAACAGAAATATTTTTTCCGGAAATAATTTTACAAAATCGTGATAGCCAATCACTCGTATTGTGGAAAGGAACGACCAACGCGGTAGGTGTGGAAATGTTGTGCGAGCGGCAGTATTTAATGTGATTGCAGTCCGAACACAAGCGCGTTACAAATTATAGATGCGCAAAACAGTGCTTGAAAAGTAATATCTTATATCATTTGACCAAGTGATACTACGCGAAATACTGCGAATTACCTTAACATCACCCAATGTACAGTACGTACTGGCAGTCGATCGAGTGGAGCGAAACTTTAGCTAATAATAATAATAGTGTAAAATAAGTAGATATAAAGTTGCCGTGTGGTGAGTGATACTACCCAGAAGTATTACGCATTACCTTAGTTAGCATCACGGAATGTACGGTACGTTCTGGCAGTCGGTCGAGTCGAGCGACAATTTGGCCAATAATAGTAATAGTGTAAAATAAGTAGTTAAAGTAGCCGTGTGAGAAGGAAATACCTGGAAAATCATATGAATAATACTAATTTTAATCAGTATTTTTATATTACTAAGTTTTAAATTACTACTAGTTTAAGACTAATAGGAAATACATAATACGGCAGCTAAATTAATCTGAGATGTAACTTTACCAGCACGCAGTGAAGCGGTGGTGTACAAACACCACTGTTTCGATTTAAAGACACCGAAGACTTAACATTCAACGTCTCAAGGTGAACCGTAGTGCAACACTTAACAGAACTTTCTAAAAATATAAAAATTCCTTTCATGTCAGAGAAATAGAATGAGTAGGGACCAGTAACCCCTTACACAGATTTACTTAAAAAGTTCAATAGTTCTAATGGTATAGTTAACCCAGGGTACCTAAAGCTTTAAATTATTATTGTTGGTCCGATCTCATAGAAAGAGCTGTGTGTTGAAGTCTTGCAGTGGTATGCTTGGTTTTTGATTTATATTATTAATTATAGAATCCCAAGCCATCTTCTCTATTGAAATTAGCATGTATTTTAATTTCAATAGCCTCACGAATGATCCTTGATAGGAATCGGTGTTCTATTGCAAGGATTTGTGGTTTATCAAATCTGATGTATTGATTGGGGGGATCCAGAACATGGTCACAGACTGCAGACTTCGAGCGACGATGCTTCACATCAGCTCTATGTTGTTATCGATATTTTTTTTTGCCCTATGTAAGAGAGACCACATTTACAATATAGCTTGTGTACTCCTTCATCTTGTAAAAGGGATGTTACACTTAACAGATGGTAAGAACTGACTTATCTTCTTCGGCGGCTTAAAGAATGTTTTTAAGGAAGCACGCTTCAAGATATAGCCAATCTTATCGGTGACTACACTGACATAAGGTAGAACAGCGGGTACACGCTCGCCAGTGGCCGGTTTCACTCGGTCACTGCGACGTAGGCGCGGAACCCGAAGCTTGTTGCATTGCAAAACATGCTTGATATGCTGAAGCTCGGCGGCCAGGTGACGGGAAATACAGAAAAAAGATGCACCTCACTCTGCTCGCCCTGTTACGGGAAAAATGGACGCCATTTTTGAAAAAGTGGAGCAAGTTCGGCATATCAATAGTTACAACATAGCTGAAGTCCTGGGAATTGACCACAAAAGTTTTGATCCATTTGAAAAAAGCTGGGTACACAAAAAAGCTCGATATTTGGGTGCCACACAAGCCCACAGAAAGAAACCTTATGAACCGTGTACTGATTTGCGATTCTTTATTGAGACGTAATGAAACTGAACCGTTTTTTGAAGAAATTGATAATTTAAAACTATTCTGGACATGTCAAATAATGACATACCAATTGATGTGTAAATATACACATCAATTTGTATGTCAAGTGCAATTTTGAAATAGTGGACCTTATTCTAAAAATCGGCTTTGAAAACATAAAACATGATATAAATTTCCAACAACAAACTGTGATAAAAGGCAATGAAGTAGTTTTAGCAACATATATAAGAAATATTGAAGACCAGCGAAATAACGGCCTTGCTTATTAGAGACTATTTAATAAAAGCCCATATAATTCAGCAAACATCTATTACATTAACACCCTACAAAATAAGTTTAAACATAACCTAGCATAGTACTTTCTGTGCCACTATCTGTAACTAAAGTACTTTATTAACCTTTTTCTTTATTACAGATCAATGATGCTTGTTTCATTATTAGTGTAAAATTTATGTGTGTATATAAAGAGAATGGCAAGTGGAGGCATGTTGCTGTTTTAATAACATGTATTTCTTTGTTTCAATTTCCAGGATGCTTTAGGAAAACTGTAGAATTTGCACAGACTATTCCTTTCAATGATTTTGGAGTTCACAAACAACAACATTGATGACCCATATCAAAAAATAAATTGTAAATACCAAAGCAATTTTGACAGTATATCCAGAATTAGTACATATTCTGCCAAATTGTGCGATGCGGTCATGAAATATACCTGCACTATGTATTCCCACATAGGGAATAGAATTGTATCAATCATCTGTCATTCATGATCAGGGTAACTGACTGACACTTTCAGCAGGGTGTAATAGATGCCCTAAATTACTTCACCAGACCCATTACGCAATATATGCAGTTGCAAATGAAATGCAACATTATATATCTTTAATCATTTATCTAATAAAAACATTTCAATAATTTTTCTTATACCCTATTCTTTACTATAATAGATATTACTTACCTCTGCCCCATATTACCAGCATTTCCATGGAAAAATATCAATGTTGGTTTGTGATTACTACTTGTAGTTTGTTTTATAAGAAACATATGAATTTTGAGACCATCCTTATTTTTTATTTTTATGCTTTCATATGGCAACTTGTAGTTACTGGGTTGTAATACAAAAACCCTTGAGTCCGGAGGGTCATTTGGATAGTACAGCAAGAGATCTTGTGCACTATAGAGAATGCCTAAAAAGTATAATTGATTTTGATAAAATAAACAACAATTTAATTTAGAACCTTACATTTAGTATAATTGCAATGGCAATTTTGATTTCAGTCGAGACCAAAAGTAGTGGATAGATTTTAAATTGCTACTGTTTAGTTTAGTGCACAGAAAAAGCTATAAACTAATAGAAATTAATTGCTAACATGATAAATTACAAGATATTTCAGGAATTATTGCAAAAAAGGGATTCTTGAGGTTTGCCAGTGAATTTCATGTGGCATTTTGCAGGAGGTTGACAGATGCGGGCTCAGGATCTAGCTTGGTGTCAGTCTAAAAAGGAATGCCTAAGTTGAGCAGTAGACCAGCAATATGCTGTATTAATTAGGATGGGATATAATTTACCAATTTTAATATTGAAATATCAATTATCATAAATAACTGATGCACTACCTTTAAACCTTTTTTGTTGTATGTATGAAATAATCTTTTTTTTGTTATTTGATAAAAGTGACGTAACAAGCAGAACATTCACCTGATGGTAAATGCAACATCTGCCCATAACAAGTGCTGTGTCACCCAGAACATTTCTGTGTGTCTCAGGGTGACGGGCGCAGTGTGGTGTCACACAGAAATGTTCTGGGTGACACCACACTGCGCCCGTCACCCTGAGACATCAGTTCTTAAGTCTCATATGCCCATTGATTGCACTAGCTCTCAGTGCCCTTAAAACCGAAACACAGTAATGTTTCACATTACTGCAGCAGAATAACTGGCCCTGGGGTGGTACCTACCTAGATGGATTCCTGTATAGGAATCCTACCACCAATTATTATGATCACTATTTTATGATCAATACACACTATCATGTAAATAAAGTGAATTTGTTTTTCCATCTGCCTGCAAAAATAGATAAAGGCACCATAAGTACTACCAACTGTTATTGAAATATGCACAGATTATAGCTACTAACCCTTAACTAAGCTAACCTTGGACTCATTATTGATTTTTACGTGAATTATTTGATTTTTAAATGCACCACAAACACACCACTTGTAAGTAACAAAAACAGCTAATGAATGAGCATCATATTTCAATTTATGAACAACACACTTTTAGGCACAGCTATTACAAAACAGGCACACATAACATATGAATAACTTGTATGTATTCCTTAATATTAATACAGACATAATTTCTTATATTTGTCAAAAGACATGTTATTTTTATTATTTTAAAACTCATAAGGCATTATTAAAAAGTAATAAATCCAACCTAATATTATAATTGCAAAAATAACTCTATCTGTCTGTTTGTTTGTTACATTTTCAAGCCTAAACTGCAGAACCAATTTTGATATAGAGATAGATTGGATCTTGGAGAAGGACAGACTCCAAACAGTCGCGTGAAATAGTCAATCGCGTCCTTTTTTGTTCAACTGAAAGCAGTCGCGGCACCCACCTCGCAGACACCTTGTGGAAACCCAACTTGTTGACAATGATGTTTTGAGTTCGTTCATAAGAGATGCCTATAATCTCGGCTATCTCTCTAACTTTTAATCTGCGGTCTCCCATTATTAAATCAAGTACTTTTTTAATACTTTCGTCAGTAGTTGACGTCGAAGGCCTGGCAGGCCAGAGCGGGGTTCATCTTTCAAACTCTCTCTACCACGCTTAAATTCTGCTATCCATTTTTTGACGGATGAATATGACAGAGCACAATCGCCTAATGTACTGACCATGTCATCATGGATGGCTTTTGATGATAGCCCCTTCTTATGGAGGTACTTAATGACGGCACGCTGCTCGATTTGCTCCATTCGCGGAAATTATGACCGATTACTTTGTTAATAAATTTATAAAATCACAACTAATTATCGCACACGTTTCGAACTTCACACAATGAACTAGTCTGAACTGAACTAAATAATGTGGGTAGATTTGATTTTTAGAATTGAATGGATCTGTGTTAGGCCGAGTACTTTTCAATCCACCCTCGTAGCTTGTGGGAATGCAGTGGGGAGTAACATTTTTTTTGACTCCTACCAAAATGGCGGCGACAACCATCACAGTGTATTTTCCGCAGGGCCTTAAAGTGGACTACGTGAGTGGCCTCTGCCTACCCCTTAAGTCTTCTTTTATATCTTTTCTGTGACTGTGTCCGGGTGACTGTACGTATGTGTATAATTTCATTATTTTTAAGTCCAATCTGGGTAGACAGACAGAATTAATAATTTAAAAAAAAGTAAAGTTTCAGCCTATAAATGTCCCACTACTGAGCACAGGCCTCCTCTCATTTCTGTGAGGGTTTTGGAGCTAGGAAGAATCCGCCACGCTCCTCCAATGCGGGTTGGCGGACTTCACATGTCTTCGAAATATTTTTAATTTCTCAGACATGCAGGTTTCCTCACAATGTTTTCCTTCACCGCCGAGCATGTGGTAACTCGGCACTTAAAATTGAAATTAACAGTTTTAGTGGTGCCAGCACCGGGAATTGAACCCAGGTCACTTGCGTACTATGAAATTTAAAGCGAGCGCCTAGCCCCTGAAAAGATTTTTTTAACTTAAGATTTTGTTAAGATTGTGAACAAGAAAGATTTTTAACCCATAAAAATTTACTGGTGGTAAGATTCCTATGAAGGTAGGTACCACTCCATGCCAGTTATCCTGTTGTAAAGCAGTAATGTGCAAACATTAGTTCAATTCTGAGGGCACTAAGGGCTAGTGTAATCACTGGCCATATGAGACTTAAAAATATTATTCTGGAGTGACAGGTACACTCTGCCCTTATTTGAAGGGGCTGCAACTGTGGCGAAAGGATAAAAAATAACCATTGAGGGAAGAAGCCAACATTTTTAACATTATGCCAGGATAAATAGGTGTTTGTGACTGTGTCACTTTTTACATATTTACGACTATAAAGTTTGTTTCGAAAGTAGAATTTGATGTATTAAAACTTCAAAGATTTATAGGTACGAAAAACAAATTGTTAAACATGATTAAAGTTGTACCATATGTGACAAATTCCTTACCTGTAATTCCAAACGTAAAGACAGCAAAAGCGATAAGGAATCCATAACACCAGAATACGATAACACTTGAAAATAGCGTCAGGGTAGACAGAACCCACAATCTGTACAATATTACTCTTAAAATGTGATACATTCCGTCATTAAAATATAATAAACATAAAACATTTTTTAAAGAAGGGGTAAATTAATTAAACTGCTAAACTTCTAAAACACAGACATTTTAAAGTTTATCCTTTCTTTGTAATATGGAGTGGTTTTTTATTTTCATTGAAAAATTAAATGGGTTAAAATATTTTAAGATACTAGATCATTACAATGATAAACTAATACTATTATGACATTGACATTTCCTGTTGTATTACTATACTCTATGATTGACATCTTTATTATTTATGCTATGGCAGTGGACAAAGCCAGTAAAAAATGGTAAATTTTATCTATATTGACTATACTTGAGTAGTTCGCGAACGACCTAGTTCGAAGTAGCGCTCTTTGACGTACTATGATAATTAGTTCGTCGATTATGTCGATCATAATTAGTTCTACGTGTATTTCTTGCGACCGCTCCATTTTCGGGTACCCGTTGGTGACCACCCGAGCCGAGGTGATTGATTTGTTTTGCTCTCATTTAGTTTTGTTTGGTTCACTATACCACAAATTTAAATAAAATAATGATATTTTTGTAGTATTTTTTAATTAAAGAATATCTAGATGACAAACATAACTTCAATATTTCATGCATGAAATGTTCTAAGTTTGATAGAAGTCAATAATTTTTGAGTTGAATATTATTAGAAATCACAAGTGGTTTATATTTAAAAAAAATAACGACAAGAGTAATAGAAAATGATTATTTACTGAACAAAGGAACATTACTAATTGATCCAATAAATAATCCAATTATCAATAATGTGACACTAAATTCCCTTCCGCCTTCGTCGCTCGTATTTATAGGGCGTCGCTGGGTCCGACTTCTAAGGTTAAAGTATTTGGTAACGCGGCTGTTCCTGCTTGCACGTTGTCCTCTACCGCTAATTCGTCTTCAAGCGGTGCTATGTCATTGTGTCAACTTCATCTGCTTATCTTCTTCTTCAACAGAAGACATGGTTTCAGATGCAGGGAAGAAAGTAAAATAGAATTAAAAATTAAAGAGAAGAGAGGAAAAAATTAAACAAATAAACGAATCACGAGTAATAGAATTCCGGACTTCTAAAACTCCACGTAACTAAAAACGGCAACTGTATGACATGGCACTCGCAATCCACGTCACACATTGCAAAAACGGCGACTATGTGGAGAGACAGATCCCGCTACATAATGCAAAAGGAGGCAACAGTGGGTAAGGATAACACATTGCAAATAAGGCAACTATGTGAAGAGACAGATCCCGCCACATATTGCTAAAGAAGGAAGGCAACTTTGCGAAAGGAACACACCTTGCAAATAAGGCAACTATGTGGAGAGACAGATCCCGCCACATATTGCAAAAGAAGGAAGGCAATTGTACGAAAGGGTCACATTGTAAAAATGACACTGCACAATGTAATCACCGTCGGTAAAGGTTCGTGGCTGCCGTCGTCCATCGTTGAAATAAGCGTCTTGGTGATGCTGGTTAGCATGTAGTAGTGCAGACGCTCGCTGTCTCCTAAGAAGCTTTAAAGTCTCTCAGTTCGGATTATTATTTTGCAGTATCAACCAAGGACCTGATGATTGGGTTGCTGCATCTATACCCACCAGCAATTGAAGAGGCGAGTATTGGGTTGAGCCTCACCTAACTTAAGCCGTACCTACTACCTTAAATGACACCTGATGGAAACCGGTAGCCATGACAAGGCTCGTGAAAAATCTAAAGCTACCCAGCTTATCAATGTGGTTATCGATTAGTGGCAAGGGAAATCTTTCTTTAACCGTGATTGCGTTAAGTGCGCGGTTGTCGGCGCACAACCTATCACTCCCTTCCTTCTTTTTGACAAGAATAACAGGACTCGCGTAATCCAATTGTGACTCACGAATGATGCTCTTATAAGCAAACCTGAAACTATTTCACGAACTCGGTGTTTCTCATGAAATGACAGTTTATAGGGACAATGACCTATTGGGTTAGGAAATGTTAATTTTGTTTCCATAGAGCCAGTGTAGGTGTAGCGTAATTAGAGACTCAGAGAATACATGAATTATTTTCAATAGGCGTTGTTTTTCATCACCCACTAAAAGGGTCTAAGCGTCGGAACTTAAGGTATCATAAAACGGTTCATAAAAACTATGAAAAGGATTTTCCGTCACTGTGATTTGATAACTTCTTTAAAAAAAATACAAACCGTGTTCACAAGACCAGCCAAACAATGAAAAGCTGCAACGATCGCGTCATTTAAAATATCTTCAGTCGATCGATACCGAGAAATTCAGTTATCTTGTCCGACTGTTACAAGGCGTGTTGAAGTCAGGACATGGCAGATAAACTAAAACATGATATCACGGAATGTACATACTTTTCTTAACAGTTCGACGAATCCACCGATATGACAGACAATGCCCAGTTGTGGCTTAGGAAGATTTTTCGACAATGATTCTTCTGAAAGGAAAGACCCGTGGCGAAGATATATGTATATGATGTTTTCTTCAAATTTGTAACAAACTACAAGCTACCAATATATAAATTAGTGTGCATTAAAACCGATGGAGCACTAGCTATGACTGGAAACCAAAACTCGTTTTGTGGCATTGACCACATTTTGGTTTGTAGATAAATTAGGGATGGTTAACTCGATTTACTAACTGGAGTTGTATCCTAGTGTGAATCTTATTTTGAGCAATTTTGTATGTGTGCTTAAAAATACTTATATCTACGGGAGGACTTAAGTCCAATCGAATTAGTCAAGAGTTGACTAGGAAAGGCCAACCCAAAGCCAACTTGTGTAAAACGACAGACGGGGCTAGTCCTGCGCTAGTAATCATTCAATCGTTATAAGTAATTGTAATTATTCAAATAAAAACCATTGATAAATATTTTGATACTACTTTTACTGTTATGCTATGTCGGCAACTTTTTTATTTACTAAAGAACTGAAATACGAAAACTGATTAGTAGACTAAAATCTACACTGCCGATATACTTAATGTTTTTTAAATGTTCAGTTTGGGGGTTTTTAGAGGTTTTTGATATCCCTTGCCACTTGGGGAATGTGTTTTGAACATAATTCGATGGATTCTTCTATTGGGGTGTTTTGTGATTCTGTGGTATGTGTGGATCATTTACAAAACACGCAAAATACTCGCAGACGAAGTCGCGGAAGCCGGCCCGTTGCAATTTTATTAGCTTTAAAAGTAGCAATTTATTTAAAAAAAAACAATCGATGACGACTTATCTAAAAATTACAATTAAACGCTAGTACTAGTAGTAGTAGTTATTCTGCCTTGATGCAGTAGTGTTCAAATATTACTGTTTTTCGGTTTAAAGGGCACTGTGAGCTAGCGTAATCACTGGGCATTTGAGACTTAAGAACTGATGTCTCAGGGTGACGGGCGCAGTGTGGTGTCACACAGAAATATTCTGGGTGACACAGCATTTGTTGTGGGCGGACGTTGCACTTTCTATCAGGTGAACGATTTGCTCGTTAAGTACAGATCAAAACTTAGCAGCACTAACAAACACCATCAAAACGACCAAAGATTTAACACAAAATGGCTCACGTAACCGGACCAGGAACTTGAACGTCGACTGAGACCTGAACTGACAGCTTATAATATGTTGATATTATATGGTATGATATGGATATATTCTGAATATGTGATATATTCAATTTTTTTTTGTAAATTGAGAACTAAAACTTTAAAGTTTTATATTTGTTTTTAAATATGAAAACTTATAAGATTAATTTATTCATTTGTATATTGTGTTATCAATTTAAAGTAAATGTAGGTGTAATTTATCGAGAACAAAAAAAAAATTACGTAGCGCAAATTGTTTTAATAATCATTTATTTACATTGTAAATTGTAAGTCAAGTGGATATAAATATAATTCAATCAGTAATTTAAGTATAACAATTAAAATGACCTAGAAACAGTTGTGAGTATAAAATATATGAAGTATTTCCGTATTTTTGTTGAAGTATTGTTATCATTTCAGTTATTATCGCGAAATGTAGGACTGGTTTCTCTTCATTTTATATCATATTAGTTGCCGTGATGAAAAGTAAACTTACTTAGTACCTAGATCGAAAATAAACATCAAATTAAACATATTGCAAAATTACTGTAACCCGTCGTGAAGTTATCAAAATATTGTTTTTTTTTTAAATCACGATAAATATCATGGTCCCGTTCCTTTTTTTAAAACCCCGTTCTGTGCAATATTACTTCATCAAATGTTTCTGATAAATGATTATTAGATATATATAAAAGTTATATAAGTATACCTATATGCTTGTATCAAGAACTGATACTATGAAGTTACTGTATATTGGGTCCTTGATTCATGTAAATATTTCAAAATTTTTGTATCACTTCATAATGAACTAATAATAATAATTTATTTTAACAAAATTAAAGTGCATAAGTATAGAAATATGTATCAATGTAAATTGTGATTTAGTAGAAATATATGCATGTATATAAAATTTGTTCACTTAATAATACAAACAACCAAGCTAGAGTAATTATTAGATTAGGATATAACAAAACTTCTCTTTCAAGGCTCCTACCCATAATTGTGATTCAGCCTTATACTACTCTTTTTACCCCTCAATGTATATTGAGTCTACGGAATATTTCTTACTTCCAGGTTTTACAGTTCTCTTTACAATATTTATTAAACAATATGGAAATATACTATAATCTATTCGAGTAAAACATATAAAAGTCAGAGTGAAATACCATTAAAAACACAAAAAAAAACTAACAAACATTGCACAGAGTAATAAACAGAATATTTACGACCGTATTGAGTCAAAGCTTACTTCTAAATAAAATCAAAAGTACAACATCAAACCTAAAAATTACATCAACAAAAAATTGCATTACTCTTGTCTAAAGCTAAGTAAGGCATATATAATTGTTATTATTTGTTATTTTTCACGATGTTCTTAAGTTTTTTATACTCAGTGAAGAGATCTTTGATGTCTTTCAGAGATCTCTCAATTTGTTTCACGAAATTGCTGGAACTCTGAAAAATAATATACGAGTGTGATTATTATTTATTACTTGGAAAATGCCAAGAAAATGAGTACATTACAATTTATACATAATTGTTTACAACAAATTTGGAATACTGCAGGACATTAGTTTTTGTTTAAGTAGAAAGATGATATTGATTATGGTCGATATTGAATAATTTACGAAGTCAACTATTTTGATGTTTAAAGATATTTACTGATCCAAGCGATGGCTTTATTGATTTGGATCCATGCTACTCTTACCGTTATGGGGCAACTCTTCTTGCTAGACACATGGAAGAATATGGTGTCTTCTCCAACGATTATATAGGATACACCATAACCATCATCAGCTACAGGACCGAAGCCTCCGCCAGCACTCACGCATTTAGGATATATCTTCATATCAAGCATATTGGTTTGACCTAAAAATAGAATATTTATTAATATCAGCACTATATACAGCTCGATTGGTATTGGAGTTACCAATTGTCTGAGATCTGGAAAATTTTCCGTAAAGATCTAGAAAATTGGAGGTTAAAATGAAATGAAATTTTTATTCACATATGAAATTCAAATTTCGTTTGCAAATTGTATTTTTTTACAATCTACTACTGGTTCTCAATGAGTTTTCTGTCGAGAGAAGACACAGGAGAAAGAAACTTCGTAGTTAACCCCTTTTTTAGAGCTTTTTTTCAATATTGATTTAAGTATTTATATGTTATAAAAAATTACATGAGTAATTAATATTTAGAAATTTACCTGGAGTTATTATAATCCAAGCATTCTTTTATATAATATATAAAATATTTCGAAGACATGTTAAGTCCGCCAACCAGCATTGGAGCAGTGTGACTTTGCCCGGCTCCAAAACCCTGTCATAAATGAGAGGAGGCCGGCCTGTCATTTATAGGCTGTTACTTTACATTTATTGTTTTATATTCTAATAACCTTTTTATGAAGTTTGTTTAATAATTTATTTGAGGTTGTGATAGTATATGAGGGTGGCAACAAATATACACAACACCATCTACATCCATCCTCCAATCCAATTTAACCAAGAAGCCAGTTATTGGGTCTCCAGTTCTTTTCTTGGAGACGCGGAATAGTTATGCTGGCTGTATAGCAGCATAACTATTTACAGCATAACACGCATAGAAAATATAACTGAAACGTATCTTCTTATCATTCTTATAAAAAGTAAATAAAATGTCTTAAAAGGTATGATTTAAATAGTATGACTATTTATTTTTTTATTTATATATTATATATTTAACTTACCATGAGGCGTCTGGCTTGTAGAAAGCCGCCATGGTTCATTGAAAACCTCTTGAAGGAAAGGCGATTCCAACTCCAAATATTTGGAGACTACGTAAAGACAAAACAGGTGGCGGTCGATGCCTCTTCCTGCCATGGCGTCTTGGTATCCAAGCTGGTGCCTGTGGCTAGCCTTAATGAATAACTCCATGCGTTCTTCAAGCTGCGATCGAAAATTATAGTAGTAAATTGTGAATTGTAGGATGCAATATACAATAAGCATATATATAATAAGCAATGAAAAACTTAAAGCAAACACTCGAGTTTCCGTAAAGACGATATTGAAAATAGCAGCGGTTGAACAGCTCAGAGTAATCGTATGACAAAGGCAAGCTAAACTGTTTATATTCAGCTGAACTCAAAAAATATTACTTATTAATATTTATTTTCATTGTTTTACAATTTTTATTTAATACAAATTAGTGGCAATGGCATTTTATTTAATTATATAAGATTACATGAACTATGCATCAATGGTTATTAGCACATCATTCATGAACAAACGGTTTCTTTTGTTTGCGACATTTTTTTTGTAATAATCCATATATATATTTTGATATAGATATATTTATAAAGATGGCTGGTTTAGAGCACCTGACTGCCACGCCGTGGGTTCCAGTCCCAGGTTCGTATCCCAGCCGGAGCTAACATGTGTGCAAAACACAAATTGTTGGTTTTCGGGTCTGGTTGTGTTACGATTGTCCTTGTATTTAACACTCCATCGCAGCCTATTTCCGATCTTATCGCATGAGCGTTACATCGGGCACGGGTAGGTTGGGACGTGTGAGTGCATGTGATCGCGCGTACACTTGTGCTACAATAAAGTCTGATGCGCAGTTTATAAATACGGACAGTATGCGGTAGTTGCCGCCGTTGTCGAATATCGACCCCGGGGACATCATCATATGAAAGCGTACATGGCGACCGCGTGGCCATTTTGGCCAGAGTACTGCGGCGCGGGTCCCGTGTTCCAATTCCAGCCGGATTCAACATTTGTCCAAAAACACAAATTGTTGTTTTGTTTCCGGGTTGAGGTAGTGATCTCCAGAGACGGCAGACGAGCGAACAATCCGGCATTGCATCTTAGCCTAACTTATCGCATGAGTGTTTGCGCGTACTTGTGGCACTATAATGTCTCCTGCGCAATTAACAGGATATCATCATATAAAAGTTTAAGTGGTGTTTCCAATGCCATTTCCTAAGTTAATCATTGCGTTTAACAAACACAATTCACCAGGTGATAAATGGCCACAGTCATCCATAGACGAACCATGATGCGTGCGTTGAACCTAAGAAGTACTCGTATGACGATATGCCTCGGTGTGATTTACTGAATCACCGGTTCTAGTGATTAAAAATGGAAACTCAATGGCGATATGCTGCTGTTTTACACTGGCTCGTTTCTGTGAGAGCGTACTTCATTGATGAGGAAATTACTGGCTTTTTTTTTATGGAAGTAAATAGCGAGACGAGCAAATCGTTTATCTGATGGTAAGTGCAACACCTGCCTGCCCTGTTACGCTAACTATCAGTCCCCTTCAGACCGACTAGCCTATAGGTGTCCGGAAGAGTTTGCACCTACCTCTTAACTAGCGAGGTGTTGTAAGAGGCGACTAAGGTATTGTACGAAAAGCCTTCATTCGTGCAGAACAACACCATATCCAATGATGTCACTATACTCCTCTTGGGAACGCAAAAGTGAGCTGCGGGTACTGCGCTGGGTGACTGTATGTATGTTCAGACCGAAACTCGGTAGTGTTTGCACGCTCCTTGACAGCAGAATAACTGGGTCTGAGGTGGTACACACCTTTGACGGTTTTGCGGCATAGGATTCCTAAATCCTACCACCAGTAAAATGTAATTTTTACGGATTTTATCGCGTTTAATGTTTTACTATTTATAACCCGACGTTTCGGGCGCTTTACAGCTCCCATGGTCACGGGGGGACTGAGGTGACAGTTGTCCCGATGTCATAGTTAACCCGGAGTACCTTCAGCTTTTAATTATTATTTTTAGTCCGATCTACGCAGAAAGAGCTTACTGTGTCTTGAAGCCTTGCAGTGGTATGCTTGGTTTTTGATTTAATTTTATTAATAATAGGATCCCAAGCCGGTGGTAATACCCAACCATCTTCCCTATTGAAATTAGGATGTTTTTTAATTTCAATAGCCTCGCGAATCATCCTTGGTAGGAATCGGTGTTCTTTTGCAAGGATTTGTGGTCTATCAAATCTGATGTAATGGTTGGGATGATCCAGAACATGGTCACAGACTGCAGACTTCCTAGAACGACGATGCTTCACGTCAGCTATGTGTTCTTTTACGCGGGTTTTTATCGATCGATTAAACGCGATAAAATCCGTAAAAATTAGTTTCATTTAAATGAGTAGTGTTCACGTAAATATAAGAAATCATTACCAGTAAAATGTGTTTAAAAACTAAAACAAGAGTGAAAAGGAACGTACAGTAGCGTTGGGGTCCTCCATAGCTCGGACCCAGGCCGTACTCTCTAAGGTACAAGAGCGGACGGTCTCCGTTCGTCCCTCGCGGAACAGACGCGTCATGGACGCCTCGTAGGTGAGGCAGAAGCGACTCGCGTCCCGATAGTACGACAGTTGTAGGAGCAGTTGGATGAACGCGTCCGGAGATACGCGGCAGCTCTTCATAAAACCTGTGGAAGAATGGTTAGGGTTCGTTGTGGCTTTTTTCGTTAATTCGATAAACGGACACGCCTACCATTCCCCGATGAAGATTCTAGTTGTTCGTGTTGCCATAATTCAATTTAGTTGTATGGCACAAGTGTTGAATTTATTCACAAGAAAATGTCAAGAAGAAAAAAGTTTCCTAGGGTTTAGATATAAAAGCAAGTCCACGTAAAAATAAGTGGGTGTTTTAATAGTGAGTTTACGAAAATGCAAATTTGCTATTTTTGCAAATGTTCCTTAAGTCATTTATTTTGGAAATTGATATACAAAAGAATTTGTGCTGTAATTGTTTGACCTGACTGACCCTGTCTGGGGGATGCTAACTTTTAACAAATCGATTGAACCGTTTTATAGATTAGCTCGGGCAAATTACCATATGGGATTAAAAAAAAATCTTTAGCGAAACCACAGACAGACACTCCAATTTTATTCATTTGAATAGATAAAAGTAACTAATAACAAAAAATCAAGCTTCTATTTAGAATTTACACGAACGATATGTTGTAGACATATTGTTACACACAAATTGTTATTGATGGTTAAGGGAATTAAAAATAATTGAAAGACTAATTGCCCGAGGATTGTTTCCACAACGTTGCCAATTTTGAAGCATTGGAGGTTTTATTAACCGTATAACTAACGTTTTTTATATATCAGACAGACGGTCTTTTCAAAACATATCAAATTAGCTTATTATGCGATGAAAACAATGGCGATGTATTAGCGTGACTTTATGGCTCGTATGGTGTTTAACAGTAGCTAAAAAACTTTAAAGATGCCCCAACCTTTTCCATATTCGGTGTACATAAGTATCTTTAGGTCGACGTCGTTTAGCAGCGTCTGTGCTACATTATAAGATACGTCGATCGCCTTAAGAAGCTCCTCTTTGTTCAGGTCCCATTGCAGTCTGATAGGAGCGGGTGGCGGAGTATCTATCGTCCCATGAGTGTTGCCCTCTGCCGTGTATCTAAAGCAACATTTTTATAAATTATTATGTTCGTTGTAATTTGTTTAGAATTATGATAAACATTATATTTTTTAATTATGTTATACATGTATAATTGAAAGTTAATATTACCCATTCTGTAATTCTGACCAGATTACATATTCCCACATATGAACTATTACTGGAGCGTCGGCCCTGAAAGTAAGGTTAAATATTTAATGGCGTGGTTGGAGCGGTGGCTAAGCGAATGACGCTGCGGGTCGCGGGGTCGATTGGCGCACGGTATTTATTTGTATGACCAATTGCACCAAACAACGATTTCCCCGATTTTGTTTGTGTATGTGCAATTTATGTAAGTATACGGATATGTTCCCACGATATGGGCGAAATCCTTATGTTGTGTAAAATAATTGTGTGAATGGAAGGAACATGAGTGCAAAATTTTAGCAACAGTCACTCACGAAATAATTTCAAAAGCGGAAGATGCAACGCTATAATAATTTTTATAAGAACTTGACTGGATTATTTTTTAGTTCAAGCAAATTTCGACGATTTGTGTGCAATGCCTAGTGTTGCCAGGTGTAGATTTGCGCGAGATGTTCCGATTTTCAGGGGCCTAGTGATAGGCGATTCACAATTCACAATTGAAATGTCCCGATTTTTGACTAAAACCTCAAAATCTTTCTAGTTTGTTTGAGTTTTATTTCTTTTGTTTCTTGTACTAAGTAGTAACCAATCGTAATATAACATTTAAAAAAAAAACCGTCCGATAAAATTAAATGATGATTTACAAAACTCCTGTCCCGATTTGAGAACCAAAGTCCCGATTATTTTTCCTTTCCGAAATTTGACAGACTGGACCTGGCGACACTAGCCACGCCTGTCTATAAAAGTTGCAGTCTGACTTAAAACTTCGGCCCCTGTCGATTGAAGAAACTGACCGAGCCGAGGCCGGCCCCCTTGGGAACCCTCGATTCAGTTACTCTCGCGAACAGGATGACGGTCCAAGGCGAGGTCCCCTCTCGGGGGCCCTTGCGCCACTCATCCACAAATAAAGGTTTCAGCTAAACGCCCTAAGCGCTCTGCCACCTTTCAATCCGGCGAAGCTGTGAAGCCTTCGGGCTAACAGTAAAAACATTTAAAATAAATAAACTTAGTCTAGTGCCGCGTAATCACTGAGCATATGAGATTTAATAACTGATATGTCAGGGGGACGGGTGCAGAGTGGTGCCACACAGAAATGTTCTGGGTTCTGGAAACCTCGATGGTAAGTGCAACGTCAGCCCATAACAATTGTTGTATCACCCAGAACATTACTGTGTGACAGCACACAGTGCTCGTCCTCCTGAGTCAAGAAAGTCACTTGCCCAGTGATTACAGTAGCTCTCAGAGTCCTGCAAATCGATACACAGTAATGTTTGCACACTACTGCTTCACGACAGGTCTCAAATTTTCCAGATCTCAATATCAAAATTTCTCAGATCCAGATAAGATCAATGATGGGCAGCAGGCTCAGTGTAAAGCTTCTGGTATTGCGGTCGGCAATCCACCATTCAAAGACCGTCCCGTCACGGCAATTCCTACCTTTTAGGGAGGGGACTATGTTTAGCAGTGGGCTATAAAATAGACATTTCTAAATTAATGTAAATAGAAGATTGTAATGCGATTTTCGGTATGAAATTGCTCACCATGTATGCTCGGCATTGAATCCAACCTGCAACAATAAAATATCTATATATTAATACGCGAAGAGAAAACTTTGTACCGCTTTTTAAGCATATTACGCTAACGCAGGGGTTTGAGATTTGGTATAGTTACAGTTTGTATGGAGAAGAAGCGAGAAAGCTAAAATTTATATGTAATGTTAGCTGTATCCCGCGGTTTAATCCGCGTAAAAAAGCCGACCGCAATAGATGACATACATATATACTTCCATATTTAAATCGGATTTTGGGATTTTATTGCGCAGAACTCTAATCCTTTTTCTAAAATTAAAGTAGCCTAAGTTACCCGCTACAATATCAGCTAATCTGTAATTACAATACCAATCAATCTGTAAACTTTTGTTAATTCTGTACCTCAGAGGTGAACGGTATTAAACTCCCAAATACAAATTTTACGGGACAGGCATAAATTCATTGAGAACACGCGACGCATGTTTTAAATGTGACATATTAAGTAAGTAACAGTGTAAGCAGATATGTTTATACCAGATTAGCTGTTTTTTAAAAATTATTTACGCAAGTAGAGCTGGTTCTTACGATCTCATCAGTTTGAAAATCAAATTATCACAATAGAGAGTTACAATTGTATATTATTGTCATAAGTGATCGGTGCCAAAGGCGTTTTCTCTGCCAAATTCTACATATAAACTAGATTTTTACTTACAAATCCGTTTCTACTGAAGCAGAGGTTGAAAGACTTGTCGAACCAGCGATCATTGCCTTGACCGTGAAGCAGTATACGGCAGTATTCGTCCAGCTTGCTGGGATTGTTTTCCTCGTAGCCATAATCCTGGTCATCTGCATTTTAAATTCGTTATTATTTGCATTTCATGCTTGAAAAACTTACGATTATATAAAAAGGTCCGTTTTTATTTTATGAAGATACTAAGTCAAGATAAACATGTTAGTTACATAGTATACATTATCTCATGTTTGTGTATTAAAAGGCTGCCAAGCGTGACAACAATAACACTTTCCCTCCATTGTAATATAATTCTATGTTCAGAAAAGGTTTTTCATTATTATTAATTGGGAGGATTTTTCGTAACTACTACATGGCAGGTGGCTTAGTGATCACAGCAAAATAATACGATATAAATAAATAAAATAAAAACGCTCCTTAGAGGCTGCTGCTCTCGATCGAAAATGACGATTACTTCATATGACGTCTTACACTGTAAGTGTTCTTTACAATAGTCTCAGCAGAATAAAATATTGTTTTTCTGGCATTGTCCTTAGTCTATTTTTACGACGTGATGATGATGGATGGATTGTATATTATGGGTTTTTTGGATAATCTATAAAAGAATATATTTCTGATATTTTTTTATATCGTCTTGCTGTTTGGTATTTGTAAGAGATGAAACCTTTCTCTATTTTATTTGGATATAGTTATATAGAAAGTGTTGGGAACCGGAGACCACATTACTTGCTACGGGGTGTTACATCCTCAGACCTTAGTCCACCTTCAGAACTTCATCTTCGCCATCTGGAGTCTTCATCATAAATGTAAGTGGCGAGTGAACATCAGGTGGACTGTCTCTAAATTTGTAACTCTTGCAAAACGAACGCGCATAACACCTACTCCTATTATTATCAAGTAAAGATAGTTAGACTAAAAGCGGATGACGGGAATACCCGTTGAAACTAGTAAATAGCACAATAAAGTAGTTATTTTTTAATACTACTGTAGTATGTACAGTAGTATTAAAAAATAACTAGTAGAAGATCAGATTATCTAAGTCAAAATAGAATAGTAAATCGTCATGTTTTAAATTGTGGCAACACTACTGGCACTTGCTAATACTTACCGAGGCAGACATTGAAAGCAGCCCTTTCGATGCAGTGCAATGAGGTGCGGTTGTGGCCGCGGTTGAACCAGGTCTGACGGATGTGGGCCCAGTGTGAGCGTTCTCCCGCTGTCAAGGCCGCGAGACGTTCCTCGCCTTCCATAGGCTCGGATTTGTCGTTTAGGATTTGTTGGATTTGCCTGTTCAACATTTGTAATCAGTTAAATGCGTAGACGGTGAGTTACGTTGCCATAACGTAATTGTCCCCACACATGTGCTACACTGTGTACACTAAGGTGCTTATAGTTGAAGCGGAGGGTTTAACTGTGACAGCGCCATTAATAAAACAGTGAATTGCACAGTGGGGTCTACAGCACCCAACAAAAGGGACTTTGTTGCCCAAAAACTGGAAATCGGAGAAACATAGCATTGTATTAGAAATAGTATTTTAAGCGTTTGCACATGTTTAAATAATTAGTTCCCATTAATAAATCAGAGTACCCGTAGTATATAAGTTATCGAATCTGTTAAAATAGTTAGTTGTAAGCTACCAGTTGTTAAGCTAGGATTAGAATTGAAATAAAGTATATTATTAAACTGTCCCAGCGACCTCTCACTTAACTGGTGTCAGGTTTTTCTTAACAGGAAACGTTAAAATATTAAAGTTTAAAATTGTGATTTAATTACATACTTCACAGTACTTCACGTTACTGGATAGTTAGCTTTAGTAGACTATGACAAGATAGTTCCCAGTTGATATAGCATTGATCTATGAAACCTATGCCCAGGATAGTACTTCGACAAGATCAAAGCACCATAGTTCAAGTTGTATTGTGTTATGTAATATTGCATCATATAATTGTGGTAATATTTAAGTTTTATTTTTACAATATTAAGATTTTAGAAAATAAGAAATAACTTGGAAAAAAAAGATACACCTATGTGCGCTCGTATATCCCGGGAATGAGCGTCATACCAACAGGCCTTTTACCGTCGTCCCGTAATATGTCATTTGGCTCTAAGATAGCAGGTATGCCGGCACTTATTAGGGCCCGGCGACTGATCATTCATTAATAGCGCCATGGTGAGGGTTGCGACCAGCGCAGCGCTGCCCGGGAGGACCCAGATGGTCATTCAACCAGCAGCTCGACTCCCGCCCCACACTCACCAGGAGACGAGCTCGCTCTGCAGAGCTTCCGCAGTTTTCAAGTAACTTTTTCTGTACATGTATGCAGAGCGGGGAAATCTTTGTCAAACGGAACTTCAACATGCTAAGCATCCTTGGTCTCAGTCAAATACGAAACCTCTGCATCAACAAGTGATGGGCTAATATACCAACAAGGTCTAACATATTATGAGCTGATGCCGTGAACGCTGGAAGCGCTACGCTGGATGCTTTTCGAATGCCTAGGCCACCAAGTCTGATTGGAGAGTAGCTCGAATCCAGGAGTTATCATTTAAAGTGGAATTTAGAATTTCGAATCGGTACCATTTAAAAGAGGGACATGCATCCAAAAGGTAGACGTGACACATACGTGAAATTTGATACGAGGGTGGATTGAAAAGTACTCGGCCTAACCAAGAAAATAAACACATACTAAATCAGTTATATTTTTATTTTTCTACATAATCACCATCAAGTTCAATACACTTTTGCCACCTCCCCTTCCAAACATTTAGACCGTTAAAAAAAATGATTCTTCCTTAGAGTCAAAATATGCGTCTACAGCTGCTTTGACCTCGTCGTTTGTCGAAAATCTTTGACCTCCCAAGTGCTTTTTTAGGTTAGGGAACAGAAAGAAGTCTGATGGTGCCAGATCAGGTGAATACGGCGGATGCGGTAACAGTTCAAAGCCACAGTTGTGAATTCCAGCCATTGACTGTACTGACGTGTGAACACGGGCGTTATCTTGATGAAACAGGACTTTTCTTCTGAGCATTCCTCGACGTTTTTCTTTTATTTCCTCTCGTAAACGACGTAGTAAGGTGCAGTAGTAATCAGAGTTTATAGTCTGACCCCTTTCAAGATAATCAATCATAATCACACCTTTCGAGTCCCAGAATACTGAAGCCATCACCTTATTTGCCGACAAAATCGACTTAGCCTTTTTAGGGGGTGGTGAACCAGGTCTTCTCCACTGTTTTGATTGTTGTTTTGTTTCCGGTGTACAGTAATGAACCCATGTTTCGTCCATAGTAACAAAACGATTCAAAAATCATCTGCATCGGCTTCAAATAACTCCAAACAGTCGCGTGAAATAGTCAATCGCGTCCTTTTTTGTTCAACTGAAAGCAGTCGCGGAACCCACCTCGCAGACACCTTGTGGAAACCCAACTCGTTGACAATGATGTTTTGAGTTCGTTCATAAGAGATGCCTATAATCTCGGCTATCTCTCTAATTTTTAATCTGCGGTCTCCCATTATTAAATCAAGTACTTTTTTAATATTTTCGTCAGTAGTTGACGTCGAAGGCCTGGCAGGCCAGAGCGGGGTTCATCTTTCACACTCTCTCTACCACGCTTAAATTCTGCTATCCATTTTTTGACGGATGAATATGACAGAGCACAATCGCCTAATGTACTGACCATGTCATCATGGATGGCATTTGATGATATCCCCTTCTTATGGAGGTACTTAATGACGGCACGCTGCTCGATTTGCTCCATTCGCGGAAATTATGACCGATTACTTTGTTAATAAATTTATAAAATCACAACTAATTATCGCACACGTTTCGAACTTCACACAATGAACTAGTCTGAACTGAACTAAATAATGTGGGTAGATTTGATTTTTAGAATTGAATGGATCTGTGTTAGGCCGAGTACTTTTCAATCCACCCTCGTACAAAGAAAGGAGAGGACCTTAACCTTCATTTTGCATTGTTGATCTTTTTGCATGGTATTATTTTATGTGACTTCAACAATAAAAATAATTGTCTAAAGTTAATATCTAGCCGATAGGTATTCAGCAGAGTAGAATAGCACCTACCTCTTTCCTATCGTGGTGCCGTAAGAGGCAACTAAGTTATTATACGTTGTACCTTTATTCGTGCAGAAAAACACCACAATATTCAATGCTGTATGTGAAAAGGACGTGACTGTATGTATGTATATCTAGTAATCGATTCAGTTTTGTATCGATCGGACAAAATGCAAAGTAAAGGTAAACACGATAAGATTTCTAAATTAAGTTACATTCAATAGGCCATTGATATATAAAAAACTAGATAAACTGTCGGGTAAACAAAATAGAGCTCAAAAAAAGAGTGCACAATGCGCTCGATTAGCCATCACACGACAGTTAATTTCAATTAAAAAGCTGCTTTGTCGAGGGCATAACATTAACTTTTGTGTTTATTTAATTGAAATTTCGGATTTTTGTATACGAGTATATTGATTGAGGTCGATTTTTGAAATGATTATTGAATGGAACTGTGTGTAATGGGTTTTTGTATATCAATGCAATAGGCAATATTTTGCATCATCTTTGATGCAAAATACGATGCTTAGTGGTCAGACTACCTGACTTCACTGGTTCCGCCGGAGCCCACATTCGTGCAAAATCACAACTGTTGATTTTTGAGACTCGTCGCCTTGTGATTTTTCCTGTGTCTCACAACAGGCGCGGGTAGGTTAGGACAAGTGAGTGCCTCTGTGTTTGCACATACACTTGTGACACTGTAATATCACTTGCACAGTAGCTTCCGAAAACATTTGGAAGTCACCGCCGCAGTCGGAAATGAACCAGGAGGAGAATCATCTTCTTTGTAATATTGAATAAATTATCGTGGGGCAGAGTTTCTAACACAGACACACACACATATACATATTTATTCATTATTATAGTCAACAAATAAAATCAAAAGACAACCTATTACATGAATTTTCATGGACAAACTCAACACAAATGTATTGGAACAACAAAGTGCACCTGTCGAAAAGACCTTTTATTAGTTTTATTTTACTATCGTATTGTTATGTTATGATTTTCAGTTTACCAGTCATTTATATGTTTAGTAAGGCAGTTTGCCTTACTAAACATATAAATAATGATGATGACTAAACTATTATTTTTAAATGATGCCCTTCAGAAGGCATTCTCCTGTATTGTGGGTGCGTTGTACAGACACGAATTTCATATGCACTGCGCAACAAAACAGGAAAGCCAACAATTTCTGTTTTTGTACAATTATATAAAATATGCATCAATTATTGCAATGGTGGACTTATTTTTAGTATAACGGTTGCATTAACTGAAGATTAAATAAAAAAAGGTTTAAAACAAATGACCTGCGACATCAAGTTTCTCAATCCCCGCCTAATCTGTTAGGCTATTGGCGCTTTGAAAGGAGCCAGTACCCATCGGTAGGGACACTTATAAGCTGTTACTTTTTTCAAGACATAACGTACCTTGCGAAGGTAGTTTTATAAGAAAACAATTCAGGTTATACTCACGCTTGTATCTCAACCGGCCTAAGCAGCCTCCCTCTAGAGTAGACCAAGACTTTGAAGTAGCGTCCCTTGTGGTACACGGTGACGTGTGTGGAATCCTGGTAGTGAACCAACTTGTCCGTTTCGATACCAGGCACTCGTACGGTGTTGAACGTACGCTCGTATTGCCACGAGCACAGAGGCACCATATTTTGTAGCATTAACTGGAAATATTGTTTAATGTAATTTGGTGACATACGTCACTGCAAGAACACTCAAAATAACAATTTTTTTCTTTTTAATAAAATAATAGTCCAAATAATATAATAGCCATAAAGAATTCTCCTATTCGTTTTATAGACAATAAATTCAAATGCATAACGCAACCAGACCCAATCACCAACAATTTGTGATTTTGATCGACCTGGGATTCGAACCCAGGTCCCGAAACCAGGCATTGAAGTCGGATACTCTGACCACACAGTCGTCAGATTAAATTTGGCTTATATAGGAAATTAATTAGTAGGTGTTTAAATGATTAAGCAATTGATTATATATTCGACCAATAATAGGAAACTCAAAATAACGTAAAAAAACGTATTGAGTTGGGAGACATACGCATAGAGAGAGCCATAGTAGCATCTCAGGGACCGGACCTTGATATATTAAATTGCAATTTCAAGATATAATGTACCAGTTCCTGAAGATGAAGGAAATCTGTGATGAATATCTCCGCGTCTGAGAACTGTTATTAAAAAAATCACGATTAATTACAAAAAGTAATTTATTATGTGGCGTGTAATTTTTTTTATTTTAATTCAATTGTGCGACTATGTAAAAACACGAGAAGCGAATTTGTGTCTAAAAATCTGAATAATATAAATAAACGTCATGCTGGGGGAGGGAAGGAGTAGCCTAAAACTCACGACGTATATAGACCTCACGTCATGAACGGATGGCCCCTTTCTTATTTCACTTAAATTTTTACATTTTCTTTTTAGAGTGGAGTAAAGATTAATGAAACTTACCGGTTCCAGCTCCTGTCTCTCAATGAGTCTACGGAATTGTAGGCAGAAATGTATTATTGCCCCGGCCCTCGCCGCTTGACTCGTAGTAGGTCTGAGGAGTAAAGCGTCAGTCCCATAGAAGTTGGAATTGACCATCAAGGGGGATCGTCCGCGCAGGTACACATACTCCTCCCACCAATCCGACACGTAGTTACTCGACCACCTGCGTAATTGACACGTAGACGTAATTAATAAAAGCACTTTTATGATATGCAGAAGCGCAAGGCTTATTGCGATATAGCTTTCTGTTTTTTAATTGTATTTGTTGACAATCTTATACAAATAAAGTTAATAAGTTTTAAATAAATTATTTCATAAGAGTTCGCACTGGTGGTAGGATTCCTTTGCAGGAATCCGTCTAGGTAGGTACCACCCCAGGGCCAGGCCAGGCACTGAGAGCTAGTGTAATCACTGGGCATATGAGACTTAAGAACTGATGTCTCAGGGTGACGGGCGCAGTGTGGTCTCACACAGTAATTTTCTGGGTTTCAGCATTTGTTATGGGCAGACGTTACACTTACCATCAGGTGAACGTTTTGCCCGTTCCGTCACTTTCCTCAAATCAAAAAAAATATATATACAAGTAGCAGCATATAAGTAGCGCCCTGAGAGGTTAGTTTATGTTTCCTATTATTAAGGCATAATTGAAATTAATTACTACTAGCAAAGATAATAACAAAGAAACTTGATCTTTGTCTACTACAAAACATGATAACTATTAATCTTAATATTTTTAGTCTATTTTTACTACATATAACTATATACTATTAGTGGACACTAAGCTAATGGAAGAAACAGACCCCCTACTAAATGATAGAATCTCAAAAACAATTTTAATTTGAATATACCCTTAATCAAGTAACAAAACATACATATGAAGAGCAAAATACATGCAACCATAATATATACATGAATATAGAGATATTAAGATGATTCATTTCTATTTTCAGATATTGTTACCAGATTAGGTACCCCATGCTTGCAGGCTACGTATTAAGAGAGAAGTTATTCGTATAAATTGTAATGATGAAATCAGATTTCAACTTGCCTTCAGATGTCATACCTGAATCTGTACCGACATCAACAGTGGATACACGAAGAATACCTTTACCAGATTATTGACGAGCAGCCAATTCCACACACTTGTATCTTTCCGTATTGCAACCTTGTCTACTATTTTTTAACAATCACACACTCATACCCATCTATACCATGTATACCATCATACACTAGGAATCCCTGTGTTGCTGATGGCACTGACATTCACTATTAAGACATCTCAAATAATAAACACCTGAGTACAAACATATCTGTCACATAAATGTTTGCCCCGGCCGGGAATCGATCCCCCCCTCCCTATGTTCGGCAGGCAGGGTCACTACTACTAGAATATATAGGTGTCAATGCATTATCAAAATAGTCTACCATCAATTACACCAATATTATTTGAAAAGCGGTAGAACCCTTGATCCTATCCACGCGAGTCTCTAGGTACCAGGTAGGTATATTCAAGTCCATCTTTCTTGGTTACGTGATAAGTCTTCGTCACGATTGAATTAGGTTCTCGGTATATTTTGCTCTCTAAATGCACTTTTATTTTTTGCTGACAAAACATAACCTATAAATTATAACAATATTCATAACCATCTCCAGACGCAAACAAATTATGCCAACAAAAACTTGTACCGGTGTTCGCCATTGTCCTTTGTGTAAATCAATATTTTGAAATGTTATGATGATATGAATACTAAATATGACAATTTCATGATATACGTCGCAGATACAGAGAGAACACACTTATTTTACTTAAATATTTCTGCTTAAAATAAGTTTTACTGGAATTACTTTTTGACCACAAATTAGGACCTACATTGCTGTTATACAATTATCTCGCCAATTATTTCCCTTTAATGGCAAAAAACAAGTATATCTTTTAAAATCATTGTTTTCGTTACAAAAATTAAAAAGATTGAATTAATTCATATGATTGTAGAAAACGCCATCTGTTGACAATCTGTTCAACTAACATTCTTTAAAGAAGGTAGATGGTGTCAACTGTTCATGATGAAGGTACTACTTTGCGAAATACTTGCGTATATATAATGAACTTAATAAATGTACTAGAAAAATGAAAATATTTGGTGAATAGTGATTTGTAAAATAACGAGTGTATTACCATGACTTCAAAATGAGGTATCTCTGCAGCTTTACCGCAATCGTTTCTTCGAACTCCTTTGCAAGTCGCTCCACTCTCTTATAATTTTCGTCATCTAACAATGGACGGACACTTATCAGGTACTGAAACAAATTTTAAATGGGACATACATTTCTATAATGATAGAATTCGTTTAAAATGTATTATATAAAAACATAGGACCTGGAAAAGGCTATTAACTGCTTTTTTTTGTGAAGTACTCTTTTAGCCCAGTGGCTGTCACAGTTTCGTCGGATGAGACTCGCAGGTAGAGAGCCCGCGAGTAGTTATTAAGTGCGTTTGTAATAACATGATTACGAAGATTATACAAATAGAGCAAGTTCACTAACTTTAAAAACATACAAAGAACAATTAGCCAGACAGATGTAGTTTTCATGGGTATTATTAATTGCCGTGTGGTGGCGGCTCGTTAAAAGAATACTACCACTCCATCTCATCCATTGGATCTCGTAAACGGCGAGTAAGGAATTAAACTGCACTATGCACCCAACAGCGCATGGTGGCCACGGGCTCAACACCTATCACACCAAGTGCATTATATTGTTTTGGTTAAACGTGGATTGTGGCAGTCATCTGTTTTTGCAGTGAGTGCCCAGTCTCTGACTACCCCTTATGGGATACAGTCATGATCTTGTGTATGTATTATAAATATACGATTGATACTGCGTCAGTTCGAATCCTATCCGGAGTGAAAAATGTATGCATAAACATAAATTGATGGTTTTCGGGTCTGATTGTGTTCACATTGTCCCCTTGTCTCTAACACTGCGTAGGCTACCTGCGGTCTTATCGCTTGTACGTTACATCGAGCGCGGGTCGGTAAGGACGAATGCGTTCCTCTGTATTTATGCGAAAAATTGCGGCACTGTAATATCTCCTGCGTAGCTAATAGCTTCCGAGAGTATTCAGAAGTTGTCAACGTCAAAAAAAATATGGACACATCGTTAAAATCTATATTTTAGTTGCTAAATAAATCTGTAGTGTGAAACTGTGAGAGTAGTGGTTTTTCTCATCAGCAGTTGACACTGCTGTTCTAGATTTTGTGCTGTTCCTGTTTGGGCTTGAGTCCGTTAGGACAGCTGACTTCAGGACACATACCTCTCCCTAGTTGGGCGGTTGTGCAGTAATCACAGATTCGCAGGTGATTTATTGAATCTTTTCTCGTGTGTACTGTGACTGGCACTGATCGTTTCGATATAGGATAGTGAAAACGAATTGTGTTCGTGATAATACGGCCATGTTATATCGTGTTACTAGCTAAAGCCCGCGAACACGTCCGCGTGGATTTAGGTTTTTTAAATATACTCCTACCCGGGAACTCTTTGATTTTCGCAATTGAAAGTATACTATGTCCTTCTCCAGGATTATCTTTATGTCGAATTTCGTCGAGATCGGCTGAACGGTTGATCTGTGAAAAGGTATCAAACAGACAGAGCGACAGAGAGCAGAGAACTTTCGCATTAATAATGGTAAGTATGAATTTGTCGGACGATGCGAAAACGGAGGATAGTGGTTCAATAAGCTAAATATTAAAAAAAATGTCTCGTCTACTATACATTGTGTACCAGTGCCTAGTAATTTAAAATATAAAGCCAATCGTTGTGGTGTGTGGTGGCAAAATAGTGTCTCACTCTTTTCATTGTATCTTGTACTGACGGCAGCGGAAGTCTAGGTAGGGATCCCTGGAAACTATACAGCCTGGGCTTATTCCATCCAGACAATACTTTCACAACACTGACCCACAGCATTGTTTTCAACGATATCCTAGATCCGGGTGCGCGCGATTCATACATCCAACCCTAAAATGAATATACAAATTAAAATTTTGGAATAATTCATATATATTCGAAAATAAAATATTATCAACTAAAAATCATAAACAATCAAATATAAAGAAAGCAGGGGTGTAAAAAATTAAAAAAAGAATGAAAAAGAAATACAATAGTACAGAAAACTTGTAAAATGATTACCTTGTACATTAGTAAAACTTTAAGCAGGTACCGCATCAGGAATATAACCGACAACCACATGGTTAAAGCTGCCAATAAGCAAGCAATCACTTGCCACATCGTTGACGTTCTAAACGGGAAAGTAAACAATTAGCTAATGCATTACTATTTCATTGTATTTCAGTAATATCACCCAAAAAACAAATGTAAAATAAATGTCATTTTTTTACCCGGGTAAAATGGCCAACGCTTTTTGTACTAATCCAAAAGTTACATTGAAGCCGCCGAAATGTGTGGCCACAAGCAACGCCCACAAAAAGTAGAGCGATTGTAGGTGCCCTGGGTACACACCATTGCTTACACTGTTCTGCAAAACAATAATATATATTTATAACAAATAATCGGGGTATTAACTACAACTAAGAGAATTTCTGAAAAGTTGTCAAGCAATTCGTTTTCCGCGTTCAATAGGCTAAGGACAGTTTCACTACTATTTTCCCTACTGAAGTAATCATATAGGGTAAAGCTGTTTTGTGTTTCCTAAAACGCTCATGTTTATCAAATCACAGGTATCTTAAAAATCCGGTTAGGAGTTAGATTCACAGACGTTTAGACCTTTGCTAATTTCTGTCACATTTGACTGTAAATACATTAAGCACAATACACTACAAATATTCATTATTTCTTAAAAGTTACCAATTTCTTAGTAAAAATGTACCTACGGAGTTTAACAGTTTGCCAATACCTGCGATCATGCGCTAACTATCGGGTCAAATAAGATATGTGCACTACCGTTCCAAAATTTTAAACTTGTTATCAAGACAAAACGGCATCAAGAAAAAATCATAAGAAATAATAATAACAAGGCCACATATTATACGCACAGCTGAGCTTATGTTTGCGAAATTATTTTGATAAAATACAACTTTCTTGAGCTGTTCAGAATTGCATGACTTTGTATGTGTTACATCAAAGATATTGCCAATTATTTTAAGGCTGGCGATAAATGAAAAAGACTATTGTAGATAGTTGAGAAGTATTACATGTATGCTTTAATTTGTCATTTTTATGTTTACCCTAATTAATGATAGAAATTTTAGACGACGGTGTGGGCCGCGTAAGATATCGATAGTAACAATAGTAGGAAAATGTACTACCACTAGCAATAGCAATAGCCATTTGTCTTGTTTGTATTTCAAGTAATACGCACACTTGTTTCCGTAAGCAACATTGTGTTAAATAAACTAAAATCATATCGTAACTATCTACTTAATAAAACATGAGCACTGACTGACCGACAGACGACGCATAGCACGAAATTTTGCTTAGTTCCTTATATACGGAAATTGAGCACTAAAAAAGGATTTTTGAAAATTCATCCCGTAACAGGGTTAAAAAGGGGATGAAAGTTTGTGGGGAAGTTCTTAATTTTTGAAGTTATAGATATGGGACATTGGTGTTTAGATTTCTGTTCAGCGTTTAAGGGAATTGATCCTCTAAAATAAAAGGCGAAACTTTGCACGGGAAGTGCGTCATTTTGAAGTAATAAATATGGAAATTGGTGTTTACATTACTGTTATAAATAAAATATATAGTTAAAAATAAAAGTCAGCTGTTGTGCTGTAGCGTTATGTTGCATGTTGCCCCAAAGGGGGTAAATTAAGGGACGAAACTTTGTATGATAAGTGTGTAATTTTTTGATGTTTAAAACGTGGAAGTTGATATTTAGGCTTCCCAAAAACTTCGAAAGTAATTACTTAATAAAAATACGTTTTGACTGATTCAAATATTGAATTATTAAAAATAGAAATTATCCGTGCAGGCTGAAAATAAAAGTACGTAAACACTAACGGGGAAGCAAGTGATTCAGTATTAACTTTATATAAATATTCTTCTCTCTATATCATAAAAACAATACTCTTCTAAATCCGCTTTCGAAAGGTTGACATGAGGTAATTTATTTTAAAAAACCGATCGCTTGGACGGGTACTTAAAGCGATCTTTAATAAAAACAAATGCTTCAAACTGCCTTTTATAGCACTTCTTAGTATATAGTGTATGTATATTATCTATTTATCTATGTATAGCACTACTGGATACACTATAATGAGTATCAAACACTTTTAAGAGATATTATGCTTTTAATTAAGAGAAAATATTCCTACAATATTTTGGCTAATGTTAGGTTCATAGGTTAAGAATATTACTCAGTGATGCTGGTTTAAAACCTGGTTTCAAAATTGGATAGTTCGTGAAATGTAGCCGATTAAAAATCATAAAGGGCAGACTGCTAGTTTTAAATAAAAGTCTTTAATATAACCGTAATAGCCATCATGATTTATTGACGGATTATATTATAGAGCACCTATGTGGCACATGCTTTATGCACATGCATCTATGATTAAATTTATATTCTATATTACATACAACTTGTAACAAATACCAGAAGATGTCGTACTGGTTGTCGTATATTAAAACCTCAAAAAGGTTAAAAACCTTTTCACTATAGATACTAAAAGTAATGCCGACTAATGATCTAATACATATTTATATTTATATCGGTCACTATTGTTTGATTGTATGTCATTATTTGATATTGTGGTTGAAAGTATTTTAAAAGGTTAATGTGCTGATTGTTGAAATTTTGTTGAAAACATTTTATTTTAATTAATTTGATTGAGAATTTTTCTTGGATAGATAACTAGGTCTATGCACGACATAAAGAGCTAATTTCCTTTATATACACACCGGCACAATTAGTGGAATCAAAAATAAACATTATTTTTCAGAATATTTCATAAAAGTTCTAAATTAGAAGTTATGGTACCTTTTTATTTAGAACTTTAATTCAAAAACGGAACATAAGACGACAGTCATTTTTTCATCGATTAGTTTTTGTTAATCGGTAACACAGATTTGTTAGTGTTTCGAGCTCGGCCTGCGGAGAAATTTGAAAAAAGTGCACTTCGAGGAGGGATGACAGTTTTCTACAACTTCGAGCTCGCAGGAACACGTGGGTAACGGCTGTGCAGACCCGAATTGAGCTTGAAGTCGTGCGAATGAGCGAGCGTACAGTTCGCAGAAGATTTGAAGAAGTGGGCATAGGTTCGTATGTACCGACCAAAGCTACAAAACTTGAGAGAACTGCAAAACGCATTACTTGAAGAGTGGCAGAGCTTGTCCCAAGGTAAAATAGATAACATAATTCGCAGCCTGCCCAGAACGTGGAAACGTTAGTTAGACCACGAGGGAACACACGTTATTAGTCGTTCATTTATTTAATGTTAAAATATTTGTAACCTTTAATTTACAACATTGTTTATGTTCTCATAAAATACAGAAAAAAGTGTTTTTATTTTGATTAGTTTTAATAAAATTTCATTATAAACTTAAGGTCGATGTTAAAAGATGTTTATCAGTTTGTTACTTCATGTCTGATTATTAATTGTTTTAATATACACATTATTATTTCTATACTCTGCCTTTTTTTACGTTCCGCAAATTGTGCCGGTGTGTATATTTCAGGCTATATGTAAATAAATTAAAATTAAAAAAATTGGAATCGTATTCAATTGTTACATACTTAATTTTTATTCTGCCAAGTATAATTTGTGCGCCTTTGAAACGCAAAAAAGTTTAATTCAACGTAAAGTTACACTTTAAATAGTGTATATAAATTCTTCCTCGTTGGGAGCTCGACATTGAGGTAACGAGTTTAAAACACATGTACAATATTGCGCGTACACTCCAAAGTGCAGTGCTGCAGTGTCCTTTAGTAATCACTACGACACTGAGTTTCAATTTTACCTATTTTTTTCGAATCTTCAAGGTGAACAGCTAAAGAATTGGTTCTATAAGCGTATATCCCACACAATTAATATTTTACATATATTCAGAGTGATAATATAAAGAAAACAATATATTGGTAGCTTTACAACTAAATATAACTAACCCTGAACCGCGCTAAGCGTTTCTTCCACGATCTGAGACCAGATTCCCACACCAAATAGAGCACCTCACGGTCAAAGTTTACATCCCATCCGTCGTGGGTAATTGCGAAGGAGAACGCAACCGCCGAGTGCGCTTCCGCCATCCTGATTTATAACCTGCAACGAAATAAAGGTTATTGACATATTGAAATGTGTAAGTGCCTAAATGAAGAATGTTCTTTATCCTTCATTTCCCTGAGATATTAAATAATAAAATAGTAATTCTGTGAGCCTATTCAAATAAAAAAGTCTCGAAAATCTATCACCATAATTAATATTATTGGATCGCAGCAGGATTTGCCGTAAAGGTAATATGCAGGATTGACAACCGCAGAACCGGACGCCGAGGAACTTAAACGCTGTTCCCCTTTATCAGTCTGGTTATTCCGCCGTCTATCGGAGTCCAGAAGATTTTTTGCGGCCTTTCCTCTTCTCAACGTTTATGACTCACACGAATTCAGATAGGCATCTCTTAGTCCATTACTTAACACTTTTTTATTGGGATGTTCACCCTAAAAATATGCCAATTCACACACCACAATTTATGATTATAACATTATAGAAGAGAAACGATCTATCACTGCTTATAGTTAGTTTGTAAAAAAGTTAAATGTTTGTGCCGTCAAAGCTTCGCCAGTCGCTCGCATCCAAAGAATATTTGACATCCACCATCGCCTCGTTCACCACTTCTTTATTTTATTAGAGAAAGTGACGAGACAACTGATGAATTGCAACGTCCGCCCTTAACAAGTGCTTTGCCACCCAGTTCGGTTTCATTAAGTCTCAATAAAGAATCGCAAATGAGTATACGGTTCATTAGGTTTCTTTCAGTGAACTTGTGTGGCACTCAAATTTCGATCATTTTTCCTTTTTTGTAATTTTATTTTTAAGTAATTTTATTTCCCCCCATCCATATATATTTTCGGTGATGTAATTGCTGTTAGCCTTCTCGGCTTTTACAGCTTCATCGGATACTGTGCTCGCGGGCCAGGGGCCCGCGTGCCAGGTTTGGTTTGACCCAAACGTAAATAAATAAATAAAAACTACAAAAACCTCGAAGTTCGGACTGTGTCGTGTTCGCTGCGTGCTTTCGCGATTTAGAAAATCTTAAATATTTTAAGTCGTCTAATGACCGTCCGAGGGAGGCTGCGCGCGTCCATTCGGACTGTCGACTTGTGTGTCGGTAACTCTGGGCGGTGAGAACCGCCCTGGAATACTCTAGGGTGAATCGTGTGTACGCGGTGTGATTATTGACTACTGCGCGCCGCTCTCGCAATCCATATAAAAAGTCTTTTGGCAAATTGTATGTAGAAGCTTGTAATAAAATCTCTGAATGTACTATTTGTATCTGGCTGATTTTGATAACATTAAAAAGGTTACATTTCAAAAAAGGAAACAAGTAATACATTTATTGGTTTGCTTTTTTTAAAACCTACCTGCGATTAATAATGAAAATGGTTGTAGCAATTGTGACTACTATTAAAATTTTATTATCTTTACCAAGTAATCTGATTTTATGTATTTACCAAAAAAATTTGATTTAAGTAGTTCCTACAGTGTTATAAAAAGGCTTATTACTATACTATAATAAGTATTTTAATTTAATAATGATTTGGACGCCAAAAGTTTTGATAAGACTTAATATTTTATAGATTAAATAAAATAATTTTTAATCTTTAATAAAATAAATAATCTTAAATAAATCTTTTAATAAAATAATAGAAAAAATGCCATGTCTGTTGTTTTTCTTTAACATTCCCAAAATTTATATAAAAGTACAAGATACAACCCAAAGTACAATTTTTTGAAGAAAACATAGAGCAGTTTATCATTTACATATAGCCCACACATGCAAAAATTGTATCACACTTAATACTTCAGTTAGAATTTTCAGTTTACAAGGTAAAGTAGATCTGACCCTGACAGCAAATATTTATTATGTTATACAGTACAGAACGTAAAGTATATAGCGATTTATTTTAAGCGATCCAAAATAATTAGCAATCAATTTTTATATTGTATAAGTTAACAATTTCAAAAAATTATTATATTGTAAAAGTTAACAGTTTGGCAATGTCAACATTATAAATTACATGTTTGTATATTTACTTTATAATAATACAACTCAGAGAAACTTCAAATTTAATGAATAACATAGTATGGACCGAAATTATTATAAGTTTAATTGTTAAATATTTAGTTACCGGAATTGATCACTGTCATGTAGTATTACTTAAAACACTTAATTCTTTGTAAGTATATTGAAATGTCACACGCTTTCTTTATAAAATTTATTAAACCCAATAATAATTCGCGACATGATGAATTTTTGATGGCTGTGGAGACACTCGGTACGCAGACCGAACTGATAGAAGAAGAGAAGGCTCTTGCATCTACTCCGCCTGGCTATAGGACGCGGCTCGTGCCACGCCCCACCAGCATTCACTCGCGTGGTGGAGGTGATGGCTTCTATCGACGATGCGGAATATACGCTCGCCTGATAGAACACCCTCATATACCCTCGGTAGAACAAATGTGGCTAAGAATTAAGCTGAACGTTATCAAGCTAGCTGTAGGAACAGCGTACCGTCCGCTCTGGCTCAACGTAGATACATTCATTGAAACCATGGCGGAGTAAGTTATTTCTCGTTGTGTGATCAATTTATTCTAATGGGCGATTTTAATATCGATCTACTAGAAGATAACAACACAAACTTAAGAAAACCGTAAGAGTTCCTTCAGTGCATGAATCAAAAACAACAGGACTGAAGGAATTCATTCTATTTATTTTGTACTAGCTGATGCCCGCGATTTCGTCCGTGTCGACATAGGTTTTTTTAATATCCCGTGGAATCTATTTGATTTTCCGGGATAAAAAGTATGCTATGTCCGTCTTTGGTACGCTGATGATCATCAAATGTACAAATCTTTTAAGCCAGGTGAAACATTAACTGCTGTAAATAAGTTCAATCAAGATCTGGAATGAATAGCCCAATGGTCAGAAACTAACCACCTGGTTTTAAAGTTCGGAGAAGTATTTGGTTATACAAACAAATATACAAATAAATAGGATCAATTATTTTATGTTGAGGCTAGAAATTTGAGAAAGGTCAATAGAACAATTAATAGAAGCAAGAAATTTAGGAGTTGTGATAGATAGCAAATTAAAGTTCGAGAACCATGTGCTTGAGATTGTTTTTTTTTTATTTATTTATTTAATAAAAGTGACGGGACGAGCAAAATGTACACCTGATGGTAAGTGCAACGTCTGCGTATAACAAATGCTGTGTCAACCACAATGCGCCCGTCACCATGAGACATCAGTTCTTAAGTCTCCTATGCCCAGTGATTACGCTAGCTCTCAGTGCCCTTCAAACCAAAACACAGTAATGTCTGCACACTGCTGCTTCACAACAGAATAACTGGCCCTGGGGTGGTACCTACCTAGACAGATTCCTGTATAGGAATCCTACCACCAGTAAAGAAGAAGAAGTGCTTGAAGTTGTTACTATCGGTTGAAAGTTTTGTATTAAATACAGCAATACTTAAGCATTGATTCACGTATCGGTACCTGTCCGAATCCCTACCACTATCAAAACTTAATTATGCAGACAATGTTATTGGTAATTGTCTTTTGATCCTTGGTTCTGGCACTTTTAAAATGGTTCTGCAATTTTAAGTACTGATTTATGACATGCTCAGTGATAAAAGAAAACATTGGTCTGAGGAATAAAACTATTATTAAGGGCATGTGAAGTCCACAAACCCGCATTGGAGGAGCATGGCAGACTCTTACCTACTTCTAAGCCCTCTCAAAAAGGAAAGGCCTGTGTTTAGCAGTGGCACATTTATAGGCTTACTTTACTTTTTATTTCTTTACATGTCAGTAAAATTCGTATCTAAAGAGACATAGTTCAAATAGCTAGTCAGATAAAGAACACCCAGACTTCTGAGTGGCCTCAGCACCTATGATGCTATTGCCTATGTTAAATGTAACACCTTATGAATTCTTAACAATAATTCTAATAACAAGATTGTCTTATCTGTTGAAATTATTTATCTAAAGTAAGTAAAGGACAAAGATTCAAAGCAAATAGTGTTATCAACTGCTTAGTGGGGCAACTCAGAATTCTCATTAGATAAGAAATTCTTAATCAATAAAGAAAAGTCAATAATGAAGAAAGATGACAGAAAAAAATTAATAAATCTAATATTTCAATTTATAAGAGATTTAACTTGAAAGCAAATATTTAATACATTTTACATTACATTACATAATAAAAAATAACTAACTCTAACCATAATATATATTTTGTAACTAATATAACATATTACTTTTTTTATTTATTGTATGAAGAGACAAAACAAGCAAAACATTTAACTGATGGTAAGTGCAGCATCTATCCATAACAAATGCTGTATTATCCAGTGCAGCACTCGTCACTGAATATGTCACGAAATATGTTACTAACAAAATACATAAGTGCAGACTATATTGTACATGCACGATCAGAACAAGTACCTGAACCAATGCAAATATTTTCCCCATGTGGAAACTGAAATCACAATACAGAGAGCAGAAGAAAATTACCTAACCACTTTGCATACTGCACCGAAAAATCAAATATGTTATGGTAACATCATCATCAACTGGTTAATTAGACTTCAATCATACACATAAATAATAGAAGTATTTGTCTTATACATTCGTTTTTTTAAGTATCAAATACTTTCTGCTGTACTCACTTGAATAAAGATACAAATTATAGAAAGAGTAACTCTGAGATAAAATTAATATTTGTTTTATGCTAATATCATAAATACTTTTAGGAGTAACATAAATTCGAGTTCCACGCTTACAAAATCGGTAAGTTCTGCTCGTTATACATATAATGTTAAATGTATTTTTAAAGTACAATATATGTACAAGGCCAGTGTTAAAAAACAACAAGACAAAGTAAACTGTCTGGAATACAAGAGAAATCGCTTCCACAACTTAACATCCGTATACAATGAGTTCGCAGTGGCACACGCACACACGCAAAGCAGGTGTCAAAGTCTAAATTGACCGCCGCCGCAGCGCTCACCGTAGTTATACGTGGATTTTTATATAAATTTATTGGTCAATCGCTATAAGGCTGAAGTCTTTAGAGTACATACATTTATATTTATTATAAATGATGAATAGTCCACAACCATCGTATAATGGCCATATACAATTAATTTAAAACGCAAAATAAAATTTTCAAAGTAATGAAATTAAAATTAGAAAAGAAAAACGGTGACAGAAAATAATTATATTACAATTAATCTTACCTTTCTCTCTACAGGGTAGAAATAAAGTAATAGCACCAATTAGTTTTGAATAGCAACAAGTTATGTAGTAGATAAGTACTGCTACTATAACAGTACCTTGTTGGTTGTTATTTATATGCCACTTTTTAAGATCATGATAAAGGTATTATTTTTACTGTCTGCTTGTTTATTTTATATAATAGAACAATATTTAAGCTATAAAGAAACTTAAAACTAAATAAATTATTAAATTAAAGAAAAAATTGCTTCACAATAGTGCCAATACTGAACTACAAACTGTGAGGACTGTGAGAGTGAAGGATAGGAGTGAAGCGATCGAGGTCGAGTTAACTAACGTGTTTAGGGTTGCCACTATTCGAATAATTACCTAATTTTTATCGGATACAATATACTCTTGAAATTTTCCGCAATATTTCATTTTTGACATTACTTTATTTACTGGATATTATAACTTCTCAAACGTTCAACTTGGTATAATTATGATTAATAATAAAATTATGCATGTTTTACAAATAAATAAGTCACTTGAATATATTCGATTCACCTAATACATCATCATTATACCTAACAACCGAAGCTATTACACCCCCTGGACCCTATGTCGGGCTTTACATATAGAGTCTATTAGATACTTTGCACAAGTTGTTGATCTACCACAAAGATATTCAACACACCGTTTATCCCTCACTCCGCAATACATTTTTGATTCTGCGTTTCGTCAGTCATGTTTTTAAGCGGCACAAGCGTGTTATTTGATGACTGATGGATTTATGAAACGTACTGATCAATATTCATAACAACAATTAAATTTCCATAAAGGAATGGTCGTAAAGTTTACGCGGATAGGTACAAGCGCAGTAACAAAAATTTGGTGTGCATAAGAGTGAGGGCCCTACTTGAATAAATATATATTTTATAAATCTTCTCTGCCTTCCCATTTTGAGCTTCTCTTTAAAACTCTGTTAGCAGCTGCGCGCACTAACAGTGCAGCTAAATCCATTCATTCATTCATCCGCATGCAAAATTAAAAATGTTGAGTATTACCTAGTTTTTGACGAGCACCGCTCGCTCTTCCTCAATAGTTTGCACAAGCATACCACGCCTTCAGATATTCTCTACCACTACAACACTACCACTAGGCAGTACACACCGTGTCCTGAAGTTGACAACACGACACGTGTTTCACCTCAAACATATTTACATACATAAAGTCACGAAGTTTTCCCATGTAAGGGGTAGGCGGAGGTTACACATGTTGTGACGGTTGGCACATGGTTTGCTATTTTTGTTCTAGACAAGAAAAATATGACTGTTGCGTTACCACAGCATTTCATATTATTTTGTTAATCTGCACGAATGAAGGCTGTACGAACAATACCTTAAGAATACCGTAAGAAGACCACATGTTATGTACAGTACATTAAAACACTATACTCGCGAACCACGTCGCCACCATTTTGGCACGATGCAAAAAATTCTAACTCTCCTTTGCATATTATTGTGTTAATCTGCACGAATATAGGCTGTCCGTACAATAGAGCCGTAACCTTAGTGACCTCTTACGACACCTCGGTAGGAAAGAGGTATACGTAGATGCTATTCTATTCTGCCGGACACTTATCGGCTGACCTCAAAACGAGGCATTATCAATTATTTATATTATTGTTAAATTAGTGCTTGTGTAAAAATAAATGTCAGTTTTAGCATTTTTAAAGGGCTTCATTTTTTATAAATGTGGAAATTGCTTACGTTTGAAAATTAAACTAGTTTTAAGAAAATCATACTTAACCTTAGTAAAATAAGGGACGAAAGTTTGAATGGGAAATGCGTGATTTTTGATGTTATTCATCTTGAATGGTAGATGTGGCTATTGGGATCACTTTCAAACCAAAAAGATACTTAAGGACTGATTAGAAAACTATTTATCTTAACTTAAACATTTTTGAATTTACTTTTGATGAAACCTAATCATTATAAAATTTATATAAAATACAAAAGTCATGTCAGATAAATTGACATGTTACTTCTTTAAGTGATTTTCACGGAATTAATAAAATATGACAAATTCAATCTGAACAAACAAATTGACATTCCAAATTTAAAGTAATTCAAACATCATTCTCAAACCAAAGCAATTCAAACATAATACATAAACCAAACAGGTCAGAGTTGACATCAAAAGAGTATGCATAATCTGAGATTACCAATCAACAGTTCATACATACACTCACGCCTTCTTACCATAGACAGAGGTAGGTAGAGACCAAAGGACAGGGGCAGAGGCCCGCGGGAAAGGACGCGTGTCGGATGGCGAACCACGTTGCAGCCATTTTGGTACGAGTCAAAAAAAATTACACATTGCATATAATGGTAATTTTCAGCGCGAACAAGGGCTTTTTGTACAATGCCGTAGTCGCCTCTTCCACTTTCTACGATACCTCGGCAACAAAAAGAGGTACGTTCTATTCTACTCTGCCGGACAACTATCGGCCTCTTTGTAGTTATAAATTTATGAAAACGTCAGTTGTTACCGATGGGAATCCCATCGGGCAGACGGCTAGTTGTACTAAAACTTGCGTTCTTTCAATAATTTGACATTTATGAATGATTTAATTGAGTATACGGAAGTAGTAGTAGAAGTATCTAGTACAAAATAACATAATGAAACTAAGTCTGCTGCAAAAAAAGAAATCGTGCAGCAGTATTTATGTGACCAGAACTAAGTCCTTTTTGTAAACGTTTTAAAATATTTTATCGTGGTTCTTTTAAGATCGGGTCGATCCAAATCTGAGTGCCGGTCTGACTCTCTTAATGAATACGATCACTGGACCAGGTCATTTAGATATTTCACAATATCAAGTACTGAAATTGCATTAAAATCAAGTACTGAATTTCGAAAAATAACAGTAAAGTTCGGAGGAGTAAAGTTCGGATCTACACGGATCTCTGTAGCTTGGATATAATATTTGTATCTTAGTGTAGTTTCGTAATACTTGAATCGTAGCATATGTACATTTGCATTATGCGTGATGCGCGTCAGGTGCACTGTATGCGGTATCTTTTGGGGGTAATCTGTGGCTCAGAAAGAATTTGCTACGTAGTTTCAGTGCGGTTTCACATGTAGATAAAATATTTTATATTTTTAACGTTAAAAAAATTTCAATCAACAATTTGTGTTATATATTATGGTGCTAGCACCGGCGATCAAATTTGGGTCTCCATTGTACCATGACATTTCTAACGGACGTTCTTCCCCTTAGCTACCACGGATCGGAACATCTAATTGTCTGAAAAGGTACGTCTTACATCAACTAACAGATCACCAGACGAGTTCTGTTTGATTCATTATCAATCATTAAATTGGTATACATCTTGCTCAATTTTCATTACGACCAGTGTGTTTCTATTAGTAAGAGTAGCTGTCATGTGGGCATGAATGGCGAGTCGTGAAAAATAAATTGTGGTAATAGCATATTCGTGTTTCTTCGTTTCATATTGTATAAAAAACTAGAATATGTGTTGGTGTGAATGGTTTGGTAAGCAAAAATGGAAATGTCACATTATACATACGGAACTTATAACTGTTGGGAGACTTATTTATTTATTTATTAATGGAAACAGTCATAAACTATTTTCCAGTGTCAAGTAACATATCCAAATATACAATCTTCAAGCAGCAAGATACAAAATTTTGATCGACAGTAAATTGATAGTTGACTTTACTGAAGATTTGGTGGACTGATGGAGACAAAACGAAAAGCACAATTTTGGGCTTGAATTGAATTTTCCAATCACTGTACACTTTCAGGAGCACTTGCTGCATAATTAACTATCATTATTAAACATCAAAACTCCAAATATACACAGAAATCACAAAATTAAATAAAAACACTACTGCCATTTTTCGAGTTGCCGCCAAAAATCGTTGGGAGACTTTCAAAGATAACTAAGTTTCAACAAATGTAGGGTGTAGTGTTCCAACCTTTGGGCCTAATTAACAACCTCAAGATGCAAGTGGAAGAGGCTTTTTATTTTGATCATGCTTGGTTAATAACTTTGAATAGGTTACTTTGAGTCCCAGCTTCAGTATAGGCATTAATGGTGTTGATAATAACATTATGCGAGAGAATATTGAACTAATCAAATTAAGAAATTATTTTCCGTCGCTTTGGCTATTACCAAATAAGTCGTGTACTTTTTCTGCGTTAGGAGAAACGTTGTTGTAATGTCAAATAAGATATTGACGGGAATTGTCAATTTTATTTCTTTATTTTTAAAGAAAAGGAAACAAATAAGTTAAGAGCGACTTAGATTTATTACATACCTAAATATAATTATTTGTTAATATTACATTAACTGATAAAACGATTATATAATGATTAATATATTAACTTAATGTAGTATTTGCTACATTTAGTGTTATCGATGAAATTAACAAGATTTGTGTAAAATCATAAAATTTAATGAAACCAGCTCAAGTATATAAGTGACAATGCTATCACGGTGTTTGTCGAAAAGGAGGTTCCTGATTTTGCTTATCTTTTTATTATCATTCTTGAGTATAATTTATTTTTACGTTAATATCTTACAAGAAAATTATGGGACTTCACTCTCTGGAGACCACTGTGTATCCGAACTAACGTCGACAAGATATCAATTAAACGGTAAGCAAACAGTCATTGGTAATCGAAGAAGTTTAGGTAGGTATATATTAATTTTAGATGCATCCCCCTCCGTATACACAGGTTTAATAGAATACTTATTTGTTGAAGTTAATGTCAAGAGTGTTAAATTGTTCCTTGGAGTCATTTATTGTCCACCCCAAGTGGACTACTTCTCCGATTTGGAAGATCATTTGTTGCCATTCTGTTCTGCTGACACATATCACATTCTCATGGGAGACTTTAACACCAACCTCTTAAAGGCTTCACTCAAATCACACAAATTAAAATCGATCATGGAGTCGCAAAGTTTCACTATTCTGGCTCTAGATGTTACGCACCATAATATTGATTCTGCAGACACCTGTATTGATCTTATTACTGTCTCCTCTATTGAGCATGTGTCAATTATGGCCACCTTCCTGCTTCTGGATTTTCACAGCATGATCTGCTTTTCCTTTCATATAAATTAAAGACTCCCAAATCTTTTCCAGTGTCTATTCCCATTCGTAGTTTTGCACAGCTCGATGTGGAAAAGCTTAAATGTGATGCTGATACCACTGACTGGTCTCCTGTTTTTACAGCGTCCACAGTTGACGATAAAGTTACTATCCTTAACTGTAATCTATTACGGCTTTTTGATAAACATGCTCCTTAGCGTGTTGTGAGACTTAGATGCCCTCCTGTTCCATGGATCACAGTAGGCGTAAGAATGGCTATGGCAAAGCGTGACAGAGCGTTTCGAGCTTTCAAGAGGAATCGTACTGATGATAAGTGGCAAGCCTATAAGACCGCGAGAAATCGATGCCATCAGATGGTGAGAGCAGCTACATGCGAATATTTTCATGAGCAAGTGAACTGTTCATCTTTTCCCCTGACGATTTTAACTGTCATTTCTCATCTGCTCAAATAGTATCTGATAGTTCTAGAGCAAATGCTATCTCAATGATAACTTCCATGCCTTCTTATTCTAATAATTCCTTTACTTTCTCACCTAATCAGTGGGCTGTTATTTCCAAAAATAATATTCTTTCCCCATATCAGTCTGGTTTTCGACCTGGTCATGGTACAACAACTGCCCTTCTCAAGGTTACTGAAGATATCCGAGAGGGTATGGAAAACTTCAAACTTACAGTTCTTGTCTTAATAGATTTTTCTAACACATTCAACACTGTTGACCATGATATTCTGCTAAGTCTTCTCTCTCACTTTAACATCTGCAAGTATGAATTCTATTTTTCTCTCTTATTCGTGTATGTGTGTTTATTTATAATGTATGTATGTATGTATCTGTATGTATTGGTATAATTATGTATATATATTTTATAGTTTATGTATTTATATTTATTTAGATAATAAATTATTTTTTACTCTGTTATTGTTCACTGCACCACCTATCAGTTTATGTTTTTCTCTGCTTCGCCTTATGGTTGACTGGTAGAGAATGCCTTTAGGCATTAAGTCCGCCATATGTACCACATGTGCATAAAAGCTTAAATAAATAAATAAATATGTACTTATACTCGCATCATAAAATAAAAGTACTATTTTAGTTGTTACAGAATATAAAAATCGAATTGATGCACTATTGACAGAAACACAGAAAGCTCATGAATCAGACAAAGAAAGATTTAAAGATATTATGGAGAGTTGTATAGCTATGAAACAACAAACTGCAATTTGCCAGGTAAACAGTATAGGTTTGAAGTACTTTTGTACCTTCAGAAGGGATATACAATATTTACTGTATATTATGGGGATGCTGAGGGCATTCCCTTGAGAGGAGAGCTAAAGAGAAGTTAAACCCCTTTTTCTGACTTTGTTCATTATTGCAATATATTTAGTTTTTCTCTTGTATTATGAAGTGGTCTTTTAGATTTTGAAATAACATTGTTTTACTAGCTTTTATAATTAAAAAGATGTTTAAAATTTTATTTACTTTAGATTATTAGTGTTATAGATTACAATTTGTATTAAATTAAACTATTTTAGACTGAGATTTTAGTAAAACGACTGATTTTAATTTGATTAATTGTCAATGTGATCTTAATTGAGAGCTATATTAATTTATTACTTATTTATTGCTTATAATTGGTCTTGTAATAACTATCTCTATATTGATCCACAGTGTGTATATGATTTTTAGAGTCAGTTTGAAGATCTCCAAAGTGAATGCAAAAAAGTAAGGGAAGATTTTGATGAGCTAAGAAAAGGTGCAGATGGCTCAAGAAATGCCCGATAGCATAGTAGGTATTCTATAAACAAACTTTAAAATGCGCATTTGTAACATCTAAATTATTTTAAGACACTTCTGTTGAATTGTATCTGTATTGTTAAAAGTAAATCATATATTTTTGTGAATGTATTTTATTAACCAAGAATATATTTATAAAAAAACATTACATGGAGACTACCCAACTAGCAAAGTTCTCTTATAGTATAGAGGTTATTACACTTTTGGTTTTATAGAAGCTTTGTAATGGTTGTTGGTTTCCAAAGAGTTATTTAAAAGTGTTTTACAAAACTATAAGACAAAATTATAAGACAATCTTATAACAGTATCAGCCACTACATCTGCACAATGATTTTATTCAACTTTCTGATGCATAAAACTAAACTATGTGATTATGTACTGGTCTCTGGTGAGACAACTACATGACATTTTTTTTTAAATATAATTGTATAACAATAATTAAAAAGACCACTGTTTTCATAAAACATATCACAGACATATTTATATTTTTTATAAAACGTCTGCATCAGAATCAGAAAAGATACAAAAATTAAAATTCATAATGGATTGTGTAACGGTAATACGCAGACCTGTTTTTGTTAATTACTGATGCGCAGAAAAGTTTTCAAATATCTTAGAGTCCATATCGACGAAAACCTTACGGCCAAAGTGCACATTGATGTTCTCTCAGCTAGAATAAGAAAAGTGATCAGCGTAATGCGAAATCTGCAACATGTCGCTGTCACTGTGTCAGTCCCTAATTATATACTGTACAACATGCTGGGGCAGCGCTGCTAAATCATTTGTTGATCAGGCAGAGAGAGCACAACGCTCGATTCTGAAGGTTAGACTTGGAAAGCCCTACAGGTACCCCATTACAACACTATACCATGATGCTGGAATGCTCAGTGTGCGTCAGCTGTTTATACTTAAAACATCGATTTTAGTACATAAATCAGTCATATCATCTGGTGACCACGAATTGCTTAAAAATCTTGGAGTTTATTGCCATAACACCCTATCTGTTAAGACAAGGTTTGCGCAACGTTTCGGAGATTTTATTTGATTGCACATTATAACACATTTTTCGACCCTGGCAACAATTACCGAATACAGTAAGTTAACAACTGCGCAGGATATTACGGCCAATGTGGTCATGTGGGCGACTTATTTCAACGCGGGGTATCAAGACTCGAGAGGGGGGGGGGGGGATGTTCAACTGCCTTATACCATACGTTACCACACAATAGAACTAGAAGTGTAGTGGTTTAAGTGATTTCTTTATAACTACATAAAACTGATACTACTGACCTCTAAGGAGGTTTTTACAGCTAAAGATCTTAACAAGTTCAGAAATTCTAAAATTCAGCTAATAGATGTCGGGCTTAAGTCGTAGTGGTTCATATTTCCACGTATGTAACGCTTGTGTGCTGCTTGGGCAGTTTACTAAGTTTTAGACCAAACAAATGGTCTCCATTTTACTTTGTAATACTAGTGCGATAAGATCATATCAGGGCGATGTGCACTGAGACATAGCCAACTAAACCACAATCAGACAAGAAAACTAGTATTTTTGTGTCGTGCCAATATTATCTTCCGCTGTAGTATTGATAACTCGTTATCATTATTTTCTACATTAACGCTTTTGTATAAAGTTTTAGATTTAAATATCGCTTGTGATGAATAAAAAACACTTATTTTTTACATTGGTTCCAAAGATTATTACTCAGTTTTGAATTTTAATAGTACTTTTGAAGAACAGATATCGAAACATTTAGTTGTCTTTTCTTTCGTTTGTCGGCTAGCATACTAGCCGCACACAATGCGTTCAGTATGACTTTTTCCATATTAATGCAATTTCAATAAGGCGAGGATCCTTAGAATGCTGCTAAATGAGATTAGTACATTTTAATGTACCTAGTCCGGCCACAAGTTATCTTACAAATGAAAATGCATTTTTTTAATGAAGTAATTTATTTATTTATTTATTTACACTTTATTGTACAAACTGTATAAACGGCGGACTTAATACCATATGGCATTTTCTATCAGTCAACCAGAAAGTTAGTGGGAAAAGCGTGTACGGCGGTGGGCAGGGGCGAAAAACATACGCAAGTGAAAAAAAAAATACATTTAGATATATGAATAAACACACACTCATGTACACACACACACACACACACACACACACACACACACACATATATATATATACATATATATACAATATTATTTAGTAATGTAATACTATTAATGTATATTCGAAATGGCCCCCTTTGGCTTTTATACAGGCCTTTAATCTGTTTGGCCACGACTATGGATTTACGCACTGCTTCCAAGGGAAATTTCGCCACTTTTTGCTCCAAAGATTTTTTAAGAGACTCAATGTCGCCGTGTCGTTTAGAGCAGGCCATGTCCTCTAAGACTGACCATAATTTGTCGAAAGGGTTGAGGTCTGGGCTAGATGAGGGCCAGTCTTCAGCTCTTATAAAGTCCGGAACGTTGGTTTCAAGCCAGGCTTGGGTAGTTCGTGCCTTGTGACCAGGTGTAGAATCCTGTTGGAAAGTACACGGTATATTTTTAAAAAGTGTATTGCGGAGAGGTTTCACACTGTATCTTGATACACTTTGGCTGAAGTTTTCACTCCTTTTTCACAAAAATATAGTTTTGTGACTTCTTGATAAGACACGCCCCACCAAACCATCACTGAAGCAGGGCTTGTTTTATAATACGCGACAGAGTCCTAGCGGGAATCTTCATTTCTCGCGATAAGATTTTTTGCTTCCTAATGGGGTTTCGACGAATTCAGGCTTTAACAGCATTAACAGCCTTTCTAGTTCTAACAGCACGCGGCCGCCTCGATCTTTTCTGGTCTTCGACAGTTCAACTGAACACTTCCTGTTGTATCTGTTGATAGTACGATATACGAACATACCTGCTGATTTAAATAAAATTACTTTTTTACGGATTTTATCGCGTTTAATTTTTGAACTATTTTTACCCGACGTTTCGGACGCTTTACAGCACCCATGGTCACGGGGGGACTGAGGTGACAGTTGTCCCGATGTCATAGTTAACCCGGAGTACCTTCAGCATGTCAAGCAAGTTTTGCAAGACAACAAGCTTCGGGTTCCGCGCCTTCGTCGCAGTGACCGAGTGAAGCCAGCCACAGTCGAGCGTGTACCTGCTGTTCTTCCATATGTCAGAGGAGTCACGGACAAGATTGGCTATATCTTGAAGCGAGCTTCTATAAGAACATTTTTCAAGCCGCCGAAGAAGATAAGTCAGTTTTTACCATCTGTCAAGTGTAACATCCCTCTACAAGATGCAGGAGTATACAAGCTGGATTGTGAATGTGGTCTCTCTTACATAGGGCAAACTAAAAGATCCATTAAAACCCGCGTTAAAGAACACATAGCTGATGTGAAGCATCGACGCTCTAGGAAGTCTGCAGTCTGTGACCATGTTCTGGATCATCCCAACCATTACATCAGATTTGATAGACCACAAATCCTTGCAAAAGAACACCGATTCCTACCAAGGATGATTCGCGAGGCTATTGAAATTAAAAAACATCCTAATTTCAATAGGGAAGATGGTTGGGTATTACCACCGGCTTGGGATCCTATTATTAATAAAATTAAATCAAAAACCAAGCATACCACTGCAAGGCTTCAAGACACAGTAAGCTCTTTCTGCGTAGATCGGACTACAAATAATAATTAAAAGCTGAAGGTACTCCGGGTTAACTATGACATCGGGACAACTGTCACCTCAGTCCCCCCGTGACCATGGGTGCTGTAAAGCGTCCGAAACGTCGGGTAAAAATAGTTCAAAAATTAAACGCGATAAAATCCGTAAAAAAGTAGTTTTATTTAAATGTGTAATATTCGCGTAAATAAAAGAAAACATTATGTGATACCTGCTGATACCAAGCTTTTGAAGTTTCTGGAATATGACCGACGGCTCCATACCCACTTTGTGCAAGGCGATCACTGCAATCCTATTTTCTTTAACACCCCAATCCATATCGTAATTTGATAATGAACACGAAAAAATATGTGAAATAATTTTTTCGTCATTTCAGCCTATCACAAGTCCACTGCTGAACATAGGCCTCCCCCATAGAAAGCCACAAAAGGTTGTAGCTCTCATATTGGAGGGATTTTGCCATAGTTGCCACGCTTGGCTTTTGGGTTGGCAACCGCAGTTTATTTATTTAGATGTTCCAGGAAGATGCTGCTGCCCATCTCCTGGTTTTAATTTCCCTCTGTCGACTTTTACGACACCCACGGAATGACATGGGGTGGTAGATTCTCTTAGGCCGCTACAACACGCATTATTTGAGTAATATTCAGGTTTATTGTCAATAACTTCTGTATAAGTTGTCTCGATAATATTCAGTTATCTGTGTACTTTTCTCTTAATTATGCAAAATATTCTCATTTTATTCCAGTCTAAACAATAAACCCGGATCTAGATAACAAAGTAATGATTGAACCGATTTATCTAATGTGTCGCCTAGATAAGACGGACTCCGTGTTTGAACTTGCGTTGACAGGGCTATCCATATTGAACTTAAATCAAAACGCAATAAGAACGATACGCAAGTGTTAATCTGAAAACGAGACTAGCAAGCACTCAAGGTCACCAGCCAATAAGCTCTCCATTCCTGCTGCCCCTTGGCGACGCCGTTGCAAGCACCTACACGACTGTCCATGCTTGTGCGGTGGTGGCTTAAGAGAATCAACCCCCTTATCTCATCTCACGTGTGTGTGTGGTGTCGTAAAAGTCGACAGAGGGAAAACGAAAACCAGGGGAAGGGCAGGAGCATCTTCATGTAACATCTGAATAATTGGACTGTGGTTGCCAGCCCGCCTGCCAATCGGGGCAACTACGGCAAAATCCTCCCTAAAAGAGAGCTACAAACTTTTGCCGCAGTCTGTGGGGTTGGCCTATGTTCAGCAGTGGACTAGTGATGGGCTGAAATGATGATGATGATGACACGACTGTCCTATTTGATAAAAAAGTGGTAAGTAGCTATGAGTGCAAACATTACTGTCTTCCTTACCTTTCGGCACCTGATGCGATAGTCCGCCGACCACTGGGTCTCGCGGCCCTAGATGTTAATGATGTACTTTCTTACGTACTAGAAACCGATCACATGATTATTGAGTTGTTCTTGTGGCGACGCGGCGTGTGTAAATCCATCGCTCTATCTACACTCGGAGTCAAAAAAATCGCACATCTGAAAAAAATAATTTAAATACTATTTTAACACAACAGGCCAATGTATGTACAAATTTGCAAATTAATAATTTAAAAAAAAAACTTAATAAATACAAAAAAAGTTCTTAAAACCTAGTGTTACCCCCCCTTGCCTTGATAACGGCTTCCATGCGATCTTTCATGGATCTTACAAGGATCGCAACAGCCTCTTGGGGTATTTGTTCCCACTCTTCAAGTACCGCATCTTGGAGCTCTTGAAGAGTGGCTGGAGCTGGATCTCGAGCTCGCACGCGCCGTTTTAGGTCATCTCAGAGATGTTCTATTGGGTTATGGTCTGGACTTCGTGCTGGCCAATGCATAACAGGGATATCGACCTCCTGTAAATAATCCCGTACAATAGCCGCGGTGTGGCAACGAGCATTATCATGCATTAACATGAATCCATCACCGACATAACCAGCATACGGGACCACATGTTCCTCCAGGATTTCAGTAATGTACCAACCAGCATTTAATGACCCTTGCCCACGGCCACCCCGAGTCCGGGAAACGCATACAAGTTCCGTTTTCCCGTCGACGGAAATGCTGCCCCAAAACATACACGAGCCACCTACGTATTCGACGGATTTTTCGAAGCAGGGTTGTGTGAACCTCTCCCCCTGTCTTCTGTAGACCCTTCTACGTCTGTCATTGCAGAAGAGACAGACCCTCGTCTCATCAGAGAAGAGTACGGTCCGCCACTGTTCTAGAGTCCACTCGCAATGATTGCGAGAAAACTAGGCGATCTCTGCGATGCTGTGCAGTAATTTTTGGACCTTTAGCAGGTCTATGGGCTGTTAAACTCTTTTCGTGTAACCTTCTTCTTATCGTAGAAACTCTCACAGATGTTCTCCGAGTTGATCGAAGCTGTTGTTGCAACTCAACAGCATTTGTAAAACGGTTTCGTAAAGATGTCGTAACGATGAAACGGTCATCTCTTTCTGATGTGCACCGTTTTCTTCCAGATCCCGGTTTTCTAACATAACCACCAGTCTGCTGAAATCGTTGGAACACCCGTCGAACTGAAAAACGGGACAGGTTCAACTTCGACTGCAATAGGGCAATCACTTGAGCGGCTTCTTCAGAGCTGGTGTCCATCTTTACTTGTTCTTACTTGGGTTACTTGTTCACGTGTGTTCACTGCAAAGTCTAAATTACGACTGGCCCATATTTCATCCAGATCGACCCTTTTATACCCTTTTTAGGTGGTGTAACTAGCGTCCTTACTAACGAGCATTTGACAGTGTTTATTTTTGACGCTCTATAATGATAAATGTTTTAATGATTTCATGATTTTTTTATTAATAACGTAAAGCTATTCAAATACCCATTTCAAACATACCAATATTTATATAAATATAATTAGTTTCTAGCCATTACAGCCATTTTTCGCGCAAACTCAGAGAGGTGCGATTTTTGTGACGCTGAGTGTAGTTCATTAGGGTTGCAACGGTAGGTAGAGCTTTTTGTCACCTCCGATAGATGGCGGAATATCATACCGTATACCATATTTGAAGCGCCAATAGCCTAATGACTGCGAAACATGACGTTGCAGGATCAAGACCGTCATTCAACTATTATCGTGAACCATCTCCTAGTACAAGCTAACAGAAACATTAGTAATGTTAATAGCGTTGCTTGTATACTTTTTTTTATTTGCTTGGCCTAAATTAACTAGACAGGAGCCACGGAGCGGCGTCTAAAAAGAGACATCGGGCAGTGCGCTTAACAATCTGCCTGTCAAATGTAACGATTTTTAAATTGTTTCAACTCGGGACGGGCCTCTGCCTACGACAGTACTGCTAAGCTTATGATGAAAATATCTAGACTGGTGACGGGAAACAGCGTCAATGAGTTTAGTGCCGTCGCCAGGTAGCTTGTAAAGCGTTTCGACTACGGTAAATCCTCGCAACGTGGCAGAGGATTTCATAGAGCAGATGATTGCTTACGTGATGATGATAATACATTGATGAAATGTACATACTCCGCCCTTTTTTATATAACACTCTTCAAGACTTTAATTTCAACATTTTTAATTTTAAGTTTCGGTGAGAATTTTCTGTTATCCGTTTTTTTATTAAATTGTTTAAATACTTGTAGGTGGTTTTATTTTCTGATACTTCACGCCATCTTTTGAATTGCTATGAAATTGTTTTGTGCCAGTTCTTAAATCCAAGTTCGTACATATCCAAACGTGAAGGGGATTGTAATATAGATGGCGCTGTTTGCTAGTACCGATATGTAACTCAATATTATGATTTGATGGTTAGATTAGGTTGAGGCAGTTCACGTAAGTCGAGTGCCGTAAGTGATTTATTTTCGAAACTATTAGCTAACATTTTATACCTATATGACAAGCTGATTCCCGCGACTTCGTTCACGTGGAGCAAAGGCTTCTTAAAAAATCCCGTGGAAACTCTTTAATTTTCCGGGATAAAAAGTATCATATGTTCGTCACCAGGATGAAAGCTATCTCTGTGCCGAATTTTGTCAAGATCGTTACAACGGTTGACCTGTGGAAAGACAACGATACAGTGAGAGTTACTTTCGCATTTTTAATAATAAGTATGGATTCATATATTAAATTTTAATTGCGCTTTTCCACGTACTCGGCGGTATAGTAGCGTGGAGGACTTTCCCCTGCTGACCCTTTTCAGAAATAGGAGAAGGCTTGTGTTCAGCAATGGGACATATATCGGCTGTTATTTTTACTTAAATTGGAATACCAGTAGAAGCCAATAATTCATACATGTCATATTTTATTGTATCGCACATGTATTTTTATAAGAATAATTATAACTGCATCTGCAGGTTTTTATTGAATATATAGTACGGTATTGTCGCTGTTAAATTCAGAATTTAGTAGTAAGAGGCAGGATTTCATTTATAACTTAGTAGCAAGAAGGATGCTTGCGAGTAAGAAATGCAATGACGTTGATGATTCTGAGCTTGGAGCCGCAACGCTGTTTTGCCGCATTAATCTCGTGAAAACCGTCTCCTGTTATATATTCGAGGAATAAAGCGGAGCTTGCAGCAATCCAAGGGCCCCATATAGGCCCCTAAGCTGAAATCTCCGTCGATATAGATGATTTCTGAGGGCACTGTGCCTGTCACCAATAATATTTTTTAAGTAATTGTGTGTGTGCGACTAAAATGAAAACAACATTCGATTAGCATAAAATGTTAACGTTAGCCGTACACCCAATTTGTTGTATAAAAGTGCAGACAAAAATTGACATGCAATGGATGTTTGAGTTGTTTATACTGTGGCAAACAGTTGAAAGTGAAGTTATTTTAAGACATTGAATGAATAATAAAAATAGTGTATTCGTATGAATACGTAACAACAGTGATTTTCTTTTACGCTTTAATATAAATTTTATTACTTATGCATTTGGTACTTTTCCCGTATGCTGTGTATTTCAATTGTATTTAGTTTAATTACAGGTGGTTTTACATTTATGAAGTCATCGAGTGAGTTGAGTCTTTGTAAAAGCCTACTGCTGAAGATCTCCATATGGATCGCGATTCTCCACAATCATTGTATTTTGTGCCATTTAATATGAATAAAATATATATATGAAGGTTAATATTTCTTTTGCATCAGGGAGAATATAAAATAATAAGAATACTTCAGTAACAAATCTGTACCTACCTGCTATTTTGTTTGTGGTAATTGAAGTAGCTATTTTATCTGCTTTACATCCGCAAACACGTACCCAAACTATGTCACTTCCTTATGTACCTGCCGTTTTTTGCCTTCTCTCAAACGGTTACATAGGCTGCTATAATAACTGCCTATATAAATTAGTCCACCAATTGCACGTACACGCATAATATATACACATATATATATATATATATATATATATATATATATATATATATATATATAATATTTGGATAAATTTAAAGATTTTCTTAACCTTTAGTAAGCTTAAGTTTGCTGACGGCCAGTATATACTAGTATAAACCTAACAACTGAAAACAACCCACCGACATTCACCGACATATTTTATTGATTTGTTTTGTTATGGATTACTTTCAGAGTACGAAAACATTGTAAAATGTTTAAAAAAATTACCTTCAAACTTAAGATTTTGGTAAAGTTAGTAGGGAAAAAGTCGTTGAATTTACTTTTAAAGTATCGATTTCTTTTTTTACTTAGGCTTTTCATATTCTCACCAATGGTGATATTAATTTGATATTGATTTTAGTTATTGGGTACGGTCTCAAAAAATACCTTAATATTTTTACAAGAAATTCGTAGGTACCCAGATGATTTCATGAGCATAACTACAAAGCTACTAGTTAGTTGTGGCTCATAAATAGGCTAAGATAATAAAGTCTCACTTTTGACAGTTATTATTAAATGTACATTATTAAAGTTTAATGTTATGTAAGTGATACGATGAGTCGTGAGGTTACGTCAGTATTTATGGGGATGGAGAACAAGCTTTGATTACGACGACAAACTAGTTGAAAACAGCCTTAATTAAAACATTTCATACAACAAATAATTTGTGGTTAAAATTATTATTTTCTTGACATATTTTCGCTCTGCAGATACACTGTTAAGTATGTTTGTAGTTACTACACATTCACATTTTGATCAAGTGTGAGTATTGCTCCATTTAAAAGAAAAACATTTCAGCATTGGATATACTTATATATGGGGTGGTAGATACACTTACGCCGCTACGAGTGGTAGCTATCACGCCATCTCATCCAGTAGCTGTCATAAAAGTCGACAGAGGGAAAATAAGAAGCCACGTGATGGGCAGCAGCGTCTTACTGGAACCATAAATAAATAAACTGCGGTTGCCATCCGCCTGCCAACTATGGCAACATCCCCCATAAACTGAAAACTACAATCTTTTGTGGCAATCTATGGGGGAGGCTTACGTTCAGCAGTGGTCTAGTAATAGGCTGAAATGATTTGTTTTTTTTGAATGTTTTTTCATAATCTATAGGTACGTAAAATGAATGTTTCCTCAAAGGAAAGAAAGTTAATTTGCTAAGGTCCGCATGCAAAATTTTATTAATGGAATCAGGCGTTAATTTGCGGAAATCCATTATAATAAAGGAAAGTTTACATAATTATGCAGGTGGGAACCCAAACGATTCATCCGATAGCAAAATAACTGTGATAAACTTTATCCGCGCAACCCGCGATAGTTTCTGAATTAGTATAACCATTTTACAATAGGTGGCTCGCGACTCGTATATATTATATTGTACGTTGTATAATAAATAGTTCGTCGTCTTCTGTTTGAGTTGTACAATAGTTCTTTGCTTTAAAAAAAATATTAAACTAAAAATCATTGTCTTTTGTACATGTTTATGTGTCTACTTTCTATATACACCATGTACCTAAACAAATTACAAAAAAGAAATTAAAGAGGCATTGCAACGCTTGCCGGGCATTACTAGGTAATTACATATTTATATAATATTATACTATGTTCATGGTGCTTAAGTACTACTGGGCATGGCTTGGAAACCTATTAAATATCCGAACAGGTTTCGGTCATTGATCCCGAATCGAAATGAGTTTAAGGTTTCGGTTTCGTTTCTGGTTACCGGTTAATAAGAAAACCAGTTTCCTTCCGTTAAATTAACCGGTTAACGCGTATTTTAAATGATGGCCGTGTCGAGCGTTCTCTGGTATTGGTCCGTTGATCAAAGAAATGTCGAAGAATTCAACTACCTATATTCCGCCATGCGTACGGACATAATGTCAGTTAATATTAACGTTATATTAAAGTTATCTAATGAAAGTAGGTACCTGTATCTTCTAATCCTTTTTTAATGTCTTAAAGGTGATATTTTTATAATTTTTGATAGAACATTTCATCTCCCTATATCATATACCTATATATGATATAGGTAGATGAAATCTTCTTTCTCTGGTTTCTCTGGTCTGGTTTAAATATGGTTTCTTGTATATCAATGATACTGTCATACTACACACAATATAATGCACTTGGTGTGATAGGTGGTGAGCCCATCGCCATCATGCGCTGTTGAGTGCACAGTGCAGTTTAATTCCTTACTCGCCTTTTACAAGATCCATTGGATGAGATGGAGTGGTAGTATTCTTTTAACGAGCCGCCACCACATGGCTACTATTAAAGTATCTCAATTTAAAAGTGGTCATAACCGGTTAATCCTTTAACCGGTAAATGCATGAACTGTTTATAAACCGAAATTTTACTGAAACTAATTGGAACCGGTATTTAGAAACCGGTACCAAGCGCTTCTTCAGGGTCTCATATACCTCTGTAAAGAGCATCAAGGCGTATTTAAGAATGAAAAACAGGAAAAAATTTACAGCTCGTAGCAATGATTATGGACGTCAGGCTAAGACTAACATCAACTGTATCAACAAGTACAAGTAGAAATTAGTAATTATTTACGGTTCATAGCAATTATTATGTAATATTGCATTGAAGAAAAGAAATACCCCAAAGTTTCTTGCCGTTCTTATTTTTCGACGGTGTAGATTTTGACGTTCATAAGAGCTTTATACAATATGCCTAAATTGAATAAAGAAATTTTGACTTTGACTTTGAATGATTATGGACTAAGACTTATATCAATTGTATTGACAAGTAGATATAGAATTCGGGTATTTCAATAAGCGGCGAGGTTACAGTATGGAATGAGACCAATGAGAGAGATATTGGCTTACCGTAATTTTTTTTAAAGTTGCGAACGGTAAGCTTTCTCTTCCAATGACGAACAATGCAGCCAGTTCTACATATACAAAGAAATTAAAAAAAGTGTATGAGAAGGTGTAATAGATAAGTATCTATTACTTTCTAGGAAAGCCGGACATAGTGTTTTGCACTGCGCTTTCTACTCGTAAAACGTTTACTCTTTAGAAGACCTGAGGATGTGAAACCATAAATTAAATATAACTTTATTGTACACCATAGTGAAAAAATACAAAAAGGAAATAACAATAAAACTAATAACTAATATGGCCTTATCGCTAAAAGCGAACAATTCCAGGCAACTTTTGGATGGACAAAAACTGAAATTAAACAAATAAGGACGGCGGTGTACATACAAACGGAAAGACCAAAGCAATAAACTGCATAAATTAATGTTAAATATACATATTATATACAAAATACAATGTAATATTTCTATTCTTAAATATATATGCCCATATGAGGTATACGAACAAAAAGATAAATACATGTAAATACAAAACTTATTATAGTTAATAATAATTAAGACAACGTATTAAGCAATGACAGATAGTGTTCATCAATCAGCGTTTTAAAAATGTCGGATAGGGATAGGAAGAGCATTCCACAGTTTGGCAGCCTGCAGCGTGAAAGAATTACTGTAAACTGTAAAAAACTCTCTTACTCCTTAATAAAATGTTTACTTTCAGACTGCACGTATTTTCAGTGCTACGTCAGGGTGTAACTGCCATGTTACGGGAACGCCAGCGAAGCATTTGATTAACAGATTCAGGCCACCGGCGTCGAAACATGCTGAGAGAAATTTAAATAATTCGTGTTAAGGAATCAGATCCTAGTTATAAGCAAAATAGTCAAACTTAACCCATAATGTAACTCTGTATGTTAACACTTGATTTACGAAACCCATCAATACGGGTTGTCGATGTTATGCTTTAAATTCTGAACAATTAAATATTGTTCTATAGCGATTATATATTAGATTTTAATGATATTATGCAGCGAATTGTTTTATCTGAAACACCTATATTTTATTATAACTAGTCTACCTATACTTAATATACCCGTCCCGTCCGTTAATGCCCGTAAATCTTGTGTTAAATATATTAATAACTAGATTCTCGCGACTTCGTTTGCCTGGACATTAGGAATTGTCTAGTAATTTTTAAAAAAAATCTTGGTTAAGTATCAGAGTTATACATATTAAGGGGTCTGCTACTATACCGTAGATGGCGTTCTGTAGATTATTATCTTAATATATATTCTCAAAATGTTTATTACTTCGGAACCACATGATCAATGATGATGACAAAAAGAAAAGACACGATAAAACATTATCTTAGTCCCAGATGTATTCTCTGTCAGTAGTTAGTCCCAGATGTATTATCAGTGAAAAATTTCGCGAGTTAATAACATTTAATAATTAATAACAATTTATTTATCTCAACGAAATTTCACTAGTAAATGTACAACTGAACATATAAACTCATTTTTTATTCTTAATTAATGTGAAGCCTGTTAATTCCTAAAGTACCTTTTCGACTGTCTGTATGAACAAAGACGGACACTCATAAAGGAACTTCTATTTTATATGTAGCATTGGAATATTATATCTTCTAACTGTTACTACGAAATAAAAAAGTACCTAAATATCAAGTATCATATTAAAATAACGAAGCTGATTTAAATTATATCCATAGCACTCAACTGTTTTTATCTAGACGTTATTTTTTTTACTTTCATGGGTATTGCACTATCTAAAAATTCAATATTCTTTTCTATTAAAGCAGGACTTGCAGTATCTTTTAATCATCCATTAAGCAATAAGCTATGTGATTTAAAATGTAATCAAGACAATAAAACAAGAGATGATGAACTTATGATGTCATATTTGTTATAAAAACAACTAAAAACCTTTACCTATTTTGGCTTGCATATTTAATAATCGTGTAGATTTCTCGTAGCTATCAGTCGGCGTACTATTAAATAATGTCTTTTGGTTCGAATATAAGTCGCAAGAATATTTAAACAAATCACACTTTTTGAGGTTGGACCTTCCCCTTATGTACCGCTTAGGCGTTCATTCACTCAATGTTTAAAAATTTGTGAGGACAACGCTATAATATAGGGTATGTTAGTCAAGTTCTGGCAGTAATCTTAATTATTGTTAAAATTGGCTAAAATGCAAATTGTCAATTCGAAATAATGATAACAATGAAATATAATTAGTTGACTGGAATAAGGAGAGTCATGTTTGTTGACACAGATAGCGAAGATTTTACTTTTCCGGTACGGACTTATGACTTCCCAGGTCCCTATACCAGGTCAATGGGGTCATTTATTATCAAGCGAGCGGAACGCAGCTAAGAGAAATGAATGACAAGATGAACAATTTCGAGAATCAGGCCATCTTATTTTATAAATCATTGTATTTGTAATCGTTAGCCTATATAAATACGGTTTAAAATGGTACAGTTATTTGACCACTTTAATTCTAAAAAATTATAGCCCGCCAAGGATTTTATTAATGACGTGTGACATTTGACGCGCTACCGACCGCCCCTAATGTTTCTTTTTCATAATAAATTATAAACGACCATATTGAAATGCGTTTCGAGAAGTCTTTAGTCCAATAGAAATAAAATATTCGTTGCCATGATTAGAATGTGCCTACTTTCAATACGGTGCCTTCGTTTGATGATTTTAGATGTGCGCTTTGAAATGTGTGACTGCGAAGTTAGTGGCAAGTTTTTCTTTGGAGCAGACAGCTTGACGCCGGGGCCGGATGTAAGATGCAAACGTTTAGATAATTTACTGTTTGCTGTCTCTTTCCCGTATAGGCTGACTGTTAAACAAAACATAAGAACAAGGTAACGGACGGTTACTGGGTCACTCTGACATTATTATCGTATTATAAATGGTAGTTTTAAGAGTTATTAAATCTCGTAATGTAGTGCACTGAGTATGGATTTGCGTCTGGAGTTATTAAGAAGTAAAATTTATTTCTCGTCCAAAATGTTAATTTCTAAATTTTTGTTAAAAAGTTTCAGCCTATAAATGTCCCACTACTGAGCACAGGCCTCCTCTCATTTCTGAGAGGGTTTTGAAGCTAGGAAGAATCCGCCACGCTGCTCCAATGCGGGTTGGCGGACTTAATTTTTGTTAAATGACAATTTATTCATGACATTGACGTCGTTAAAACTTTACTTACTTTACCGTGTGGTGGCAGCTTAAGAGAATCTACTACATCATCTCATCCCGTGGGTGTCGTAAAAGTCGACAGAGGGATAATGAAAACCAGGAGATGCTCAGCAGCATCTTCCTGAAATATCTGAATAAATATAAACTTTGGTTGCCAATCCGTCTGATATTGATATTGATCTTGTATTGATGTATGCTAAACGCGGTCTCGAAACATAAAATTAGATTAACATGATTTTTTTTACTTTTAGTACATCTATATTTTTAGAATAATTGTCGTTGGTGGTTCATATTCCTGAAAAACAATAATGAATATTTCGTTTAATTATTTTTTACATTAAAAAATAAATCAAGAGCTTAAATTTTTCCCGTAAAGCACTTTTTAAATGTGGGATAATACGGTTGGTTAAATTGATTGAGCGTCCGCCTCACGTTCTCTGTCACTGTTGAACACAATTAATCCATTTGGAAATTATCCGGTGCAGTCCCCGAGGGCTTCAATTAAAATGTAAATGTAGGGGGCCGGTGTTTGAGGCCTGATAGCGGACAGCCGGCGAGGACGCGCGTCGATCGTATTCAATTGTGTTACAGCTTCCTAGGCACGGTAATAATTGTTAACGCCTTTAGAATTTAGGAATTTAAAACAGTTGCGTTTACATGTGGTTGGATAGGTACATACACTATTTTTGAAATATTTTAATAAACATTTGTAGATAGATAAATGGAAGAGACAGAAACATATATTCTCACCGATATTGGCACCGATATATTAGCGATAAAATAAGCGATATAGTAACAGTACTATATACAGAAATATAGCCACACATATTGTAAAGCGGTATAACCTTAAAATTATGTTTATTTTTGGATGTATAAGGAATACAATAACAATTCACTGCTATACATAGAAGAGCTGGTAAATATAGGGCATTTAAGAAATTCTATTCTACTGGTGGTAGGATTGCTATGCAGGAATCCGTCTAGGAAGGTACAACCCCAGGGCCAGTTATTCTGCCGTGAAGCATTAGTGTGAAAGCATTACTGTGTTTCGGTTTGAAGGGCACTGTGAGCTAGCGTAATCACTGGGCATTTGAGACTCAATCGGAATGAGGTCGGGGTTTCGCGCTGGCCAATCGAATCGATAGACCCCAACCTGCTGCGTTATTATCCACAAAAATGTATTCTTCTCCTATAGTAATCCATCTGAGTGCACCAGGAATTAGAACCTCTGTTGTGTACCTGTGTTGATCAGTGTACTTTTTTCAAAAAATACTAACTCAAATTTCTTCGAAACATGACTATGCATACTCTCTGCATATTCTCCTGCTACTAGAAAAACTCGCCGCCGGCAATCCTCATCAAGACCTTAAGAATGGGCTTCTGACCATTCGTAGACTAATTGGTACACCCCTTACTTCTACAAGTGTTTTTTTTACGTGATTTCATACTGCTTGGCTCACTAAGAAGTGTCCGTCTCGTGGTTCAGTGCATCTTTTTCTTCCAGAACATGGCCTCACCTTAGTGGATTCCGTCTGCTCCAAATCGTTGTCAGGGCCTCTGAATAGTAGAATGACTAACATTTAACCGCCGAGACACTTATCTAGCTAATCTACTTCTAGCAACGCTGTAATTTTGGCAGTCGTTATCTTTTTTCGTCTACTTTACAGAACATAACTATTATATACAATACTAAAAATAAATATCAATTGAACCGATAAAAAGCATAGAAGTATATTCTAAGTCTATGATAAAAAACCAATGAAAACTGTAAAAAATGTAATTAACTAAAATGTAAATAACGTTGACACGATACGCGCCATTAATATTATCTCTGTAAAAATTTATTTTCTTTTTTTAAATGCGTAATATGAATTTAAATTACTTTTTCTAATAAGCCAGAATGCTTTAACAAATTCCAGTAATATTTTCCTTTTAATATTAATACTATTTTAGCTTTGGAAACAAATTAAACCTTTATTTTTTGTAAAATAATTGATATTATCGCAAAGTCATCACTATATAGCAAAGTCGGTCCTTAGAGGAGGACAATTCAGTTTTTACACCATAAATCGGAAAATAAATTTTTACTCGAGAGAGAACTGCACGGGACCCTCAAAAATACGCAAATATTGTTGTGTCTTTAATAGCAGATTTATTTTTCTGCCATTTATTGGATTCCACCTGATATTTTAAATATCAATTCAACAACTAGAACGCCAAAAGTTACGTAGTTGTTTTAGAACTAAATTATAGAAAATATTTTTGTTTTCGACGCACCCTCTTGGTAAATAATTGTATTTCCAATAGGTATCTGTTATCTGTAATACTTTTGTGATTACTCTACTTTCCAATAAAATTAAACAATTCGAAAAATGGAAATAAGTTTGGCGAGATCTTTTTTCTTGACCCTCCTCTTCCAGCGCTATTGACTCAATAAGTAAATTCGTATACGGCGAACAACTTCTTTTACGATTCATGCAATATAACTGTAAGATTCTGTCAACAGACTGAAACTTGTTATTTAATGAATGGGTCGTCACTTATTCGTCAAATATTTTTCTAACTTCTTTTGAAAACAAAACAGACTACCATAAATGCTAACATAAAATAAATGTTAGGAATAAATTAAACATCTACAATATATTACTACTACAATACTTCCCCACCACAGGCAAGGTACGCTACCGACATATTTACTGTTTCCTGTGCTGTTGTGGGACCTTAAAGAAAAATAGTGTATCTATAGTGTATAGTAAGGCGAGCAAATCATTCACCTGAACGTAATTCCAATGATGTCTTCCCATAACAAATGCTGTGTCACCGCGAACATTTCTGTGTGGCACCACAATGCACATGGCACCCTGAAGCATCAGTTTTTAAATCTCCTTTGCACATTAATTACACTGGCTATCACCGCCCTTCAGACCGAGCACAGTAGTGTAGATAGATGTAGGTAACCACCTAGGCGGATTCTTGCCAAAGCATCTTTCTACCAGTATATCGTAGGATGAGACTAAAGGATTCCAGTTATGAGTAGTACAGATTCTAGTCGGTTCTTATGGCTCTTATCAGGCGGTACTCACTTAGTACTTTTAGTTAAGTTTAAGTTAGGAATATACAACATAATCAATCGAATAATACACATGTATTCACCTCTTTTCCCCATTTATATCGTAGGCAGAGGCCACTCTCGTAGCCCACTTTGCGCCGCCGTGGGAACGAGAAACGAGAAGCTAACTAGAGTAAGTTAAAGGGTTACTTTTATATCTGATATTAAGAGTAAATCTTGTTATGTATTAAATATTAGTTTAAGGTAAGAATCCCCTATACAAACGAATAATATATATTTAATATCTTTTTGTCTGTATAATTTAAACCAACAAAATTCTAAAGCCATTGATATGCAATTTGCACTGATACTAGAGTAAGTTAAAAGGTTCATTTTTATATCTGATATTACGAGTTAATCATCGTGTGTATTAAATATTATTTACATGGTCTGCTAAAAACATGTATAAAATTGATTAGGAAAGATTAATTAGAGAGGATGGATATGAGTAGTACTACTAGAGAAAACTAACGAAAAAGATTTATGAGGCGAGTGTGAATAGGCAAGTCGGTAATGGTTGAAGTAGGCAAAGGGATTCCAATTCAGATCGAAGACTTTTTAAGGAAAGGCCTTGTCAAATGTTGTGCGTAGTTGTTCCCAGTACCCGAAACCGTCGAGCCTGTATGAAAACGCTCATGAAAATGGAAGAAGCGAAAGATTTTTGTCAGGATCGTAGCAAGTGGAAAGATGTGGTGTCTGTGGAATGTATGTGAATGGTATGTGTAAAATTCAAAGTCGAATTTGAGTGCAGCGTTTTTTGCGATTATTTCGGGCAACGTGTCTGCTATTCTTAATTAATATTTTTCGATTAATTAATAATTGATTTTACATTGATACTAAGCAGTAATTTTACCGTGACAATTTTTTTTTTTACGTTTATTTTATTTTTATATTAATCGAATTTCTGATATATATAAGTTGCTCCTCTGACACGTATACTGTGTTGCATTTGTTATTTACTAGTAGATATGTAAAGAATACTGGTTCATATAATACATATACTAATTGCTTGCTTCGATTGCATTGCATCATGTTTCGCAACTTTGCCAAAGCTGTGCAAGTCGTTATCTACAATCATGTTACAATAGGCATCAGCATCTTCCAGGAATCTCATCTCATCTAAATATAATACATTTGCGGTTGCCAACCCGCCTGCCAAGCGTGGCAACTATGGAAAAATCGGTCACAAAATGAGAGCTACAAACGTGTTCTACTACTATTATAATGTTATAATGATATTATTTTAGTTATTGTTGTTACTAGTTGTAGGTAGTGATGCCTCGTCACACATACAGGGCTCGGCGCGGCCCGAGATTATATTATGGGGCGGATTTATATTATGTCTGTGTAAATTAGCAGCATAATGCTACTGTAATTCGTGTGGTGAGTAATGAAAACCTCAGATCCTCTTATTGGCATTTCACTTCAGCCTTCAGGACATTCCTTTATTTTTTTTTACTTAGAATGGATGTAGGCGTCTATTAGTTACGAGGGTGGATTGAAAGGTACTCGGCCTAACCAAGAAAATAAACACATACTAAATCAGTTATATTTTTATTTTTCTACATAATCACCATCAAGTTCAATACACTTTTGCCACCTCCCCTTCCAAGCATTTAGGCCGTTAAAAAAAATGATTCTTCCTTAGAGTCAAAATATGCGTCTACCGCTGCTTTGACCTCGTCGTTTGTCGAAAATCTTTGACCTCCCAAGTGCTTTTTTAGGTTAGGGAACAGAAAGAAGTCTGATGGTGCCAGATCAGGTGAATACGGCGGATGCGGTAACAGTTCAAAGCCACAGTTGTGAATTCCAGCCATTGACTGTACTGACGTGTAAACACGGGCGTTATCTTGATGAAACGGGACTTTTCTTCTGAGCATTTCTCGACGTTTTTCTTTTATTTCCTCTCGTAAACGACGTAGTAAGGTGCAGTAGTAATCAGAGTTTATAGTCTGACCCCTTTCAAGATAATCAATCATCATCACACCTTTCGAGTCCCAGAATACTGAAGCCATCACCTTATTTGCCGACAAAATCGACTTAGCCTTTTTAGGGGGTGGTGAACCAGGTCTTCTCCACTGTTTTGATTGTTGTTTTGTTTCCGGTGTACAATAATGAACCCATGTTTCGTCCATAGTAACAAAACGATTCGAAAAATCATTTGCATCGGCTTCAAATAACTCCAAACAGTCGCGTGAAATAGTCAATCGCGTCCTTTTTTGTTCAACTGAAAGCAGTCGCGGAACCCACCTCGCAGACACCTTGTGGAAACCCAACTCGTTGACAATGATGTTTTGAGTTCGTTCATAAGAGATGCCTATAATCTCGGCTATCTCTCTAATTTTTAATCTGCGGTCTCCCATTATTAAATCAAGTACTTTTTTAATATTTTCGTCAGTAGTTGACGTCGAAGGCCTTCCAGAGCGGGGTTCATCTTTCACACTCTCTCTACCACGCTTAAATTCTGCTATCCATTTTTTTACCGGATGAATATGACAGAGCACAATCGCCTAATGTACTGACCATGTCATCATGGATGGCATTTGATGATAGCCCCTTCTTATGGAGGTACTTAATGACGGCACGCTGCTCGATTTGCTCCATTCGCGGAAATTATGACCGATTACTTTGTTAATAAATTTATAAAATCACAATTAATTATCGCACACGTTTCGAACTTCACATAATGAACTAGTCTGAACTGAACTAAATAATGTGGGTAGATTTGATTTTTAGAATTGAATGGATCTGTGTTAGGCCGAGTACTTTTCAATCCACCCTTGTACAATGATCACTTACCATTCGACGGTCTGTCTGCTCATTAGCTACCTTTACTTGAAAAATAATAATTTCTCCAGAAATTGAACTTCTTCATTTCCTATTTCAATTTAACTTAATATTTCCTCTTGTCAGCAAATTGATAGTCATGCCGGAAGTTCCAAATTAATATATTCATGCTGAAGCGGGGTGGGAGAGGCTTAAAGGGGCGGTTTGCTCCGCCTTTCCCCCTGTCGTTTTGTTACAACCCCTACCACAGAGCTCTTCAACCCAACAAAGGGGACCGAAGGTGAGGTACCTACCTACAATTACGTACATGAAATATATTTTAATTTCCATAGTAATATATATTCGCTATTATTACGCAGCATACTCGTGTATTAATTCATATCAACCCAATCGTGAAAAGTTCTGCATTGAACAAACAATGGTTTTTGATGATTAATTTAATTTATGATTTAAATAATTCTAAAGATGACAATGTACTGTAACCTGAAAACAATTGAATTAGAGTGTAAGTACTAGTCAAGATAACTTAATAAAGGAAACCCTAAATACCAATATTATAAAAGTATTAAATGTATAACACAAAAACGGAATTGGCAAGATGGCGAATGCCATTGGAAAAGTGAAGTCACTAAAATAGGTCAATTTAATGATTCCGAACGAAGTGTCACCTTCACGCAGTGTATATATAGTATAGCGGACAATAGTAATCCTTGGGATGTTATTCTTTATACCCGGTTACTGAAATTTTCTAATTTAATAAATTCAAGGTTTTAATTTTTTTGCCTTCATAAAAAGACTGTTAATATGATGTCTTGGGGTTTCAATAACGCTCTACAATACGTTTAAAAGGGGAGCTAGAACTTGCTCGAGATCTCGGGAGTCTACATTATAATGAACCATTACATTATATTGCAGACTCCCGAGATCTCAAGCAAAAGACTTTAATGTTAACCGAATGATATTACCCACACTATCTTCCTTTTTATTTGATCGGCATATATAGCATGGTCGAAACATTTCGATCCAAGCGGAAATCACTGCTTTATTTCTGATTGGCTAGGTATTCAGCGACGAAGGAAAACATCATGATGAGGAAATCAGAACTTTTTAGGAACCACGAAAATTCGACGAGAGGTAATGTCGGCAACACTCACACTTCAGACGTGTGGCGGAATCTTCCTGGATCCAAGACCCTCAAAGAATGAGAGCTCGCCTTAAATCTCTTAGTACGCGGGAATAACCCGAGTTGAATGCCAGGTGTCGGCACCTCTAAAATTGTTCTGCAATTTTAAGTGCTGTTTTACAATGTGCTTAGCGGTTAAGGGACATATCGTTAGGAAACCTGCATGTTTGAGGAATAAAAATATTTCGAGGAGATGTGAAGTCCGTCAACCCGGATTTGAACACCATTACGGGCTTTTCCTAGTTCCGAAGCCCTCTCAAATTAGTTTTTTACTTGTGTTAAAGTAGATTAATATTGTCTAGTATTGGATCGTTTCACCATGTGGTGGCGGCCTAATATAACCTACCACACCATCACATCCCGTGGGTGTCGTAAAAGTCGACAGAGGGTAAATGAAAACCAGGAGATAGGCAGCAGCATCTTCCTGGAACATCTGAATAAATTAACTGCGTTTGCCAACCCGCTAATGAAAGCTACAAACTTTTACTAAAATTATTTCTTACAACAGTTGGACGTGCCAAGACCAAAACAAAAGCAAAGAACTAAACAAAAACAAAACGAAGGTTTCCTCTTGCTTTTTGAACCTTTAAATAATACAAACTAGTAAGCTAGCGGGTACAAACTACGTAAGAAGTCTTTGACTCGTACCAAAATGGCGGCGACGTGGTTCGTCACCCGTCATGTCTATTTTCCCTCGGGACCCCTGTATGGGAAAAAGGCGTTATTGCATGTAAGTAAAAGCATAAAATTATTTAATTTTTTTCCGCCATGGAGTATCTAACGAAAAGTATCAACATATAGGTATACATTTATGCGATCTAGCTAAATTTGCTACTTCCCATAAATCGTGCTCTCAGCTTTGTCCATATGGACTTTCGATTAATCCGGAAGTTTTTCCGTGCCCTTCTAATAATCTGAGTTCTTGATAATTATAGATTTATATATATGCATACGTTCGAGTCTACGGCGAACGGTTGAATACTATTCGTTAACATTGTAATAAAATGGTCAAAAGATTACATTAGTAATTCAGTAGAAGAAGTAAATATATTTTATTGACTTTTAGAAAGTCTCTAGTTAAATCGTATATTATAACAATAATGAAAAAACTGGTAACTGTGTGGTGCTGTCTGGTGTACCATTGTATGTGGTGGCGGTCTGAAGTGTCGTGGGTGCCGTAAGAGCCAACAAAGAGAATAAATAAACCAGAGGAAGGGTCACGGCCTTCTTTTCTTCAAACTAGGGTCCGATTTCAACAATCTTCACTGTATTAGTATAAATCTTTGTTCATAAGAGTAAAATAACGGGTTATAATAAGTCAAGTAATTTTATGCCTTTTAAAATATTTAAATTACTTAGCATCGAATCAAAAACCGTTCTATAATCTGTAATGTCAATAAGTTATAAAAGTACTTGCGATTTGTGTGAAGTCTACTTTTGTTTGTTGGACGCTAATCAAAGAAATGAGGCATAAATGTCTGTACTATTTATTTTAATTCATTTTTCGGGTTCCGTATCACCGAATGAAAAAACGGAACCCTTATAGGATTAGTCGTGTGTCTGTTTGTCGTCTCGGAATCTACTCGACCAATTATGTTGATGTTTGGCACATATATGTATGTCTGTGACCCGAACACAGACGTATACGTCAATACTCGTATATGAATTTTAAATATGGGGGTAAATAGTCACTTTTGGGGGGTAAATTAGAAAATTAGAAAAAACAACCTTTCCAAACTGTACCGTGTGACATAACATTTTTTTAATGTAATTAGTTTTAAAGTTATTTAAGAAAATAGGCTATTCCGCCCATTCCCCCCCCCCCCCTCTCCATTCTCCTAAACTACTGCACCTAAAATTTTGTAAAAAAAAACAGAACATAGTGAAGATAATGATGAGATTACAGGAAAACGATTACGGATTAAGATTAATAAAGGATTTTAAAATATATGTGTGTACTAACTCACATTTGCAGTTGGAGTATTGACCGCGACGACGATGTATGGCAGTACAATTTTTCGAGCTCGGTTTCTCTTTCAATTCGACTTATCTTTTCATTACAGCAATGTTCGGTGCTTTCACAGTTTATGAAATTTAGTAATATTCATTATTTTGGTACTATCTACATAGAAGTTTGTACGGCGCACTCGCTGCGCGGGTCAGACTGGCTCATGTCCGGTTTTTTAATATTGTAAATAGTGAGTGTGACTTTATACATTAAAATCTCATAACTAGAATACCGATGGGACTCTGCTGACATCTTTTGGTTTACAGATTGTAATTTGCGCAGGACATTCTCACAGGCATTCATCCTGCCGTAGCCCATGTGAGATTGCTATTATCATTAGAAATAACAAACACTTTACGCTCTTAAACATAATTGATATACTATGAAGTTTTATTTTTATATTAAATAATGGAATAAAATCATTTGTTGTAGAAAAAGCTTTGTGCGTTTTTACAAACGCAAATATTACTTTTAGTTAAATAAGTGCATTTTATATTATATATTGAATATCTGTATACCACCTCTTCTTTCGCACAAAGTTTTAATGGTTTTATCACTGGCTGTCTGTAGTAACTACAGTAATTTTTTCCCCAAAACCAAAAATCGCACCGGGACTTTAGTAATGATTAAAATATTTACGCAGAAGTGGCAAATTGTGTCTGTAAATGTCCGATTTACTTGTGATTCGATCATTGTACTACGCATTCGTATACGGAGAGGGATCAAAAAGTAGTGAGAATGAGATACAATACAATGACTATTGATAACTTAATAATTTATTTTTCTACATAGTCTCCGAGTCTCTCTACACACCGAGTCCAGCACTTTTCCACAAAAATCTCTCCACGGCATCCATCACCTCGTTATCGTCTTCGTACCTGTTTCCCCTTAAGTATTCTTTCAATTTGGGGAACAGATAAAAATCGCTAGGCGCCAGATCTGGTGAATAAGGGTCAACCAATTCGAAGCCAGCTTGCTGAATGGCAACCATCGCAACTGCCGACCTGTGCGCGGGTGCGTTGTCGTGATGAAACAGCACACCCCTTCGAAGTGTCCCTTTCCTTTTCTCTTTGATGGCATTACTCAACTTTGAAATTGCTGCATAATATTGGCCTGTAATAGTGGTCACCACCTATCACACCAAGTGCATTATATTGTTTTGGTGAAACGTGGATTATGGCAGTCATCTGCTTTGGCAGTGAGTGCCCAGTCTCTGACTACCCCTTATGGGATACAGTCGTGATCTTATGTATGTATGTATGTAATAGTGGTTCCACGCTCCATGTAATCAATCAACAATATCCCTTCTGAGTCCCAAAATATTGAGGTTGCCTTGCCCGCCGATGGCACGGCACGAAACTTCTTCGGGGTCGGTGATGCTGGCCGTTTCCATTGCGAAGATTGCTGTTTTGTCTCGGGATCAAAATGATAGACCCATGTTTCGTCCATTGTTACGAAACGAGACAAAACGTTTTCAGAATCTTCTTGAAACTTGTCCAACAATATCTTCGAAATGTCAAGTCGATTTTGTTTCTGACTGTAGGTTAACATTCTCGGCACCTATCTTGCGGAGACTTTTCTCATATTGTTTCAATATGGATTGAATACTTCCATATGAAATGCCCGTTTCTTGAATTAAGTATCGGATGGTAACTCTTCGATCTCTTAATATAATTTTCTCGAAGATTTCTCGCAACATTTTTTAAGGTGACTGACGTCGGTGGACGGCCGCAACGATGTTCGTCTTCCGTGCTCGTTCTCCCTACTCGAAATTGAGAAGCCCACCTTGCGACAGTGGAATACGGCGGAGCAGACTCTCCTAATGTTGTCTCCAAATCGCAATGAATCTCTCGCGTCGTTAATTTTTTTAAACAGAAGTATTTAATAACGGCTACCACTTCGTTTTTCTCCATTTTCGAGAACACGTTCCGACACGAAGCAAACAAATGACTACATTCAGAAAAAAACCACAAGAGAATCGAAGATTTTTTTCTTTATTAATATAACAAATATGTATCTGAGCTATACCTGCCAGTATTTTTTTTTCTTACCAAGGAGTATGGCGTTCTCACTACTTTTTGATCCCTCCTCGTATATGTAGCTTTGGCTATTACTTTCACTTTTATTTCTAGGCTCGATATGTTCAAAATGCGAAAGTTTAACTGGTTAGTCTTCAATTAGTGTTTCAATTTTCAAAGTTTAACCATGTGATGTTGGTAACGCTTAAACAGCTGAGTCGCTCAAAAACTATAAAGGCGCGACCGCTCACATGCGCGTATTCTGTAAATTTATTTGTTTAAAGCGAACTCAGTCCAAGCACTTCAAGGCTGAAGGAAACAAAAGCACTCAAACAGCTTAATGCCATTTTCGCCTGCGCTCCGTACAAGCCGACTCACTAAAAACGGAACGCGGGGATACATTAGTTTACTTTTGGTTAAGAATTTGTTATTGTAAGCCATATGGACGCAGGGCGGCGGCGTGGAGCGGGATTTTTTTCTATTACGACGAATTTACAACGATCGTTAAACAATGGGACACATGCTTACGTGCCGTACATCTGTGAGGTGTGTAGCCTTCCACTTCATCAACAGAACTCGTCTCGATGAGCTTCATCATTCGTCATCACTATTTTAATCTTTAACTTCTTAATTTACCAAAGCTTTATTTCTATAAATGATGATTTCATTTCAGCCTATCACTAGTCCACTGCTGAACATAGGCCTTCCCCATAGATTGCGATAAAAGTTTGTAGCTCCCATTATGGGGGGATTTTGGCATAGTTGCCACACTTGGCAGTCGGGTTGGCAACCGCAGATAATTTGTTATCATCATGATTTAAATGATACTATTATCTTCTATAGTCTGTGCTTGATAAGGTAATAGATATCCTATACATTATTCTTTTACGAATATGCTTTAAACTTTTAGAAAACTTTCATGACCTAAAACTTAAACCTAAAAAAGATATCGGTAAGGCGCCGTCTCTAAGACCCGATTTCACGGATTTTTTTCTTTGGAAACCAAGCTTAATAAAACCGCGTTTTGCTGAACTGAGTTCAAATATGTCATTTGATCTCGGTTTTCGTCTAACCGATTTCACCGAATCCATTTTGATCGCGTTTAGGAAAACGAAGTTTACATGAAATATCGTCTCAATCTAAAACAAAAAGACGTTTTTTTCGTATTTTGCGACATCAAACAGCCTGTTTTTATGCATAGGTTACTTACGTATGCAAACAATAAACAATACGAATTAAAAATAAATTTTGTGTTTACATAGTTGTGCAATGACAATGACAGCTCTCTTAACGCGTTTAAAGAACTGAACGTCGAAAATTGGGCGTTCAGAACTTCAACCCCGTTTAGCATTGACTTGATGTTGATGAAATGCAAACTGTAGCATTGAATTCAGTTAAACGCTTAAACTTCGTTTTGCTCGTACTGATCACGTTTAGTATCAACGGTGAAATTCGCCCTAAGACTTTCAAAAATATGCAATATGTAACGTTTGATTGCGTGATTAGTTAATGACCGCGAGCCCTGGATTCAAATTTGTGGTACTCTAACATCTCCTGCGCAGTTGATAGCTTCTGACAGTATTCAGAAGTTTTCGCTGTGGTAGAAAATCAGCCAAGAAGACATCTTCATTAGTTCACGGCAATGACAGATGGTCCCCGAGTGGTGGCGGCCTAAGAGAATCTACGTCCCTATCTCATCCCGTGGGTGTCGTAAAAGTCGACCGAGGGAAAATGAAAATCAGGTGATGGGCAGCAGCATCTTCCTGGAACATGTGAATAAATAAACTGCGGTTGCCAACCCCTCTGCCAAGCGTGCAACTATCGCGTAATCCCCCCAAAATGAGAACTACATAGAAGTTGGATATCTATGGGGAGGCCATGTTCTGCAGTGATAGGCTGAAATGATGAATGTCACATGTTAAGTCTATGTTCTCTGTGTTTTGTCTGGTGGTGGTATATGTTAAGTCTATGTCTCACTACGTTAAGCTTTTATTTAAATACCTTCTGGGTTTAAAAATATCGTCTCTATTCGTCTGGAATAATAGAGCATTCTGATAATGACCGATTTTATAAAAATGCTCCGAAGTTTTAGAGATTCCTTTTTTTCCTTCCCATAAATTAACTTACACATTCTATAAGAGTAGATATAAATTGCGGACAAATTTATTATCAGGCAATAAAAGTTTGTAAGAACGTAGAAAATAGCAAAAGTAGAAGAAAATCCGGCTCGATGAAACAGGCACCATTCTTATCTCCAGCTAATAGATTTCATTGAACAAATTAATCTTCTTGCAAGAAGTACAGTATAATCCTAGCAGAGCTTCCAGAAGTTTTCCGGGCGTTTAATATCGTATTATTGATATTCAAAGGAGCAGGGGCCCGAGGTCACCGTTCAACTTCCATATTACCGCCGCAAGAAATCCACTTAGCGATGAATCGATATCTAATTATGCTGAATACCTCCTTCTTCCAACGGATTAAATACGATGTTATGTACATAAATTAAAAGTTTATTAGCGTTGGCATATAATTGCTATGTATATCGTTGTAATAATATATTACAGATCCGTTTGATGACTACATGACTCTGCAGTCAACGATTCAAATCTCAGCTGAAGTTAATATTTGTAAAATACTGAAGCTATGGGTTTTCGCGAGACCAATTAGGACGTTTCTAGAATAAAGTTGTTCTGCCCTATGGGTATTATTTGTGAAAATAATTTAGTATATGCATTCGTTTTTAAATAGGTATAACTCATATTTTTATGTATATTTGATGTATATTAATGCGTCGTTGTTAAATGCCTTTGACTTTAACAAACTTCGAGCAAATGCATGTACCACGTCCACTTTTTCTTATTATCTCATTTGCTGTTATTTTTCCATTCGTTGTTGTTTTTAATTTCCCTGCACTGATCTATTTTTGGCTTATCAGTGATGTAGATATTATAGAGAACAATTGTTAATGAATTTAGTTCATAGAATGTTACGTCTGGTATGTGTTTATAATTAAGCAGTAAGGTAAGTAGTAAGAAGTAAGCTATGGGCCGTGATAGGTACTCGCCTTAAATGTCATAGTACGCGAGTGACCTAAGTTGATGCCCGGTGCCTGCACCTCTAAAATTGTTCTGCAATTTTAAGTGCTGATTCACCACGTGCTCAGCTGCGAAGGAAAACATTGTGAGGAAACCTGCATGTTTAAGAAATAAAAATATTTTAACGTCATGTAAAGTTCGCCAATCCGTATTGGAGCAGCGTGGTGGACTTTTTTTTCGGTCAAATCGTTCATCTGACGGTAAGTGCAACGTCTGCCCATAACAAATGCTGTGTCATCCAAAACATTTCTGTGTGACACCACACTGAGCCCGTCACCCTGAGACATTAGTTCTTATGTCTAATATGCGATATGTATAATAAGTGATTACGCTAGTGAGAGCTAGCGTAATCTGTGCCTTTCAAACCGAAACACAGTAATGATTCCACACTACTGCTTCACGGCTGAATAACTGGCCCTGGGGTGATACCTACCTAGACGGATTTATGCATAGGAATCCTACCACCAGAAAAACTTTTCCCGGCTCGAAAACCCTCTCCGAAAAGGAGGTCTGTGGTCGGTAGTGGATAATTTATATCCTGTTACTTTTTTTAAGGAGATGGGCACCAGCATCTTCCTGGAACATCTCACCATCACCTGCCTGCCAAGCGTGGCAACAATGGCCATTTCCCCCCAAAATTAGAGCTACAGACTTTTGTTGCAGTCTTTAGACTAGGTCCTTCGAAGTAATTTTATTCGCTATGTACTCGCATATGACAATAGCGCCGCCTAGCGCTCATAACTATTCTGGACATATAAAAGGTCCAGAATACAAATATAATATTATTTTTAATTATATATAAATAAAATTAAAACGTAAAATAGTATTGTGTTCTAAATGTACAATTTGATAAATAAAATAAGTTGGAATTATTATAAAAACTGGCTTTTAAAGCCTGAAACGATATTAATTTCCACCTCAATCTGTGATAAATGGCAATAAATAACGTTTAGCACACGTAAGTTCTCTCTGTTACACATTTACTTACTATTTTGCTGTAATGTACTTTATTTAACATTATATTTTTTATTATATATTAATGTTATATAACATGAATTATCGCAAAAATAAAATTGATGCAGTAGGTAATATCGTAATATAAGGTTATGTCGCTTCTACTTATTTCTTTTATCAGCAGCTATCCATTTATTTCTTTGTTTCAATTTCCAGGACGCTTTATGAAATCTGTAGAATTTACACCGACTATTTCTTCTGTTGTTTTTGCAGTTCACAACTAAACAACACCGACGATCAATTAAAAAAAAAATTTTTTTTTTAAATACCAAATCAATTTTGACAGTCTATCCAGAATTATTACATATTTCTGCCAAGGCGTACGCTGCGATCGTGAAATTTATTCCTCCCATGTACTTCGCACATAGCGAATAGTTGTTATATCAGATACCGGAGGAGGCAGATCAAGCGTAACTTTGCACTTGCTCAATACCTAGGTATCGTAACTCGTCACGGCACTGTAACATGTTTTGAAGACATAGCAACTTCTATTGGTTAATCAGAAGATATTGCCGTGATTGAAAATGACGGCAGGTCTTTGAAGAGAGATCAAGCGTAACTTTGCACTTTCCCAATTCCTAGCGGCACTAAAACATGCTTTGCAGAGACATTGACGTGATTGAAATCGGCGGGACGAGGTCTTTTAAATAAACACCTAACTGTGAATCATAAAGTTTGACTCTGCAATAATTATTTAACATTTCTACATCCTACCCTACGCCCGTGTATATAGTAGCCCGTGTGTATAAGATATTCAGCCACTACAAAATTAAAAGGTTGCGTGGGCACCCCAGTGACGGAGCGAAAACCCATATTTCATATACGACTTTATTACCAATGCGTTAAGTACGACGTTGAAAGATCGATAGTTCCACTTTACTACGTCACTACGATGTCACGGATCAAATCGACAATAAATATCGAGTATTTACTTTACATTTACTCTTTAATTGTACGTCCGTGGACGAGACGAGTGTTCGGTCGAATATCGTCGATGACAATGCACGTTCATCGGTAGGCAGGCTGCCAATGTTATTCTATTAAAACCTGTAAACGAGGTTCGTTGTATGTGCTCCGTTAGCCATGCCATATTGATTATTCGTTCCTTGTATGGAAAGGACACAACATCTATATGTAATAAGTACGAGCAAAGTAGTCATTACCTCTTTTTTAACTACGTTATTATACGAAATGTCCACGCCAGTAAGTTCAAGTTTAATATGGCTACTCTCAAATAACGTAGGTGATTTGTGATTAGCCAATGGTTTCTAAGGTGAGCTATTAATTCTAGTAGTAAAAATTATCCCAGCTCGCTAAGTGTATGATGTTCAGTTATTTAGTGTACCAAACCCATATGTGCACACATACAGTCATGCCTCTTTCCCATTGGGGTAGCCACTTTTGGCAACCATCTTTCCACTAGCTACGATCCTGACAAACAACTTTCCCTTCATCTACTTTCATTAGCGTTTTCATACAAGCTCGTTGGTTGCGAGTTATTTTGACGTGGCCATTCCTTAAAATAATGTGTCCTTCTTATCTACGTGTCTGATTAAAAATCGCCGTTAGTCGAGTGTTGTAAATGTCATGTTCAATTTCTAATAAGACCCCGGATTAATCAATGATACCTCGTAATATTATGTGTTACTGTAACTCGTGACATAATATGTATAACTGAATCTTTTTAATGGGAGAAAGTGATGAGATGCGTAAATAGTTCACCAATACTGAACACTGACCGCGTCACTCTGAAACGTCAGCTCTTAAGTCCCATATGCCTAGTAATTAATTAGACAAGCCATCAGTGCCTTAGAATTGTTATTGTTATTGCGGTGGTGCCCACTGCGGTCTGTTAATTGTGCGTGTGATAATAAACAAAAATTAAATTATAATGATTTCTTTTCAAAATGTAAATAATATATATTTAATAATAAAGTACTGTGTGTGGTACTCATAAGTTACTTCGGACTTATATAAAATTACAACGCCACTTAACACTTTACTGGACCAACTAAAACTTACCAACACTACTATTCTACGGTAACAAAAACATGTGGTCAAGCAAATTAAATGGAATTTAACGAAAAAGTTGCTCGTTTGCGTTACGAAGTTGGAAGTACAACTTCGAGTGTTCGTTGTAATTAACCTTAAAGTACTTTGATGTAATATAAACAATTTTAGCTTTCGTAAGACTATTGTCACACCAAAAGCCGACAAGTAATCATTAGACCGTGGCTGTGAGTAAGTTTTATTAAATATCAATGTTAGTCTATACGTAGTTCAATTCTAGACACAGCTTCTACATTCTACCGAGTTGGGAGTATTTGCAGTAATCGTAACACTTAGGAGTCGGATTAGTGATCGCAGTTCCGGACGCTTACAAATTAGAAGCAGCCATCGGTCTCGGGTATTTGAGATCGTTGTCCAGGTTTTCGTGTCGAATTCTTTTCGAACATTTCCTAGTCGACTATTATGAAACTCACTTGGTCAGATCGGCTGATAGAGTCACTGACACCGCTGCCGTATGACGATCAATATAAAACACTTAAAAGTAGTAAAAGTAACTGTAGTGGAACATTGAACGATAATATATATTTTCAGTACAGTTAACCAGTACAAAAACCTACCTCTTCAATTGTCTGTATATATTTGTAGACAAGAACACAAAATAATTGAATACATCAAAGTGGTTAACATAACTTGAAAAACAAGGTTCGTGAGTTGGTCCCCCGGTCGATAATACGGTTGGGAAACCGCATGCGCCAGCCCTCGGGGCGCCGCTTCAGCGACCTGAAACTGCGGAGTTCGACGTAACACAAACATCTATAACAGAATACATTGTCTTAGCTTTTTCATGTTAGTAAAATTAAAACGTTAGTTACTTAGTTTTATAATTTGCAGGTTTATATGTGCGACGTCCGCATTTTATTTAAAGTGATAATGTGCTGCTGGGAAAAGTTATCTTCAATAGTTCCAACGTTATTTTTAGACATCTAGCAAAAAATAGGTCTTTAGCATAGCAAATTATGGTGTTAGTCTCTACAAATAAAGGCTGTCCAGGGTCCATACAATACCTTAAGATTACCGTAAGAAGACCACATCCATATTAACCATTGAGTTATTATGGACAGTACATTATAACTTAATGATTTTAACATATTTAATTATATGAGAGTAATCTAGATTGAATTAAAAAAGTTTACTTCTACTTACGTATTGCGAATGGATCCAATCGATCCAATTTGGTGTGCCAAAAGGGCCAAATCCTGGGCAGGGCTGCGGCTTCGAACCCCGAACCCGCGGCGTAGAAGTCAGTACTCTGACCTCTAGGTATACTAGGTGGATTGAAAAGTACTCGGCCTAACACAGATCCATTCAATTCTAAAAATCAAATCTACCCACATTATTTAGTTCAGTTCAGACTAGTTCATTGTGTGAAGTTCGAAACGTGTGCGATAATTAGTTGTGATTTTATAAATTTATTAACAAAGTAATCGGTCATAATTTCCGCGAATGGAGCAAATCGAGCAGCGTGCCGTCATTAAGTACCTCCATAAGAAGGGGCTATCATCAAAAGCCATCCATGATGACATGGTCAGTACATTAGGCGATTGTGCTCTGTCATATTCATCCGGTCAAAAAATGGATAGCAGAATTTAAGCGTGGTAGAGAGAGTGTGAAAGATGAACCCCGCTCTGGAAGGCCTTCGACGTCAACTACTGACGAAAATATTAAAAAAGTACTTGATTTAATAATGGGAGATCGCAGATTAAAAATTAGAGAGATAGCCGAGATTATAGGCATCTCTTATGAACGAACTCAAAACATCATTGTCAACGAGTTGGGTTTCCACAAGGTGTCTGCGAGGTGGGTTCCGCGACTGCTTTCAGTTGAACAAAAAAGGACGCGATTGACTATTTCACGCGACTGTTTGGAGTTATTTGAAGCCGATGCAGATGATTTTTTGAATCGTTTTGTTACTATGGACGAAACATGGGTTCATTACTGTACACCGGAAACAAAACAACAATCAAAACAGTGGAGAAGACCTGGTTCACCACCCCCTAAAAAGGCTAAATCGATTTTGTCGGCAAATAAGGTGATGGCTTCAGTATTCTGGGACTCGAAAGGTGTGATGATGATTGATTATCTTGAAAGGGGTCAGACTATAAACTCTGATTACTACTGCACCTTACTACGTCGTTTACGAGAGGAAATAAAAGAAAAACGTCAAGAATGCTCAGAAGAAAAGTCCTGTTTCATCAAGATAACGCCCGTGTTCACACGTCAGTACAGTCAATGGCTGGAATTCACAACTGTGGCTTTGAACTGTTACCGCATCCGCCGTATTCACCTGATCTGGCACCATCAGACTTCTTTCTGTTCCCTAACCTAAAAAAGCACTTGGGAGGTCAAAGATTTTCGACAAACGACGAGGTCAAAGCAGCGGTAGACGCATATTTTGACTCTAAGGAAGAATCATTTTTTTTAACGGTCTAAATGCTTGGAAGGGGAGGTGGCAAAAGTGTATTGAACTTGATGGTGATGTAGAAAAATAAAAATATAACTGATTTAGTATGTGTTTATTTTCTTGGTTAGGCCGAGTACTTTTCAATCCACCTCGTACCTTCAAAACTGTAATTGTATAGGCAAAGTCTTCTCTATAATTAGAATCACAGATTTAGATTTTAATAGTAAATTACACTACATACGCGTGTATAAATAAATGATTCACAAATAGACAATTAATATTACATAAGGCACTTTGAAACGAAGTTTACGTATTATTATACTATCCGGGGGGTCTGACCACATAAATTGTTGCATTTCACCCTACATTCACGTAGAACCATTTTATACAATTACCATACTTGTATTGATATTCAATGGAGACATTTTAGTCCGTAAACCGTTGTGATAAGAGTCACCTTACCTGCGTACCGTATTAACAAAGGTTGATCGAAGGATACTTGAATACACATATTTTTTATTTTCATAAGGCACAACAAAAGAAGCTTTTATTGGCCGTTTTGTAGATCAGAAACTGTCACGAAACGTTGAGTCATCGCCCCATCGGCTGTGTAAACATTTGAAATTAAAATCTCAAGCTAAGTCTGTTAGAGTTTCGGTGCGTGTATTGATTATTTGATGAAGGAATACTGCAAATGTCCACGAACTAAATTTTCATCCAAACTTTAGTGTAGAAGTTATTTCTTTTACGCCTTTGCATTACAGTTCACATTTTATATACAACGAAGACCCGTTCCGGCTCCGAACCGGCGCATTTACTACTATAATATATATATATATATATGTATATATATATATATATATATATATATATAATATGTATATACGGATAAAAACGAGAAGTGCGAATGTGAAACTGAACGACACACTTTTTTGTTGTTATGAAAACGTGACAGCAGAATTGTCAAACGGAACGTCATTTTATATTGAGAATTTAATACAATAACACAATCTAAATTTCCGATGTTTCCGGTCAATTTCCCAAAATTTTTCTTTCATATTAATTTTATGGACAATAAAATAAATCAACCAAATCGGTAGCCGTTCTCATATAATGATCTTTCGTACATGCGGCAATTGATATCTATTTATATAGAAGAAGAAGATGATACATATGTAATCTTATTTAAATGAATTATTTTTGTATAAGAAATGATAAACTGATAAAAAATAGAGGAGGAAGTAATTTCGGATAGTTAACTGGACATATCTTACCATTACCGGAACACTAAAGTCATTTGAACAAATAAATCTTAATCCTTATTGTGAGCCGCGTCGCAATAACATTGACTCGTAAATTCATAACGAGCACAATGAGAATTAGAAGTGCAGGCCATTGTCGCAAATTGGTCAGTCCCTCGGCCGTGAAATCGCCGTGGAGGCTTTGACAGCGGGCGCTAATAAAAACATGACGAGATGTCAAAACTGAACAGATTTGGTAGGCGACAAGTGACGCGCATTGTCTGGGATCCCATTGAATTGCGTGTGGGCCGCCTCAACACCTACGTGGCGAAGAATCTGACGGAGAATACCCGCCGATGTTTGCTCATCGGATTGTTGGGAACGAGATAATCGTCGGGGCTTAAAATTGAGCACGCCCTTCATTCATAAAATTTTTATTGAAAACGCATTCTCCGGGATTAAAGAGGAGACTAATTGTTGTGTAATTGTGATCGTTAAATTGACTGCGCTTGTCAAATGCTTATAGTTATGCAGTAGTTTTTTTTGTTATACTGAGAAATTGTCATTAAGAAAACAAATTTGCTTTTGCTATCGGAAACATGCTATTAATTGAAGAGTAGTGTCTATTTCTAAATGTAAGTTGTACATTATCTGTAATCACTTATATTTATTAAACAGCTGTCTGTGCATAAAACGAAATTCTAACCTTTGGTACTGTTAGGTCCTACTGAATAGTTAACTCTTTTCACGAATACTGTTAAACATGGTTTTAAATAACAAATTAATTTGTTATGTTTAGCTGAAACGACCACGAATTCATTGCGAGTTTATTATTCTGACTTCCTAACAGTTGAAATAATAAAGTTATTTGGACAAGTATTAATTGAACATTGATTACAAAATGAGACAGTGAGCCAAAAGCCTAAGTATCTTATATTGTTTTTGGAGATGTCTATATTTAAAAAAAACAATAGTTATTTTATTTTACCACTTTTATAAAAGGAAGTTTGAAACATCTTGTTCAATTACATTGGTATAAATAACGTTATCAAAAAGAGATGGTATATTTAATAAAGTTATTCTTAACCAAAGAGAAATAAAAGGATATATTAATGAATCGCGTCTAAAGTCGGTATAAGGGTTGGCGACAGCAGCGGCGCCGGCGCACGTGGCTATGTTGTTGCAGAGTCTTTGCGGCTAATTACTGATTTATATGAAGCAACTCGATGTGGACATTGCCATGGCCCAAGTGAGCAGAGGAACAGATCTAAGGTTGTCCAGATCAGTGTAATTCGTTTATATGTCGTGTTTCCACTCCTTTTTTGGGGATAGATTACAAACGTGTAGTGTGATCATAATACAAAAGTATACCAACAGTTTTCGTCAATTATTAACGACACATTTGTAATTAAATTTCAGAGCAATATTTTTTCGTCGCAGTCGTGAAACGTGGTAGCTCACGTGGCAGACTATTGTCCTAATATTTCATATACGAATAACCTGGTTTCGGTCACTGGTGATTCAAGCGTACGAGTAGTATCACAAAAATTTTAGCGCTAAAAGCCGAAAGTAAAATGCGATATCATTTTAATAAGATTTTAATTAAGAATAATATTTGTTAATAAACAAAAACGATATGTTAAACTACTGTATTGTCTACTATAAATGTCCGACTGTTGGACACAGCTACGGCATTCTGCTCCCATGACGGACTTCTTCTTTTAACATTATTTCCATGACATGTAGGTTTCTTCCCTTAACTTCGAAAAACTTTTTTTTTTCTTAAAGTTTGACATCACCGCAGAGGAGCTTGGTAAATAGTCTCATAAAATTGAAAGCATCAATTTAAGTGATACCTGCATCTTTGTCGAAACTAGATAACTCTCGTATATTGATTTTAAATATATAAATATAAATTTTAAAGCTCCTGGCCCCTAAGCTACGACGGCCGGCATACTCGCTACTTAAACTTGTCCGCGAATAGAATACTACATCCACTTAAAAAGAATCTTCTTCTTATTCTTCTCCATCAACCTCTTAATCGTTCATCAAGTTTGGCCGGCGGATTAGAGATTGCAGTATCAGTATGCGCTTTAGATGCTCCTAGCCGAGAAAGGTTCTAGTATTGACGGTTTGGCATTTTTTGAAATGGATAATCCGTCATTTGCTCGATGCTATGAGATTTTCCAGGCATTTTCCTTAGCCGACACGTACGGGATGACACGGTATTGTAGAATCTCTTACGCTACCAACACACGGCAAAAAGACAATTCCTATCAGCTTATTTAGCTACTGACTATGCAGATCAATTCCCAGACGAAATCATGTTTTATGTATAAACATGTTTAATTTACTCATCATCGCTGTAACATAAATACTTGTACCACAGTCTGTTCCCAGATAAGGATGCCGCGTGCGTCTCACGCGGTTGCCTTAACTAAACAAGCGGCATCGGGCTTACCGCGGCTTAAACCCTCTTCTTCATATCCAGGGACAAGTTTTATTAAATTCAACGAGTAAACGTTACCCTTTTAATTGACCTGCTGGTGTAGTGTTCACATTATAAAATTTATAATCATGAAGATAGATTAGAAATATTTTTGTCATTGGTTATTATAAAAGCACTGATGACGATAAACAATTGATATTACTAGAATACGGGGCTCTAATAGCACACTGAAGACAGAAATACCGGTGGTAGGAATACCAGTGCAGGAATCCCTCGAGGTAGTAATTACCGCGGTGCCAGTTATTCTGCCGTGAAGCAGAAGTATGCGAACATTACTGTGCTTCGGTCTGAAAGGCATTGAGAGCTAGAGTAATTACCGGGCATACGAGACTTAAAAACTTATATGTCTACGTCTGATGGGTACAGTGTGGCATCACACAGAAATGTTCTGGGTGATACAACATTTGTTGTTTTTGGTAGACGTTGCCATAACCATCAGGTGAACGTTTTGCTCGTCTCGTTAACTTCTCCGATAAAAAAAAACTTTGGATTTATGGTGTTCAATTCAAACTCTTATAAACTGGTCCCATAGAACTATAAGGATGTCACTACGTCTTGCATGACGCTGATCAATTTTGCATTTAATTAAGACAAGAATGAGAATCACATTGCCCTTATTAATGGTGACACCAATAAAGTGCACTCTATTTTTTGTACTGTACTAACATTTGTTTTTTGAGAAGCTAATTAACTGAATCCAACTGTTGGTAAGATATCACCGTGGCCCACAGACACCTGCCTTTCTATTAAGAATATAGGTGTAACAGCCTATTACTGTTCCACTGCTGAGCACAGGCCTCCTCTCATTATCTCATAAAGAGGGTTTTGCAGTCGGGATTAGTACGCTGCGCTGCTCCATTGCGCGTTGGCAGATTTCAAATGTTTTTTTTTCCAGATTACTACGTGGCCTAGTCATCAGAGTGCATGACTAGTACGCAGGGGGTCCCGAGTTCGAATCCTAGCCGAAACCAACATTTGTGTAAAATCACAAATTATTGGTTTTCTTGGAGACCCCGTGTCTCTGCTTCCTAGGCTCCCTCGCCTACCTATATCTTATCGCAAGAGTGTTACAATTGGCAGGGTAAGTTAGGACGAGTGTGTGCGCGTTCACTTGTGGCACTATAATATCTCCTCAGTTAATAGCTTCTGACAGTAATCGTAAGTTGTTGTCATTGTCGAAATGATCTCAAAACTTCGAAATGAGATCGGAAGGGATATCTTAGCATCATTTATCATACACGCCAGTTTCCTCACGATGTGCTGCAACGCACAACAACGTAAAAATTATAAATAAAATATTTATTTCAGGCCCTAAATAGCTTATTATAAATGTGTAAATGACTTACACGACTATAGTTTGATGTGGAAACATTATTTCAAATTTGATGTCCTTAATTTTTGCTTGCTGGGAATATAAGATATATACGGTGTCCTCGCTAACCTTATCGGACGTAAATAAGGTTTCTTAATGTGGCTATTCCTGTACCGCCCTACCACATAACTATTTTAATCCCTCATAGTCCCAATAATAATTTAGACTGACAGCAACAAATAGGCACAAACAAGTCAACGTAATATATCTTACGCCAACTTGTTTGTGCATACTTGTACTTGCGCACCACTACTTTGGAAAGTATTCATTTACAGTCGATCGTTAATTCATATGTACAAAATGAATAATCTAGCTTTTCTTTCTAGCCGTCGGTCCGGACCGATAAAACTTAAAAGTAAAAAATATTCACAGATTATAAATAGTAGTAATCTTTGCAGTTTTCATTAGATCACTACAACAAGTTTAAAGATTAACGTGAACAGGCATCTTCTATGCTACCGTGACTACCATCTTAGTCCTTATCACGCCAATTAGAAAAATAGGAAGTTTTAAATTCAAATACTACCCGAGTAAAGCTGTGAGTACAAAAATCGACGCAATTTTTTCTTTGGTCATTAACGTTTGAATAAATTCATGATTATTGCAGACGAACATACGCCTTACCATCCCGTTAATCGGATTTCAGAGATTGAAAATAGTATTTATCAAAAGATAGTAGATAAATAAAGGTTTGTTTATCGAATAACATAGACAAACAAATGCACTCGAGTCGAGACCCGAGAGTGACTTTACAGCGTTCTGTTTGCGCTGTATTTATCTGCATCGCATCTGATATTTATTTCACTAAAATGTACATGTTAGTAAAGTATTTGATTTATACAGTTTTAAACTTTACCTTTAATTAATAATGTTGTTTTATTTGCAATTATAAGGGCAACACTTTTATTTGCATGCAAATAATAAAACCTTAATTACGTTGATCTATTGCATTAACACAACAAGATTTACAATAAGATTTTCAAAAAAACATACTAGTTTACTCGTAGTTTGTTTAGCTTGATAAATGTTTTTTTTAATGGATATTTATGTATGGCTCATAACAAGAATAATTTATGTACAAACTCGTCTCTAAAAGTCTGCGGGAGTGGTCGGAAAATAAAGAAATAGGATTGTATCTCATTATTCTACAATATAAAATATTGTATGTAAGTGGACGTACGAGTTTTATAACTAAGCTATTAACTTGTGTGTAAACATGAACCTGGGCATTCTCTATATATTACTCTACTCTTTGCTGGACATGAACTACTTGAGATTTCATTTTACTTAGTGGAAATTATTATGTAAAAAACTGACAAAAAGATATCCCTAACATAATTATTTTCAGTATTAAATTCATGAGATCTGTAATGAATCTAGATAAATTTGTTAAGAAGAGGTAATATTCCTGCATGCTTCCGCGATCATGCTGCTTTAATTGTAATATTTGCATACCGACGTCGTTTTAATTTTTGTGTATTGCATGATGGCCATTGTCAAATGTCGACATATACCGTAAGCTTTATTGGACGAGTTCTAACTGGTGCTAATAATGCTCAGTGTATTTAAGTGCGAGTATCGAATATCAATCCGTAATTAATTGACTTGGTTGGAAATGCAATTGCAGAAAAATATTTGTATGGCCTGCAGATAGATGGTCCGGGATGTTTCTGTAAGTGTAATTTCTTTTTCGTTTCTTCTCCGTCAGAGGAACCTCATTACGAAACGGTGGTAGATTAGATGTGGTAGAGTATATAGAAACGAAATTAATTAATTACATAATTGTCGGTAAAACGCTCATAAAAACGCACTAACGATATAAAAAAATCCATGTGATTGACATCGTTTTTAATTATAAAAATGTTAAAATTTATGCCGTTTAACACGCATTAAGCATATAAATATGTAACAATGCAACTACGTAAATAAAACACTGTCTTTTTATTTAAGCTCAGGGTGTTATGTTTTTAACAAGATTAACTTTAAAATAATGGAATGGATTAAGTCCAATACAAACATCCACACAATTATGTATAGTCTGTGCATACACTAACGTGTTACGAGGAAGGGCTCATTAAAAGTTAAACATTGTGTTTAACGTTGGATTACGCCCATGTGCTCGCCACATTGCAATCCGTTTTGTGGTTACTGCGGACCGTAGCATAAACTATGCTGACACACTGCAGTCTGATATTTACCACTTTAAGTTTTTTTTTAACCAAAACAAAATTTGCTTCCTTTTTTTAACGCACCATTAAATAAATAACTAATGCTTTTCTACTAATACTAATGGATATTTTAAAAATACTTCTCATAAACTTTTTTAAGTTTTTATTATATGACTAATATTGTGATGTGATAAAAAAAATTAGCATTTATTATTCGTCCCTATTATGTTAATGCTTATTCTATACAATAAACGGACTTTAATTCTCTTCTTCTTCTAAATATAGGATTTATTTTCAATTAAATTATCAAATATATTTTTTTACTTAAAACTGTTCAAATGTACGATTACTAAATATGACGTACGACTTACGAGTACTTCTTTTACTGTTTAAATTAGTTTGCTTAATATTTTTAAATTGAAGCAGTGTTGTAGTTTATAAATTCTTCGCTAAATACAATTTTTATTATGGGAGCAACCTCTTTCTTATTAGACATTTATGAAAAATCCCATAATTTATCGTCAAATGCTTAACGAAAAGATTTCAATACAAATAGTGATGCTGGAAAATAATAGAAATCCTTTACTTAACAAGATTGCAGAATAAAGAGGCCTTCATCTACAGTATTAACGGTGTATTTCCCTCAAAGCCGTAGTAGATTTACGACCTTCTTCCTATTGATGCCTTTATAAGGGGGCGATGTGTTTATCCAGGGGATATTGGTGTGTGTATATTTAATGTTAAAATAAGTCTACCAACCGAAATTAGGCGTGGAGGCTAAATCCAAATTGCAGCTGTTTACTTTTTGAGCCGACGGCGCATTATTCAATCTATCAAAAGATTCGTCAAGTGTGAGACAATAAGTCCGTATGACGTAGAACTTTCTAATGCTTTCGTAAATGAATAGGCTATATAGGAAAATTTTATTTTAAATTGTTCATTTTAGTTATGCCAACTTCGAGAAACAAATGCTTACTGGTTAAAATGATATAAAATATCAAAAAGTATATTACTAACGAAGTAGATGAGAGTTTACGTTTTAATACATCTTAATTTAATTAAATGTTTCAATTTAATGAAGACGATATTTTGGTTGATAATCTGAAAATATTTTTACATTATTATGCATTACCATAGTTTAATAGCAATGTTTTAAACAGTAATTAATTGATAAAATAAATAATGAATAAATTGAAACACATATTCCCAAAACAAATATGGTAAAAAATGCTACCCCTATAGCCGCCGTATGTTGGAAGCGCGCCGGTTGGTAGTCGGCTTGCGGAGTTGACTCTCTCTTCTGTTGCGAGGCTGATTCGCTGATCAAGGCACGAGTTAGCTCTCGAATCACTACAAATGTAAACCTGGCGCAAAAAGATATGTATATACAAACGTCTCGCGTCTAGTCCCCACCACCTGAATATCTCTACTTCAAACGACCCAAATATTTATAAACGTTAACAAACTTTGAAAAAAAAAATGTCTTTTTATATAAAATTCGAAGAAACTTTTTCCCAAACCCAATAAATTCCTTAGATGCTCTATTTGATAATGAATTTTGAAACTATTTTTTTATTGGATAATGTGGCGAATCTAGCAAAACGTTCACCTGATGGTATGTGTAACGTCTGTCCATAATAAATGCAGTGTCACCCAGAAAATTTCTGTGTAACACCACACTGCACTCGTCACCTTGAGATATTGGTTCTTAAGTCTCATATGCCCAGTGGTTGCGCTAGCTCTGTGTCCTTCAAACCGAACAAGTAATATTTGCACACTATTGCTTCACGGCAGAATGGCTCTGGGGTGGTACGTACTTAGACGGATTCCTGCACAGGAATCCCACCACCAGTAACTAAACTTATACTTATTGATACTAAAATTATTTTTTACAACAATTGGTTCGTGACAAGACCAAAACAAAAGTAAATAACCAAACAATAACAAAACGAAGGTTTACTCTTGCTTTCTTAACCTTAAATTAAAACAAACTCGCAAGCTAGCTAGTACAAACTATGTGCAGTAAGAATTTTCTGACTCGCACCAAAATGACGGAGATGTGGTTCGACACCCAACACGTTTCGTTACCGTTTGGCGATGAGTGAGCTACGTTTGTGACCTCTGCCTACCCCATATATGGGAAAAAGGCGTGACTATATGGGTGTATGGTCAAACTATGTTATAATAAACATAGTTTGTACATACAAACTATGTATGTACAAACTATGTTTAATGTTTTATTTTGTTATTTGCAAATTAATTTTGAACATGCTGCGTTTCTTATAGCAAGTGCTTATTAATAAGATATTGAGTTTTTTCTGCCACCCATAATTATTTGTACACGAGTATATAATTTTACGGAATGAAGTTGATAAATAGCTTGATATATAGCTTGTAGATCCGATAACCGTTGGGAAAGAAAGGTTCTGGAGTGGCGACGGCCTGCACGGTTTTGAGGGAGGTCTATGGATGCAGGTGCCTCAGTACCGTTTTTTGTGGCAATCTAGGGGGAGGCTTCAACAGTTAACTAAAGATAGGCTTAAGTGATGATGATGATGAAACTTATAAAATCACCATCATTATTTCAGCCTGTCACAAGTCCACTGCTGAATTCCTCATAGATTGCCTTCAAAGTTTATAGTTGTCCAGGACGACGCTGCTGCGCATCTTCTGGTTTTAATTTTCCCTCTGTCGACTTCTACGACACCCACGGGATGAGATGGGATGGTAGATTCTCTTAAGCCGCCACCACACGGTTAGTACACAACTAAAACATAAAAGTGTTTACTTTAAGTTAAAATTGAGATGACGTTAAAATGATACAATTTTATTAGATTGAAAAGTGTTAATTTCTTCATACATACGAGTACATACATAAGATCAAGACTGTATCCTATAAGGGGTAGTCAGAGACTGGGCACTCACTGCAAAAGCAGATGACTGCCACAATCCAAGTTTCACCAAAACAATATAATGCACTTGGTGTGATAGGTGGTGAGCCCATCGCCACCATGCGCTATTGGGTTCACAGTGTAGTTTTATTCCTTACTCGCCTTTTACGAGATCCAATGGATGAGATGGAGTGGTAGTATTCTTTTAACGAGCCGCCACCACACGGCACTTCATCCATCTAATATTTCACAAGTCCTCATAAAAATATTTCAGACTTCAATCGAAATTTTAGGAGGAGGATTTGAGGAGACGGTATAACATATTTTTATATATTTTTAACAAGTTGGCACGACTGCTTGTAAAGTTTGTAAATGAAATCAAAAACAATTGAAAACATTAATTAACGGTTGTATATAGGAATATTTTATTTAAGGTCTTCATTAAGATTTCTTGCTTAAGAAGAAGTTGACTAAGTTACCTTTTCACTAAATTTGATCAAAAATGTTATATCCGCTGACAGCGCCGACAAAAGGAAAATGCAAGTGCCGCGTTAAATTGAGCGCAATGATGTCAGCTAGTCCATGAAGACGTAGACTTTGAGTGTCAGCTTTTTTTTACTTTCAGGGATTGGTCAATTAATCGCGTCGCTTTGAAGTGTATCATAAAGCCACGGACTGGAGAACTGAAGATGTCATTGCTAACCGCTCGCGCTTCCTTTAATAAAGTGCAGTATCGCAGAGGGTATTATATTTGTGGGTTCTCGATGTATTTTATTTTAATTTTTATTAATTTTATATAATATATTAAAATTAAATAATTATCATAATAAGATATTCTAATATATTTGTTTCGCATTTTCTTTTGTTTTTATCTTACACTCTTCTCTCTCTTCGGACTTATACTCTGCGGATCCTGGGTTCGAATCCTAATATAGGTTCCGGCTACATTTGAGCATAAACACAAATTGTTGATCTTCGGGTCTGGTTGTGTTATGATTGCCCGCATCTCTGACACAGCATCTAAACCTGTCACCGATCTTATTGTATGCGTTACCTCGGGTATGAGTAGGTTGACTAGTCAATGTCTCTGTGTTTGCGCGTGACACGATTATAACTCCTGCGTAGATGATAACTCCTGTCAGTACTAGAACAGTAATTATATTTGTTTATTATACAGTAGAATACAATACAATATATCAATGTAGTAGTTTATTAAAAAGTATTTGTTAAAAATATTAGTGATGCAATACTACCTGTCATCATTGCATTTTTTACTTTTAAGCTGATAAATAAAATAATTATTTTTATAAAGATTTATAATTTAAAATATTGATCTATTTTTTTAAATTAGCTTATCAACTATATATTATCCGCCTTATTTGGGCTAAAATATATGATAAACGACAGCAACGTTAGCACTTAATGTTTTTGGGTTTTGAGTGTAGGACATAAAAAATAAGTCCTAAAACAAGATTTCGCAATGAGCAAAATGAAAATCTGCGTCGCCTCTTATAGCAGATTTCGTAGTAAAGAGACTTTGATAGTGCACAAAAAGAACTGTTATTGAGTCAGGTGCGGTCGGACTGGCCTGTTGACTCGCGATAACCGTTTGATCAGTCCGGGTGATGGCGGATTGATGGGCGCTGTCGCAGAAATCGATCTATTACCAGTTTCCTTTCGAGATATTTCGGTTGGTTTGGCAACGTTAAAGCAGTACGGATATCCGGTATCGTCAATATTTCTTATTAATCACACAATGAATAAGAACTGTAAATAAAATGGTTACTTGACTAGCAAGGTGGGACGATATCTTCTTAGGCTAGAAGGGAATATTCTGGCAGGTTTAAGTTTTGAAATGTTCAAGTAAAGTTTAGGTACGAGAAAACAGAGAGTTGGAGTTATCTTAAATATTAATAATAGCATCATGATTAAAGTTCCAAAAGTGTCTGTATATTTAAATTAGATTGAAATAGAACCAATTTCACAAATTGACAAGCCAATATTGACATGATTTTACTGGTGGTAGGATTTCAGTGCAGGAATCCGTCTAGTTCAGCAGGAATCAGTTATTCTGCCGTGAAGTAGTAGTGTGCAAACATTACTGTATTTCGGTTCGAAGGGCACTGAGAGCTAGCGTAATCACTGGGCATATTGGACCTAAGAACTGATGTCTCTGTGTGACGGGCTCAGTGCGGTGTTACACAAGGTGTTCTGGATGACACAGCATTTGTTATGGGTAGATGTTGCACTTACCATCAGGTGAACGTTTTGCTCGTTTCGACACTTTATTAAATAAAAAAAAGCTTGGTGTTAGATAACATAAAGCTCGAGAAAAATTAAAACCTGACAACCTTTTCATTAGGGGTTAATTTTTTAATTGGCTTATACCATCTTATTAATATAATTTGTTGAGAACCGACAGCACATTAAAAATATTTGTGGCATAAATATCTGAAACAGTTTCGAACGCAGGTACAGAGAAAACCTTTACCTCTAGCCAAAAAATCATTATTCAACTTCATAATTATCCCCTGTCCTGTGTAAATTCTTCTGGCCTAAAATATATAAACTTTGCAAGTATTCCTTTAAAATTAGTATAACTCCAAGTTCCGAGTCTCCAAGTAATTAAATTGTGTACATTAAGGTATCCTATTGCGTCCAAAATTTAATGACTACATAACTCAACGGTTATCGTACCTGAGTCGTTGATTTTGTATTTTAATGTCGGTGTGTTCCAATATTTAACCGTCGAAGAAATTTTTGGGTTTATGGTCTAGATTTTGATTGTGTCCGTGTTTCACACTGCATCTGATCTCAGAGTGAGTGTTTGTGTGTGTTTTAGCGCATTATATTTCGGCCCGTAGCTCCGCGCTGTAAACCAGAAGGGATTTTAAGCATTTGGCATATTTTCATCTTTGTGGTACTTTCATTAGTGATGCAGACGTATCGGAGGTGTAATATAAATATACATGCGTATATACATAGTCACGCCTCTTTCCCATTGGGGTAGGAAGATACCATATCTTTATAATGTTAAGGCGTAAATATAAATCTCTGAGTAAAGATTATCTGTTTAGCTTTTTGCTGTAGAGACATGGAGCCAACACGCGGCGAACTTTCTTGTTTTCTAGCATAGTATAAGAACGACGAGAAAATGCAGTCAGTGATCTTGGCTCTACGCCACGAGGTGACTTGAGGGTTTAATGATCGTTTTAGTTATTAAATTTAAATTATTGCAAACATCGCGTAGTAGAACATAATGATATCGTCAATAAGAATCAAAATTTCTTATTTTCAAATGTTATTTACTAATTAAAAAAAAATGGCACTTTAATTTATTGAAGATGCAAGAGTTTACCAAAAATAGTAATGTTATAAATATGCTGATCCTTTCGCGATTTAAATTAAACCGTGCTGCGAACAAAATCGTAAAGGGGTTGGGGTTGTGTGCAGGCGAGATAACGCGGCGCTGTCGATGCGTAAATGCTGAACCGTTGCGTTCACAAGCAAACGCGATGCGGCAACAATGAGAACGGAACGTACCAACCTACGCTAATCCCCGCATTGTGCGCTCGCGAATATCTGATAGACAAACCGCGGTCTACCACACACGCTGTCACTAATTTTGAATGAGGAGTATAATTGCGTTATCGCCAGAGTAACCGTCTTTTTTATTTAGCCTGCTAGCATCTTCCTCATGTTAGATGCAGCGTATTTTGAGAAACATTAATATAAATTTTTAATGTTCTAACAATTTACAAAGACAGATTAAATAAACCTTTAATACCAATGAATGAAAATAATAAACATATGACCAATATCTTACAGGCGAGCATGTATATGAAACTTCATGAGTGGGGTCTGTGCTCAGCAGAGGTACATTTATAGACTGTTACTTGCTATTATTTTAATTTATGCCTTTAAGCAGGGCTACTTCTGGCTGCAGGTCTTTCTCAAGGCCTCCTCTCTTTCTCATTAATTTGCTATATCACCATGTAGATTGGCGATCGCAATACCAGACAACTCGTAATCAATATTTTACTATTTTACGATTTCTTTTGGCATATCTCTTATTTCGTATGGTGGTTGTTATTTTAACGTTCTGTATAGTTCCTGTGAAACCTTTACGAAACAGAATCTATTTAGAAAAAAAAGTTTTTAAACTCTTTATTAAAAATCATGTATATATGTGGTTTAAAAATTATAGTCTATGCATATTGCGGTAAGATTGAATGTTTGGGCTGAATCCGACTGTCATGTGATGTTATTTTTGATTTTTTTGAACCCATTTACGAATTAGGTTAGTTATTTTTATATGCGATTACGATAAGGTCAGTAATATGTTACACATGCATATGATAAATTCATTAAATTTCAAAGTAATTAATGTCAAGAAAAGGTAAAAACTCGTATTAAAGGAGCAGAGATTTCACAAAACTTTTGCTTCTTCTCGCTATCGTTATCCAAGGAAAAGGCCAGAGACCTTGCCCGGTCTTTGCTCAGATGTATTGTTGTAAAGTAACAGCCTATACTAGTAAATGTCCCACTTGTGAGCGTAGGTCTCCTCTCATTTTTACAGGACTTTTGAGTTGGGAAGATTCCGTCACACTGCTCCAATGCGGGTTGGCGAACTGTTCATGTTCCCGAAATATTTTTATTCCTCAAACATGCAAGTTTCCCCACGATGTTTTCCTTCACCGCTGAGCACCTATTAAATAGCACTTAAATGCCGGTACCAGGGATCAAACTCAGATCACCCGCATACTATACGAAATTCAGTCGAGCGACTGACCTCTGAGCACGGCTTAAATGAGTCATAAATAATTAAATAATTTATTACTTTATAAAAAGTGTTAAACTTTTATAATAAGATCTCGTACACATATCGCTATCTGTGATATGAAATATCAAAGTATAAATTGATCACATTGATCACGAATTTATGTAAATTATTAAATATACTGACGGAGGTTTTGTTTACTCAACGAATGACATGAATGGTGGCCTTCGGGATTCATTAAGAAATGTTGCTGAGAAAAGGTTTCTTCGTGAGTGCGCCTCCCGCGCTGCATTTTAGTCATGCCACTGAGTTTTGAACTTTACCCAATCAAAATAGAGCGCTTTTAAAATTTCTGATTTAATCGACATTTTTCGAGACAAAAACTCAACCCGGACGGCCGGGATGAATGGTGTCAAAATTACATGTCAGTTTTAATTTTTTGCCAATTTTTTTTCGTGCAGTACAGAAGGAGTCCCGGCGGATTAGCCCATAGATGGCCTCTGCCATTTCCGCAGACTAGCTTTTTAAATTGTGACAATGTTATCGTCAATATGGCCATATCTCACTGTTTTATTATCAATACAAAGACTGACATATCTACTTAGATAATGTAATAGCTTAATAGTAATATGTTGGAAGATGAACCAGCATAGTAACCGACCGTAGCTGTGACTTGTTCACAAATAAATAAATGAAACAAAACATAAACAGAAGCGTAGTTTCATGAATGTAGTTTTAAGACATTAAACTTATTTAATAACTACTTGAAGTAATTAGTGCGTAAATAGATGTCAAAAAATACTACAAGATTGATTGAGAAAATATCGATGTATTCGCCATGAATATTATAACATACAATTATATAATATATAAGTACATAAAATATAAAATCGTTTATTATTAAAAAAAAAAACTTGCTAATAAACTTATTCACTGTCAATTTCACGTAGCCGTCAGAACCTTCTTATTTCGATTAGCTTTTTACGATTCCAGCAACACGATTTTTTGACAAAAGATTAAAAAAACATTATAAAGCAATGATTCGTTTCGGGGTGTCTTTTTATTAACTAAATTGTTAGTAAAACGACCAACTTAATAAATCCATGAATTATAACAAAGAAGCTATGATATGGGTGTCTATCTTCGGTGGTAACTTACTCTACCTGAAAGTAGCGAAGACCACCAACAAAAGCCTAAAATAGTCGTTTCATTGTTACAAAATTGCATTAAATCTGCTGTAAAAATATCGCATTGTTGTTTTGATAACAAAAAAATTAATCGCATACAAGTGTATTTGCCAGTTCAGAATATATTATTTAGTGGTAGTAAGTTTAAATTTGTAGTTAGCTGGCGGCAAGACTATGTTTGTAAGAGCTATATTGTTAGTTTTTGCAGATTATAGTGAGCTACGTATTGTTGCCGCGGGGCACGGTGGCGCGCGAGGTGGATTATTCGCCACATTACCCGCGGGTGCGTTTTCAATTCTAGATGCGGGCATTATCGCAACCTGACAATTGTTGCGCATTTCATTCTTATCTCTCCGTATGGCATTATAATTAATTTGTTACGTTTGTACATGATATTATTATATAAACAATATTCGTTATAAAATAAGAACACAATAGGCAAAAATCGTTTCTAGAGTTAGCTGTCAGCATTCTTAACAGACCTAGGTTATTAAATATTAGTAAAACGACAGTTTGCCTTTTTAAGCGCTTTAATATTAGTATTAACTTTAAAATATAGTATATTGGTACTTAATCTGATTTTGGCTGAAGTCAAAAGTTCAATGCTTCAAAATCCAGAAAGACAGCTATAGAATTTTTTTCTGGATCTCGTTAGTGGCGTCTGTTTTTTTAATTAGTGGCTGTTAGATAGGCGTCTTTGCCAGATTCGTCGGAAGACAATCGTGAGAAGGAGGGCCGCGAGTAGGAAAAACAACGATGCAATCCGTTGTTCTGCTGGATTATTATTGTCTGCTTATTAAACATACATTGTTTTTGTCCCTATGTCAAGTTGTTACGCTGTTCGCGGTGTGCCTGAGCACGGAAGTTTGTTATGGATTACACACCGCAAGTGCGCGCTGTGGTACTACTAAATCGTATTTTATGATCAACATTTATCAAGTTAACCTATACTGTGGTTTATTACTTTAAAAATGAATTACGTAGTTAAGATCCCAGTTCAAAAGTTAGTATAATGTGGTTAGGTAAAAAAATAAAATTTGTAACGTTTATTGATAAAAGAAATAGAGTGCATTTTCAAATATGGAATTATGGAATAAAAAAGATAACCTTGCGTTTTTTTGCGTTTATTTATTTAAATAATTTCGACTACTTTTCTCAGTAGTCATCATACCTTATGGGTTGGGTGGGCGTTCGCTTTAAAATTTATAATATGCGTGCAACCTGAGTTCTATTCCTGCTGCCGGCACTACGGCATAATTATTAATTAAAAATTGACTGCAATATTAATCGATGGCAGTGAAATCCGCCAACCCTTACTCGGTTGCCTTGGTAACTCTTTCCCACTCCAAAACTATCTAAAAATGAGAGATGACATGTAATTACTATTAGCATTCTTTATCAAAAAAAACACTTAATATAATCCCATAGTGTACCTTGCGACAACGGTAACGTTTACTTAACGGAGCTATTATTTTATATTGTTTAATATATTTAAGTGTCTTTATATTGTTTAATGTGTCTTTACAGTGTGTGTGTATTTTATATTGTTTAATATATATCTGAAATATCTACAGGATAATATAAAAATCAACATTAGAACGCTGAGAGTTATAATATTACTCTGCCCTCTCTATCTACTGACAAACAGAGAAACGTCGGCAAGGTGTAGGTATCTTCATTTGAGTAAACGACATAATTTGTTGTACACGATTTACGACTTCCAGATTGCGTAAAAACACGTCTATAACAAACTAAACAAACACAGAGGCGCGCACAGCCGTCTATAAAGCGCGAGTTATCTACATTTAATTACATTCCGGTAATTTTGTAAGTATGGACGGGACCGCCAGCGACGAGCGCCGCGGTGGCCGACTAAAACTCTAAAGTTTCGGTGCTTTTTTCACATCAATCAAAGAAAAGTCGACGAAAAGCGAAACACGACACGTCTTTTTCAATGACAGAAACGTGTTTAAATGTAAAGACTACGCGCGTGCTACGATCGAATCGATGCTTTTTATTATTTGTAGCTATTTCATTGGTATAGGTAATTTACATATCCATTGGCCTATCAACACCGAAAAAACATCGAAAATTTTTTTTATTAAAGATAAAATTTGTTAAATTTCATTTGTGGAAAAATATGAAATTTAAGTTAATTTTATAACCATTTAGAGATCTGTTTACTTAATAAATACATAAAAGAAGTTTCAATCATATATATACTGTTGTTTAATAAAAACTAGATGATGCTCGCGACTTCGTTCGCGTGAATATAGATTTTTAAATATCCCATGAGGACTATATGATTTTCCGAGATAAAAAGTATATTAAGCTCGTCTCCAGGATGCAAGCTATCTCTGTGCCGAATTTCGGTAAGGACGGTTTAATGGTTGAGCTGTGAAAAGGTAACAAACAGAACGAGGGACGGATAGAGTTACTTTCGCATTTATAATATTAGTATGGATTAAAGAAACAGCTGTAGTATATTTACAATAATGCATTAAGATAAGTATTTAAATAAGTAAGTAATTAAAGTAAGATTAGGAAATCGCAGTGAATTTTACTAATTTTATGAGACGTTATTACAAAAATGCAATCAAAACACTGTTTTCCACAATCTGCAGTAAAACGGCATCAAAGTATTGCCCTCTCGCTAAGCAAAATATAGGTTAACACCTATATTTTGACCTAAAGATTAGTAATTAGATAAGTTAAAGTATTCCTATATTCATTAATATCTTAAGAGCCATATTATATTTTATTTATTAAGTGTTACTTCTGTAAATAATGACTGAATGAAATGACAGAGAACATGAAAGTCATTAATTTCTGCATAAATGAAAATCGATTTTCATTTGACGCTCAACTTAGAAATCACCTCTGAATATCTTTACTGGTATACGTTTTCACGATATAAAGTATAATTGCCGAAGCTGTCATGAGGGGGAAGTTTGTCTATAGCTAAGTATATAAGGGAGAGTGGGCAAACATTCAACCATAAACTGTTCGAATGGACGCCCAGGGCGGCAGTGGTCGAAAAGAGGGTTGGCGGAAATAGGCAAATATTTATCCTGAGGGCTGGGAAGCAGCCGACTAATTGTTCTTTAAATACCTCTGGCCGAACCTTTGGCAAACATTTTCAAAATCAATTTATTAAAGCCGACTCCCTGTTTTGCTCGTTTTTCTACCAACACATGTAAGGTCTTACACGTTGGGTATGGATGTGACAGAATATTGGTTACCAAATAAACATTTTTGAGCCTTCGACAAACACAGAGAAGTGCGTTATGCTGATTATTGGTCGTTGGAGAAATATTCCCAAAATTTATTTCGACATTAATACAATACAACTTTTATTATTTAGTAGAACAGATATATATATATATATATATATATATATATACATATATATATATATAATATTTAGCAATTATTATGAATCATTTCAAATAATAAAAAGTCTTGGAATATATCAAAGATTAAGAATTTCTTTTTTTTATGATTAAAATCTCCTTCATATACATTTAAAACATAACAGTTATTCGCTTGCAATCGTTGAATTTTATAGTCTACTAGGAATTGTTTGCGAGAATTACATATTTTTCTAAAAAGTATGAATAAAAAACGATTATATAATAAAACACAGAAGTATAATAAACTGAATCTGAAAGAATGTAATATTTAATTAAAACATACTGCTTTTATATTGTGTTACATTGAACTACATTAACCGATGACAGAACAATTTCTGTAGTTGAGAAATCTGAGAATCGATCTCAAAGGAGGCTCAGGTTTTATTTAATTATTGTTAGATTTATCTCTGTTTATTTTTAATCTGTGTAAATTTTATTAATCTGTTATTTTTTGTTGTCAATCGGCTGTTTTGTTTATAACATAGAAAAATTTACTTTTATTTTCACAAAAATAGCTTTTACATAGGAACTTAGTATTAAGATATAAAAATGAAATACTATTTTTAAATTAACATGAAAAATGGTATGTAAAACCATTAGGGCGGTGAGCGATCGACGCGTGTTACACTGTCAGCGTTTCTATTTCCGGCGCATCTATTTGTCACTCGCGTCTAATTTGTGTTCATGTTGAAGTAAAGATTTATTGTTACAATGCTGTATTAGCTTTGTCCTGTGTCAAATTGCATAATTGCTCCTAATATATAACCTGATTATTTTGTTTTAAATATGTGCAGCCAATTATGGTATTATTTTTATTATTTATTGATGTCGATTTACGTATGCATAAAATATTTCTTCTATAAAGTGGGTAATTAAAATGATTACAGTATTCAAATGTAAGTATGTACATTATAATAGATCCGCGCTATCTCAGATGCAGTGCAGGGCAATAGCCTTCAATTTCCTCCGGCACAGATATATACTATGTTTGGTGACGAAAGAAAACATGTATGTACTGCATGTGTAAAAATAAAAAAAAAACGTAAGAAAATTAAAAAGAAGGCCTGTGCCTAGTACAGGTACATTTTTGTTCAGAGAATATCCTTAACCAATTCAAATGATTCATTTTCTAAATAGTCAATTGAAGCCCTGTTAACGATATTAAATATAGTATGTTATTATCATTTGACTTTTACTACGCACATAATTTAATTTCTACCATTAATACCTACGATAACCTTCATCTTACACATATTAATTCACCGCACGTTTAGTTTAGCTATACATATTCTACGACAGTGAGAAAGAAATTAAAATAACGCGGCGTCGCACTCGGGTCCATATGGGCCATGTCTTGGCCTACCCTTTCTGGGGCCACTATTTTAGTAATGACAGTTCACAGGCGGCAGGAACGCTTCGGTTCGGGCGGCCAGTTTCATGGAAACACCTAATTGTGCCGCGCCGCTTCGGAAAGCTGAATGGATCGTTATTAATATTGTTTTGTTACGCAACACGGACGCTCTATTTCGGAATCTAGTTTGCGTCGATTTTGTTATTTGCCATACGCTAGTACAAACTGATGTGCCAATTACAAAATTCACGTACAACATGATCATTTGCATCAACAAAAACGAGTCTTCGGAACGATCTATAAACGTCTTAACGCAAAATGTGACGTCTCCACTTTGTCTTCAGGTTTATAGACATCAGTTAATTTGTTTGAAATACGGACATTTTTTAATATGCTATTTCTGTGTCCTGTTCTTAACATACATATGTAAGTGTGACTGACTCTGTGGACGGCGTACCTGTCTGCTGAGTTGTTGCTTCTGGGTTGGAGCACCAGTCGGAGCCAAATCCCAAATACGCATAAGGTTTACATCGGAATGGAAAAGTGATGAAAAGAGATGCAGTTGTGAAGTCGGCCGGGGTGTATTGTTACAATTAATACTTATAAGCATTAATATTTAAAAGATGTGGTTATAATTGCTATCCCAAAGTTTATTTCGTGTGTTCAGTAACACACATTTATCGTTATTAAAGACTTATTTTCACTCATTAAGCTTCTTATTGGGAAAGTATAATTTGGTAAAAGAAGGCCATTGTCGAACAATAGCGGCCATTTTGCCTAAGACATCACGTGTAAGTGTGCGACAAAGATGTACCGCCACGTGCAATGCAAATAAATACTAAAAAAAACTTACGTTGTCTTGATATCATTCTATGGCATTCCAAATTCTAGACATATCAGTGCGCCATAGCTTCCATATCTTCGTTTCTATTAAGTTGTGTTCAAAAAACTCGTGACAGCAAACAAAGATCTCACGGTAACACAAACATTATTAGGTTAAGATTAGTAGTAAAGTTTATATAGGGAGGCGTGTATTTATTTACATTAGAAGTGGTTAGTAATTTAAACGTAAACTAAATACCGTAAACGACAGCAGCAAGACCCGTGAGCTGATGTCGGTGCCGGGTACGGTCTGACGTTAATGAAGGGGTTACTATTAAATATGTTAACCATACAATAATACAGTCTGTACACTATATCATTGTATGGTTTTCAAAGTTTGAGCTAATATCACAACCATGTGGCTAGGTGGCCTCCGTACCTGCTTGCTGAGTTGTGGGTCCTTGTTTTGAACCCCAGACGATATCAAAATTCGTGCAATACATAAATTAATAATTTTAGTTTAGGGCCTGGTGGGTCTGACAATTCCTCCGATCTTAAGTCATCAATTTCCTCCTGGCCTATTTACGATCACGGCATCTACTTCTAATTAACATCGGAAACTCAACGGCGCTGGACATAATATTATGATGCGAAAAGTGTATGCGAATAACAAAGGTTCTAACTCTCTCTACCCGCACCCGATGTAAGACTCATGCGATAAAATCGCAAGTAGGTGTGATGAATTGTCTCATAAATACGGGGTGAATCACAACACAACTAGTTACAAAAAACCAAAAATTTGCGTTTTTGCACAAACGTCCGGCTGGGATTCGAAGCCAGAATCCGCAGCGCAGTAGTCAGGTTGACCACCAGGCCAGACGTTCGCTAAGCGTTAGCATAATCCATACTAATATTATAAATGCGACAGTAACTCTCTCAGTCCCACTGTCAGTGAGTTACCTTATCGCGGTTCCAATCTTGACAAATCTTGACACAAAGATAGTTTGCATCCTGATGGCGGACTTAGGATACTTTTTATCCCGGAAAATCAAATATCTCCCCCGGGATATTCAAAACAAAATCTATATTCACGTGGACGAAGTCGCGGGCATCAGCTAGTATAAGGTATGGGAAGGTGAATACGAGTCAATGCCTGTTAGCTCTTTAATATGTCCAACGCAAAAGAAAGCTTTTGGTTGTTAACCGAAAGATGGATAATTTCAGTCATGCTTTCGTGACAACATATTGGATGGCATTCGTTTATAGAAGTTTTTATGTGACTATTTAATTATTTGAGTTCAACGAAAATTTTATTGTCTATATTTTATACGTCGGCTATCTAATCGTTTTAACTCAATTAATACCCAATTACATAAAAGAGCAAATGCGTGCATTTGGTGAGCACATTCTTTGTAATTTTCTTTACAGAAACTTATCTCAAAGGGCGGAATGCACCGTACGGTGGCCAGTTCCATGCCAAATTAAACTCGACAGAGTAAATATTTACGTAAGTTTCAATATAAACGTAGGAGGTGAGATAGTCGTCAAATCGAATTGCTTTCGACTAGACTGCGGGTGGCTGCGTGATTCCGTGTTTCGTTTCTTATTATTCCGTATAATTGTGTTCAAAACTTTAACTTTAATACAATTAACTGTTTTATATCGTAAGTGATTTATACAATCATTTATAGTCTGTATTTGTAACATAGCATTTATATGAGAATAATATTATTTAAAAAAAAATAAAAATAGAACGAGGTAAAGCTAAAAATAATGCTCAGACATGTGAAATGGTGACTTTGAAGTATTGTAATATAATAAGTTCATTTAAATTATTATGTAAAAATGAAAATAGAGCCTAGCAATTTATCAGTATTATAAAGAAAATCTGAAATTATAATTTCTTTTCTACAGAAGGATAGCACGTAGTAGTAATAGTAATAGTAATAGTAAAAGAAATGCACAAAATTTGCTGTATAAAACTTAATACTCTTGAAATAATCATGGAATCGGTCATGACTTGAATAGAGTTAAATAATATTATGTAAGTAATATGTTTTCCTTGATATTAATACAGTTGAAAATATGGAGAAGAAATAGGTTCACTCAATAAAGAATAAACGCCTTTTAGAATGCGTCGTTTCGCCTTTGGCAGGAACAAAGTTTTTGCTTTTTTGGTCTTTAAACATCGATTTTACAAACGAATAACACAGAATGGGAAAGTAAACAGAGCCAGATTTTCAAATTCGTGACGATCTTAATTTTTGAAAGGATTTCCATTATTGCTGGCTTTCTGATTTTAGAGTTGTTTGACATAGCAAGAAATATATAGGTTTCATAAGTTTTATAATTTTGGTTTGAAATAACACAATTTTGCCTTAAATTCCGCTGCTGTCTGACATTTACCACCCATCAGTCAATATTTTTGAGTGACATTTTGTCACACTTTGGGGCGTTGTCGGAAGGGGAACTTAAGTCAAAGGGCGTGGACGCCATTTTGGCTGCGACATATTTTATAGGGGTTTTGGTATCCTGTTTCATACGTCCGAAAATGTATAGCCATAACGTCAATACAATCGTTAACAGTAAAGTGGAATGCCGACGATTTACCGTGGTATCCAAAATCAATAATGCTTTATGAGTTCATACATACTTTATAAGCGAAAACCTGTAATTGGCTAGCAGTTTTCCTATTTTATAAGTTTCTAGGTTACTTCATTTAGCTGTTGGTTTTCCATGAAACTAAAATAAAATAAAAAAAAAAAATTTTTACGGAGCTAACGTCGCTTTCAAATATCTATACATTGTTACTGATTGTGATGGAAAATATCCCAAACCATATTTAATTTTACCTATAAAAGTGAATTCCGATCGGCACAAAACCGGCACCTGAACATTTATGATAAGTTTGCAAAAGTTACAAAAAGTATAGGAGGGAAAGTAAATTCGCTAAGATCCTTGTAGAGTAGAATTAAGTTCTCTCTCTCTCTCTCTCTCTGACTCTTCGAAAATAGCGTGTTTATTAAGAGTATCTCTCAGCAACAAGATTGTATAATCTAACTGGTGCCATTATCGGGAACAAGCAACAACACTACATCACTAGGCAATACTCCACCAAAGCGAGAGCACGGTATGTGTTTCGCCCCGTAACACAGGTACACAGGTAGGTAAGACACTTTAAATTTGTTAGTAAATAGATGTATCTTTTCCATAAATATTACTGAGTTTAAGTCTTCCGTTTCAATGACTTTGAAATTAGCTATAAAAATATATTAGCCCGAATTGCAGATTAAAAATGTTACTATTTATTTTATACTCTTTTTTTTTTACTGGTGGAAGGATTCCTATGCAGGAATCCGTCTAGGTAGGTACCACCCCAGGGCCAGTTATTCTCCCGTGAAGCAGTAGTGTGCAAACATTACCGTGTTTCGGTTTGAAGGGCACTGAGAGCTAGCGTAATCACTGGGCATATGAGACTTAAGAACTGATGTCTCAGGGTGACGGGCGCAGTGTGGTGTCACACAGTAATTTTCTGAGTGACACTGTATTTGTTATGGGCAGACGTTACACTTAGAATCAGGTGAACGTTTTGCTCGTTCCGTCACTTTTATGAAATAAAAAACAAAAAACTCTTTCGTGTAGTGATTGAATCAAAAACAGTTGTAGCCATCTAATTTTGTATAAGCATTTTTTATAACTATTTTTATAAAATCAATGTTGTAAATAACAAATTATTACTAACTGCATTGTGTACTCCAGCCAAAAGCTTTGCTATTAGCCGAAAGACCTCCGTCAAGTTAGACTCTCAGACCGACAAGACGGAATGCTCTCATACTACAAACTGAAACCATTTTTATAAATATGCATGAGTCGTCTAGGTTTTTGTAATCTGAAACAAAAAGTCTATTTTGTAGTCTAATAAACCGTTATCTAAATCATTTTCAATATTCCATCACCCACATAACATCAGCATTACCACATCCGCGAGCCGCCCTAGTACGAGTATCATTGAAATAGATCGCCCCAACAACCTTAACGTACTCAGAAACTCATTGTTTTTTTTTTTACTGAAATTGAAATACACTTTAATTAAAACCCTGAATTAGTAATAAAACGTTAGAAGAGTTTGGGAGTAGTTTAAGTTGTGTTTTTGATGACTACGAACGTATAGAATTATAATGTGTACTTACTGATTGTTTTATAAAAACCCTAGAAAATACAAGTTTTTTTTTGAGACTCAATGATAGCCTGTCAGTGTTTTTAAGTATGCAGGAATAATTAATGTTTTTTCCAGCCCTTTTCTTAGTTACAAGACAAAAAAAAACGTTGTGGTGTGTTTTCTAATGTTTATGGGTAAAATTATTTTAATCTTTAGGACAAGACTAAACCTGCTGCACCAAAAATAACGTCCGCTAATCACATATCAACAGTGTTGTTAATATTTAGCCGATATGATTTATTACTTAATAGAGACTTCCCTTAAATATTGAGCCGTCGCTACACCCCTCGGTCGTAATTTAGGCAGGCGGATTATTTTCTTATACGTATGATACATGACCGCGCTCAGATGCTTACCATTCCGGTACGTCGGGACTATTAGAGGCATTGGATAAACATTGGATTAAATTATCGCGTTAAGACAAAGATAATCCGTACAGATGAGGTGGTTGTTGACCTTCGATCCTTTCAAACGACTGACTCACTTCAGTATTCACGTCACTGTAGCAGGAGATATCACTGATAATGAGTAAGGTACTATCCTTACAATAAAAATCTTATTTTTAAATATTTAATTACGAGGATGTTACTGCCAATGGTTTTTTTTCTATAATATAGATATAAATAAAAAAGTATATTTTAGCAGTTAGTAGTCCCACAGCTGAGTACAAGCCTTTTCCCATGAGAGGGTTTTGAAACCGATATGATTCCGTCACGCTGCTCCATTGCGGGTTGGCGAACTTCATGTCCTCGAAATATATCTATTCCTCAGACATGCAGGACTCCTTACGATGTTTTATTTCACCGTCGAGTACGTTGTAAATCAGTACTTAAAATTGCACCAATAACTTTAGAGATTTCGGCACCCGGTATCGAGCCCAGGTTATGACTTATGTCATGTGAGTATGTACTTGTGTAATATTTAAGGCCGGCCCCTGACACCACTACTCTCTTTACAGTACAATATATATTTGTAACAATGTATAATTTTTAGTTTGTTTTAACTATTTAAGCATATTTGGTAGATAGACTAGGGATTGAAATATTAAACGCGTCGCACCTTATATGCTGCTATATAGTTAGGTCCATTTTCGGTGTAAAATAATAATTTATATGATTATGCCACACCTGTCGACAATTACGAAATTTCTCTGTTATTGCCTATATTCGACTTTTATGTACTACTCTCTAACTCAGTCAAAACCTTAAGTTTTTATTCTAAACAAATTAGCAACATAAAATATTAGATACTAGTTCCCAATTAATAAAATAGTTGAAGAGAATTAGCTAAAAATAACTTTTTTTGGAAAGCTGCCCCTTTTAGTGATTAGATACGTATGTTGTATATTTTGAAATTTTTATATGAATAGCGATGGTAAAATACACAACATTTAGAATGATTTTCACTGACATGCACACTAGATTCTCAATCGTCCGCTTAATAAAATCCTTAATAAAAGCTCTATAAAGGAGAAGACTAAAGAAAAAGATGAAAGAAGCAGCGCAATAAATATTTTTTATGATGATATCTACTTAACCAATGTTTATACTGTTGTAAAAAGTACTTCTGTACTTTCGATATTCCCCTGGCCGATTTAAATCATGCCGATATGTTCTGGTTAATAACCAGAAGTTGTTATCTGCGATAGTTTTATATTGTGCCGTAAGTATTCGCTTAGGCATTCATCTTCACTTTCCGTGCATACGATGTAATGTTTAAAGGGAAGGAGTCGGAAGTGTCAGAGACCAGGGCATCTTCATACATCCATACGAAAAAATCGATAACTTGAGAAGTTCTTAAATTAGATTAGAATCCAAGATTCATATCTCAGATGGTACTTTGAAAGAGAGATATGCGGTAGCCATCGTAATCTGACCTGCTCTATGAGCTTGTTGTTCGACTCGTGGGCAGATGTGTCCACGGTGACGCAAGCTTACCTGTTTACACGAGACTTCCAATTTAAAACAAATACACTTTGTGCCAATATCAACATGTGTATAGTTGAAAAACAATAAACAGAGCTCCGGTTCATTGACCGATACAGCGGATTCTGTGCCAAAATAAGCACCCCTTACCTTCCACAATAAGAAAAAAGACTGCATTCATATATAACTCAGCAACACAAGCAAGGTTAAATAAATACATAAATAAGACTAATGTCGAAAATGAAAAGTTGTATAGAAGCACAGTAAATCATACCAAGAAAAGAGTCATCATGGTCACATATTTGAGAGGCATATTCCGCCATCGGTTACAAATTGTCAAGCGCACTTCTGGCCGCATAGATATGCTATATGTGACTATGTTAAACTACTAACAAATATGAAAATAATATGAACATTATTAATTTTCACAAATCATAATTTTAATTAAAATATTAGAAAGTAGATAATTTTTTTTTATTTCAATATCTTTTAGTACTAACAATTTAAAAAATATATAGAAATACTCTTTCATTATTTTAAAAATTAACAATGGGGATACAGATTTCCATTAATTACTATTGCAGAGGCTTTGACTTTTCTTTTCCTTATTTGGTCGCAAAATTATAAATGAAAAGAATCAAGCAAATTGTGTAATTATTTTAACCAAAAAACCTACCTTTCATCAAGGCTTCTTTATCAAAAATTCGAAATGTCAACTATGCGGTAGGTGGTGGCCGTCAAACTCAGGAATCCGCTACAAAATGACAGAGAGACCACTCGACGCAGTTCAAAACACGATTCTACCAATGAACACAGATCCCTGCAGTTTGTAAGACCCGCCGTATAATCTTACTGATAGCTGGATCTGAAGTTCTCAGCAGTTGGTCAGAACTTACACATTGTTATGACCAACATCGGCTCCTTGAATCGGCACTTGAATTTTTGAGTTAGCGACGGAATGCGAGGTCTAAATCAACTGTGAAGTGTCTCCGCTCGATGATAAATCTGAATGATTGCGATGACGAATCTTTTTTGAAGTGTTAGACATCAGTTTTTGAATATTTTCTCGCTATTTACGTTCAAAAGTCTTTAAGGTAGGCATTTACTGAAAGAGAAATGAGTTTTTATTCCTGTAGAGAAGACTTTAGGTATACAATTTTACGCAACAATAGTACATTACTGTACAGTATTTTAAATATTTTGTTTAAGAAGTTACTTAGTCATTATTTGTGTCTGAAATTACTAAATTAGTAGTTCTTTTCACAAAAAAATAAAGACGCCAAATTCCTGTGTTTTATATTTATGATATAATAATAACGTTAACTTAGTATAATTGCGTTAAAAATATCTAAGGATGTCATACATACAGAAACATATTATGTTCCCGCATATATATACATAATTCTGCAACTGATTAATTTGCTTTTCCACCTCCCCTTCTCTGAATGAAAACCCACGCTATAAACCTTAAAATAGTGTGATATTTATTAATTACCTACTATATGCATGTACATACAGTCATAGTAGGTAATTAACATTAAAAAATAAATGATGATAAGAAATACGCGCTTAATATACGTACAAACAAATTTATGGCAAAGGCATGAGCTAAAAAATATAATTTAAGGGATAACAAAACTTGTCCAGCTTGATGAAACATCACAATAGCCGTTTAGTTAAGTGGTCAGGGCACCTTCCTGGCGAGTAGGCGTTTTGCATGCAAGAAAAGAGCATAAAATCGGATAATGGAACGTTAGGTCGAGTAAGAGTTTTATGCGTTAAGCTTACGGCTTCACTTTTAAGGCAGATAACGTCTTCTGGTTTTTAAGCAGGACACGATTACTTTTATTAATTTTACCAAAGAAAAACCAAAGTTTTATTTAAATAAAATGTTTGTTTATGTAATAAATTTGGGACTTTATAAACAAAGAATATTTCATACTATATGTAAATTTGTCTTACTTAATAATTTGTTCTACAATTGTGCTACAAATATAAAGGTCATTTAATAATGTAAAATAATGTCTTATGCCTGCTACTTTCAGGTTTCTAAATTAAATTATGGTCAATTAAGATACCAAAACGGTGTGTTTTAAATTAAAATTGTAATTTAGTTTTCAAAGCAATCTTTCATTAAACAAGTAGTAACGTATATTTTGAATTCATATTGTATTTAAACTTCAACAAAACATACGGAATGAAACATTTTAAATATTTAAAAATATTAATTTAAATATGTTACACCTGCATGTGTAAAATATTTAAATTAAAATAAAATATTTAATTGGTCTTTAAGTGTTCAGACCGCTCTAAAAAAGATGAAAAAGCGATTAACTTAGTTTCTTATAAATAGATGAATAAATAGTCATTTTTCAAATAAAAAACTAAATATTCATATTCTATAATTTTATGACATAGATCGTTTGTTTGATCGATGTCGTTTTTAGTATAAATTTGCGTATCCGATTTTTTTTAAATCTATATATTAACTTTTTTGTCACCGTGTGCTAAGTGTTTAAGGACCCGGAAGAAGTTCACGTTGCAGCTCCAAAAAAACAAAATAAGTCTAAGACTTATTTTTTTAAGCATGTCCTAATTTTTTTTAAGCCGACGTGTAGCCGATGTAGACGGTGTAGACGTGTAGACGTGTAGACGTGTAACCTATGGGCATTGAGTAAATAAGTACTTGAAATTGCGCTAACAATTTCAGTTGTGCCAGCGCTGTGGATCTAACTCAGCTCACTCTGAGGATGATGAAATTAAAAGCCGGAGCTTGGCCCCTGGGCTACCAGTGTCGTAACACTTTTATTTTAATACATTAAAATAAAGCCCGTAAGGAGTAGTAACCCACTTGTGTAATACTATGTATTTCTTTGACAATTGAAAATTATAAGTCGTGAAAATAAAAGATTATAATAAAACTAAAATATTGAGACTAATATTTTTCCAACTGCAGAATACATAACAAGAGAGTCGAAAACAAAACTCATTCTTGTTTCTTTTTTCGATATTAGCGTAGTTATTTGCGTAACCTTGACATCGCTTTTGCGTTTTAATCAAAATAGTTGTTCAAGTTTGTGTTCTGTAATTAGTTTCCTAAAATTTAGTGACAAATAGTGCGTACATTGATTTGGTCAATGAATTATAATTAGTATTGTACGTGGGAGAATAGGTTGTAAACAGATATCCTCAACCCACATGGACTCCCCTCTCCCCTCCCTAGAGTACAAGCTTAACGATGCTGCGCTTCGCATGAGTGATGAGAATCGCAGACTTAATTACCAGCACAGGAGTTCTTAGTCCTCAGGTTTGAGTATTCGCTTTTACTTGATTCATCGTCATGGATGGATGCCGATACGATAGGGTCGTACCGGCCACTTACATTAGTTGGACAGTATGTCTTTTGTCATCCTTAATCACGTATAAAAGAAAAAAATGTCGTTCAAAAAGATTTATTCACGAATCCATATTAATATATTGGGGTACTCGTAATCAAATAAGAATTTCTACACTGTGTAGTAAAGTAAAGCAATTATTGTTTATTATTGCATCTACCGAATACAGTAAATGCAACTATTAATTTGAATTTGTTACATGCTTATTTTATAAGTTGAGACTGCTAAAACGTGTCTTATGATAATAGCATATAATAATTTTACAGTAAATGTTAAATTATCGTATTATGGCAATATAGTTGAGTACAGTAAGTCATAACAAAATAATTTAGAAAAGTGTATATTTACATTTTGTGACTTGTGAGAAAGTTACAAACCATATGGAATTTAAAAATAGTCTTACGTAAAATTTTAAAAATATTCACTAATAATTTCTTTACATCTCTTTAAGATTTTCTTAATATACAGTTTAGTTTCTAAAATAGACACTTACCAAATAAAGAAAAACGCCTTTTGAATACTACGAAATTAAGGTCTCTTTGTGGCAAACAGAAGGAACATCGCAATATATTCATATATAATAAGTTATCTCTTGCTATGTTTATTATTTAAAGAAGTTTTCATTTGTTCTTTATTACATTTACAAAATTATTCCATAATACCGTAGGCGAATATTTGCATATAGTAAACTATCACCTTTTTAATTATAATACATAAGCAAGCTGCATAAGGTTCATACCGGATTATTACGGCACTGAGTATTCATTTAAATCTAAATGTACACAATAATATTACTTTAAGTCTAAGTGTTTATACTAATTTATTTAATTCTTGAGTATTATATTTTGCCATTATATTAACTAATTCAAAAACACGGTGCAGGTTATCAAACAACTTTCGAAGTACCTATTATGAACATTACAAAAACGAAGACTAGATAAGTTTTTTTTTAAATAAATCATTGTAATGCAGTTCAACTTAAATTATAGGGAGAAAGAAAGTTACATATCTTATTTACATTCCATTAATTTCGTTAAGGTACAAGCAATATACTAATATGCTAGAAACGCTGAACTTTTCTCTAATTATACATAAATTCGAACGGCGCCGGAGTCGTTTCATCTACTCGTTCAAATCCACTAACGAATGGTGTTCTCTAGCACTATAAACAATATCTTCAGTTTTCTAGAGACAAATTATAGAACAATTGCAAAAGACAATTCACTTTCACATTATTAGTGCACTATTTTGCAAAGTTCACAAAATCACATAAATACATTTAATTTTCTGATGTTGTTTTTCGAATTTTCTTAAACTTTGCCTCGCACTCAGCCTCCCGCGGTCTTCTTATTCCGTCTTACCTGAGACAATAACATATGTGAATTAGAAATGTGTTTGAAGCAACAGATCCGCTTATGAAATGGTGCTGTGAATGCACGGCTCTGTAACTTAAAGATAAAACTACTTTTATTTCTTATTAATTTAACTACTACTGAATATAGATAACATATATCTTTTATAAATGTAATTAAATAGAATATTTTAGAACATGATTGTTTTCTTTTGTCTTGCGCTAGCCATTTACGATTAGACTGTAAAGAACTAGTTCTATAGTTTAGTAAGACCTACGAAAACCGTGAGACCTATGAAATCAAAAACCTAGCCTTGCGGTAGGTAGGGGCGTAAGATAATCTAACAAAAAATGATTTTCTCATGGGTGTCGTAATAGTTCTCTGACGGAATTTAATTCAGCAAAATCTCTAACTTTCGGCGTATGGCGGAATAACCATCTCAAGTATGGGATGGCACATAAAGCAACCTACTAAGTACCACTAAGAATTGGTAAGACCGGGGAAGGGCAGCAGTTAAGGTACAAAGCGTCTAGTACTGTGCTCGGTAATTTGTCGGCGAAGCGTGGCGATTACGGTAAAACCTTCCGACATGGAGGAGCCCTATGTTCAACAGTGAGCCGTTTACAGTTGGATGACGACAACAAAAAGTTAAAACTGGGTTTGTGTTCTTCATGTTATAAAAATTGTGTTGTAATATAAACTATTTCCCGACTACAGACTGTTTCTCAAACTTTTATTGAAATTTTTATTAAATGTGCATTAGCATGTGCAATTTCAATAACAATTTAAAAATTAACAACTTAACACTTAGGATAAAATATGCTGCTTTAGGTTTTTTATGGAAGTGACGAGACCAGACGAGCAAGTCCTTTTGCTACTAAGCGCTCACAACTGCCGTTGCGGTGCCCTGTAACACTAGCTTTAATGCCTTTCAAACCGAAACACAGTTGTGGTAACCTAGGCAGATTGAATAAGAATACTACCACCATTATAAGTAGCTACGGGATAAACGTATTTCGTACCACCTTGTAACCTCTTAGAAACCCAGTTAACTTTTTGTAACGATGAATGCCTGATTCACCAGGTTTAATAACAATAATAATATTCAACTCATCTTTTTTTTCTTACGTTTCATGTTAGTACAAAAATGAATTATGTTGTCAAAAACAGACTTTACCAATTTAAGGCGGTAAATGTTTACATTTTTTCAAAGCGATTATGTAACGGAATTGGTCTTTTTTAATTTTAAACAATTTATAATTAGGTTTCTCTTACTTTTTTTTCAATAAACAGAGTAAAAAATACGTAACAAATAAAAAGTAATTCAGAATACAGAACAATAATGGAACAGAATATATAGAATTTAACTGTATTGTTTACACAATAATAAAAGGTTAATAGTTAATTAATAGGTATTTTGTTACACTGAAAGATAGTGATCATTGAAACAATTTCCTTATGAACCGATTTTAAAAAGGACTTTATCTCAATTATCAATCCATGGGAATCTTTTTTCATGTTTGTTAAAGCGATCACTCTTTACCACGTGGACCGATTTCGATGATTATTTTTTTGTTAGAATAGTCCCATATAAATTTTGTCAAGTACTGATGATGGGATCCATGAGATATTCATCAAACACTTAAATTCGCATAACGCATTTTAGAGCTACTGCACAGTATTACCCGAACTGTAAGTAACGTAAAGTTAAATCAATGCGCTTAAAAACATTATAGCGATTCGTTAATTTCTAAGTAGGCTTATTTTAAGTAATCTTTATGATATTGTTAATATACAAACTTCCTCATTTATAATATTATTAACATTACAAGGTTGTGGCAAGATTAAATGTTTGATTAATTGAATTTTGTGTTAATTTAATGTTTTGTGAATTCGTACATAATAATGATTGAGAGTAAAAATAACTAAAAAATGCGTAAGAAAATTTGTTACCCTGTATCGTTCCCCGACTGTCGTAAGAATCAATTAAGGGAAATGATTCGAAAATTTTATGACTTCGGTGTCGGACGAAGCGTTGAAGGTAGCAAATTGTCCGGTACCGCGATCGCTGATCTGCTTGCCTACCGTGGCGATTACGTCAAATCCTTCCTTGGTGTGTGTGGTTGTGTGACGATGTGACAGTAAGAAATAGTCTGTCAGAGACGTTAATCAAAGATTTTTGTTTAAATACTCGCAGTGACAAAAATCAAACAACATCATTAAAATGTTTAACTCAATAGAGTATGAATGTACTCAATAGAGAAAATAATACATACATACATAAGATCACGACTGTATCCCATAAGGGGTAGTCAGAGACTGGGCACTCACTGCAAAAGCAGATGACTGCCACAATCCACGTTTCACCAAAACAATATAATGCACTTGGTGTGATAGGTGGTGAGCCCATCGCCACCATGCGCTATTGGGTGACACAGCATTTGTTATGGGCAGACGTTGCACTTAATATCAGGTGAACTTTTTACTCATTGCATCACTTTATGCAATAAAAAAAAACACATAGAAATAGTAGTTGTCTATGATTTATATTTCTGTGTGACATTACATTGCGCCCGTCACCCCGAGACATGACTTCTTAAGTCTCATGTGCCCAGTGACGAAACAGTAATGTTTGTATACTATTGCTTCACGGCAGAATAACTGGCCCTGGGGTGGTACCTACCTAGACGGATTCCTGAATAGGAATCCTACCACCTGTATAAGATTTCTAATAGGGTTCTACCGATTTGCATGGGTCAGGTGGTTAGAAATGTTTAAAATAATTCCCACGACTTCTCGGCAATTCCCATAATCGGACAGTTCCTGCTCGAATTCGGAGGGTCGGATAGAGTCAACTGCGTTCTCAGTACTAAGTTGCCTCTCCCAGAAGCTTTTTCTCGCAACGATTGTCAGTTCTACAAGTTTTGTCTACGCAGAGTAATTCCGAGCATGGCCTTCTTTATAGCATCTTTAAGTGAGCTTAGATTATACAAACAGTTTTAAATAAAACTATGTACTAGTTTAAAGTTTGTAATTTAAGTTTAAAGAAATTTTGAATAGACATCTGTTTAGAAGCTTTCAAATTATAGCGTCGGTGCGCTTGCCAAAACCCGTATGTGGATTTTATAGGCGGTGCAAAATAGCTGGTTTAACTGATAATTTTTTTTTAAAAAAAAACCAAAAGTGTAACATGCTGACAAAATATCTTATATTTATATTGTAAGTAAGACTAATAAATTATTCTTATCGTAGTTTATGATAGAACAGTTTTTTTCCACCTCCTGAAAATCTGAAAAAATCCACATAAGGGTTTTGGCAAGCGCACCGAAGATAGGTATAATTTAAAAATAGGAGTATATGTAAAGAGTATAAACATCATTGTATTGTATGTTTGTATGTCGGATTATCACATTAGCATGCATTCAATACATGTATTTACTTTATAGAAAATAAACTAGTGAAGTCAATCAGTAAACATTTGGGAATTTGTAATTACCGCAAAGTAAAACTATACAAATTATAAAATCCTCTAAACCTCTGAATAACGTTAATATACTCGTAATATATTTAGACAGAATGCAAGCTTAGATAACTCCTAATCACAGGACGTGCCTTTAAACAATACTTCGTAAGGATGCAAAAAAAAATTAAAGGACTTTTTTTAAGTCGCTAACTTACGGCACTTGGTCACCAGATGGTCATGTTAGTTGTTTGACTGAACCAAAGCAGAAACAACAAGCAATTGTGTGGTTTTTTGTTGACTGCAAGATTTACAACTCATGTATGTATCGCTAAACCTGGGTCCTACACGTATGCAATTATAATAACGCCATTTAAGGCACGTATGTGACCTGTGTTTACTAACATATCTACGTATGTGATAACCACTGACATGAAATTGGTCCGAACGCTGTAAATTTTTCTGCATAAGACTTTCTAATATTTAATTTAAATACAACAGCTTAATTTATCGTTTATTTCGTTAATTCTAATTTCTTAGCCAGTTTGATTGTGACATAATATTTATCGTAAACTTGCAGTTTCCGCATCCAATAGAGTCAATCCTGATATATCTGTAGTCCAGAACTAATCAAAACAAGCGTCTGCAGCTTCCGTATAACATCGCGTTAGACATGAAACACGGACGACTAACGCACACCGCCCGCACACGCACACCCTGGCACTAGCACCTCTCATTGTTACAGTAAGCATTGAACACATGTGGAGTTTCGACATACCTATAGGTGTGAACGGAGCGGGAGGCGGCAGGGTCGGCCGCCGATCTGTAAACAGTGGTTATCGACGCGCCGCCACTTGCCTCCACGGCATCTCCGGCTACTGCGCTATATTTATCCAATCTGGAACTGACGCGCGCGGCTAAATCCGTTCGGCGCCGTGTAATGCCGGCCTCCTGCAACCACAACCACGTCACGATGTGCCCCGGCGCCTACCCCACGCTTGCAGGGGATGAACGCACATAGCTCGCACAGCTTAATTCGCGAACGCCGACACTGAATAAATAATAACGATTTCGCAAGGCGCTAGCATTTAAAATAATAACATTATGTCTCACCTGAGGGTAAAGTCTCAGTAGGACTTATGAGCGGGAGCAGGCGCTGCAGCTACGCACGCTTGGTGATGATAATAGGAGGGAGCAGGCGTGCGGTAGTGGTGATGAGGTGGTGGAGATCCGCGGTAGGCGTCAGGAGCGGGTGAACCACCGCGGAAACCTGCCAGCTGACAGCTGGGCGGTTCGAACAAATCTCGAAATGCCGGCGGTAGCTGCTCAGCGGGAGGTTCGGGCGCCGCATACCAGCCTGATGTAGCAGCACGAAATTCTTCGGCCGCTAAGGAATAGGGTTGCGGCGAGCAATAGACCGCGGATGGTGGTAGGCGGGGCTCGCTGAATTCATCCATCGTGTCTGTCGGTTTATCATAACGTGCGCATTCTGCACCAGGTTCTCTTTTTGGTCGGCACTCGAAGATACGTGGTTTAACGTCGGGCTTCACGTCTCGCGGCTGACCAAGTGTGTCCCCTGCACTGAGAGCTTCTTGCGCCGCAAAAGCCTCCTGTGCTTGCTGCAATTGCTGTTGCCGCTTCAATGCCTCCTCTTTCTCTTTTAACGCATCTTTTTTCTTAAAACGGCGTCGCCGTCGCAAATAAGAACCGTTATCGAACATGTTATACGAATCGGGATCTAGAGTCCAGTAACTCCCTTTTCCAGGTTTTTTGTCGTCCCGTGCTACTTTCACAAAGCACTCATTGAGACTTAGATTATGTCTGATGGAATTTTGCCAGCCTTGTTTGTTCTCTCTATAATAAGGAAACCGTTCCATAATAAATTGATATATGCCGTTAAGGGTAATGCGGCGGTCGGGCGCATTTTGAATAGCCATGGCTATGAGAGCAATATAAGAATAAGGTGGTTTAACCATATCTTTGGGAGTGCCAACATGCTGTTGGTGTGGATGAAGGTATGGCGCTCCATAACCATACCTGTACTGTTCGTAAGCGTAAGGGGTCACTCCGGCCGAGTAGCCGCCGGCGGCTCCTCCGCGGTACGCGTACGGGCTTTGTTCACCAAACAGCGCGTGCATCGTGCCGGCACACGTTCACTGCCACGACATGATCCGACCGCGGACGCGGCACCCTCCACGCGTTACTCTTACGGCAACAAAACGACGACTGACTGATTTTGTTTAGATTCACAACAAGGCCCGTTTACATAGCGGACGCTAAACGAGAAGCGAATGAGCGGGATCGTGGGCGACGCCGGCTGATGTTCCGTGACGCAGTACGCTCCGCCCTCTACATCGAAACATGCGTCTCCCTCTAGCGTGCAACTTGGCGCTACATTCGTCCTGTTCATGGGACTCTGGTAGAGTAGAACTGGGCTGTATACGCCCAAAACTTGCTCGAAGGCGGCGCTCTTTATTGCTTTCCGCTATAAACCCTCCCCTAGCCCTTTTACAATAATACCCTTTGTGTCGTCCAACCGTCAATTTTCCATGGTACCACAAAAGCGACGCACTTGATAAAAAATCCCATTTGCGAGACAACATTGTTAAAGCTCTTCATAATCCTTACAGGGAGGAAAGCTCATAATAAATCTAATGTAAAGTTATACCGTAAAACGAACGACGAGCATTACAGCAATTTTTATACTTCACAAATTTCTTTTTTAAATACTTTGGAACATTTTTAATAACTTATTATTTTTCCTATATATCATAACAAATGCAATTTGTACAATCGAATTTAAATCAAATTAATTTGATTGTGTTAAAATTTATTAACATTTTATCTTATAATTAAAATCATGAGCCACTAATCACTAGAATACATGAAATAAGCCTCTCTCAATTTGAGATGATTTATCGGAATCGTTAAGCTTGGCAGGCGGATGATTATAGAACCTTCGTACTTAAGACGAACGAAACTGCACATCACATAATTTAGATTTGGCATCTTTGACGTTATTGCGCCATGTAGGCCATGTACCGAATCTACGTGACTTTCTGGCATTTACGTTAGTTGACATTACACCCATCTCCAAGATTACATGGACTGGTAGATTTTTTTACGCCTTACCACGTATTTATGACACATAAAATTATTATTTTTTTGCGATTTTTCACATATGGTACATTTTTATAAAGCCTTTTTTATCATATTTATATTTAAATGGAGGCGACCTAATGCTGTTTAATAACTAGTGTAGTATATTGAGTTGTCTTAGTATAAGAGAGGCATTTTCGTTTCTTGGAGCTCCTTTTACGAGGAAAACCTTTATGGAGTTATAGATAAACAATTATAGTGCGATACTTAGCTATTATGTTATCTCAGGTGTTATGTATTTAGTGTTTGAATAAATGAAAAATGCATTGATCATATCGATCATATCGCTCATATCTTGATGTAATGTAAAAATAATCAAAAGTCAAAGTTGTATCGATAATAAAAAAAAGAAATAAATTCATTGACAGCTGCTAAGGAGCATGTACTTATGCTCCAACATCTCCCCTTCGTCTTCGTGAGATTGGCTTCAGGCAAGGGGCAAATGGTGACGATATCGCGATGCACAATGCCTCTTGTCGTAGTGATGTCTGCCACACGTGCAACGCCGTCGGGCCCAGGATATAATTTGAATATGCGGCCTATCCGCCATTTTAGTGGAGGTTGATTCGGCTCTTTCAGCACTACCATATCGCCTTCTGATAAGGTTCCTTTGCTGACTCGCGACTTGGCGCGGTGTTGCAGGTCACACGGGAATTCTTTGCGCCATCTCTCCCAAAACGTCTTTCTATGCAGGAATCCGTCTAGATAGGTACCACCCCAGGGCCAGTTATTCTGCCGTGAAGCAGTAGTGTGCAAACATTACTGTGATTCGGTTTGAAGGACACTGAGTGCTAGTGTAATCACTGGGCATATGAGACTTGAGAACTGATGTCTCAGGGTGACGGTCGCAGTGTGGTGCCACACAGAAATATTCTGGGCCACACAGCATTTGTTATGGGTAGACGCAGTTGCACTTACAATCAGGTGAACGTTTTGCTCGTCTCGTCACTTTATCAAATAAAAAAATTGTTCTATGCGCTGATAGCTAGACACCTTTCCGACATTTAAGTCCAGTAGAAATGGTGACGGAAGTGAAGTAATTGGCCTACCGATCAGGAAGTGACCTGGAGTAAGGAATTCGAGATCACTCGGATCACATGATAAAGATGTTAAAGATCGGGAATTTAGAACCGCTTCAATTTGCATGAACAATGTCTCGAGTTCCTTATATGCGAGGTGACAATTACCTACGATTCGCAGACTTGACGCCCACCTCCCAAATCCCACCAAAATGTGGGGAGTAAGCTAGGAAAAATTTAAACGCTATGCCTTCGTCGGCACGTGAAAAACATTTTCACTGCTAAATTTTAGAAATTTTTGAAGATCACTGTTCGTGCCCGCGAAGTTTCTACCGTTGTCACATTGTATCACGGATGGTTTCCCCTGCGAGATATGAAGCGCCGTAAACATAATATGAACGCCTCGGTGCTAAGGTCCGAAGCTACTTCTAAATGAAGTGCTCTAGTCGGGAAGCAGACAAGCCGTAAGCAGTAAGCCTTAGTTATTTTACAACGACGTCCCTTTCGATTTTTTATCAAGAAGGGTCCAGCAAAATCTACGCCTGCTATTTGGAATGGTCATTTTGGGACACCCTTGAAACTGGAAAGTTGCCCGTTATAGGGGTTTTAGATTAAGTTTTTAAGATTCTACATAGCCTGCAACTATTTATTGTGCTTTCAGCCAGACTTCGACTCGAGATAGGCCTATAGCACTGGGGAAGGTTAGTTAAGCAAAAGTTGAGGCCCGCAATGTAGCAGGGTTTTATGTTCTTTCATAAACAATAATTTTGTAAATATGTGATTGCTGTCTAGCCAACTAAGAACTACAGAAGAATCGGACCAATAAATAATGCTAGTATTAGATAGCCGTAGGGCTGTCGTAACCTTAGCAACTAAGCGCGCCGCTAGTTTGAGCCTTTATATGAGCGACCTTTGTCTTTGCGCATAACAAGCTAGTATTTGTTTCTCTAGACTCATCAATCGTTCGCACGCACGCAGCATATGCATCTTGAAAGACATCGCAGAAATAGTGAAGTTCTAATGTACTTGGATTTTTACTGCTTACAAATCTAGGTATTCGAATGGACTCTAATGCTTCTTCTGGATTCTGAGCTCAAATCTAAATTCTTAGGAATAAGGGAACTTGATTTAGTTTCTAATACAGCAGGTACATTAGTAGGAAACTTATGCAAGGGAAGACCGGCTGTATGGAGTGTGTGAGAGCTATTATTTGAGCTGCCTCTGCAACTGGACACTACTTAGCTAATTGTACTAAGGATCTTGTACTTAAGGGAGTGGATGATGTGCCATAGGTAACCGTATTTAGTTGATATGTCTTCACAGGTTCATCAATACTCTTTCGCCCCGAGATCATTAGGAGGCTCCGTTGTTCTGGTTGGACAAGCACTTGCCGATACATTTTTTCTACATCTGCCGTATTGACAGCTAGTCGTCTTGAACAACGGGGCCGACGAACTGTATTTCGTTGAATGATATGCCACTTGAAATCTTAGAGGAAGCGTCGAAGACGACACGTAATTTTGTGGTCTCACTGCTCTCCTTGACAACAGCGTGATGTGGTAAGTACCCGCCGCCTCTTGGTTTCTGTACTTCATGTGCCTGAGGCACTACTCCTGCATAAACTCATGGTATCTTTGATGAAGTACAGGATTATTTTTCATCATCCTTTCCATCCGAACCAATCTCTTCTCAGCAATACTGTGTGATTCACCTAGCACATCAGGGGATTCAGAAAGTGGAATCTGTACACAAAATCTACCTTCATCATTACGGTAAGTTGCATTACAAACCATACGAGATGAAGATTCGACATAAGTTCCCCCCACAGGACCTGCAATGACCCAGCCAAAATGCGTCTCTAGCAGTATGGGTTTATTGGGACCCAATCTCATTTGAGAAGAACAAATAATGTCCAGAAGACGTCTGCACCTAAAAGAAGATCAGTATCAGAATGTTTGTGGAAACCTGGATCAGCTAATTGCACTTGACTTGGCAATTTAAAAAAAAATGTGACTAGCATTCTAAGTTGGCCATAATTGACATACAAATTTAGATAAGTATTTCAAGTATCGTAATTTATGAGAAAAATAATGAAAACAACCTCGATCGCCCGCGACATACACAGCTGAGCGATATAATCATGCACTCCAATGAGTATTCAACGGCCGCCAACTTGAAGTGAAGCTGATGCACGATCAATGCTAACACACCGCGCTTGTTGGAAAGACAAAAGAAGAAAAGATGACACAATGTGTTGTGTAAATTTTACATTAAGACTGTTTTAATTACGAAAATTATTATTGCATTTATCAGAAAAATGCTATATGGTTGACGGATTTTGCGTATTTTACGAAAACATAGTGAATGTACCACGATGCCAGAAGATACCTTTGTATGGATTTCGATTCGCAACAAAGTCACTAAAAATTGAAGCAAGAAGGATTTGATTGATTTTAATGTTTTTAGAGTTTTCTCTAACACAATTAAAAAATTCTAAAACACACTCTAGAATTTAAAATCTTTGTTCTGGTTCTATGTAATGGCTACTCAGTTCATTGCCATTTACTGATGAGAGGATTCCGATGCAGGAATCCGTCTCGGTAGAGATTATCAGGGCCAGTTATTCTGCCGTAAAGCAATACACTAATTAGTACCTCAAAAGCTATTCAAAAATATAAAACACAATTCCACAAAATACTCAAAACACTTATTAAATAAATTCATACATATAAAATTATGATTTAATTGAATTACTAAATATGATTAACAAATAATACACACATACATATATACAAATATAAACAGACATACATACACACATAAAAAGAAAGACGCGTGATGGTAACAGGTATACATTTGTAAAAAGAGATCCACAATCAATTATCAGCAATCTTTAAAATAATGCTTCCGTACTAACCTCTTAAAGCAGATCTTATTTTGAGCTTTTCTAATGTCATCGGGCAAGGAGTTCCTGAAAAGTGCAGTCTGGATGATAAATGAGTTACCGATATTAGTTAACGATATTGGAGAAGTGTTGTGAAATAGTAATCCTATAATTTGATGTCGAACGAAGAACTCTTTCATGAGTTAAAGAAATATATTGAAATATGTCCTGACGATAAGTTTTCGAGTGTTGCTTTAAAAAGTCTTGTAGTGGTATATCTTAAGGCTGGACATGTACCTATTCAAAATTTATTACTTAATTACCAAAATTCTCATTAGTATAACGTATATAATATGAATAATTTACCGCAATTTAAGTCAAATCATAGATAGGTTTTATAGATCCTTCACTTGCAGTCCTAATGAGGAGTTTTCCAGTTATGAAGCGAATTATAGAGTTATATAAATCAGAAATGTATTATTGTAACTGACATATACCAAAAAAATTGAGCGCATGCAACTCAGAACACGTGACAGAAGTGAAACGTAATTAAATAAACAATCCAAATAATTAACCAAAATAACTGATCAGTATATAAACAATTATATATTAAGCGATAAATATTAATTAAGAATAAAGGAAACGTTGCACTCGAATTCGAATTTTATTCTTATTTTTCCCAAAGTAGTTTCACTTTAAAAATCGGTTATCTGAGCGGTCTATTGGACCAGTCGGAGGTACAAACGTCTATGACGGTACCCACTAGAAGCAGCGACAAATTACCCTTTTTCCGTAGCAATCTTGAAGGGAAATGGTCTCCCTTAAAGATTGCTACGAAAAAATTCATCAGAGAACTTGTGAAAATTATGACTAAATTGTATACTTTATTAATTACTTACACATTTTTAGGTTTCTTAATTCATAATTTTTTACTAATTGTTTAAGTTTATGTAAACGGAAGTCTGCTAATCTGTGATTAAGACGAGTTCTCCGATTTTATCGTGCTTCAAACTTGTCCCTTTTTTGTTCGTCGCTCTACACAAACATATTTTGCTTCGCACGTTTGCTTAAGTCAACACAATAACGACTTCCGAAGATTAGTAATTAGTTTGATAGACGGTGTAACATGTGACATTGAAACATTTACATCTTTTAACTGACCGATTTTAGGTTTTGTATAAGTGTTTATGATACTTTTGAAATACCTACAACTAAATGAAATACCTACCAATTTCATTGGCCAAATTTCGTCATCTGAAAAAAGTACCAACCTATTTTACATGACAAAATTTGGCTCAGAGATAGCTTGCATCCTGGAGACGGACACAGGATAATTTCTATCCAGAGTAATCAAATAGTTCCCACGGGATATAATAAAAGAACCTATACCTATATTATTTAAGATAAAGTCGCGGGCATCAACTAGTTGATTATAAATCAGAGCCTAATCTAAATTATGTCACACAAAGAAAATTCGTAAATGAAAGAAAATTCATACCTACTATCCAGTATCCTGCTGGGTACCGGTTTTCGCATCGCTTATGAACCGTGCTTGCAACCATCATTATATTGAATAGGGATATGTTGCAAGCACGCAATATTGTGCTCTAATAATTACGAGCGACTATTCAAATGATATATTAAAAGTTAAGTTTAGGTGCTGTTTGTGGCAAAATAAGAAATTCGTTACTACAGAAATGGAAATAAATATGCGTACAGCAAAGTTGAAAATTAAAGCCTTATTTTAGATATATACGAGAATAATCACATTCATAATCACGAATACGAACGAACAAGAATGTCATTAGGGAAGTGCAATGACGTTGTACCAGCAAGATCCACCTAGTACAAAATCTTTTTTGTTAATGATTTTGTAATGATAGGTATTATAGCTTTCAGCTATAATACCTATCATGATCATCTCATTTCCGCCTATCACTAGTCCCTTGCTGAACATTGGCCTCCTCCATAGATTGCCACAAAAGTTTGAAGCTCTTATTTTGAGGGGATTTGCATAGTTTCCACGCTTGGTTGGCGGGTTGGCAACCGCATGTTATTTATTCAGATGTTCCAGGAGCATCTTCCTGCTGCCCGTCTCCTGGTTTTTATTTTCCCTCTGTCGATCTTCACGACACCACGGAACGATATGGGCTATAAAATAAAATTGACACAGCAGACAGCTCGTATAAGACATTTTTTTATTTTATTTAAAAAAAGAACATGCAATGCTATTAACATTACTTGTATTCCCGTTAACCACTCATACTGAGCTTAAGAGCTTGTGCCACAAGATGGTCGATGTCGATGGACGACAATAGTCGAGTTTCGGGGTCGATCCTGCGACATCATGTTTCACTGTCCGTACCCTAAACTATTTGGCTATTGCCGCTTAGAGTCCTTGGAGTTCTTTTGCTGAGAGTCCGAACGGAGGTCCGACCCTTCCCTCGGACTATCATTAGATGACCTATTTATATCAGCTGTAACAGCAATCACATCACTCAAAAATCGTAAATCGATGATTTTGTGCACGCCCCTAAAAAGTAGATGAGACATATTTTTTACAGTGCCATCTATATTCATCTTTTGTGAAACTTTATACATAAGCGCCGAAGAGAATGTAACCACAACGTTTAATGAGTGCCATCTCTGGAGAACTTACTTTATCTTGCGTCACCGTTCTGGCAAAGCTTAAAAAAATAAATTTATGTAGTTTGAGATTGAGACATTGGGTACTTGGTTTTGTTACTTGATGGTTCGCATTATTTGGAAATAGCGTATTTCTCACTCACATTTTAAAGACATCAGCTTAAATACTATGTTATATGTGTAACTACATTATATAACAATTTCCCATATTTGGAGACATTAAACAGAGGCTGTAGGTTTTTTGAGCTTTTGCTTCCCTTAAAGATACAGATAAAAGAAAAAGTAATACAAAAGTTGGGTTGTTGTAGAAATTTTTTATTTATTTTTATTTTTAATAATAAGTACAGTTCTTAGTAAGATTAAATCATAGGTTTTAATTTGTATTCCTGATTTAATTGTATATTAAAAAAATCATTAACTGATAGTGATTTAGTGTTTACAAAAGCTCAATCCCTATGAACCGTTTGTTTACATTTTTTGGGAATGCCGTTGTCAACCAAAACAGCCAATGTCTAATACAGTTTCTGGAAAATTTAAAGGCATTTAAATTTGAGTGTGTTATTTTAGCCAAACCTGACTTTTTATTGTTCAAAAATGAGAACTGTTCCGAAGTGGGTGAACAAAATCCATGAGGCTGATAAAATTGAATCTTCCAGGTATTATTTACGCTCCGCTTGTTCATTAAGTATATAGGGAAATTAAAATAAAAAATAATTATTCATCGTAAAGTGAAAATAAATCCGTTCCGTATTTATTTAAGCCAGAGTTTGGGTAGCAGCATCCTCTAGTAGATTAATAAAGATCAATTTAAATTGCTCACACTAGTGAAGGGCAGTAGCATCCCTTGTACAAGGGTACTAGTACCGCATTGATCAACCTACCTGCCGATAACAAATGCTGTGTCACCCCAAACATTTATGTGTGACACCACACTGTGCCTGTCATCCTGAGACATCAGTTCTTAAGTCATCTAAGCCCAGTGATTATGTTAGCATAATTAAAGATTACTAAGATTTTAACATAAAATGAATGAAAGACTAGATTGTAGATTGCAAGGGGCCTGTTTCCGCAACTCCATGTCTAGCCCATATTTTACATGTAGGCAGGAATGTTGTGTTACTCAAGCCAACAAAGTTCCTCCAGAAATCGCAGCAGGCCCTTACTGTTCCCCCCGACCTCAGGGAGCGGACTCGGCAAGCCGTGATGCTTGACCTGGTATAAGGCGATCACAAGGCAGTCCAGCAGGACATGGGCCGCCGTTTCGTCCGCCTCCATACAGGCTCTGCACAGAGGGCTGTCTGTAACACCTAAAGTAAACATATATTTGTTAAATGATCCATGTCCAGTTATAGCACTACTGATCATTCTGATTTGGGGTTATTCAGACGAAGTAGCGCCTTGGAGATACAACTGTTGATAACAGGCAAAGCTGTCTTTGCCTGTCTGCACTCTGGGTGATTCGCCCAGATTTGTACATGTTGGTTCCTAGTGCGCTTACAGACTAGCGAGCGAACATACCTTAAGTTCGTCGGCCGCGTCGTTGCCCCTAGATCCTCTGAGTCCCTTAATCCATTGTAGGGTTATTTCATTGAATTTTCATACCTCATTTAATTTCTGGTAGCATTCGTAAATGAGCCCTGTATTCATAACATTGCTATTGAGGGCCAGTAGTAGAATGAAAGACTAATAACATGAGTTTCCCTCTCGTGCTCTAAGTAACATTTCCATCCTTCTGGGCATGCTGTGAATTATGTTATCTATTGTAACTTGGGACAAGCTTTGCCACTCTTCAGGTAATGCGTCTGCAGTTCCCTCAGGTTGCTGGGTATAGGTATTGTGGATTTATACTTTTCTTTAACAAGTCCCAAATATGCTCTGTAGGATTCATATCCAGGGATCTTGCTAGCCACTGCATCACTGTTATACCCACATGGTTTAGATATGCTTGAACTCTGCGAGCACTGCGAGCCTGAGCATTATCTTGCATCAGAAAAAGGCTGTCATCATTATAGGGTTCAAATGGTATAAAATGTTTTTCTAAAATATCCCTGATGTACCTATCAGCAGTCATATTTCCTCCATCTACCATCACTAACTCTGTACGAGTTCCGGAAGTTATCTCTCCCCACACCGTAACTGGGGGCTGCCCTATATGCCACCATATTTTCAAAATTTCTCTAAATGTATCGTTCTCCTTTGTAACTCAATTTTCTCTGCCTTCCATCAATCTGGTTTAAGAGTAGTCTACACTCATCACTGACAAGTACCCACCCCACCCCCATTGGTTTATGTCCAAAAAACCATGTTCGCTTGCAAAGTTTAACCAATGTAAATGATGGTGTCCCACAAGTTTTGAAAACCAATTGGTGTAAAAAATGACTGTCGCCTTATGTTCCATTTTTAAATTAAAGTTCTAAATAAAATGGTAACATAACTGGCCAGTCTTTTATGAAATATTATGAAAAATAATGTTTTTGTTTTGTCTTCCGCCATTTGTGCCGGTGTGTATATATTTCAATTTAGTGAGGATTTTTTTTATGGAAGAAAATGATGAGTCAAGCTTAAACTTCACCAGATTATCAACATCTACCCATAACAAATTCTGTGTCACCCTGAATGTTTCTGCATAGCACCACAATTGCACATGGGTCAATCTGAGACATTAATTCTTAAGTCTCATGTGCCCAGTAATTACACTAGCTATCAGTGCCTTTTAAGCTGAAACATAGTCATGTTTGCACACAAGAGAAAAACAAAAATATAAATATTCACTCACTTTTTTGAAATATGCTAATTAAGATTTTTTTTTTATTTATTAACACTGGTGCTACACAATTAACACATAATTTAAGAATTGTTATACAATGTTTACAGTACATGTTGCCTTTTTTCTGTCCAAATGTCCCTGTCAATCCATTTTTATGTTATGAAAAAAAAAATAATAGTAATGTTGTCTTTAAAATATTTCACATTATGCATATTTAATTATACTAATAATGCAAGTACAACAAGTGCTTTGGAGCATCAAACAAAAAAGATATAGAAATGATTTATTTAGTGTTTTAAATATTATGCATATTTAATTTTTTGTGATTTAGTCTGAATTGACTGACTTTGCCAACATGGTGTCATGTATGTCATTCACATACAGTAAAAAATATGATTGTCTCTAAATTATTTATGGCATATCATAGTACTTCCGAACTTTCTAATACACAAAGTACATACTCAGTATGAAAGTTATAATTTTTTAATATTTTAATATTAATATAGATATAAGTTGTTTTTATAGGACTAACTCTGAGATGTTTAACAATTACCTAAGTAAGCAACTCTTTGTAGTTAAGAGAAGTAAAAAAAGTACTAAGGATTTATTAAAACTAGATTTTCTGATTTTATTCTGTTTTAGTTTACTATTTATTACCCAATGTTTCAAAGGATTTACAGCACTTATGGTCACAGGAGGACTTCGGTGTTAGATGTTACCTCCTACCACTGAAATCAGTACTAATGATACAGTAAGGTAGTGGATATGGTAAATATAAGAAAATTAGTAACAAATTTCTTAAGTAACCATTAAATGTTCCTGAATGTGGCAGTTATATTGTAGTCTAGCAAACCTGGCAGACATTTTACTTGTGTATCTACTTCATATAATTTGAAAACTGACTGACTGACAGACATACAGCTTACGCCTGTTGATTAAGAAACACGAAATGTTGTACAGGAGTTTTTTGTATAACGAAAGTGAGCACTTAGAGAAGTTTTTTGAAAATTCATCCCCTAAAAAGTAAAACAGCAGCTCTATCTAGTGGTGTAGTGTGAAAATATTCTTTGTGCTCAAATACCAATGAATACCAATGAACAAAGGAACATTTACATTTTATTTTGTATACATTATATTTTGCTCAAATATTATCTAATTTTTGACTTTCAGTGTTCACACAATATGTTTTAACCCTGAGGGTACACAGTTAGTTGTGGGTGCTGGTGAAAAGGTCATGGTGTATGATCCACGAGATGGTGCACTGGTTCAACTACTTCAAGCACATAAGGCTGCGGTTCATGCTGTGGCATATTGTGGGGATGGAAAAAAGTTCGCAAGTGGCAGCGCAGATAAAAATGTTATCATTTGGACCTCTAAAATGGAAGGGGTTCTTAAATATTCGTAAGTATCTAATCTAACACTTTTATAAGATGACTGGCTGACTCAAACCATCTTCAGATAAATGATAAAGAGAAAAAATAGCTAGCGATATCCATACTCAGTTGGTCTTTGTTGGGAAAGTAATATAAAATATCAAGTTAAGTCAAACACAATGTCAGTCTTGAAGTTTCGGTGATATTGTAATGATTCTGTTGTATTTATTGCTAATTTATTTATAGATTACTATTCAGTCAAGAACAGAAGAAATATTTTCTGTGTATTTAAATATATTCATTATAACTATACATAGCATTTTTGGTTTTCGTCTTTGTTAGCACTATTTCAGCCCATCACAAGTCCTTTGCTGGACATAAGCCTCTCCCATAGATTTTCACCAAACATGGTCCTGAGACCCCTGTTTAATAATTGTAAATATACCATTTTTGTATGATGTCCATGTGGTTTTTTTTAGTTATTAGACTAATTAAATCAAGTTTTTTTCTTATTCAGTCATTAATTGTTTCACTTTTTTTAAATATTTCCTAAAACCTGATTTTAGAAGTCTATGGCGAACCCATAGAAGTGCTACAGCCTTGTCCAAAAGTATTAGGCACCCTATAATTTAATGACTTTTTCGTATTTTAAGGTGAAAAATTATTATATTAACATAATATTACAAAATTTACTAATATTTCATAAGCCTAAGCTTTGCTTTGATCACAGCAGTGATTCTTTGTAGCATGCTGCTTCTAAGCCTACATTTGGTTGTAGTTACGGCATCCCATTCTTGAATTAAAGCATTTTTAATGCTGTTTTCGATGTGAGGTGCTGTGCTCACAGACCTTGTACTTCATTTTTACCCCAAAGATGCTCGATAGGGTGAAGATCTGGGATCTGCGCCGGCCATTCTAACAAGTCAATGTTGTCTTAAAACCACCGCATTGTGGTCGCTGATTTGTCACAAGGAGCATTGTCTTCAGTCTAACAGTGGGCACCACACAATCTGTATGAGATTCCTCGCCGATATGCCGCCTTACGAAGGTTACACCCGCTGTTCCGAATACTTTAGGTTTTGTTCTTTTTATAAATTATTATGAATGCTTACTTCAAAGTGTGACCCATCGGACCACACAAACATTTGACTAATCCTTCTCCGTGAAATGTTAGCATTGTAGAGCCCATTCCAAGCGATTCATTTTGTTATTTTCCGAGACACAGCTTTTTTCTTGTTTTATGTCTCTTTTAACCCACGTCAACAAGTCTTTTTCTTGCCGTCCAAGCACTAACAGACTTTCCAATTTCTTCGGACAGGACAGCAGCAAGCTCAGACGAAGTTTTTTGCGGTCCTACAGAGACTGGCGGATAAGTTTTCTGTCCTGGCGTTCAGTAGTCACGCGTTTTCTGCCCGTCCGCATTTTATTTGCGTGGGAGCCAGTCGCCACAAACCGTTTAAAAGCAGATTTCACTGCGCACCGTGAACATTTCACATTTGGCAATCTCTACTCGAGACTCTCCTTGTTCATGTAACAATTGAATTTTGATTCGTTTTATGTGACACAGTTCACCTTTTTTCGCATTTAATATTATATTTAACTAAAGACTAATATAATATTTCTGTTTTCTTTTTTTACAACATACAGGTGTTTAGGGTTTTGCTCACCAGGTGTTTTATGGCCTACAGAAATAGGTCATGTTTTGTTTTTATTATAGTTTGGCGGCACTGGCTAGGATTTTGTTAAAATATTTCCAATTTTTAAAATATTTTTCGAATTATCTTGGTTTTATAGGGGTGCCTATTACTTTTGGCCAAGGCTGTGTTTGTGCTTGAGTGAGGTGGGTCAGTGAATTAGTTTTTTACTACTTATATACATGCAAATAATTGCATCTAAAATTAGTAAATGAGGGTAAATAGTATATACAGTCACGCCTTTGCCTATATGAGGGGTAGGCAGAGGCCACATAGAGGCGAACCACGTCGCCGCCTTGAGGAGAAATCCTATTGTGGGAAATCATTTTATTAAAAAAAAAATCTGCCATCATTTATTTATGGACATCATATAAGACCTGTATTTTTTTATAACATTGCTTTAAATAAGTTGTTGCTTATTGTATGGCAGTAAATAATAAATCACTTATTATCTTGCTTCCAGACATAGTGAGCCCATCCAATGTCTTGCATACAATCCGATCTCATTACATTTAGCGTCTTGCGCACTGACAGACTTCGCGTTCTGGTCGGCTGACGTGAAGGCCGTGCAGAAATACAGGGTTGCTGGACGCATTACAAGTTGTGCTTGGTCACCTAATGGTCAATATTTGGCTATAGGGTTAGCTATCGGCGCCGTATCTTTACGTAATAAGGTATAAAACTAGTATAATGTTATATATATAAACTGTATTGTTTCTCCAATTAAAAAATAATAATCATGTCGGCAACGCATCTCGCATCTCACAAATGACTGTTCTAGAAATTTTTTGAAAAATGGAGCATTATTAAACCTTTCAATTTTATGTAAATCAACCAAAAAATGTATTGCGTTCAAATAAAATGAAGCAAAAACAAAGGATCAAACAAATGATATCAGCTACACAGGCGCTGGGTTTTGAATTAAATGTTCATTAAAATTTTAAACAATTTTTATATTTACGTTTTAGGTAGGTAGTCATTTCAGCCTAACACTAGTCCACTGCTGAACACAGACCTCCCCCATAGATTGCCACAAAAGTTAGTAGCTCTCGTTTTGGGGAGATTTTGTCATATATACCACGCTTGGCTGGCAGGTTGGCAACCGCAGTTTGTTTATTCGGATATTCCAGGAAGATAATGGTGCCCATCTTCTGGTCTTTCATTTTCGACTTTTACGACACCCACGGGATGAGATGGGGGTGGTAGATTCTCTTAAGCCGCCACCACAAGGGGGACTTTTTAGGTAATATACATATATCAATTATATATTATAGATAATATTTATTATTAATGTTATTCCGTTTTAAAAAAAAATTGTATAAATTCGTCAGGCATTTCTCAGATTTCGTATTATAAGAAACTATCTGATGCCCGCGACGTCGTCCGCGTGCGTTTAGATTCTTTAAATATCCCGTGGGAACTTTTTCATTTTCCGGGATACAAAAGTATCCTATACCCGTCTCCAGGATGCAAGCTATCTCTGTGCAAAATTTCTTCAAGATCAGTTTAGTGGTTGAGCCGTGAAAAGGCAACAAACAGACAGAGGGACAGAGAGAGTAACTTTCGCATTTATAATATTAGTATGCATTAATATTGTGTATTTTTCCAGTTGATAAAATATTTCTTGGGAAATGGGTTGATTTTTTATTTTTTTATTTTGGTAATAGAATAAAATAGATTGTACAGAGTACTAGAGACAAATGAGAATTTTTTGTAGATTGATCAAATATACGATTGTCGACTTGTTGTGTTGATTGTGACTTTCGCGCGCCGAATTGTTTCGGATCCCATCATCTGGTAAATCAGCAATTAAATGTGAACGTTACTGTACCTTTACAAATATACAGGTTGTAGCAACGAAAACACACAGCGCTGTTATTCTGTCGGTGCCACAGGTTTACCGAGCATTTGCGGGGCATTTATGTACGTGTATAACTAAATTATTTAAAACAAATAAATAAAGCTAAAATAAAAGTAATATAACTAAAAATTAGATTATATGCAAAAAAATAAAAAACTGAATGATTAATCTAAAATTAAAATGAACTTAGAATAATAACTACACAAATAATATTAAATAAAAATAGTTACGTTGTTATGGTTTTAACATACATACAGGCACGCTTTTTTCCTATATATAAAGGGTAGGCAGCACCACACCCGTAGCCCATTTTTCGCCCCCGCGGGAAACGAGACAGGGCGGGTGACGAACCACGTCGCCGCCATTTTGCTACGAGTCAAAAAAATATTCTTATTCCCTATTGTATATCCCACGAGCAGTATAATAACAGCATTGCATATTATGGTGTTATTCTGCACGAATAAAGGCTGTCCGTACAATATCTTTGGCTCTTACGACACATCGGTAGGTGCTAGAGATGTGCCAACTCGGGATGAACTCGATTTTCGATTTCACTCGAGTTTAAATTAATGAAACTCGAACTGAACTCGAGTTACGTAACGTAAGTTACGAGTTAACTAGATGAAACTTAGTTTTTTTTTTCATTTTAGCAGTGTCATGCTTCGCAATAATATTAAAAAAGTTGGGACAGATTTGTAATGAATATGTATTGGGACAATTATAATTGCTTAACCGGATAACTTCGCGCCACATGCTCGCACACAACGAACGAAACGTAAGAATGACAAAGCGTCAATCGCGTACTCGCTTTGATTTAGGTATTTATTTACATACCGAGCCAATTCCAATTCGAGCTGTAGAGAATTCAACTCGAATTGATTCGAGCCAAACTCGAGTTAACTCGAGTTAGTAAATCGAGTTGACACATCACTAGGAGGTGCTATTCTACTTTGCCGGACACGACACACCTTTATTTATTACAGTTAGCAATAAGTTGTGCAACTTTTCAGCAACGTCGGTCCATATATAGGCGTAGTGTGAAAAGGCGACAATTGCGCCTTTTTAAATTACGCCACGGCTACTCCGCTTACAACGAGAGTTACAAGGACAACCAGCGGGTGATTTTGGTTGTGTAATAAGTTGTCGCTGCATTTGGAACGCTTTGTTTGGTTGTCTTCTGGAAATATGACGTATCTATCTATAATAATATAATTGTTTGTAGGTAGGTGATGAAGTACAATTAATACAACGTGAGGCACCGGTTTGGGCCGTGGCGTTCTTAAAGAGTACCCTTCTAATTAGTGACTGGAGCGACACACTTTCTTTCTACAATATGCAGGGTCAGCAAGTACTAAAGGATAGGAATATAGGTAACATAACAATGTTGTTTTGTTTGGTTTTCCTTGTGACTATATGTAAATTTATTTATAATGTATTTTTGACTAAGATAAAAAAAGGAATCCGAGAAAGAGGATACCTACGGATTTTATTTCGGCTGTTTCTTCCCCGTCAGAGAGGAATCTCATTACGAAACGGCGGTAGATTGTAAAATAATTACGTTTGACTAACGAAATTTATATATTTTACGTCGCAAAAAAAAGGATTTTCATTTCATTTCATGTTTCATAAAATATCTTTATATAACATCTTACTGGTGGTAGGTGGTATATCCGTCTAGTTAGGTACCCCCACAGGGCCAGTTTTTCTGCCGTGAAGAGTAGTGTGCAAACATTACTGTTTCGGTCTGAAGGGCACTGAGAGCCAGTGTAATCACTGGACTTAAGAAATGATATCTCTGGATGACACAGCATTTGTTACGGGCAGTCGTTGCACTTACCAACAGGTGAAAGTTTTACTCGTTTCGTCACTTTATGTATTAAAAAAAACTCTAGTGTTAAATTTATCGTTTTCAGGTTTAGCTGCACTATCTATATCAATTTTCGACGCGTTGGTGCTCGTTGGCGGTGTAGGTGGCTGGGCTGTGCTCACTTCCGAGGGTATAACGATGCTGAACACGCCTCAAGACTGGGTGTGGGCCGTAACTCCGTCACCATCGCAGAATACATTGGTTAGTTGCGTTATTTCAAATGTCATCATCAACGTCATTTCAGCCTATCACAAGTCCTCTGCTGAACATAGGCCTCCCCCATAGATTGTCACAAAAGTTTTTAGGTCTTATGGCAACCGCAGTTTATTTATTCAGATGTTCCAGGAAGATGCTGCTGGCGATCTATTTTTTTTTAATTTTCCCACTGTCGACTTTTACGACACCCACGTGTTGAGATTGGGTGGTAGATTCCGTAAGCCGCCACCACAGTAACTGTTGCGTTAGCGTGTAGTTAGTAACCAATAGTAACTGTTACCAATAACTGTTCGTTGAATATAGGAACTTTGATAACAGAAAGTACCTTCGGGCCCCCCGTGACCATAAAATTTGCAAAGCATTCGTAAAGTCGGGCTTTAAATAGTTCCGACCCTTCAATCCGAAATTTTGGTTTTATTATCTTTAAAATAATTTTTATGTGCTTAATTTCTTTTATAGGCGGTGGCATGTCAAGACGGCACCCTGTGGTGTTACCAGATAGTATTCAGTACAGTGCATGGATTGTACCGCGAAAGGTACGCTTATCGAGAGAACATAACCGATGTGATCATACAGCATCTTACGACGGGCAACAAAGTGAGGATTAAATGCCATGACAGGGTGCAGAAAATCGCCATATATAAACATAGACTGGCAGTGAGTACATCGGTATAAATATGACATCTATACTAATATTATAAATGTGGAAGTAACTCTCTCTGTCCCTCTGTCTGTTTGTTACCTTTACACGGCTCAAACATTGAGCCGATCTTAACGTTGAATTGGAATTGCTGCATAGTAGAGAAAAACATAGGGTACTTTTTTGAACATCTTAATCCACGCCGCCGAAGTCGCGGGCATGAGATTATCAATAATAAGTGTTGTTTATTACGAGTATAAGACTAGCCTTACGCACGTCTTCGTTCGCGTGGACAAAGTTTTCAGTAGTCAATAGAAAAAAGTTCATAACTTGGGAACAGGTGCAATATACTCAATGAAACTTAGTCGAATTTGGTTCCAGATTTGCTTTAGTAGTTCTACAGACACACAGACAAAAAGAGTCTATTATATATATATATATATATATATATATATATAAATATAAATATATATATTAAAAAATAGATATGAATACAAAAATTCTGGCTCACTGAAGGGGTAATGTGGCGATCGAAATTATTCCAGTTAATCGTGTCTGTAAACGTAACCGGTTTATCCCGATTATTATATTGTATCCCATTCAGTCTTTCGGGGCGTATGGGACTTAGAACTCGAGGTGATGGGCGCAGTGTGATGTCGCTCAGAAGTGTTCTGGGTCATACAGCATTTGTTATAGGCAGATGCACTTACCGTTTACCATTCATAATTTGCTCGTCTCGTCAGTTTATCCAATAAAAAAAAGCATCTTAACGATAGGATATTATTTACACCTAGCAAATCGCAGCACGTTATAATATGTTTTGGTAAATATTTTCAGGTCCAGTTACCAGAGAGGGTGGTTGTTTACGAGCAAGGCGACGCGGACGGTATGCTGTACAGGGTTAAGGAGAAGTTACCTCAGAAGTCGGAGTGCTCCCTGCTCATAGCTACTAGTGACGCTTTGTTACTCTGCCAGGTGAATCTCATTTTTAGAATTGCTTGGTATAGTTTAAGAATATGGCGTACATAGTTTAATATTTTATTACTAACTTAAATTAAAATCTTTTTTAACTATTTATAACACATAAATAACACAATAATAACACATATCTTACTAAAATAAGGAATAGGAAAGTTAGGTACTCCTCTATCTTCCAGTGAAAGTCCAATTCAAATCGGTTAAACCGTTCCGAAGATTACGCCGGCCAAACAGAAAGACAGACAATTTATTTAAAAAGGGTTTGTAAAGGTCGTATCGTGTTAATAAACGTTTGTAGTGTAGAAAACGCTGTTATTTTGAAGTTTCAATTTTATTTATATGCGTTGATAAATCAGTTCAAAAAATATTAAAAAAATATAGACACAAATTCACCTACGTATTTTGTAGAATAAAGTATAATTTCAGTGTTTATTTATAATAGCTGCCGCCCGCGTCCCAAGTTCAAAATCATGCTTAACTTTTCTTATTTATATTATTAAATTATTATTGATGAGGATTAGTAGATCATGGCTGACCATGACATCACTGGTCGTGCGGAAGCAGAAAACAGTTTAAGCAGAATGTACCCCAGAAAGCTCCAAAGAGTTTAGAAACTCCACGAGATAGCTTGCTATGCCATCAGAGGACATGACTGTGTCGATGAAGTTATATACTGATGTTTCGTTAGTTATTTCGTCCAAGACTTTCCAAGTTTCGAAGACGTCTAAGATTTTCGTAAAAGTCTTACTTTTTGCTGTCAGTATGGTTTTTTACATAATCAGTTTTCATCCTGAATGTTTTGTTGCAAATTTGGAAGAACTTGTGCAATAAGTTCGTCTTCCGAATCCACAACATGACAAAGTAGTTTGCTGAACGGAACCGTACCTTCTTCGTCTTCGTTTCTAGTCGACTTTGACCTTTCTCGAGCTGTTTCTCAGCATACGCACCCGACTCTACATCGCTGAATAACTGGACTCTCATGTTAGTGGTAAGATGCCGCTTTTTAACTTTGGCCCACACATATGATGCTTTCAGACATGCGTTAATTTCATCTGATGTAGTGCCTCGCTCGGTAACAGGTAAAATATTCCTAAAATCCCCTGCCAGTAACACTATCATACCACTATTCATAAAAAATGCTGTGTCACCCTGAGACATAAATTTGTAAGTCGTAAATGCCCTCGTATTACACTAGCTAACAATGCTCTTCAGACCAAAACTACAACAAGTAACTGCTTATTAACAGACGCACTCCTGCATAGGAAATATAATACGTATAATATGTCTAAATTTTATATGTCAAATTTATATTAAAGCGACATATATTAATGTATTTATGCAATCCCATACATTTACATGAGTAGTGAAGTAAAGAAACGGCGCATACCACTTGTAACGTTGAAATTTGTAAACGTGAATATTGATAGCTCGGCTGACGCAATGGCTTCTGCGCTACGCGGCATTGTACAAAATAAATAATTGTATGATATTGTTATATTAAACACTAGCTGTGCGCCGCGCTCTCACCCGCGTAATATTATGATTGCGCCGCACGGCATGAACCTTCCCGGTATGTTCAGTTCTAAACGTGCGGCTCCTTTAAAGTTAAAATTTTATGGCGCGTGGAAATAGGTTTTTTTTAATATCCCGTGGATACTATATGATTTTCCGCAATAAAAAGTATCCTATGTCCGTCTCCAGGATGCAAACTTACTCTGTGCCAAATTTCGTCAAGATCGGTTCAACGTTTGATCCGTGAAAAGATAACCAACAGACAGACAGAGATGAATGTCCAAAAAGTATTGTATCGAAAAATGAAAGTTTAATAAATTTTCGAAAAAATATTGAAAAAAATTGTGTAACGAAACCCGAATATAATGGTAGTATAGACTACGTAGAACAGTATTCTGAAAGAAAAAAGTAAATTCATCAGTAAGTTTCTAAAATAACACAACTTGAAAATAACAGTTGCTTGTTTACAAACAAGACATTCCAAGGTTTTTTATCGATTGACATTCCAGCGTTCGAAACGCTTGAATCTTGAAATCGTTCTAGTAACTAGATAAATCCATCCGTCCATCGTATAGTAAATAGTGTGCATAGATAGATATTAGCACAAGTAAAGCATATATAACAGTTTCTGGAAATTTGTCATGATACCTGGTGTATAGCGTAAAAGTAGAAATTACGTTACATAGTAAAATCGAAAAGTAAGAAAAGTAGTTATATTTTGGTTTTTAAGATCTTTACGCGGTCTTAAATTCCATGTATGCATTGTAGAAGTACAGAAGTACAAAGAAATAATAATGGAGAAGTACAAAGAAATATAAAATCCTGTTTAAATAGGAAAAAAACGGGAAAGTAGATTTTGGTAGTCGGTAGTCGTGCAACTACGGTTTAGCACATAGAGTTAAATCAAGCTTTGTGTTATGTTATCAACTAAGTTGAAATTCTTTGATACGGCTTTTGAAGCCTCTAGACGGTCTTAGAAGACTTTTTTGATGTGTTACGTAAACGTAGAATATAGTCGAAAATAGCAAATTTACGTAAAATAGAACGATTGTATGGAAATTATATAGAAAAATGTTAATAAAGTTATGTTTCTCTTAAAAGTTAAGTGTTTTCTGTAGTGAATCGTGTTTAGAAGATAAAAATACAGTATATTTAATATATTAATGTTTAAAGAATAATGTAAAACAGTAAATAGTAGAAATTTGTGTTTGGAAATCTGGAATTTTCACAGTTTATTTAAGATATAAACTAACTCTGTGAAGATAGCTTATATGATGAATGTTATGTCAGTAGAATACATGTAACGTTATTTAAATATGTAAACTTCACCACTGAAGTGCTAAGGGGACATAAAGAGAATATAATGGGAGTGCGATTGTAAAAAATATAGGAAAAATAAGCTCTGTATAGGCTCGCAAGCGATATCCACGCTTGAAAAGAGAGCTCAACAGCCTGTCCGAGAGACTGTCGAAAGAGGTCCACTACAGAGGAGAGCGTTCGCAAACTAACAAAAATTTTGGTTCACCCGCGTCGTATACGTGCAGTCTTTGTCTGTAAACGCGCAATAAATCTTAGTGCGTGATAAGGTTTTCGTTTAGAGTACAGAGCGTGTATTTGACATGACGTGAAGTTGGTGCAAGAAGCCTTTGTCTATTAGTGGAACCGCAGGCTAATGGCGATGAAGTATTTGACGGAAGAAAAAAATATTTTATGGAAATCAGCAAGACCTAGATTTAAAGTTTGCTGGTTTCATAGTTACCGGAATAATAATCCAAGGGATGTAATTATTTTGTTTTAAATAGTTAACTTCCATGAATCACCATTGAAGTCTGCCAACTCGCAATGAAGTAGTGGCGGCGCCCAAGTTCACTCTTACATATTCTCTAATTATTAATCACAGACTAAAAACCATAAGTCTGCCGTATTTAAGAATAATATTCCAGGTCACCGACAATTAGGATTTGTGATAGCAATCGAATTGTTATGTATTTACTGTGGAAACCACTGGTTTCGCGATCCAGTCTGTACACCAAATAGTTATCACCGACTCATAGCTTACCATTGTAACAAAATAAAAGATCTTCACTATTATAAAGAACGATTGAAATATTTCAAATTTCAAAGTCTCGAAGATCGCAGATTGCTTCATGATCAGGTATTTCTTCACAAACTGCTAAACGGGGATATTGATTATCCGGAATTGCTTGATAGAATTCATTTAAATATACCGCTTAGAAAACTTCGCGGTAATAACTGTGTTCTTTTTCAAACTTGAACTTTTAAAAGTAATTTAGGTAATTTCTCAATCATTGATATAACTCAATATAACTTTTTAATCAAAAGAAAAATTGATTTGGACATTTTCTTTATGAAACGTTATAAGTTTAGTAATGTAATTTTAAGCTCTCCACTTCAGTAAAATGTAATTAATTATAAGAAATTAATTTTGTACTCTTCTTTCGTTTTTTATTTGTTGTAGTAACGTTTAATTAAGGATACACGTTTGGTCTTATAATATAAGACCAACATATTATGTTTAACTATATATTTTTATAACTTGTTTTGTTGTAATTCTTGTTGGTTACTTAAGTAAATACAATAAAATAAAAAATAAAATGTATTTATCAATTATTATATGACACTCTTTACAGGATAACAAGTTAACCATGATTGGAAAACGTGTACCGAAATCTTGGTCCTTTCCGGCGCCGATACGTTACGTCAAAGTCACAACGCTTTATTTCATGGAGGTGTTGCTTTTAGGATTACTTAATGGTGAAGTAAGTACTTCATGCTTAATGCTATATTAGTCAAGTTATTTAATGGTGATTAATAAATACAAGAGCCGTGGTAGCTCAGGGTTCGGACGCTCGCCTGAAATTTTATAGTACGCTCGACTTGAGCTCGATCCTCGGTGCCGGCGTCTAGTTCTGTAATTTTAAGTGCTAATTTACCTCGTGCTTAGCGGGGAAGGTAAAAATCGTGAGAAAACCTGTATGTCTGTGGAATTAAAATATTTTGAGTGCATGCGAAGTCTGCCAACCCGTACAGCAGCGTGGCGGACTCTTCCCGGCTACGTGGTTTCGTAGCAGGGAAAAGTCAAAGTGCAAATTTGTCAAAAATTGGTACTCAGCAAGAGCTCGCTTACCCCAGATTCGGATCAAATTTTTTATAAACTGTATGTTCGGATTTACACATTAAATATTTCCCTTACGGTTTAGATCTGGCAAGTGGAACCCAATGAGGGCAACTCTAAAGTTGTCTTGACGACACCGGCTGGTGTGCGGTGTCTCGACGTAAGTGCGTCCCGAAGTCGTCTGGCAGTTGTGGATGACTCGTCCGTTTGCCGTGTCTACTGTTTGGCCGCCGCAGAGCTTTTATATGTTGTAAGTTTTTCGATGACATATAACATTTTCTCTGTACAATAATAACATCCGCGGCGTGGTGGCGGTTTATATTCAACGAACAGTTATTGGTAACAGTTACTATTCGTTACTAACATAACAGTTACTACACGCTAACGTACAGGTGGCGGCTTAAGAGAATCTACCACCCCATCTCATCCCGTGTGTCGATAAAGCAAAAATAAAATCCAGGAGATGGGCAGCAGCATCTTCCTGGAACATCTGAATAAATAAACTGCGGTTGCCGACCCGCCTGCCAAGTGTGGCAACTATGGTAAAAACCCACCCCAAATGAGAGCTGCAGATTTTTGTGACAAATTCCATAGATTGTCACAAAATTCTGTTGCTCCTCCCATGGGAGGTCTATGTTCAGCAGTGAAATAGTGATAGGCTGAAATAATGTTGATGATGATAGCTATAACATTAATATTACAAAATAGTTCGATCCAACTATTCACAACTCTATTCATTCAATACCGCTTCTCAGATTTTTTTTAAAATTCCAAAGACCCAATGTAAGGAATAAACTTATTTTTGATAATCCTTGTAAAAATAGATTTATCTTTCGTGCAACTTGCATGCACATGTAGAAAGAAAAATTTTGTCACATTGACGTCTTTTCCGTAACTCCCGCTCAGTTTACGGGAAGTATTCTTAAAACTACTCTAGCCCTGCACGAACTAATCCGAACTATTTAGATTTGTGTGCGTTTTTTGTTTTTGAATTTATGCAGTGGCGGTGTTTAAACTGGACGTACGTAACTACTAATTATTTGTGGAAACTTTATTGGTTTATGTGCTACAGTTGTTTTTATTTTTTTAAAGATATCTAATTTGTATGTTTCCTTTAAAATTAAATATATAAATTAAAAAAATCCTAGTCGTAAACATCAGATGCGCCACAAGCATAAATTGTTGCTTTCCGGGTCTGGTTGTGTTGTGATTGTCGCCGTGTCCCTGACCCTCCACCTTAGCTTACCTTCGATTTTATTGCATGAACGTCGTATCGGGCAGCCTACCCTACCCCTAACCTACCCGTGTTTGGGGACGAGTGAGTGCCTCTGTGGACTTCTCTCTTCTCTGTACACTTATGGCACTATAATATCCCCTGCGCAGCTGATAGCTGACAGTCGCACGCGCTAATACTTAGAGTTCTCGATTCGCTCAGTTTAATTTTTTTTTAATTACAGCTAGTATGCGAAGGGTGGCAGATAAGTTCCGAGGTATTTAGCGCAAACATTATCTACAGGCCCCTCATAAAGTACATCCGAAATTTATTACCATTAACCTCGCTTTAAATTTCATAGAACGCGATTGACCTGGGTTCGATTTCCGATGCCGGCACCACTAAAATAGTTAATTGCAATTTTAAGTGCTGATTTACCACGTGCTCGGCGGTGAAAGAAAACATCGTGAGGAGTTTAAAAGTGCTCGCAGTAATGATACGATAATAACAATTGATAATATGCCTACCGGACTCACCCACATGCATACACGTACACACATTAGTAGATCCGCATATTACGCACTACACTGCGTTCGCCAATATGAGAATTATTAGTGTTAGCTAGCCAAATGTTTTATGGCCCATTCCAGCTCTTAAGTGGGCGCTAGACGCGCTAGCTAAAATTAAACTCTCGGTCGTCTTAACGTCGGTGAAACACGTGAACCTAGTTCATACTATTACGCGATGTCGTCCTCAGGGATGCCTCGTGTTATTTATTAATAATTTCATATTACACTTTGAAATCCAAAAAAAATATATAACCGAGAACTAATAAAAAATATAAATATCAACCGCCTCCTTCATGTCCACCTGGAATAATATCATAACCGATTTTTTAGTATCATCGATCATCAAGTAATAAAGGAAAGAATTTCAATTTGCTAAATTCCTCATGCATGCGGATCTTAGCAAATTAACTTTATTTCCTCTATAATAATGGATTTCCGCAAAGTAATGCCTGATTCTATTAACTAAATCATCAAGTAGCTACATCATAAATTCAAACTCCCTCCTTATAATATTAAAAGAAAATTGAATATCTATAATAATAAATTTTCATAGAACTCCGTCTGCTTCGCGATTATATCGCGTCTGTTAAAATTTGAAGTAAGCGAGCCCTGTCCTTGAGCTCTCTGACACTAAAATAACAGCAGTGCACAATAGAGCTATCTAAAATAAGGTCTAGTCTATACTAACATTTCGTTTGAAGCTCTGCGAACATACCTAGAGTCACGTCTCTGTCCCATTGGGGTAGCATATCTTTCCACTTGCTACGATCCTGACACTTCTTTCACTTCTTCTACTTTCATGAGTGTTTTTATACGAGCTCGTCGGTACTTCGCCTCATAAATATTTCGTTAATCTTCTTTCATCCATCTTCTCTACGTGTCCAAACCATCTAAGCATCCCTTTCTCTATCTTTGTCACCACATCTTCTACCACACGGCAACGTTCCTTTATCACGCTGTTCCTCACTTTCTCCATCAAAGTCACTTCAGCTATTGCTCTCAAACTATGAATTTCCACAGAAATAATCTTACTTTCATCCTTCTTCTGCCACCCTACATTCAATACTATACATACGTGTGGGGACCAGTGGAAGACTAATAAAGCCCTAATGACAGTGACAGTGTATTATTTCTTAAGGAAGAGAACGTGTCGTCGGTGTCTTGGAACTCGTTGTGTGATGAGTTACTCTGCCTGTCCGGCGGGGGCTTGCTCTCTATAAAGGCTGGCAGCTTCCCAGCGGCCACACAACCCCTCACCGGGTCTGTGGTTGGATTTCAGGTGAGATCGTCTTGTAAATTATGACGTAGCGTTTTATATATGTGTATTGCACAGATCATAAAATCGTAACAGTTCTTAATAAAATCATCAACGCAATATAAAGATATAACTATATTTTATCTTAGTAGTCATTTTTAACAACATTACCAGATGATGTGGAAAGATTTTCATTTCATATGCGGAATTCCGTCTAGGTAGGAACCAAGACCGGGCCAGTGAATCTGCCGTGAAGTAATAGTTGCAAACATTACTGTATTTCTGTTTGAAGGGTACTGACAGCTAGTGTTATTACTGGGCACATGATACTTAAGAGCTGATGTCTCAGGTTGACGCGCACTGTGGTGCCACACACAAATGTTCTGGGTGACATAGCATTATTTATTGGTAGATGTTGCAATTGCAATCAGATACACGTTTTGCTCGTCTTGTAACTTTTTCCTTTAAAAAAATCTTTTTAGGTAACAAATTATTGAATTTTAGATCTAATTACGAAATTTGAGGGAGAAATGGAATAATTGTATTGTCAAGTTTTAGTTTTTTTTTTATTTGTGACAGTAGAGAGTTTTCTTGCTTCTTGTCAATATATTTTTGCAATCACTAGACGTATTACGCTCTTCACGTTCTATATTTGGTTTCTGAATAACGTAATGCAATTCTGAAGGCAATTAATAAAGACCATTACGCAGACCGCGTCGCCAAGTGAGAGTAACTGATTACCACGCCGCGGGTCCTGGGTTCGAATCCGAGGCAGAGCCAACATTTGTGCAAAAATACAAATTGTTAGTTTTCGGGTCTGGTTGTTGTGTTGTTTATTGCATGAGCGTTAATGGGTAGGTTTGACGTGTGAGTGCCGCTGTGTTTGCGCCTGCATTTGTGGCACTATAACACCTCCTGTGCAGTTGATAAATTCCGACAGTATTCGGTAGTTGTGGCCGTTGTAGGAAATCGGAGTAATCATATGAAAACAATTACAGCCAAAGTTTTCGTGAAGTATCTTTATCAGAGTCATTAAAGGAATATGTAGTACATCATAGAATTCCTCGCTGCAGTAATTTCTTATAGAGTAGTGTATGTAGATATAGATCAGTTAGTAAAGTCACTTACTGTAGTAATAATAAATAATTATAATAAGTTACAAGTCGAGCAAGGCGTTCACCCGATGGTTTGTCCCGCTTGTCCATAACAGTTGCAGTGTCATCCTGGATTTCAAACTGCATAGTTGTTTAGCCTTATATCCCCAGTGATGTCAATAGCTAGTTATACAGTCAGCACATCTTGCACCTGGGCCTAACATAACAACATGTTGATCAGTAACTTAAGACATTTATGAATAACATCCTGTTATGGCTAAGAACTTTAAATCAAATTCTTAGTCAGCACAGATAAGACACTTTGTTTTGCAGCATCGCATTGCACTGCGTGCGGGCGACGCTGATTCCATTCTCTCATATTATGATTAGTCAGAGTCTGGCTTCGGATTACCGTTAAGCCTGAATGTAATAGAGCCTCATGCACAAACAAGTTATAGTTAGTAAGCATTTTTCTAATTAAAAATAGCCATATTAAATATTGTATTATTAAGTCTTAATTAAACAGTTCTAGAGACAAATTGTCTTTTTAAACACCTTCAGCGGCTCTCCCGAAACTTAACTAGCTACAATGCCCTGCAAACCACAGTAATGTTTATACAATGATGCTTGATGGCAGAATAACTGCATTGTGTGGCGTGTTTTTATGTAATTTTGTTACTATGGTGTATATTTTGAGTCTTGATGGTTAATATTGATAGTTTATTATGCAGCAAGTACTCTTGAAAGTGATTGGGAAATTCAACGCAATACCAAAATTGTGTTTTTGTTTTTGTAAAAGTCAACTATCTAAATCTTCAGTAAAAGTCAATTTTCATTTTACTGTCGATGGAAACGAAGCTATTGTTATAAATAAATTACTCGACAATGGCATAAGGGACTAGATTTGGTAGCCGATTGCCAGAATCAAAAGAAGAAAAAGAAGAAGTGCATCGTGTCCACAATTTTGTAGCTCTCATTTTGGAGGGATTTTACCATTTATGATTTAGTTTTATTATATTACAGCGGTGTGGTAGAAGATGTAGTGACAAAGATACAGAAAGGGATTCTTAGATGGTTTGGGCACGTAGAGAGGTTAGATGAAAGAGGATTGACGAAACAGGTTTATGAGAATGTGAGAATGGGCAAGCCGATAATGGTCGACGTAGGCGAACCTATCAAGATAAATAATAACTAAACTCCTCCTTTTATTTAACCAAGTATCAAAACCATTTTTCAGGGCGGTCGAGTATTTTGCTTGCAAGCAAACGCAATGCAAACCATTAACGTACCACTGTCGCATGCGGTGCATCAGTATGTCCAGAAAAAGATGTTCAAGTAAGTTGATTGTCTTTTCTTTCATACTAGCAAAACCCGGCAGATGTTGTCCTGCCTGTGTATACTACTTAAAAAAAGTTAAAATGCCACAGCGCCATCTACAACAAAGTGGATAGCTTGAAAATATTCTCCGTGCTTAAATATTGTTCCATGGAAATCGGTTGAATCATTTCAAATTCATGACCGAAAACACTGAATGCTGAAGTGGCGAGAACAGAGAGTACATAGCTAACTAATTTTTTTTAAACAAACTGCAATTTTTATGCTGTGTTTTTGTATAAAATCTGCGATGTTTGATAAATCGACCTGCAGTTTTATAAAATTGTAACTTATGAATATAAACTGTCCATGTGTATGTTTAGTTTTTGTAAATTTTTCAATCGCACACACTTATTCACACGTAACTTCCTCGATGATTGTTGGTTTTCTGGCCTGGTGTTGTGGTTGTCCGCGTGTTTCTGACACTGCGTTACTTCGGTAGCGGGCATTTTTTATGTTTTATATGTTTATGGAATTTGTATGTTTTATTACATATATACAAGAAAGTAAAAGTTAATATTAGAAACAATATATATATAGTAATTAATTTCAGCGATGCTTATGCGGTGGCGTGCTTAGGAGTGACGGCATTGGACTGGGAGAGGTTGGGCATGGCGGCCTTCGACGAGCTCGCCTTCGAAGTGGCGAGGAAAGCTTTTCAGCGTAGCGAGAATATAATGTACCTGACCTTAATCGACCAGCTACAGGTATTATTTAAATGGGGCACTACAATGGTTGTTAATATAATCAGGCGTAACCTCGCGGATAACGTTTACAGTATATTAAACAACATCTGCACATCTGAATATTCTATTATTATTAAGGAATGTCCAAAAAGGTATAATTTTGTATATTTCTCAAGTAAAGGTGCAGAAAAAGCTCATTGTTTTAAAAACATCAATAAGTGATGAGTGAGAGCAGTAAGGTACATAAATAACAAATCAGAGACCACATCTTTCCACTTGCTACGTTCCTTTCAAACATCTTTAGCTTCCTCTACTTTCTTTAGTGTTTTCATACAAGCTCGTCGATTGCTTACTTGTGGTACTTTTGACGTGGCCTTTCCTTAAAACGATTTCGATCTGATCGTAATACGTTCGTCTACGTCGACCCTTACCGGCTTGCCCATTCACACTCGCCTCATAAATCTGTTTCGTCAATCTTCTTTTTTACTCTATCTTTGTCACTACATCTCGTAGTCTTATCACGTTGTTTCTCAGTTTGTTCATCAAAGTCACTGTGGCATGTTTGTTTGTTTTAGCTTAATAAAACAAATGCCTTTTTTATTGATTACTCCATTTTATGAAATTATTCGCGAATCGTCTTAATAAAACAAATGCCTTTTTTATTGATTACTCCATTTTATGAAATTATTCGCGAATCGTCTTAATAAAACAAATGCCTTTTTTATTGATTACTCCATTTTATGAAATTATTCGCGAATCGTCTTACTTATGCGCAACTATGGCGAAATCGTCCCAATTTGAGAGCTACAAACTTTTTTGGCAGCTATGGGGGAGGCTTATGTTCAGCAGTCGACTAGTGATAAGCTGAAATGATGATTATGAACCTTTATATTTAGGCGTGAATTCCTTTCTTTAACCATCTTCTATTAAATCATCCATGACCACATTGCTACTCCAGTCAAATAATTATGTGTATTCTACATAAGTCCGGGTTAAGTATAGTGGTCATGTGTTGTATATTCCACCTTATGGGATTAAACTCTCTTTTAACAATCCAGTCTCAAGAATCTGTATATTATACTGTGTCTATAGCATTCTGTGTTTTTTATAAATAAAAAAAATCTGATACAACAGGAGCGTGTAGAAGCCGGCGAGAAACGTGGTGTGGTACTAGGCGAAGTATTAGCCTATCGGGGTCGCTATACAGATGCGGCCAACTCCTTCCAGACGGCAGGCCGCGACGACCGCGCCCTTAACCTATATCTCGACCTAAGGATGTTCGGCAAAGCTCAGGCATGCTCTTTTTTTCATGTCGTTATAACCACTGTAGCATATTTTGATAAATGATACTGTTAGACGTAGCTCAAGTTGTAATTTTATGTTTCGATAGCCAACCCGCGCTGGAGTAGTGTGGTAGATGACACCTGGCTCCGAAAGTTTCTCAAGAATAATATTTAATTACAATGGAAGCAAATAGAATGTCTTGAGTAGATTGTGGCTCCATCTAGCCAGCGTGTGCCATGTACTAAGTTTATACTGATAATGAGCTTTGGTATAGGAGCTGGTGGGCGAGGGCGAAGGCCTAGCGGCGTTGGCGCGTCGTCGGGCCGAATGGGCGCGACACGTGAGCGAGCCCCGCGCCGCTGCTGAGATGTACCTCGCGGTAGGGGATGTACGTCGCGCTGCGCAACTCATGGCTGAAAACGGTCGGAGGGATATGTGAGTAAATCCATATAAGGGGAAGGCAGAGGTCACTCACGTAACCCACTTTTCGCCCTCGCGGGAAGCGATACATGACAGGTGGCGAACTACGTTGCCGCCATTTTTGTACTAGTCAAAAAATATCTGTCTTCCCATTGCGTTCCCAGGAGTAGTATAGTGACAGCATTGCATATTGTGGTGTTATTCTGCACATGTAAAGGCTGTCCGTACAATATCTTTGTCGCCTCTTACGATGTCTCACACTAGAATGTTCTCAGGTATCGCGGTTGCGTTTTACATACCTAAATTTCACATGCACAACACAACCTGACCAGAAACCCAACGCTTTGTGTTTTTGAACTATTGTTGGCTACCGCTTGGACTCGAAGACAGAACCGCGGCGCTGAATTCAGGTTCGTTAAACAATAACGCCAACGATCGTCGGCTATATATAATAATTATTATTATTATATGGTATAATATTAGTGTTTAACCTTGTCAATAATAATAATGTTTAATTTCTAAATTTTCGGGGCCAACTGAAAAAGTTTTAATTAAAACTTTGACGTTTTGCTGCATATTTAATGATTGCTACTTATTTAAATAGTATACGTAGTTGTAGTTGAATGTGCTACAAAAGAAATAAAAACAGAGGCTGTCATAAGGACTGCCGACATAAGTGAAAACTCAAAATAATGTAATAACTAGTATGTCCTTTTTTCAAAGTTTAAATGAATTATAGTCTGAATTATTTAAATTTCACAATTTGTAAATTGAAATTATTAAAATTAGTCTGATTTTCACATTGTTTAGCACTCCGAGCATTTTTATACAGTTTATTAATTAGTCAAACAAATAATTGTGGTAAATTAAATATATTATAAAATTTTATAGATATTTCTATTTAAAAATCCGATCGAACAACTAGAAATCTGTTTGACCACGCTAGCAAGATAACTTCTAAGCCACACTGATAGAAGGGTTTGTTATGGAGTAATAAATGAATTAGTTAATAAGTTTTTAAGACATTTTTTTAAGGAGAAACAATATTTTTTAGTTCTTATCAAGACTAATTAGAATAAAATTAATCATTTATTGGTCTCTAATAAAAAAATGCCTTATTATATTGAATGAAATATTTGTTAAAAGGTAATAAGATTTATTAATAGTTAAGAAGTATTTATTAGGCGGATACTTTCGACAATTTCTGTACTACTGATTTTACCCATCCAAAAAGTCAAATACGCATATGATACAGTCGAGCCTACAATGTATTAGTGTATATATGCATATACATGTACACAGGCCGCTTTACTACGCGTCGCTAGACTGGCGCAAGCACAATACGTCAAGAGCATGACGAGGACAACCGTGACGCAAACTCATAAGTTTTCGCCTACCGAAAATCGCTCGACGCGGCTAAAGAAGTTTTCACTTCAAAAATAGATTGTTCTATTCGCTTGACATTGAAAAGAAATCAGTTCGGTGGTTTTAACCTAAAGTCCCTTTGTACAATCAAATGGACATCGTCATTATCATCAGCCGGCGGATGTTCGCAGCTAGGAGCTATGTCCAGCCGTGGACTGCCGTAAGTACTATGTACTGCTTCTCTCCCAAGAAGCGCTACTTTACCGTTCTGCCTTTACTTTACCATCCTACACGTTTGCCTAAAGGCTGTCTCCACTCTAAGACTCATTTACTCCTGCGGTGGTTACCTTTGCGACAGATGCGGCATGCCGCATCTGTTTTTGCAAACACGGAAATTATGTCGGTTGTTACAACCAAGCACAATAAAGCAGTTTTTTAGCACACCCAAGACCCGAAACAACTCTTTGTAGGTCATAGAAATATTGGTCCCGTAGCGCGTATCTCTAGTCCACTGCGGAACATGAGCCCTATGTTACATGGAACATAGGGCTCCCCATAGATTGTAATAAAAGTTTGTAGCTCTAATTTTGGGGGGATTTGGCAATAGTTGCAACGCTGGGCAGGCGGGATGGCATCCGGCAGTTTACTTCTTCTAGGAAGATGCAGCTACTCATCTTCTGGTTTTAATTTTCCCTCTGTCGGCTTAGACGACACCCGCGGAATGAGATGGGGCGGTAGAGTCTCTTAAGCTGCCACCACGCGGCCCTTATTTATTTTATAAGTAAGTTAAGTATTAAAGGGTTTAGACCTCGTGTTGGACAGCAGACGTGGCCTGTACGATTCCTATTTCCGTTGTAGGCTGATCGAGTTGGCGCGCAAGCTGGATAAGGGATCGAGCGAGTCGCTGCGGCACTGTTGCCGAAGCGCTCGTGACCGCTGGCGAGCCCGCAGCCGCTGCCGACGTTTACCAGCGCCTCGGTGACTACAGGTACTACAAAGTAAAAAAAGTAAAGTTTCAGCCTATAAATGTCCCACTGCTGAGCACAGGCCCCCTCTCATTTCTGAGAGGGTTTTGGAGCTAGGAAGAATCCGCCACGCTGCTCCAATGCGGGTTGGCGGACTGCACATGTCTTCGAAATATTTTTTATTTCTCAGACATGCAGGTTTCCTCACGATGTTTTCCTTCGCCGCCTAGCACGTGGTAAATCAGCACTTAAAATTGCAATTAACTAATAAATTTAGTGGTGCCGGCACTGGGAATCGAACCCAGGTCACTCGCGCACTATGGAAGTTTAAAGCGAGTGCCTAACATACTCTATATTCATTTTTTACTTTGCTTTTCTTTTGACCCACTCTAGAATATCTCATATATCGTGGGTGCGTTTATACAAACATACTTTTTTATATTGCATACATTGTCGAAACGAACAAAACGTTCAACAGATGGTAAGAGCAAAGTCTGCACATCACAAATGCTGTGTCAACCAGAACATTTCTGTATGATACCACACTGAGCTGATGTCTCAGGGGGACGAGCGCAGTACACATATATAAATAAGTAAGTAAGATCATTATTTTAAAACAAAATAGAGAATGAAATGAACTGAATGGCAATGAATGAGATGGATTTTTTTAAATCAATTTAAAACTACTTCACTACCACAATGATCTATTAAATTCACGCGAATATTTTACGTTCAATGGGACATTAAAATAATTGTAATTCATGACCCATGGGTCGTATAAAACTCTCAAAAAAAAAATTAAATACTAGCTGTGCATCCAATCCACAGTCTATAATCTTCCTCAATAATTGGGCTATCAAATACAAAAAGATCCGACTGGTAGTTCTAGAGATTAGTGCGGTGAAACAAAAAAAAAAACAAAAAACACTTATGCTTTATTATTAGTATAGATTTAACTACCATAAATTGACTGTACATGGAAGAGTTGTTTGTTTGTTACTGACTGTACCCGATAAATTCCCTGTACCCGCTTATTCTGTCTAACCATTATCCGCTTGCTCGGGATTTTCAAGTCCAATGTTGAAATAGCTAATTATAGCACTGCTGTAACGCTTCCCTCAATCAATCCTTTTCACCAACTTCCACTGTTTGGTGAACTCGGATCTGTACGAAATCGGCGGTATTTATTGGAGGTAATTTGTGGGTGTTTTACGCTATGGTTTCATTCTCTTAAATTACTTATTTTTTTATAAATCTGAATCGATTAAATAACACTGCGTTGTGAACTTTTGGCGCCAACTTGAAAAGTGGCAGGAAATGTACTGGATCATACAGCAATTGTTATGGGCATACGTTGCACATACCATCAAGTAAACGATTTTCTCGGCTCGTCACTTTCTTCCATAAAAATACAGGACTACATCCATTTTACGCTTTTTTTTACTTTTATTTCAGGAAGGTCGCCCAGTTGGCTGTGTCTGCTGGCGAATGGTCGCGAGCGTTTACACTAGCTCGCGAGCACTCAGAGTGCAAACGCGAAGTGTATTTGCCGTATGCCCACCGAATGGCGCACGAAAACAAATTTATTGAGGCGCAAAAAGGTTCGTATTTAAGTTGTGGTTAAATACTCAGTAACAGCTGTATTAATAACCACGATTTTTCTATGCGATACTGATGTGCGCTGTAACTTTTTTTGTAATGCATACCGATGTACCTCTCATACATATTTGCGGTACACCCTGTAACAGGAGTAAACAGTTTTAAGTACTAGATTCACTGGATTAAGGACGGCATGACAGACGATGATAACATCTAAACTAATAGTATAAAGAGGAAAGATTTGATTTTTTGTATGTTTGGTTGTAATGATTTAACTCAAAAACTATTGAACCGATTTTAAAAATTCTTTCACCTATATACAACTACATTATCACCGAGTAACATAGGTTGTATTTAATTTAAAAAAAAACGAGATTCCTACGAAAATTGCTATGATGTAACTCAAAGTATCAAAAATTTACTGATTAAAGCCATTATTTGGCGTGCGCTGAAAAAACTATTAACGATAAAGAAAATAATGTACTACATTTTCATAGTACTTATCATTCCTCACAAAAAAGTCCGCCAGGCTATATGTCTAACTATTACAGTTAAGTCACAATAAGCACTTTTTTTCAAATTAGTCAATCAAAAGACGGGTAGAATCGTAAGATGACATTCCTATCATAATATTAATCCGTATCCTGATAAATAGTTTTATAGTCAAGGTTCATTATGTACATGTAAATTCCTCTTTAAATTATTCGAATCGGACCTATAGTTTAGAAGTTATGACGGGTATAAAATGCTAAAAGTAAGAAAAATGCTGCGGTGTGAGCCATACGCTCGGCCGCGCTACTCGGGATTAGACTAAGTTCTATTGATTACCTATCTACACATTTTATTTTTTGTAAACTAGAAACAATTGAATAATGGTTTGTAATTTTAATTATATGTTTTTTTTTATTTCAAACTTTGAAACGCTCTATAAATAATACAGCGACCCCGGTGTCTCTCGAACGCCGCGCCGCCGCCCGGCTTCATGCAACTGGGGCATCATCGAGGTTCACGGCTCCCTTCGCGCAAATATTGGCTATATTTCATGGCTTATGTTCCCATAAATAAAACATTAATTTGGTAACTTAATCTTATCTGATCAGCTGCAGATTCGCCGATGAGCGTAGTCGCTACAAAAAATGTTAGTGAAGGGATTGTTGTTGTTTTGTTTGTCCAAATAAAGTACTAATTTATCTTTCTAATATCTGTCTACCCGCGCGAAGCCGGGCGGATTGCAGTCCCCCGGTGACCATGGGTGCTGTAAAGTACTCGAAACGTCGGGTTATAAATAGTTTAAAAATTAAACGCGATAAAATCCGTAAAAGTAGTTTTATTAGATATTCGCGTAAATATAAGAAATCATTAGATGATAACATTTACAAGGAACGCAGGTTATTGTTTGTCCGGTGTAATATGTTCGCGCGCATATTTGATACGTGTAGCAGTGAAGTTAAAGTGACACTTTGTAAAAATTCTTCTGAACGTGCAATCACACTGGTGGTAGGATTCCTGTCCATATCACCGTTAGGCCAGTTATTCTGCCGTCTTAAGGACACTGAGAGCTAATGTACATACAAGGTTAGAGATAGATGGAGATGGAGTGACGACCTGCACGGTTTCGCGGGAAGTCGATGGATGTCGGTGGCTCAGGACCGTGTTTTGTGGCAATCTATGGGGAAGGCCTATGTTCAACAGTGGACTGCAATAGGCTGAAATGATGATGATGATAGTATATATGTGCCATTTTGTTCGATGACTTTTTGCCATCTTGAACTTAGTGACATTCTACAGCAACGGGATCTGCTGTAGAAACTTGGGGACATGTTAACCTGACACTACCTAAAGAATTCTGAAGAGACCGGAACAGGTCAGGAAACCTGAAGGTGCAACGTCGGGGCTATTGGGCGGATGCATTAACATCTCCCAGCCAAACTCTCTTAATTTTTGCGCTAAAGACGTGTGTGGTCTACAGTTGTCGTGATGAAAAACCACACTTTCTATTGATCAGTTCCGGCCACTTACTCTCAACTTCTTGCTTTATTCTCATCAATTGTTGGCAGTAGAGATCCGAATCGATGGTTCTGCCCGGCGGTAAAAGTTCATTGCGAGTTAACCCGGGTTTTGGCACAGTCTGTGAAGCCTGACCGACCTTTGACCACGATCTTTTTCGCACTTTCTTGTCGTACGTGATCCACTTTCATCACCAGTTATTAATCTCTTCAAAAACGGTTTGGTTTCATTACTTCTCAATAAAGAATCGCAAATGAGTACTCGGTTCATTCAGTGAGCTTGTGTGGCACCCAAATATCGAGCTTTTTGTGTACCCAGCTTTTCAAATAGTTCAAAACTGTTTTGTGGTCGATTCCCAGTTCTTCAACTATGTCGTAACTACTGATATATCTTGCTCCACTTTTTCAAAAATGGCGTCCATTTTATCCGTCCGGATTGACAACGCTTAAAAAAACGCTAATTTGTTAATTTTTTGGAAACCTTTTTAATGTCATCAAAACCAGCCGTTTATACAGTAGTCTGATGAAGCTGTAAAAGCCAAGAAGGCTAACAACACAAACATAACCAAAATATAGGATGTAAATATATAATGTTGCGACTGCCGAGTTTTGTAGTGCGTAAGATATGTGTGCGGAGTGGCATATAGACGATAGTAGTGCAATATTAATGGGTTATTAAGACGCATTTACCAAACTATGGAATTTTGAAAAACGATGCCACACTACGTTTTTTTTTATATAGTTGACAGACAAATGCGCGACACAACCGTGACGGAAAACAAACTATTTGCGTTTTTGCACAAGCATTCGTACCCAGGACCCGCGCGTAGAATTCAAGTACTCTAACCACTAGACCACGCGGACTTCAAATATTAATATATTATTTTATAAATTTTTATATTATTTTCGGCAAACGCGTACCATTTAACAGAATGAGCGTCCTCCACAATAAATTAACCAACGACTTAGCTTTTCAAGCACCCGCTCTGCTTTTTAAAAACTATGTTAAGTAAAAATTGCTTATAAACAGTTAGTAAATATTTCAATTGTACGTTTTAGTTATAATTCTTTTTTTTACCTAACAAAATTTGTGCCTTTAGCAGGCTTTAATGTTTTCTTATGTACTTGATGCATTTATAAAGTGCTTACAATATAATGTATGTTCTCATTGAGATAGTTCTAAGGAATTATCTGTATACTCTTATACTTCAATTTTGTTTCTGTTTATCTCTAATAAAGTAAATAATAAATAAATTTCGTGAATAACGTTGGCTGTGTTGCAGCATATCCACATGGCGGGCGAGACTGCGACTGCTATGCGAGTGTTCAGCGTGCTGGTTGGCAACGCGGTGGCGGAGGAGAGGTTCGCAGACGCGGGGTACTTGCATCACCTACTAGCTGTGCAGTGTCTTGATACCGCTGCGGCGTCGAGTGGCAAGTCAGTAAATATTTTTTTAATACCAATAATCTTTATTTCTCATGTCAAATTTTAATGTGCGAATGGACTGATGGGTTTTTTCAAAAAGACGATACGGTCCTTACGAGACTAACGGAGGATTTAGTAAATAATTGTAAAAACTTTATAGTGGAGTAAAAAGATTTGTTAAACCTGTACTGAAAAAGTAATTGAGGATTTAATGAACATAAATTCGTATACAGAGATCGCGAGTCGGCGCTGCGTCAATACGGCCGCAACGCGCGGCTGTCGCTCGTGTACCAGGCGTATGAGGTGGCTTATCGCTGCGTGCATGAGCCATTTTCACTGAGCCAGCCCGAGGCGTTGCTCAACGCCGCGAGGTACTCGCTCGCGAGGCTGGACGCAGAGCCACCGCCCGGTGTCTCCATGTTGTATCCTTTTTGATACAAAAGGGGAGACGGGTACTATCTCAGTCAGTTGATGTCACAGTCGTATTAGGGGAATGCCCAAAAATAGCACGGCTATAGACAGATGGTCCTCTTAATTATACAATTGCGTGTCGTCTAGTACTGCAATCGCCATTTTTCTGAGAGGCTGATGATAAAATGAGTCTTCTGAAATTATCAGTTTTTAGAATATTTTTTTATCGAATAAAGTGACGAAACGAGCATAAGGTTCACTTGGTGGTGGTTTAAGATAAGAACATTTCTGTGCAACATCCACACTACACCCTGCGACATCAGTTCTTAAGTCTCATATGCCCAGTGATTACACTAGCTCTAAGTGCCCTTTAAACCGAAACACGGTAATGTTTGCACACTACTGTTTCACGACCGTCAATAACTGACCTTGGGGTGGTACCCACCTAGACGGATTCACGCATATGACCACCATATGTCAGCATAGACTTAACTTTTTTGGATAACGTGTATTTTTTCGGATTCAGCTGCACGCGGATTGAAGCTGCCTGCTCTGTGTATTTTTGCATGGTGTTTTTTACACATTTTTTCAGGTCATCTGGCGGAAATTGTTAAATTTTCCAGTCATTTCCCTATAGCGTCTCTTACGACACCCAAAAGATGAGATGTGGTGACAGAATTTCTATTAAATTGTTTTTAATGATTGTCGTGTTCTTAATCTTTTTTATTGTACATACAGTTTACTGAAACTAACATTCATAATAAAAATTGTTGTTTCCTGTTTGTTGGCATTAGTGTTTGAAAAAGACGGGGTCAAACTGAGTCTTTATATAATTACATTGTAAGGCTAAGTTCAGTAATCTTTGTAAAGGGATTTAACAATAAAGATAACATTAAAAAAATATCAATCATGGATTGTCCGTTGAAATCAATTAAAAGCGCAACACATTTTTATTAATAAATAGTTTCAAATAATATGTATCTTTGTCTCTACTTCTTTCAAAATCGTTTCCTTAACTTCAACGGCAGCTGCATATATCTGTGCCTTGCGAAACAGGCAAAGGCTCTGAATGCGAACTCACTGGCGCAGCAGATGTTGGACAAGATTCTCAATTTCCAGGATTCCACAGAAGTTTCAGGTTGGTTTTAAAGTATGGAAGTCGTAAGGTTTTAATGAAAATCTTTTTTTCCTTTACTTACACTACACACTTCAATACCAATAGCTATCATATAAAGTGTCAAACTGCTTAGTCAGTTTACTTACTGTCTCTCTTCTCTCACCCTTTATTCTTGCAAATTCTCAACTTTTATATGCTGTTGTACACAGACAGGTTCATGCACACGATGCCGCCATCACTTTAAGAGCCCTTTTAGTCGTCTTAACACCAGAAAGTACACCGCGTTTTTCCACTTTTCACTTTCTTTCTCAATCTTTCATCCACAATCACAAAATCAATTACACTTCTCAGGTTCCCTTCTTCTCTAGTATACAAGTGGATCTTTTTGTGGTCAAACATTATGTTTGTAACCACTGGAGTCCACCCCAAACATACATTAAGCAGACTTTCCCCATTTTCATTCACTCTGTCATCGCCGAAACTTCCCAGCACACTTTCATATCCATCACGCTTCACTCCCACCCACTATTTAAAATCGCCTAGCATTATGATCCTTTCATTTTGGTTGCATTTGTTCAAAACATCTTTCACGTTATCCCAAAACTCCTGTCTCTCAATTTGTGCTTTTAGGAGCGGTTCCAACTCGCGTCTTGTGGACCATAAACCCCTATTATGAAGATGCGAGTAAGGCCAACCTTCAACCTCGCCTAGAGAATTCTTGGGCTCACACATTTATTCATTCTAGCAGAAAGCACTACACTACTTGTTTCCAGAACTCCCGACCAATATTTTGTGTAGGGTCCATACGTAGTAGTGACACATCATTTCCGCTTGGTCTCATTCACACAAAAAATCAATCCGTCTTTCACTCATCATCTCGCATACTTCTTCAAGTTTATCATTCATACCTCCTCTAACATTCAGAATAGCAAAGTGGCTACCCGTAGTACCAGTAGCCCACTTTTTGTTACCACGGGACACGAGGCACGGGTGGCGAACCATATCGCCGCCGTTTTGACTAGGCTCGCCCCTAGCCACGCAGCCATCGGCACGGAAGGATTAGGTAGGAAGCGGACTTGGGAAAGAGAATGCGGAAATTGGGAAAGAAACAATAAGGAGTAGACTACTACTATCTCGGAAGGAGCAGGAGGTAACAGCAGTAGCTCGGGAGGCCGGGGTCTGACTGATTGCGCTGACGTAACACTTTCTTTACACACACGTTTAGGACAGCGGGCAGTGAGGTCGTCACTTACTTACTGAGATGTGCAATGAATCCGGAGGACCATCTCACTAGCGAGTGGATTCATAATCGACGTGTTGACGACCGCGTGGCCTAGTGGTCGGAGTACCTGACTTCTACGCGGCGAGTCCTGGGTTGGAATCCTAGCCGGAGTCGACATTTGTGCGAAAACATACATTGTTTCTTTTCGGGTCTGTTGTCAAAATTTATGTCTGTGAAACGCACCCACGATGAAGAAAAATCCTACTATTTCGAATCGTATTATTTCTTTAAATCACAGGACCCGTTACTCTTTCAAAAAAGAAGACCTATGTTATGTTGTGTAACACTATTGTATATCACCAGGAAAGCGTCGAACTATTAATAATGAAGAGTCGCGCCAACACCTCTGGCAGCGATAACCACGATGAGGATGTGGCGCCACTGTGCTGGCGTTGTCGTCGACACGCGCCGCCGTTGTGCGCTACGCATTGCCCGCACTGCAAGCACGAACTCACGCACTCGCTCGCTACACACGGTTAGTACGCTGCTTGTTGAGTACTTACAACTCAGTTTTTTTTTCAATCTGTATCTTATTGTTTGAAAAACATACAGCTAGCATTAAACTGTATTAAAAGTAAGTAAAACTTAGTACAAGCCAACTTAGTAAAACTTAGTAACTTAGTAAAGCCATTAAAAAATCATCGCTAAACATTAAACCAGTAATGAAAACGTTTGTCGGTAGAAGATAAATATAACAGGTATATGACGAAAATAACACACGCACACGCATACTAGCACGCAAGCACACACACGCACGCACCCACGCACGCACGCACGCACGCACGCACGCACGAACGCACTCACGCACGCACTCACGCTCAAACACAAACTCAAATAAACATAACAGTAACAAACTCAGAAAAAGAATTATTTCGCCAAATTATCATTGTACGGAAAAACACTGGTCTGAACAAGTCCAAGTATATTTTACCGATAAAACTTCATTAAACGTTCAAATTGCTCGTATCAAAAAAGAGTTTTGCCTATATGTGGATGTCATGAAAAGTGAAAAAGCACTCAGACCCTCTAATTTAGTCTTGTGTCTGGGTGTTTTAATCATCTTATGTTTTTGATACCTGCCCTTCCACCTAGACGTCGTTACATATAATACCTGAAGATAGCTATTGGGTTATATGAATGTTCTGCTTTTCTCCAACATGTTCACTTCTGGTGATACAATTAGCCGCAACTTACTTAAGAGGTTAATTATCCGGCAGAGTAGAACAGCACCTACGTCTTTCCTACCGGTATTGTACGGACAGCCTTTATTCGTACAGAAAAATTACCATAGTAGGAAATGTCACTATACTGCTCGTGGGAAAACAATGGGCAAATGTTTGAGTGAGTTGAGTGAGTTGTCGGCTCGGTTGGCGCAGTGGCCAAGCCCTTGGCTTCTGCGCCGCGAGTCGCGGGTTCGATTCCCGCACGGGACAAATATTTGTATGGCCCACATAAAGTTGTTCTGGGTCTGGTTGTTTTGTGCATGTGGAATTTATGTCTGTAAAACGCAACCACGACTCAAGAAAAATCCTACTGTGGGGCTGCGTTTTTTAAAATAGAAAAAATTAAAGACTAAAGAAAAAATTAAGTAAGCGGTCACTGTATTCCTCAGATATTCCCTCACCAAAAGTCTCTATAAAGATGTACCAAGAGGACTATGCTGGAAAGATCTTACTGGTATTTCAAACGATCGCTCTCTTGACGATATTTTAGCGAAATTACCTCTTGTCTGCCTGTACGGACAAATGTAATTTGAGAATATATCTAATAAATAAAGCTATCGTCATGAATTTTACTGGTGGTAGGATTCCTATGCCGGAACCCGTCTTTGTAGGTACCACCCTAGGGGACAGTTATTCTGCCGTGAAGAAGTAGTGTGTCGGTTTAAAGGGCACTGTGAGCTAGCGTAATCACTAGGCATTTGAGACTAAAGGACTGATGCCGACGGACAGGGTGACGGGTGCAGTGTGGTGTTACACAGACATATTATGGATGACGCAGCATTTGTTGTGGGCGGACGTTGTACTTACCATCAGGTGAACGTTCTGCTCGTTACGTCACTTTCTACAATAAAAAAAAATGTTTCAGATAATAACTTTGGGACCAACTTAGACTTCGTTTCATCGTTGTTATTTCACTGGTTTTGAAGTTTTTTGGATAATGTCAAGTCAGTTGTTGCCAGTGGTAGTCTGCGCTATAAAATTTCAGTGGCATAACGCTAGGAACACTTGTCGTCGACCATGCACGGTGATAACGGTAGGACTATCATATCGAAAGTGAAAGGACGTATTCGCCAATTCTTTCCAAAACATACAAGGCGCATTGCAATGTGGAGAATTGTAATTTTCATCTGCAGTGGATTGATTGTCAATATTGCGAAGTCTAATTGCATTACGGTTTCGATGTGAAAGATTAGATCTTCTGGCTCGTGACATTTCAAACAACACTGGAACATTAGTCACACAATTCAAAATTACATAATGAAGCAATTATCAATCACAAATTTAAAAACCTCACAAAGTGAACAACGTCTAATTAAAAATGCAATAAAGGCCGATTATTGAATGAAAATATGTGAAAACTCGAAAAAAATGCTGATAAATCGCGGTGCCCGTCTGCACAGCTAACTCAATGGTATACAATGAAAGGACCGCGCACTTGAATTAGCTGTCAGGGGATAATGTAAGAAGACAGAAAAGTAGAAAAAGTATTTATTGTCACAGACTGTCATGCATACAAAATAATAAACCTTAACTAAAAAAATTCCTTGACGATAATGCACACAACGTCAACTACGGGCATTACCATCTATTCTCAGTATACTCGTATAGTGTTATTATCTATGACCATCTAGCTCCGACTGGCATGTCACAAGTTCATTGTAATATTCGCTACGTTCCTTCATGTTCCATGTTCTGTCATGTGTCACAGTTTGCATTTTATACGGAAAATTTATTTATTTCTAAATTTTCTTTTCGGCCATTTTATCTAGCAACAATTTTATTCGGGGCGGAGATAAATCCAACATCATAAAAATCAGTCCAGCCGTTCTTGGGTTGTAAATGGTGTACCTAACTAACCCGGCTTATATATTTATATATGGACTAGCTGTGCCCCGCTGTTTCACCCGCCGTTTAATTAAAAAAAATCGCTCCAAAGTGTCGTACCTTTATAATATCACATAATCTTCCTCAAAAATTGTGCTATCAAATGTATTTTCTAATCCGACCAGTTCCAAAGATTAGTGCGTTCAAAAAAAAAATCATACAAAATCTTCAGCTTTATTATATTAGTATAGATGTATTCACTTGCCTTTTTTAGTTTGCATTCTCTTACATTAGTGTAATTTATTTACTCTGTTTCATTTGAAACAATTCTCGAACAGTTTATTAAATGTTCTTAAGAAGCTGATGTTAGTGATTTTATATCTGTACTAGCTGATGCCCGCGACTTCGTCCGCGTGGATATATGTTTTTTAAATACCCCTGTGAGAACTATTTGATTTTCCTGGATCAAAAGCGTCCTTTGTCCGTCTCCAGGATGCAAGCTATATCTGTGCCGAATTTCGTCAAGATCGGTTCAGCAGTTGAGCTGTAAAAAGAAAAAAAAAGACAGAGACACAGAGAGATACTTTCGCATTTATAATATAAGTATGGATTTCTAATACAATTTGCTTTATCCACATATTTTATTTCAGAGAAGGAACACAAAACTACATGTAACATGATTTTGATCAAGTCACGGGCACAGATATTAGTTAATAATGATGCGACTTTAACCAATTGACTAAAATTGTAAGCATAAGTAAAAAATATGCTTGTATTATTTTGTTGTATTTGTTCATATGCAGTTGCACATCCTCATATTTCGTAAAGGTGATTCGGTTTAAATATAGAATATCAATTTATAATAAAAACTTTTTTTGTACTGAACAGAGGTCCTTCCATTGGTGCGGTTTGAGCCAGCGGAAGGCGTAACTATAGAAGAAGCGTTGGAGCTCATCGAACGCACGCCTCTTCCTGAAGCTACTTCTAAAGAGGAAACGGGTGATGCTGATATTCTTCGGATAGACCATGACATTGACTCCTACGACCCGTTCCTAGATAAAGTTGAAGAGGTTAGATTGTGATTTTGTTTTGTTTAACAATTTTAATCTTAGCTTTATTCCGGAAAGATGGCTTATTTATTATTGTATATTTTTCTTGGACTAGGTTATTTACTTGATTACAAAAAAAAAGGAAATTTCACCGTTTCTTTATTTTTCATTTTATGGTAACTTAGCAAACAAATGGATAAAAAGCACCACAGAGATGAAAAACGATTAATATGACTTATGAGAAACTATAGGGTAACTACCCTACCTTTTTACTTGTAAAATCTAAGTTTGTGTTGAGTAAAGTTAGAATGCAGGCACTTGCTACGCAAGAATCCGTCTGGGTAGGTACCACCCCAGAGCCAGTTATTCTGCCGTGAAGCAGTAGTGTGCAAGCATTACTGTGTTTCGGTTTGACGGGCACTGTGAGCTAGCGTAATCACTGGCCATTTGAGACTTAAGAACTGATGTCTCAGGGTGATGGGCGCAGTGTGGTGTCACACAGAAATATTCTGGGTGACACAGAATTTGTTGTGGGTGGACGTTGCACTTACCATCAGGTGAACGTTTTGCTCGTTTCGTCACTTTATCTAAAAAAAAATACGTTATTAGTGTTCATTTTTGTGTTACACACTAACCGTTATTAACTTGTAAATATCACAGCTTACGAATATTTGGTTTTTCATTCCAAAAGCTGATATAAAATACATACATACATACTTATGTTATCCAGTACAATTGTCATTCTGTTGTATGAATTAATAAATAAACAAAGCACAGCCCACCCAATGGTAGGTCCAATAATGAAACTTTTCCTCAAAAGTTATACCACTTGATGCGGACGCCCTCTAAGGGCAGAAATAGATTGTCTAAATGCCAGGAGCGGATCTTCGCTACTCATCTCCTTTTATTGTGCTATTGGCATTGCCAAATGTGGTAATGCCATTCAAACCCCATTAATATCTATATTGACACAAGATGACACGAATATTTTCTTTTTAAGCAAAAGAATGGCTGGATGCAATATTACAAAAACGTTTGTATATAATTTAAAAAAAAACAATGCTAGGCTGTTCCATATTACGAAATAATGTGTGTTATAAAAATATACTTTCTCGGTATTCAAAGCTTTATATTTTGTGAAACGTATTGAAAGTTTCCGGACAAGACTGGTCACTTACATTAAAGATGTTATAAAAGTTATCCCGCATTTAGAAAATGGAATACTCTGGCTGTAGAATATATTTTATTTCATTTCATTTTGTTTACACGTTTTCATTCATCATAGTTTGCATTACAATAGATCTCAAGGCGAGAAAATTATCGGACTTTGATATTTTACTATAGATTAAGATTTAAAAAAAATCTTTATTAAACATTTGACAAAGAAGCCTCATGTCGTACAATAAATTGACGATTTCATCTCACGTAATTAAATGATCAGGTAGAACACTTTGACAAAACATTCACTACGATATAAACATTATTAGTGTTTTAGTTTATTGGAATCCAGAAACTCAGTATGATCGTAGTATGTATGTATATGAGTTTATATTTTCTGCGGATCTGCTTTTTCATCATCATATAATGCGCATCGTCATGTTCTTAATGAAACTTTCTTAGCTCGTTTGGTTTTGCTGTACAGTATAATACTAAAACAATCGTCCATTACATACTTAATTAATATCACCATTAATTATCATTAAGTAAGAGTTACGTGGTTGCCTGCGGCTTAAGAGAATATACCACCCTACCTCATCCTGTGGGTGTCTAAAGTCGACAGAGGGTAAATGAAAACCAGGAGGACATACTTTATTACGAGATTGATGAGATATTTCATAAAATAAATGTGTACAATTTTAAACTTATTAGGATGACGAAACGGGCGTGGTGGTGTGCAGTCGCAACGCTCTCTTGCGACTGAATCCCGCTAGCGTGGTGACAGTACTACGACCACCGCTGCCGCCCCGCTTCTACCGCAACATGCTGCCAGAACTGCCGGTTATCGCTTGTCCTCATTGCCAAAATGTACTTTATATTGTTATTATTGTTTTAGACTCACTATCTACTTTAAACGTACCATAACTTAGAGTGTTCTAACCAAAATTAATATTTATGTTCTTTGCCAATATCAAATATTTGAAGTTTGAACTGAGCTATATTTTAAGGTTTGCTAATGGGTTGAAATAGTTTTTTTTTTAACGTTTAATTGGTTACATTAATTCATAATCATCATCATTTCAGCCTGTCTAAGTGCACTGATGAACATAAGCCTTCTTCATAGATTGCCCCACCTGAATCCATCAACTTCCCGCAAAACCGTGCAGGTCGTCGCTCCATCTTTTATTAATAACTAATATGGAGACAAAGACATATATTATAGTTATATTTTTAGTAATGTTGGTGAAGTATTTTAAAATTGTACTTATCAGTTATGCGGCGAGTTTTAAAAGAAAGTTTTATTTATGTTTCCTCAAAACTTTTATTCACAGTAATCAAATAAAAGTATTGAGATTAAAACCGTTCATCTTAAATACATTATTGTCCGCTTTTACAGCTGTTCTATATGGAAGACTACGAAATACAGCTGGTAACGAAGGGCCATTGTCCGTTCTGCCGCCATCCAGCTGAAGAGTTAAACAAAGAGGACGCTGGAGATGACACGTTACTCAACGGATCAAACGAGTCTACACCTGACAGTCCCAGCAATGGACATAGTTCGTGGCGATAGCTGCAATAAGACTGTATCAAGTTATATACGTTTTCTATAAGCTATTGTATAACTAGATGATGTTAGTTTACATAATAGCACCTGCTGTTAAGTGAGCATATTCTGTAAGTATTTATTTTACTTGAAGACATTATTTGTTTTAGGTCAAGTAGAGAGTTTGTAGATTTCACACGGACAGTGACCGAGTGCTGTCGAGATTTTTACGTCCATTTCTTGGATATCATTCTGCAACAAAGATTATTATCAGAATGGTGTAGCTTTAATATTATAATAAAATTTATGTAAATGTGTATCGAAATCTCATAACCTGTACCGTAAGCACGTTTTACAGACATAAATAACACCTAAACCCTAAAACAACTATATAACCCGATATAACTAAATAGTGACGTGTGGTGGCGGCTCGTTAAAAGAATACTACCACTCCATCTCAGCCAATGGATCTCGTAAAAGGCGAGTAAGGAATTAAACTGCACTGTGCACCCAACAGCGCATGGTGGCGATGGGCTCACCACCTATCACACCAAGTGCATTATATTGTTTTGGTGAAACGTGGATTGTGGCAGTCATCTGTTTTTGCAGTGAGTGCCCAGTCTCTGACTACCCCATATGGGATACAGTCGTGATCTTATGTATGTAACTAAATAGAATTTGGGTTAAGCTCTAGAAAATGTAAGAAAACTGCTTTAGAGCTTTTGGTTCGAGGTCGAGATTGATTAATTACTTAACCGCACTTTATTTTTTCATTAGTTAGTATTTTGTTATTCAATATCAAGTTTTTTTATTCATATTATTCATTCTCTTTCTTTATTTTTAATATTTGAAAGCCTTCTTAAATTTAAATAATTCAATGTATAAAATACAGTACCTCTTCAAAATAACTCAATTGATGTGGAAAACAGTGCTGGTTGTACATATATTCATATTTCGTATATAACAACTTTGTTATACTTCATCTTGTACAATTATTTGTTTCTCAAATAAAGTAAAAAAAATAGAAACTATCTGTAGGTCATACAAATGTTCCATGCAGATAAACCGCAATTTCTGCCGCAGAAGGCAAACGCTCGGCCTTTGCGCCATTCTAGTTGTTGCATACAGTCACCCCTCTTTCCCATTGGGGTAGGCAGAGACCACCTTTCTACTTCCTACAATCCTGACACAGATCTATCGCTTCTTCTACTTTCATTGCCGTTTACATACAAGCTCATCGTTTGCGTCATATTACATACAGAACGACTTTCTTCTGTATGTAATATGTTTGTAATAATATTTTTTTTAGTTTCGTGTCAATTTTTTTTAAGTAAAGCTATGCTATTGTTAAAACTTACAAAATAGTAAAAATCAGGTCTAGTCTCTTTATAAGAGCGTAAATGGAACCTAGGAGATTCTGCCGCGCAGCACTTAAAATTGTAGTACTGACGGCAATCAGGATAGAACTCGGGCTTCTAGAGAATTATAAAAATAAGGGTTTGCACCTTTCCCTTCACAAAATTATAAAAGCAATAAAAGATAGCGTTGAACTCAGTACACTAACATAAAATGTAAATAATTAAACATGATTTAATAAAAATATTACTTGCTGTAAAATAACTGCTCAGTATATAAACCGTTATTAATTAATTCATTAATATAAATAGGAATTAACGCGACAAACGCAGCACTCAAATTCGACCTTGAAATTTTACTCTCGTCGTGCTCAAAGAAGTTTCACTTTATGAAACAAAAAATAAACAACTCTAATTGTCTTGCGTTTAAGTTAAAACAAACGCTTAAAATTACTTCAGCTTAGTTGCTTAATATTCTCAAGATTTTGTTTCCCAAGCAATTTAAACAATAACTTTGGTGACAGATGGCTAATGAGTATGCTACAAACCACAGAGCAGCAACACAACCGTAGGGCATTCACGGGCTGACGTCTAAGAACCGATTTCACCGTTCGCTTTGGAAACCAAGTTTAATTAAACCACATTTTACTTAACTGTGTTCAAAAGTATATCGATCTCAATTTTCGTCTTACCGATTTCACTAGCTCCATTTGGATCGCGTTTTTGAAAACGAAGTTTATATAAAATGTCGTCGATCATATACAAAAACTGGATACATTACTTATTTGCAATATCTTGGCGAAATCAGACGGTTTTTATACGTAGTTGACATAGGTATGAAATCAATAAACAATACGAAAAAAGAATATTTTTTATTTTATATTTATTGCTACGCAAAATAAATGTTTTATTTTTATATGGTTTAGATTTGTTATTTATTCGAGTACAGTTCGAAATGACAATCATATACATGCATACGGTCACGCATATTCCCATTCAACCCCGTGGGAAACGAGACATGATAAGTGGCGAACCACGTCGCCGCCATTTTGGTGCCGGTCAAAAAAAATGTAATGAAAATCAATCTGTACGAAAAATATTTAATTTATTCTATTTTTAATGACTGGCAAACGTATCCCGATCAGATCTGTCGTTTTAAGGAAAGGCGACGTCAAAAGTACCCGCAACCGACGAGCTTGTATGAAAATACTAATGAAAGTATAATATGCAAAATATGTGTGTCAGAATCGTAGCAAGTGGAACGATGTGGTCTCTGCCTACTCCAATGGGATAGAGGCGTGACTCTGTGTATGTATGTATAAATGACTAGCTAAATTTCACCGGCTTCGCACGGAAGTTATTGTTATGTGAAAATTTGTATAGATTAAAACGTGAAATCCGTTCTTAGTGGTTGTCGGGAAAGGAAGATGTACCTATGGAAAATTTCAAGTCAAATAGGTCTTGTAGTTTCAGATATATCGTGATGAGTCAGCGGTAAATCTCTATCGGTAAATATCTATGGATACATTATGTTTAAATAACAATGGAACGCAGTGCACCATTCCGTTTATAAAAATATATAATACATTATTTTTTATATTTATTTTAAACTCATGGCAAAATATAATCTTCAAGTATAAAATGTGATAACTTTTAGTAAATTATGCCATTGGTACTAATTAAAACTTTAAACATAAGTAATGGTTATGTAACACAAAAAAAAATGTAAATGCATGAGAATAAATCCTGAGTAAGCAATTGGTTGTATTTCGGTCTGTAATACGTCTTACGATTTGTTATCGCCACAGCACTGTTTGGGCGACAGGTGACAATTTTCCAAGGACATTTGGATCGTGGCACAAAAGTAAGGTGTTGTGAAGGTGAATTTATGTAAATATTTGTAATAAAACGTGACCACTTGAAACCTTTTTGCAACATTTGAGAAATGTTCATTATATATTTAATTTAATTTAGTAATTATTATTTGAACACTGAATGTATTTAAATGAAACCATCACCTTGCGTATTTATATCTCCGAGTTATAATTAACCATTAGTATTAATCTTAATATATCTCGGAGAGTAACGTCTAAGATGCGAGATGTCGGCAAAACTTTCAAGTCAAGTCCAGTGGCTGGCCATTTACGATCTGACTGTCAAGCGTGGGAGAAGATAGGTTTTCGAGTGACAGCCTAGTACCGGCTAACGACCTGCTCGGCTAAAATTATGATGAAGATGGATCAACGATAAAACTAAGTCGGGGCTTCCCACTGCCGGGCACAGGAATCCTGTTATTACTATATAGACTAGGTAACTGATCATAGTCTTCTGCGCTGCTCTAATGCTTTGTTCCTCACCATGTTTTCCAACACCACCAAGCACCTACACGTTACATCAGGACTGTAATTAATAATTACGAAAAAAATTCAAACTGTCATTGTGTAACCTAAGAAAATGTTCACGCTTCAAATATTATGTCCATTGCATTTTGACACAAAAACGTGACTATTCAATATTTGACGGTTACAAAGTAAATTTGGCACGAAATAGAAATATTGAATCAATTTTGGTGCAAATATAAAAGGCGAAGTGGTTTTCAACGCAGCGTTTGAAATACGAAACGTGCGCCACAAAGCATTTTCAAAATGGAAAAATTTGATCACCTATGCATAAAATAAAATGCAGTTTTATAAAGCATATTCAAATTAGTTTTTTGTCACCAAACAAAGCGACAATATGTTTTATAAAAAATGTTTGTATCTTGTTCTTCATAACGTAAGTTTCATATTACACGCAATCGACGTTAGCTTTTTGAAATATTAGACATGGTTGATTAAAATTGTTATTACTTTGCTAATTTATATAACACGGGTTTGTAGCAACATACATATACATAAATACACATCCATATATATATATATATATATATATATATTTCTGTAACCATATATATATATGTATATATATATACATATATATATATATGGTTACAGAATTCGGTGATTGTTTTGGCATTTAACCAAATCGTTGCTTTAAAAATGTACCTACTAATAAATTAGTTAATGTTTCACTTAATGACTTTGTACAAATAATATATCAGTTCATTTTTTTCACTTGATTTACTAAACAAAGCAAGAAGACGATAGTTTCAAATATCGAGTGAATATGTACATATTTATGGACCTAAACATATACTAACAGTATTGTGATAAAAGCCACCGCCCCAATAAGTAAGAAAAATAAATAGAATAAGTACAAAAATCTGTTTTTTTTTCACGACGTATTATGTAGCAGTAACGCACGACCACTTTCTGGAATCTGCTGCCGCCAGCGGTTTTGTCCGGACTGATACAACCTACTCCTTACTCTGAGGCCGGTACGCGGGAACGCACCCGCAATTCCATTGGAATTACGAATGTTCATGGTCACATTGCCTTTTGATGGCGGCTTAAGGGAACCTACCACCCCATCTCATCCCGTGGGTGTCGTAAAAGTCGATAGAGGAAACCAGAAGATGGGCAGCTGCATCTTTCTGGAACATCTGAAAAAATAAACTGCGTTTGCCAACCTGCCAAGCGTGACAACTATGGTAAGGTCCTCCAAAATATGAGCTACCAACTTATGTGGCATTCTATGTGGGAGGCCTATGTTCAGCAGTGGACTAATTATAGGCTGAAATGATGATGATCACTGACCATCATGTTAGCCGCTTGCTCGCTTGCCCCCCTTTGCCATCTTCTATATAAAAAAGACGCAGCCGCGAATAGGGCGTTTTACACCTGGTTCGTTTTATTACCGCCGGCTATAACTATAACGTGTCATTTCGTATCATTATTTTACATTCGATGGGGTGCGATAATTGGCTGCGATGCTCTAATTACATTTCAATGGTTTTTTAAGTGAATTTCAATTATAAAAATTAACGTTAGCATAAAATCGTGTTTGAAAACAAGAGTCAGGGCGCAGTGTAGGTAATAAAGTTTATGCTAAAAGTGCATCAGACCATTCAAGTTTAAGAGTTACAGAAATTACGTTACACAATGCATTAACGGTAACAAGCTCACAAATAGCCCAGTAGTATAAACTAGTAGTGTTTTATGAAATGCATCAATCGGTAACAACAACTATACTTTACCGAGTTTCGGGTCAGCGGGGATCACCTGCCTTTAATGTTTCCTGCTCGTTAATGAAGCTACTTTACATGCCTTTAATACGTTATGACTAAGAAGAGGATAAGCATTCTAATTATATATTTTTTGGTCTTAAATAAGTAATAAAAACTGTTTTTATTTTTCCTTTTCGTTTTTTTTTACAAAGATTGATTGACTGCACAGGATGAATATGTAATTCCGTAAGTATTTGAGCAAATACAGAGATACTCGTCCACACCTAGCCGAACTAGATGTAACGGAGAAAAGTTTGGGGGAAAAGTGCTGTGTCATAAATACTTTGTTCATTATAAACGCAAACAAACAAAATAAATGTTTTTGTACGCAGCAATATTAGCTTCGGTTGGTAGCCACCACCAGTAGTCAAGCCAGGTCACGTTTGTACCAGATCAAGTTATTATCATGAAGTATTCATTGACAAAATAGTTTACTTTCAAAGATAAATGAACGACATAGTTGAAAGATACGACGGTTACACTGACACTAATAATGAAACTATTCATTCATTAATAAATTAATATATTTATAGCTTGTAAAAATATTCTGCGTTACATTTCCACCCTTTTTCTTACTTCCAACCAATTTTTTAAAGGGATAACCACCCATCTGAAGGCATGATTTTGACGTATGGATTAAGCCATTCCAGCCTTTGCTAACTCATACGTAAAAGAGAGCAGTCACACGGTGCGTGGTCTAACCATAAAGTAGCATGAGTCAAAATCTTCACCCCTTCAGAACACTTAAAAGTCTTTGTCTTTTTCGCGGTGTAAAAAGTAAGTTGTGATGCAAGAGTTGAAGAAAGTTCACGAGAGGCGACCGAGAATTCGTTTTATCGATCCTCTCCCGCGAACTTTTGGTCTGCCAAAAATACCACAAAAACAGTTGATGCTATAAATAACATTAACTGTTTTTTGTTTGTTATTTGGTTTTCTATGGGCTCACAATAGACAAGCCGTTTGGGAGTTTATTTTTGCCAGTTGCTGGCTTAAATTAGTGGTCTGTATTCACCTTCGAAGACTCTTTCACTGGTTCCTTACATTTTTTCTTGATCGTTATTCCGTCATGAGGCAGTAGTGCACAAACATTACTGTGTTTCGGTCTGAAGGGTACTGAGAGCTAGTGTAATCACTGGGCACATGAGACTTAAGAGCTTATGTCCCCAGGGTGACCCTTGTGCAATTGCGGTGCCACACGGAAATGTTCTGGGTGACAAAGCTATTGTTATAGGCAGACGTTGCACTTACCATCAGTTGAACGTTTGCTCGTTTCATCACTTTATCAAATAAAAAAAATCAATGTTTCATCTCCTGTTACAAGTACAATGCCCTGCAATAAGCAACATTGCCAGTACTTGGTTAAGTTTTACTATCATTATTTGATCTGATTTGACAGCCAAGCTTACTGACAGTAATAGTAGTAGTAATAATTTTTATTTAATATAATTGTAAGTGATACTCCGGTTTTCTTTAATGACATGCCGGACAGTAGCCACATTTTGTTCAGTTACGGACAGTTGACCAATCACTTTCACGAAAAACGAACGAGTTAAAATTCAGACTACACATTCACACATACACATAGCCTTACAGCGCTCAAATGTGGTGCTTCAATCCCAAAAGTATATCGAGGACGAGCACTCTTACAAAGAAATAGATAAAAATAAGTAGCTATATTTAAATAAGCAGCAAGACTTCAGTTTCGATCGACTGTAAAATGATAGTTTGCTTTTACTGAAGATTTGTTGGACTGCTGGAGATAAAACTAAAAGCGAATTTTCGGTCTTGAATTGAATTTTTCAATCACTGTACACTTTCACGAGCACTCGCTGCAATATTCACATCAAAACGCAACATGCACAAATAAATGACACAATTTAATAAAAAACGCAACCGAAACTTTCCTAGTTGGCGCCAAAAAGTCCCTGCAACTACTACCTGCCGTAGTAGATAGTAAAGTTCAAGTAATACCATTCCATATTTTTAAAATAGTGGCAAGGACTTTGCCCAAAGAGTTTTATTCGGCTAAAGGTGCTACGGTCAAAAACCCTCACCACTGAGATTATTTATACCGTAATACTATAGACTACACGTATAACTGTATTTAGGACAGGCTTCATTTAAATAACATGTCGAGGCATCAATCTGCCGCCAGATGTGCTCTGCTAGGTATATAGTTTTTTTGCTACGGACAGGTGGTGTTTGGTGGTGTGTTTATATCGAATATTACTCTGTTTATTTTTATTGAGCTAATAGATATAAAACTTCGAATAGTTTCAAATATAAAAATATAGTACTCGTATAAATAATACATAGTACCCGAATTATACGCTGCGGGCCCTGCACGTACATACACACATAAGATCACGACTGTATCCCATAAGGGGTCGTCAGAGACTGGGCACTCACTGCCAAAACAGATGACTGCCACAATCCACATTTCACCAAAACAATATAATGCACTTGGTGTGATAGGTGGTGAGCCCATCGCCACCATGCGCTGTTGGGTGCACAGTGCAGTTTAATTCCTTCCTCCTCTTCCCTGCCCTGCACAACTACACAAATTGCTGCTTTTCGGGTCCGATTCTGTTGTCACTGTCCTCGTGTAACTGACACTGAATCTTAGCATGTACCGTGTATCTCCTGATCTTATAACATTAGCGTTGCGTCGGGCACGGGTAGCTTAGGACGAATGTGTGCCTCTGTGTTTGTGCATAAACTTGTGACATTATAATATCTCCTGGGCAGTTGATAGGCTCCGACAGTATTTGGAAGATCGTAATCATGTCTCTAAAATCATAAATTTCAAAAGGGTAAGAAGTATATTGTGTGACTATTTAGGTATAACCAGCCGAGTTGCATCCGTCGATTGACATCTTGGTCGACAAGACTAAAGTCTTCAACCAGTGCGTGTTGCCAGTGATAGTTGGAACAGACACGTGGTTCTTCACTGTAGGCAGCATGAGAAATAAGTAAGTCGCTCAGCGAGCTATGGAAAGAACTATGCTCGACGTTTCTCTGCGAGATTGGATTCGTAACGATGATATCCGCAGCAGAACTGGAATAACCAATATAGCCCTAAGGATCAGCAAAGCTGAAATGGCAATGGGCCGGCTATACAGCTCGTAGAACCGATAACCGTTGGGGAAGAAGTGTTCTCGAATGAATCAACCTTGTACCGGCAAACGCAGTACCCTCCTCTAGACGGAGAGACGACCTGCACGGTTTTATAGGAAATCTATGGAATGGAAGCAGGTGGCTCAAAACCGTGTTTTGTACCAATCTATGGGTGAGGCCTATGTTCAGCAGTGAACTTTGACGGGCTGAAATGATGATGATGAAGGTTATAGGTACATGTGAGCAGTTTAGTAAAATTGTAATGACATTTGTTGTAGTTTAATTCAATTACATTAGACAAACAGAGTGATCGCCTTAAATTTCATTAGTTGCTCTTTATGCTGATCGATAGCTTTGGGAACTACAAAATAATATACGACTAGTTAAATTTAAGCATTTCTTTTAAAACAAATCTTTTTCCAAACCGCAAAATTTCCAATGGCGAAAGGATTTGCTATCCCATTCGTAGATATTTGCTGTCGAAATGCGACTTTAATCTTTTTCGCAATCTGAGAGTTTAGCAAACAAATTCGGAAATAGCGAGCAATTTTCAAAGTTGTATGAAGCCCACCAAAGTAATTCGACTTGATGGCCGGAACTTTGCCGGAAAGTATATGAACATATTATAATATTTTCTACTAATGTTTTCTTTTATTTACGCGAATATTACACATTTAAATAAAACTACTTTTTTACGGATTTTATCGCGTTTAATTTTTGAACTATTTTTACCCGACGTTTCGGACGCTTTACAGTACCCATGGTCACGGGGGGACTGAGGTGACAGTTGTCCCGATGTCATAGTTAACCCGGAGTACCTTCAGCTTTTAATTATTATTTGTAGTCCGATCTACGCAGAAAGAGCTTACTGTGTCTTGAAGCCTTGCAGTGGTATGCTTGGTTTTTGATTTAATTTTATTAATAATAGGATCCCAAGCCGGTGGTAATACCCAACCATCTTCCCTATTGAAATTAGGATGTTTTTTAATTTCAATAGCCTCGCGAATCATCCTTGGTAGGAATCGGTGTTCTTTTGCAAGGATTTGTGGTCTATCAAATCTGATGTAATGGTTGGGATGATCCAGAACATGGTCACAGACTGCAGACTTCCTAGAGCGTCGATGCTTCACATCAGCTATGTGTTCTTTAACGCGGGTTTTAATGGATCTTTTAGTTTGCCCTATGTAAGAGAGACCACATTCACAATCCAGCTTGTATACTCCTGCATCTTGTAGAGGGATGTTACACTTGACAGATGGTAAAAACTGACTTATCTTCTTCGGCGGCTTGAAAAATGTTCTTATAGAAGCTCGCTTCAAGATATAGCCAATCTTGTCCGTGACTCCTCTGACATATGGAAGAACAGCAGGTACACGCTCGACTGTGGCCGGCTTCACTCGGTCACTGCGACGAAGGCGCGGAACCCGAAGCTTGTTGTCTTGCAAAACTTGCTTGACATGCTGAAGCTCGGCGGCCAGGTGTTTACTGTCACAGATCCCTTGTGCTCTCTGAAACAAAGATTTACCCACGGTAGCTAACTGTGAAGGATGGTGGTGAGATTCACCATTTAAATACCTATTTGTATGGGTCTTTTTTCTATACACAGTGTGACACAAGGTGTTATTAGGATTCCGAATTACTAACACATCCAGAAAAGCTAAAGAATTATTTGCCTCTAACTCCATTGTAAATTGAATTTTAGAGTTTAGGGAGTTAAGGTGGTCTAGAAATGCAGTTACTTTATGCGATGGTAAAATTGTGAAAGTATCATCTACATACCGCTTGTAGAATCTTGGATTTACAGGAGAAGTACGGAGGGCTTTCTCCTCAAAGTCTTCCATGAAAATGTCGGCGACAATGGGAGATACTGGAGAGCCCATCGCCACACCATCTACTTGCTTGTAGTACTGTTCCTTCCACAATAGATAGCCAGATGTAAGGCAATGTCTAAGTAGTTCTGCATATTCTGCTGGCATGTTGTTCTCCGCTAGCTTCCTGGATACAATTGAGATGCAGTCTTCTACAGGTAGGCATGTGAATAGCGACTGGACATTAAAACTGACCATAGTTTCATTGTCAGTAAGATGTAGGTCTTTAATCTCACTGACAAAATGGTATGAATCCTTTGTGTGTGCTCTTGTGTGTCCTCTGAGCGGTGAGAGTATTTTCGCTACATGCTGAGCCAATCTATAAGTTGGTGAATCGATCTGGCTCACTATTGGACGTAATGGAGCATTTGGTTTGTGTATTTTAGGTAACCCATACAACTTCGGTGGTTTGGCACATGATGGTATTACCGAATTTACGTCCAGATTCAATTTTTCGGAGTATTTCTTTGCTAGCTCGCTAGTTGTTTTCAGCGTGTTCGCGGTTGGGTCTGATTTAACCTTTTTATAAATATTTTCTTCCGACAAAAGTTGTTCAATTTTAAAATTATAATCTGACGTATCCATTACTACCGTAGCGTTTCCTTTATCCGCGCGGAGGATCGTGAGTTCCGGTCTGTTCCGTAAGTTGTTCAACGCTTTAAATTCGTCTTTGGGAAGATTTAGTTTGGGCACTGAACTTCGACGTAACATAGACGAAATGTCTTGACGCATGGCCTCCAAATCTTCCTTACCGATATTATTTTTATACAGACAATCTTCGACACTACAGATAATTTCTTCGTACGGGATTTTTCGCGGTGTTATTGCGAAATTCATTCCTTTCGATAATACGTTTAATGTTGGTTCATCCAGTGTTTGTTTTGACAGATTATAGACCGCGCGTAGTCTATGATCTTTGTCTGTTGTCAACGGTAACTTTCCGTTCATACGTTGAGATTTGTATTTGACTTTTTGATGAATTGTCTATGGACATAGACAGCCATAGACAATTCATCCAGTGAATTAAAATCTATCTTAACGACATTTGATTTTAACAATTGCATTGAAACTTTAAATAAGCGCGAAACAGCTAAATATAATGAATGCAAAAATAAACATATAGATAAATACCAAAAATTAACGAACAAATTAAATGTCAAATACAAATCTCAACGTATGAACGGAAAGTTACCGTTGACAACAGACAAAGATCATAGACTACGCGCGGTCTATAATCTGTCAAAACAAACACTGGATGAACCAACATTAAACGTATTATCGAAAGGAATGAATTTCGCAATAACACCGCGAAAAATCCCGTACGAAGAAATTATCTGTAGTGTCGAAGATTGTCTGTATAAAAATAATATCGGTAAGGAAGATTTGGAGGCCATGCGTCAAGACATTTCGTCTATGTTACGTCGAAGTTCAGTGCCCAAACTAAATCTTCCCAAAGACGAATTTAAAGCGTTGAACAACTTACGGAACAGACCGGAACTCACGATCCTCCGCGCGGATAAAGGAAACGCTACGGTAGTAATGGATACGTCAGATTATAATTTTAAAATTGAACAACTTTTGTCGGAAGAAAATATTTATAAAAAGGTTAAATCAGACCCAACCGCGAACACGCTGAAAACAACTAGCGAGCTAGCAAAGAAATACTCCGAAAAATTGAATCTGGACGTAAATTCGGTAATACCATCATGTGCCAAACCACCGAAGTTGTATGGGTTACCTAAAATACACAAACCAAATGCTCCATTACGTCCAATAGTGAGCCAGATCGATTCACCAACTTATAGATTGGCTCAGCATGTAGCGAAAATACTCTCACCGCTCAGAGGACACACAAGAGCACACACAAAGGATTCATACCATTTTGTCAGTGAGATTAAAGACCTACATCTTACTGACAATGAAACTATGGTCAGTTTTGATGTCCAGTCGCTATTCACATGCCTACCTGTAGAAGACTGCATCTCAATTGTATCCAGGAAGCTAGCGGAGAACAACATGCCAGCAGAATATGCAGAACTACTTAGACATTGCCTTACATCTGGCTATCTATTGTGGAAGGAACAGTACTACAAGCAAGTAGATGGTGTGGCGATGGGCTCTCCAGTATCTCCCATTGTCGCCGACATTTTCATGGAAGACTTTGAGGAGAAAGCCCTCCGTACTTCTCCTGTAAATCCAAGATTCTACAAGCGGTATGTAGATGATACTTTCACAATTTTACCATCGCATAAAGTAACTGCATTTCTAGACCACCTTAACTCCCTAAACTCTAAAATTCAATTTACAATGGAGTTAGAGGCAAATAATTCTTTAGCTTTTCTGGATGTGTTAGTAATTCGGAATCCTAATAACACCTTGTGTCACACTGTGTATAGAAAAAAGACCCATACAAATAGGTATTTAAATGGTGAATCTCACCACCATCCTTCACAGTTAGCTACCGTGGGTAAATCTTTGTTTCAGAGAGCACAAGGGATCTGTGACAGTAAACACCTGGCCGCCGAGCTTCAGCATGTCAAGCAAGTTTTGCAAGACAACAAGCTTCGGGTTCCGCGCCTTCGTCGCAGTGACCGAGTGAAGCCGGCCACAGTCGAGCGTGTACCTGCTGTTCTTCCATATGTCAGAGGAGTCACGGACAAGATTGGCTATATCTTGAAGCGAGCTTCTATAAGAACATTTTTCAAGCCGCCGAAGAAGATAAGTCAGTTTTTACCATCTGTCAAGTGTAACATCCCTCTACAAGATGCAGGAGTATACAAGCTGGATTGTGAATGTGGTCTCTCTTACATAGGGCAAACTAAAAGATCCATTAAAACCCGCGTTAAAGAACACATAGCTGATGTGAAGCATCGACGCTCTAGGAAGTCTGCAGTCTGTGACCATGTTCTGGATCATCCCAACCATTACATCAGATTTGATAGACCACAAATCCTTGCAAAAGAACACCGATTCCTACCAAGGATGATTCGCGAGGCTATTGAAATTAAAAAACATCCTAATTTCAATAGGGAAGATGGTTGGGTATTACCACCGGCTTGGGATCCTATTATTAATAAAATTAAATCAAAAACCAAGCATACCACTGCAAGGCTTCAAGACACAGTAAGCTCTTTCTGCGTAGATCGGACTACAAATAATAATTAAAAGCTGAAGGTACTCCGGGTTAACTATGACATCGGGACAACTGTCACCTCAGTCCCCCCGTGACCATGGGTGCTGTAAAGCGTCCGAAACGTCGGGTAAAAATAGTTCAAAAATTAAACGCGATAAAATCCGTAAAAAAGTAGTTTTATTTAAATATTTTCTACTATTTTAATTCAGTTAAAATAAAAACTAACTAAATTGAGGACTTAGTTGATTAACAGATGCTTACGTCGTCTCATTATTCAAAGTTAAGTTAAGTCTATTATAAACAACCTCCGTCCGAGAAAATCTCTCGGTCCTGATGGTATTATTTTTTACCCATAAAGTAGTTAAGTTTCTGCCTGCTGCCATTATTCACCCAATGGTGTTAATTTATAACGTAGCATTGACCAAAGCTATCTTTACGAACACCTGGAAATAAGCAGATATATGAACTTGGTTTGCCAGATCGACTTGTACTCAGCATACGATGCTTTCTTCATCGTCGAACCTTTCCCTACTGCTGCACTCCAAAGCACAACTCGTCCGCGTCGGTGTACATCAAGGCTCAGTCTTAGGTCCCGTTCTATACTCTTACCAACGACACACCGCGTATCCGCATCCGGTGTCGAATTCGTTCTATTTGCCGACGACACGTGTCTAGACATGTCTAGACGTAATCCAGACTAATGCTAAATAACGCTTTGAACACTCGCTGTCCATGCACGGTGATAATGGTAGAACTATTACAACGAAAGTGAAAGAAAACGATTTTGTGGTCGACAACACTTGTATTGTTCCGCATTCGCCACTTCTTTCAAAAACATTACAGACGCATTGCAACGAGTGTTGTAATTTTCATTTGCATTGGATTGATTCTCAAAATTGCGAATTCTAATTGAATTACGGCTTCGATGTGAAAGATAGATCTTCTGGTTCGCGGCATTGTAAATAACACTGGAAACTTTTCTTATATAAGTAGATATAGTCGTTGGTGTATCTGTCAGTCGTTCAAATCAGTCAGATCGTTCTGAACGACTTAGGTCGCTTGAGACGTATTCGCTATACAGTATTTTGTTTAGACGATGGTTCATACGTATGCTAGGATCCGCTGTAGTCAAGTCAAGATTACGTATCGACTAAAATTTCTCATTTCCACAATATAAATATGTTGCTTTTTCCAAAAAAGATAATTATAAATTCCGACCGGGAGGTGGAGTGGCTGTAAGGTTTCATACTTAACGTAATTCAGAAATCCAATCTCATGGCGTCACATACCGGAACGGGCAGTACTACTATAATGAGCCGCTTAAGTGCCATTACTACCTGTACCTGTTTGTTGATTAGATAAGAGAAAACGTAACAAAAATCAAACAGACAGACAGAGTTACTTTCGCATTTATAATATTAGTTTGGATAGAAGCGTCGCTGGAGTTTCTTGCGCCATTTCTTCTCCAGCGGAAAAGTATCCCGATTGGTGGAAAACTTAAATTTAGATATTAATGCCCTCCCGAATTACGTAACTGGCTGAGGCTGGTCTCCTTCAGCACCCTTGAGACAGTTACTCTCGCGCAAAGGATAACGGTCCAATCCGAGAGCCCTAGCGCTGGTCATCCACAAATAAAGGTTTCGGTTAAGCGCCCCCAGCGCTCGGAAACAACCTTTCAATCCGGTAAAAAAAAATTGACATAATTAGCTGTTAAAACAGGTTACTACTATACTCGTATTTACAAAATTTTACCATCTTACCAACTTAAACATCGTAAAACATAATAGATATGGAACGTTACCTTTAAAACGGTATTCATGGGCACTAAAACATATTGTACTTTTCTTATTTAATATTTGCATAACGTACCCATGTTCGTGTTCACATAAGAGATATCATTGTTGTCATATCATATGGTCGCGGAGTCTCAAAAGCGGGCTATGTCAGATAAGTAATTTTCCATACTTTTTGTATATTTTAAGATGTGCATATATCATTCGGTTTAAACGAACGACATCGAGGGATCTTCGGCAATAAATTATTAAACTAGCTTCTAATAAAGGTTAGGCCTAGTTTAGAAGCTCGAGCGAAATTGTTTAAAAACATCAATATTGTATGTAAAACGTTAATGTAAAATTTCTTGTTATTATAAATAAAGTTAAATATTATTAAATACTGGTGGTAGGATTCCTATGCAGGAATCCGTCTAGGTAGGTACCACCCCAGGGCCAGGTATTCTGCCGTGAAGCAGTAGTGTGCAAGCATTACTGTGTTTCGATTTGAAGGGCACTGTGAGCTAGCGTAATCACTGGGCATTTGAGACATAAGAACTAATGTCTCAGGGTGACGGGCGCAGTGTGGTGTCACACAGAAATATTCTGAGTGAAACAGCATTTGTTGTAGGCGGACGTTGCACTTACCATCAGGTGAACGTTTTGCTCGTTTTGTCACTTTATACAATAAAAAAATATATTTTTATAGCTTATTTATAGAAGTTAAGATTTATGTTTTTAATAATATTGTGTGTAGATACGAGTAGCTTAAAACCCGTCTGACACCGCGTCGAAACTTATACGCCATTAAGTGTTTTTTTTTGTCATTGAATAATCACTTACAGCGGCTAATAGCCAGAGGTGCACTCTCATCTCACCTACGAAGGAGTTATGGCCAATACAGATGCTCTCATCTGTCTTCCTGATAAAGATACGAAGAAATGTTTAAACAGTTTTAATTGGGACGTAGTTAACAATGTTCATTTGCTACGATCCCCATGTAAAATGAAAGTGGTGTCCGTTTTGTCACTTTAGTAAGCCAATCTACGTTATAGTGTGCACATTTCAATGTTGACAATATTTGCAACCACCTAAATCCACCACCAGAAAAGTTACGAGTACATTAAATGTCATTACAACCCAAATAATATAAACCAACTCAAATCGACGTTGGGAATAAACGCCATTTTTTTTTTATAAATACTCGTATAATATTGCCTCGTTCTGAAGAGTTGTCTGATCTACAATTGAGGTCATAGAGGTCATGTTATTAAGGAGTAATATTCTCTGTTCTATCTAAATCTTCTTTTATGGTGATATTTAAGTTATTATTTAGCAAAATATAATTTTAGAAAAGTTTTAATATGCATTTAAAAAATTAAATCTGATGTATGATTAACGTTAAACTTTGAAGCCACGCACACCGGCTCTGTCAGTAATCTTCCGCTTACATTTCAAAGTGTACACAGTAACTTCATGGATTCATGCATATCCACTTTGGTACCGAACGATTGTACGCACGGATGAATTCCACCCCTAGCTGAAGTTTTGCTTCGTCGTTTCTTGTGCACAGAGACGGAGAAGGGAAACATTTGCCGGTGTAAGTTTATCCAGAGCAATACGATGTTTATATCTTAAAAGCAAGAGAGAATAGTCATTCTCTAGGCTGACATGCGCTGTTTGAAAGAAAAGAAGAAAGAAAGATATTTTTTTTATTCAATACTACAACACAACATACATTACAATTCAAAAAAATAAGTAAACAATAAAATACGACGTATTGCATTTACAGACGTACGTTGGGTTGCAGCAACGAAAAGGCTGTCGACTCAGCATAATGCTATGGCAGAGTTGCCACAGCGCTGTTATTCTGTCGATGTCTCAGGTTTAACGAGCAGTTCCCGGACATATTGTTAAAGGACTTAGTTTAATTTAAAAGAAATAAATATGCGCACATGTACACGGACACACACACACACACACACACACACACACACACACACATATATATATATATATATATATATATATATATATATATATATATATATATATATATATATACACATACACACATATACACATACATGCACACACATGCGTATGCATTATATAAAAATAGAATAAAAATGCATCCGCAAATTACAAAAAAAAAAGATCTGAAATACTTACATTTAAACAAAGTTATTAAATATTAAACACAAATGCAGTGTAAACAGATAACAAAAAAGAAAAAGAAAAAAGTTTCTGTATCTCTGACACTAATCAATTAATCATGCGTAATAACCAGATTTTTAGTCTGTGCACTAATCTAAAATTTAATAGTTGACACGTTTACTTTAATACGTGGCACCGAATTAAAAAAACTACTTTGTTGACACAAAGTTGTTCTCTAGAAGATAAGACTTGTAACGAACTGTAAAATAAGGCTTTGTACGAATTTCTCGAAGCGGTGGAGGTAAATCGTTCCAGCACTTTGTTGCCAAGTAACGAAAACTACCTTGAAACGCAGCAGTAACGTGTCCTGGGACAGCTAATAGAAACTTCGCACCACGGGTATTATGAACGTTATATTCACTAGACCATTTAAGCTTGTTATATAAATATTCCGGGGTTTTGCTTTTAATTATTCCAAATAACAGGCTAGCGAACTACAATTTAAGCCTCGATGCCATGTTTAGTAGTTTGCCCTTATTTAAATACGATGAAACATGAGTTCTAGGAGGAATATTAAAACAGAAACGGGCACATGCGTTTTGGACCCGTTGAAGCAGTTTCATAGACCTTCCCAAAAGACAAGGGCCATAAACTGATATGCAGTAATTCAATTTGGACAATATTAAAGATTCACAGAGCGAGCAGTGTTTATGACTTCATCACCGCTTAACTTAACATCATTACTCGTGGTTTATATTTGAAACAAAAGGCTAATGTTAAATTGTATGTGAATTTTATGTATAGTAACCAATGGACAAAAATAACTAAAATACCAAGGCTGTAGGTGTTAAATTCAAAACAAAAATATACACGTTAAAATTTAAAGTTTTTGCCGAAGTTTGAACAATTATTGCCTTAATGATAAAATCAGAGTATTTATGTATTATGTCGGACTTTAGTTTCAATATAATTGCTGTTGAAATATGCGACCTTGTGACCGGATATCCGTGTGGTGACGGCTTCGAAGAAGAGAGAGAGAATCGACCCCATTTCATCGGGTGGGCGACGTAAAATTCGACAGAGGGAAAATAAAAACCATAAAAACCAGGAGATGGGCAGCATCTTCCTGGAATATCTGAACAAATAAACTGCGGTCGCTAAAACGCTTGCCAAGCGCGGTAACTATAGCAAAATCCCCGCAAAAACAGAGCTTCAAACTTTTGTGGCAATCTATGGGACAGGCCTTCGTTCAGCAGCGGACTAGCTGATAAAAATCATCAAATGATGATGATGATGATGAAATGTTGAAAAAAACGGTTGCAATTTATTAGAAAATAGATTTTACATAATAAGAAACCGAAATCTGATGACGTTTTAAAGTAAAATGGTACTAATTGGTACCAAAAATTACAATAAATTACTATTTACTTTTTAGATACTGTTCTTTTCATGTTTAAACTTGCTATGCAAGTGTTTTTTTTAAAAAAAAAAAAACGTTATCCAAATAACCCTTAAGGTGAGTCTAACTAAAAACGGCCGAATGTATGTTCAAAACCAGGTAGACTGTGATCGAAATACCATTTATTGTATCATGCGATATTCAGGAAATAGCAGAATAGTGTGACCATTGTAAAAAAAACAAATTTTGGTAGGATAAAATATTTCGTAAAAATAAAAAAATATAACAAAGTGTGAACAAAACCTTATAAAAATCAAAATCTTTTCTATGTTAGCAAGAACTCATTTTAAAGTGAATTGTAAAATCATATCTCTTTCTCTCTCTCTTCTGCATCTATTACGAATCATCAAATAAAATAAACAGAATACGTATTGCCAAAGAGCAATAACATATTGTTTTCAGTTTCTATTAACTGAACCTGTTTTATGACTATATTTGTAACACTGGTGCATCTGGTATTATTTTCTTTGGCAAATCATAAATCTTGTTTCATTTTCCGTATTTCGTAAAAATCAACTGTGTAATGGTATTCTTCTATCCTCTCAATTCGCGCTATGTAGTATTTTTGCTATTTTCTATTTTCATTAATTGCTAATGAAAATGTAAAATAAATTTTATATATTCATTAATTGTTATCCAAAGTGAAAATGTAAAATAAAATTTTATATTTTCATTAATTTCCATTGCCTTTGGTAAGGGATCACTTTGATGGGAATGTGTTTTAATTAATCATTATTAATTATTAACAATTAATGATGATTTATAGCAATTAATGATGACGTATTTTACAGCATCATTAACTGCTATCATCACTAACTATCGAAGATTTTTCAAATGTTTGATCAAAAGAACCATCTAATTGTACAGTTGAATCATATGACAGCTTATTTCGATACTATTATTTGAACTTGCGCTCGAAACACGTTTGGGTCGTTTTCGTGTTCTTTTACTTTTTATTTGCCTGCTTCTTGTACATACCTGGGGTTCAAATTCAGTGATGTTTTCATCAATGGTCTCCCTAATTGGCTCCTGATTTTCATTTAGATTGAATTTCCGAAGCTTTCCTTTCTATTTCATTATTCAAGTATGCATTGTGTGGCAAAAGTGGTATATTTTTGTAGTTTTTTATTTTCTTCAACTCTTGATTTTTTCCTTTTCCCTCTTCTTTTTCTTTTTTTACTTTTTCCTTATCAGTGCTATCTTCTTTTATTTGATAGTTTTTTATAGTTTTATTGTATGCCAACAAATTTTCCTGGCGACACATTTACCAGTTTCTTACGTTTTCTAATATTTTCTTCATGTTGTTGGTTTCGTAAATCACTCAGCATATCTATGAAGGATGTAGAGACAATCTTATCAACACTTTCAGCGTCTTGCGGCTTATTAGGCTATCTTTTAATAGGACTTGAAATATACAATGGATAAAGCTAACATTTATTAAAACCGCTTGTCATATTTTGTTTTCTTGCATCATTTGCTTATAGTTTATTTTACAATAATGAGAATATATGTGGAAAATCTTCTTTCGACATCGTTTTATCTCGTCGATTTTGTTTTTGTTTTTATTCGGTCAATATTTTACACTATTTTTTTTAAGAACGCATAAAAAGCAACATCCCATCAGGCAAACAAATTCAATGTTATATCTTTTATAAGTTATCTCCTAACAAGACCTTAACTCTTTCTTTTAAGCATATGGAATAATAGCAGTTTCTAACCAGTCTTCGAAACATATAAAATCAAACCATGTACTGCGAGATCTGTTATAGCGTGCATTCGGAAGACCACCATGTATCCAGCTATCCCATAAATTCTCCGCTTTATAAACAACATTAGGAGCTAGTAACGTGCTGTCAGCTGCACCAACAAACATGATACTTATAGCATTCGAAGAGTCCATGATTCTTTTAGGATATTTTTTCCCTTACCTACATATAAATTTCTTTGAACCAGGATCATCAGTAATCATGGTTTCATCATAATTGATGATTCTGTCTGGTGATATACCATTGCAAACAATATCAAAATTATGAAAAAAGCTATTCAGTGTGGCCACGTTAATTTCGGCTCTTGGTGAGGATATATTATTAGCATGACGAAATGATAGTTAGCTTTTATGTCGTTGCATACAATTTAAAACCCAATCTCGACCAGGTGTATTGTCTTTTAATGTGGGGATATTCTTCGGATTTTCGATAAATATGTGAGCTAAAAAAGTATCTTCTTCTGTTTTTGGGAAGAGGGTAGGATGACCAGCTCTAGCTTGGTAACTATTTTGACCTCTGAATTTTCGAGATGTTGTAGCAATAGGGACACCATATCGTTCAGTAACTGCTGTTAATGTTAATTCATTTTTCTGGACCGAAGATATTGCTTGTTGGAGACCTTCATGGCTATATGATCTTTATGGTTTGTCATATTTTTCATGCCGAAAACTCTGGTTGGTCTGGTTGTAATTGAAAGCATCTGCAATAAGCAAAATGGGTAAAGGTTTTTCAAAGGGGATTCAAAAGGGGCTATTTGGTAATAATCAAATAATCCCATTTTGTATTTAAAAAAGACCCATCTTTAATTAAACATAATAATTAAAGCTCATCAAGCTGTTGTTACTGATTTAAATAGACGAAATTTTAATTAAAAAGTTATCGACTTACCAAAGTTTTTGTGTGTAAACAAAATTATGACCACCTCAAAGTATACAGCACTCAATTTTCCACGAAAACACCTTTACTTACTAAAGTACGTTAATAATTTAACATATAGCCAGATAAACTTGGTTGGTTTAAAATCAAATCTGACGCCTGACAATATCCCGCAACCTCACTGCCGTCGCGTTCCGTTGTACAAAGATATTGAGGATGTAATCTTATTTTTTTATTTTTTCGCATTAAGGGGCTAATTTTTATATTAAATATATAATTTTCTTATATTTGAATTTGTTTTAACCGTAAAATGAGGCTTATAAAAGCCTCATTTTACGGTACTAAAGATTATATAACATTTCACTGGCGACTTTTTTTAGGACTTACGGTCACTGTAAGCCCGAAGGTTTCACAGCTTCATCGGATTGAGCACTCGGGACATTCGGTCTCAAATATATGAACTGTTTATGAATGCAGAGTAAGTTTCAAATAAAACCTAAATAAATGTAATCGTAGTTAGTTCTGAAGTTAAAAAAAATGTTGCGAAGAGCGGAGAAATAAATGCATTATGAATTTATAAGAGATCTAAAAGCGGCGGACTATATTCTATAGCAAAATGAATAGAAAATACCTACGATATATGTATATATAATATATTTTTGAAAATTTTCTTATAAATTTGATATTTAAATAGAACTAAACTTAATGTCGCGTCGTTTCTTTTTTTGTAATGCTTTCTCATATTTTTTGTTTCGCTTCTTGTTTTCTCTTAGTTGTAATTAATTGGAATATTCTATTATATTAAGCGGATAGACTAACAATGTATACGTATATTGTTTGAAGATGCTCATTTACTATAAAGGTAATTACGGATTAAAATATTGATATAAATTTACAACATAAATAAATTGTTTGCAAACGACGTTAGCTCAGATATACCTACAACGAGCACAATGGAGCTTTACTTGGGAGGTTTGGTCAGCCGCCTCCGAGCGAAGGTTATTGATTTACTTGTCAGCAAAGCTCTCTGCTTACATGATTCCGTGAACGTGACACGATGCAGGACAGAGCTTGGTATACATTTTAGAGTCTATGTTGCATTGAGAATAAAACAAATATTGACAACCAGTTATGGGTAGATACGTGATGTGTGCCATTGCAAGCTGTATTACGGGCTCCATGGAAAAAGATAAAGTGAATGCACAAAACGAGTTTATTTCGTCTTATCGCATTAGAGTAGGAAAAATGGTGTTTTTGTTTTGCCTTTTTTTCTCTAAGGCATAAAAATCTGTGTAATGTTGCACAAAATTTATAAGAACTTACGGATCAAAGGAAAAAGCGACATACGGTCATTGCGTTAGTTTTCGGTTTTTTTTAGTGGACTTGAATAGTCCACTAAAAAAACAGAAAACATCAAAATTCAAGAAACAATCATGTTTGTGTTTTATTCGTTACTTTTTATATTTTTCAAAACCGTTTGGCACCAAGAGTTTATTTATAAAAAATTTAAATCCCAAAAATGGGTAAAACGTTAGTTTATCGGCGGCAAAATTCAGTGTTCTGCAACAGATAATTTAATTTTCGGCCATTAAATTTTAGCGAAAATAATTTAAATACCTTTATAATTTCCTTCACGTACATTTATTATTACAAATGATTGAAATTCCACAATAATTGATATTTCTTTAAGTTTTAACGTTATTGAGGTTTAAGTAATTATTTCTTCACAAAATTTTAAAATTCTAAGGCGACGATCTCTTCTCTGTGTGACGGTTTGACCACATGACAGACTATTATGTGATTAACATTGTCAGTATTAACGTAAATAACGTATGTTTTATTTTGTTCAATTTAATGTATTTGTAACATATATATAAATTTTTGCTCATACTGACAATGTCAATCACAAAATAATCTGTCGCTTGTTCACCCACGTTCATACTGCCAATGTTAAACACGTAATAGTCTCTGGTTAAACAGTCAGTAAGTTTGGACTCATATAAAACAGCTATTTTGTTCTTAAAACATAATAAATTGTTATTAAATATGCCTAAGTCTAAAGATCTTGATATGCTGTTATAAAATCTAGTCATTCTGATCAGTTCTGACCTATGCAGTTTTGAGCTCACGTTTGATCACAGAACGCCTGCACATGAGCGTGGCAATCTACTCAGAGGAGAGATATTGATTTGTGAAAGTAGCTGGGCTCATAAATTCTTTTGATAATTAGCGTGTAAATAAGTAGAAGATCAAGAATCTTGCGTCAGCCACTGATCTTTAATTTAAAGCAATTAAATGAAAGTAACAAATCAAAATAACTTTCTTTATTTTGTGGCATACTGGCAAATATCTTAGTAAATAAATAAATAACAAATAAAACACTGTATACTTTACAGTATGTATCTGCTTTTATACTGCAGACTTTATATTCATAATGTGAAATACTAAAATTAATTAAAACTTACAACTAATATAACACCACTTCTCGAACACCCTAAGCGCCCATATTTTGATCAAACGAAGCGGATTGACGAAACACTTATTGTTTCGTAAAAGATTTTCAATACTAACGGTCAATTAAGTATGTTGTTATAGGTAGATAGGAGATATTGGAGGAGCAGAGTATCGATGGTCGGCAGGTGTGCCAGCCGACTGTTCGTTTTTGGCGAATCAGAGGCGAGCAGGTGCGACGCGCAGGTGTCGCTGCGATCTCGGCCGATATCGATATACAGGTTGGTGCTGATTGATAAACCTCGTTCACCTCGTCTAATTATTATATAGACTTATGTATGTATGATAAAGTATATATTCCATGCATATATAATAAGACAGTCGACACTGATAATCAGCTTCTTAAAACATAATGTAAAAGTACGATGTTCTGTTTTTCAGTTAACAACTAGAAGTTGTCATATGCACACACACGCATCTAAAATTTGTCGTATCAGACGTAATAATAATGTTAGATAGACTGTCTGAGACACAGGGGTGGTCGTCGCTAGTCCGGGTTTTGCATTAATATAGGCTGGGACAAGTCCCAGTTGCAAACCAATAATTTATACGTTGTACAAACATTGGTATGATGGTATTAGAGGCCAGAACCCGGGAATCAACGTATAGGTCGGTTGAAGACAGATACGGTTACTCCATAGACTACTTGCTTGCCGGAAAATGTCTTCACGTAACTAACTGAACTGGACAAAACGAGTACTACTTATACCGGCGAATACGTCTTACACCTACGAAAAGCAAAAATGTCGTCATATACACAATCATTGCAAGAATGACAACAAGTATTAAATAGCAAGAATGCCACCTGCCTACTCGACGACCTTGGAATCTACTTGAACAAGACGAAAGTCGTGTTCAATAATAATTTCAAAGCGTGGTTGAATTTTGTTTGGACTTTCTGCAGAGAGGAGATTAGCTTTAACTGGAGAGGCTATATCCAGCTGTGGATAATAATGATGCGTGTTTTGTTGACCTATATCTCTTACTCAACTAGATAATTCATACGATTTCTAATTTTTTTGACCCCGTACACTCTACGGGGTCAAAAAATTGTAATGTATTAAGTATTTTTATAGTCATTCCCTTTTCAATGAAAAATATATACACGATTGTCTAGAGCTCGTAAATAGTGCTAATAATAACGCTCGAAGATTTAAGTATTTTTAGTAAGTTTTTAATACATCAGCCTGTAGTGGCATGGCCCGTGCGCTACTTTGTTAACGTGCGCGAGATAGGACAGATGCGGCGACATGTGCGTCGCGCGCCGCTGCATTGCTGCCCCCGCCGGGCTGCCGCACAAGCCAGCAAAGCCCTACGATGCCGCCCCTAAATGGGATCAATCTGAATGTCTATTATGCAATGAGGCTACAAAGGATGTTTGACTTGAGTTTCATACTTTCTCGAACCGAGTCATCGCAAGTTTTTTACTTAAATTTCTTATACAAACTTTGGATAAACTTTATACCTACTAGCGTTTATAGTGCATATAGCAGTAGTATAATAATCGTTGGAGAAATTATTATCTTACGTGCAATGCAATTAATATTCCAATCCAATTAAAACCAATTAGAAATAACATCTCTCTGAAGGTTCACCATTTCGCATCGCTTACATTGTATCGTTTTATTGCCATTTTTATTTTTGTATTGATCAATTAATTAAATTAACTACACGTTAATTAAGTAGGAAGAAAAGGTTTTATTTTACTAACCGTACAAATTCTTCATATGGATTATTTCCATATTATGTATTTCAAATACAGCTGAGCCGGCACACTGTGACAGAGTCGTATATACTCGTACGTGTTTAATCTTTTACTGCAGACTCGTGTCTGCTTTTCAAGGACCATACTTAATGGTGAAGATTACGGCATTTTAAAGTATCATACAAATAAATTCAGCTGACTCCTCAATCTTTCGCGCATTTTTTTCTGCGTAAGGCTTTAACTGAGCTTCTGTTTAATTAATTTTAGATAAATTAGAAAGTTTAATTAAAATATTCATCAAACAGTCATGAATATTTGTTAAGTTACTCGTATATTATGTCTACCAGGGCAAGTGTTTCAAATGCTGTAATTCTAAACTCATAAAAGTTCGCTTATGTTTTGTTTGTCTATGACTTAGTTTTTAAATTTAATTGTTTTTTCTTTAAATTAAAGTAGTAAACCTTTTTAAATAAAGAGGGTCTAAATTACGCCTTTTAAATATCGGCCTTGACTAATAAAAGAGTATGCGATATTATTATGGCCTCTGGCGTGACGTGTCTCGCGTGGAAACCAAAAAACTGTAAGTCAGGTAGAGGCGTTCGGTTGTGCTCATTTTTAATAAGCGATCCTGTCGTGCAGCTGTCTTAATAACAATGTGTTTGGGCCTAAAAGTTGCCGGGCGCACGCGGCGCTAATCTTATTGCTTTTAAATTTCAACGCAGCTGCAAGCTTATTTCACCTTACAACAGCATTCAAAATATTCCGTGGACCCGGAACATCTATCCAAAATGCACATTGCACAAGGCGACCGGTTTCATTAATTCTCAATAATAGGTATCAAAAAAGAAACTGCCATACCACATTTTAGTTGTTTACTTATTGAAAAAGAAAAACTGATAGCCGATGGTAGCTTATTGAAGGTTATGATGGCAAATTCAGCGTAGACTCGGCAGAATACAGCCAAGCTGATGCACAAGCAAAGCGCAAATTATTAGTTTTCAGGTCTGTATTTTCGCTGTCCCGTGATACAGACACTTTATGTTTTTGTGAAATTAGGTGACGAGACAAGCAAGTCGTTTAAATAATGTAAGTGTCTCGCCTGTCCATAACAGAGTAGTGTCACCCATTTTCAATTTAAGACATTTGTTCTTTAATCTCACACATCCAGTACGCTACCTTCAAACCGAAACACTGCGGTGTGTGCTCACTTGCTCCTTGAAGGCAGAATAACTGGCACTTCGTCGGCACCTACATAGACTGATTCCTGCTTAGGAATCCTTTTTTATTGGATTATGTGACGAAACGGGCAAATCGTTCACCTGAAGGTAAGTGCAACATCTGCCCATAACAGATGCTGTGTCACCAAGAACATTTCTGAGTGACACCACACTGCGCCCGTCACCCAGATACATTCTTTACAGTTCTTAAGTCTCATATGCTCAGTGATTAGCATCAGACAGAAACACAGTAATGTTTGCACACTACTGTTTCACGGCCGAATAATTGTTCCTGTGTGTGTCATTACCACCAGTAATAATTCTTGTTCCCCATCTTATCGTCGTTAACCGCATATGAGACGTGGTTGAAATTGGCCCGCAGAGTATCAACGAAGGTCGATTGAATTCCAGGCATAGACATTTTCATTGTAGTCGATGTTTTTGTCCTAGACAGTCTTACGAAAATATTACAATAGTCTACGGGTAACGTGACCATACTTCACACTTTAAGCTGGACTGTCCCGCTTTTCAGCTTTGAAAAAATAAAAGCGTAAAATCAACAAGTCATTATACCATTATACCATACCTATCTAAAACTAATCCTAACAAACAAAATTTCCTAACAAGAAAAACTGCCTACTGTTTGGTTTGGCTTACTTAAGATTATTTATTTATTAGTTATTTTAGTTTTTGATAATTAATCATTGTTGCCATCGCCTCCTGCCTTGAAAACCACGATAAGTCCACTGTCTGTTTTCAAAAAAAAACACCTTTATTATCCTGACAACACTGTTGAAGATATATTTACTAATTGAAGAGTGGTTATACCTACACGAGATACGAGTACTTAACTTTAGCAACTCAGATCATAATTTTCATAAAACACCGAATGTTGGATATGTATGTAGATCTTACTAAACTGTTATAACTTCACCGGCTGTGTTTAATGTGAAGTTAGTTTGGACATGAATATAAATGTAAATAAACATCAAATTGTAACTTACGATTAACACAATACGATTCTGAATTTGTATGTGTCTACACAAAATAACCGTAACAGTGAGGATATTGACAGTTTACCAATGCCCTCACCATTACTTTCCTTTTCACAAAACATGCCAAATAACCGAAGGCGAATCTGATAATATTTAACCTTCAAATTCAGACTATACCGATACACCATTGTCTTGATCGGCTGCTCTTTTAAAGAAGAAACAGTTTGACAAGAAATATAAGGAATGATTGCGAAACAAAATTCACAATAAGTGAATAGATAAAATACGGAAATTAAATTAAAATACTATAAAGACACGAACAAGCAAAATAAACAAAATAGGAATGAAAGCCTCTTTTGGTTGTCAAATTTTTGTTTGAAAATTGAATGTATAGGATGAAATGTGTATGTGAATGAAATGAGAAAGTTAAAAGCGGATTAAATAAAAAAAAACTTCTGGGAATTAGGAGACCACACTTAGCAATCGTATTTTAATACGAAATACATACATACAGTCACGCCCTTTTCCCTCCTTATAAGGGGGTAGGCTACTCGCATAGCCCACTTACTAAATACATAACAAAAGAAGACCAGAGAAGTGCAGTTACTGACAATTATTATAGAACTTGTACTCTCCGTAATTGTGTGACAGAATATGACAGTAATTTGTATGTCAAGAACTAGAGTATTCCAATTACAACAACTCTAGTATACTACACTAATACATGGTACAAGTAATCTTTCGAGTACCTTACATGCTGCCCTTTTTTTACTTATAAGCTTAAAAACATATTTTCACTCGTTGTTTGTGTTCACACATGTTTTCTTCATTTCAAACTCATAAAACCTTTTTACATGATGAAACATGATGTATGTGGGTGGTACTTGCATTAGTTTACGTGTTTCAATTTACTTTAAAAACTAACGCTATTTTCAAGACTATTAAAAACAGTTATTTCTTAAGATGCCATATTTTTACACGTTTTTTTTCAAGAGTTATTTCACAAATTTTCAAAAAATTCTACGAAAATGTTACGGATTTTAAGATCTGCTCTAAATATAATATAAATAAATAAGGACGGTCCTATTATATATTTATTTTTATGAAATAACGTGGGTCAACTAAATAAGCAATAACTCCTTAACTTATTGGTATTTTCTAAATAAAAAAAGCTTTCGTAGTACCAACTTTAAGTAAACAATTTTGTCAAAACAGTGTTAAGTTTTGTCAAGAATAAGCTATTCAGATTTGTTTTTAAGAACAGTAATCTTGTTTAAACATTTCAGCCTATCACTAGTCCACTGTTGAACATAGGCGTCTAATGTTTTATGTACGATATTTGTAAAGTACCGTATCCTACCTAGACTAAAACCAAATTATCCAGGAATATTTCGGGCTCAAGACAAACCTTGATGTGGGCTTTGAGTACAACTAAATACACAGCTCTGTATTTACTCAGTGCAAATGCTTGTGTATTTGATTAGTTTTAGCCAAATCTACGTTAATATTATTTGGTGTACTATGTTATGCATCAGGTCTGCTTCCGTATTTCGCTAATATATTCGTATATTAAAAGATATTACTTTCTAGACGTATAATAAGAAAATATTGTTTCGTAAATTCACGGCCTATACATTTACGATTACTGTGCACTGGCCTTGTCTCACTTTTGTGTGTTTTTATAGAGCCGATAAGAATTCGCCGGTAGGTGTCCGGCAGAGTAGAATAGCACCTACCTCTTTCCTACTAAGGTGTCGTAAGAGCTAACCAAGTTATTGTACGGATAGCCTTTATTCGTGCAGAATAACAGCATTATATGCAATGCTGTCACTATACTGCACGTGGGAACGCAATGTAGAGTAAGGTTTTTTTTACTTGTACCAAATTGGCGGGGATGTGGTTCGCCACTCGTCACGTCTCGTTTTCCACGGGAGCGTAAAGTGGACAACGTGTGTGACCTCTGCCTACCCCTAATATGGGAAAAAGTACATGACTGTATGTATGCATGTATGTTAGAGATCGCCACGCTGCTCCAGTACGAGTTTTACGGAATTATCTTATACTCACCATATTGTTATGACCTTATACATTCTGGTTTCGGCACTATGTTTTCCTAAGCACGTTAAAAATAAACATATAAAATAGCAACTAACAAATTTAGAGCTACAGAAACCTGGGATCGATTCTGGTGCTGCGTTTGTCAATTTGTTTGCCATATTACGCAGTAGACTATATCTATATACATGGAACCACATATATATACTAGCTGTGCCCCGCGGTTTCACCCGAGCATAAAATGTGACCCCGATTGATGAAATACATATATACTTCCCTTGGAATTTGATTTGGACTTTCAATTGGATTCTGGGGTTTTAATTTTTTTTCGCCCATACCCTAATTAATTTTCTAAAATTACAGTAGCCTAATTTACCCGCTATAATATCAGCTATCTGGCAGTGAAAGTCCTGTCAAAATCTGTCCAGTCGTTTCGGTGATTAGCCGGCACAAACAGACAGACAGACTTTAAAAATGTTTTTGTTATAAGTACCGTATATACTTTCATAAGCATTGAGTAAAAAGCTGTTATTTTCTTATTACAAACAGACACTTCAATTTTATTTCTTAGATTCCTTTCTCGACACAGATATCTAATAAGAACAGATTTTCCGGACATTTATTCCTAAATGGGTAAATAGGCTGGTGCTGTTTGGCTCTATACAGCCATTAACGTAACAATAACTTCCTTGCGAAGTCGGGGCGGGAAGCCGATTCATAAATTTATTAATTTTAATTATTACAAAATTAACGGGTTGGCGAACTACACACGTCCTCGAAATATTTTATTCCTCAGACGTGCAAATTTCCTTAAGATGTCTTCAACGATGAGCTCGTGGTAAATCAGAACTTTTTCAGAGGTGCTTGCACCGGGGATTGAATTCAGGTCACTCGCGTACTTTTAAATTTATCGCGAGCGCCCGGCCCCTAAGCTACCTCGGCCATTACTGGTCACTTCTCGAAATATGTCCCGAGATCGTAAAAAGTAATCGTATGTAACGTGCGTGTATCATTATAGTCGTCACGTCTCACCCAAAGTAATTTGACGAGACAGTCCCATTTATAGACTTTGCACTTGTCCCAATAATAGCGTAATTCAGATCCTGAGAACGCAGAAGCTGATAACGCGCGACACTAAAGCGCTTCGCTTAAATATTTTTTTTAACAATACAAATTTGCGATTACTGATTTTATATATATCAGGACGACATAATTAGCATTTTATTAGTCATAAAGTTATTGTTGATGCCTTCATGCTTTTTGTGACAGCCGTGATAGCTGAAAGGCCGAGCGCTCGCCTTAAGTGTCATAATACGGAAGTGACCTGGGTTCGACCGACTTTTCGCCGACACAAAAAATTCTTAATTGCAATTTGAAGTGTAGATTTATCACGTGATCGGTAGTGAAGGAAACCGTCGCAAGAACATGCGGGTTGGATGTCTGAGAATCCCTCTCTAATTAACGTGAAAACGACAAAATAAAAGATATTTCAACGTGCAAAGTAACCCTCAACCCGCACTGAAGAAGGACGGCGGACTCCAAACCCCTGTCAAGAAATAAGAGGAGGCCCAGCCTTGGATTTTTCTTATTGTAGAGAGTGACGAGGTGGAAGTGACGAGGAAAACGTTCACCTGATGGTAAGTGAAACATCAAAATATACAGTTTCATGATTTATTCCATGACGCACATAGTCAATTCCACACAATGTAATGCAAGAGTGCATACGTTTACATATATACACTAGCACAAACATTACCACCAGAGATATTTATAAAGTTTCAAGGACAATTTTACATTAACGGCGATTAACTGTACTAAGGAGAGAATGACACATGACATAGGCAATATATGAAGTTATATATATAGTGCAAGCTTCGAATTATTTCTTAAAATAACTTAAGAATTTAATCTTTTTATTTTTCCGTATAAATGTCGGTGAAAATGATTGATCTTAATGTTGATTGTATGGTCAACATAACTACAATTATTCGAATCTTTTTACTAGTTTTATTTTTGGAAAGGTGTAGTAAATGTCGAAAAGGTCTGTCTATATATATATATAGACAGACCGTTTCGAGCTTTATAGCTTCTTGACTTTTATAAGAGAGCAACTTAACGAAATTTTTCTTTTATTTATTTAAATGTTCGCATAAATTGTTCTCGGCGGCTAATTGACGGTAAGGCCCACCTGGCAGCTGTCATACCCATCTGCTCCTTTGAAGGATTTTAGAAGCTGCAGCTCACGGAATTTCGCAACAATATATTTAATAATACATAGTTTGACGCTCGCTTTACGCCTTTAATTTTCGGTAATCATTGAATTCGCGTAATAACGAATGAATATTTTAAATTATTTTATTTAATGTGAATTTGATTTAAATGCATTTGTCATAAAATACTCGTACATAAGTTTTACATATATTAATCTTAGTTTCGAAGTATCATCATCATCATTTTTGCACATCACAAGTCTACTGTTGAAGCTTCCTGCTAGGCCTTCCCACAGATTGGCGCAAAACACGGCGCTGTATTCTATATTTTGCAAGGGTACAGAGATGTTATTAAGTTGAGTAATGACTTTATGATAGGCTTACAATTAAATTGCACGCTGCGATTTTCCAAATTCTCATTCTAAACAAGTATCGCCGAAACAGCCGTCGCAATATATTTTTAAGAGTGCTCCCGTGCCGTATGGTCGCACGCGTCTTATCGCAGAGTGTGCCCAGCACTCCTGAGTGGGACACAGGCCTCTTCTCATTTCAGAGAGGCTTTTGAAGGTGGGAAGAGTCCGTCCCGCTGCTCCATTGCGGGTTGGTGAACTCCTCGTGCCCTCGAAATATTTATATTCTCAAACATGCAGATTCCGTACGATGTTTTCCTTCACCGCTGAGTACGAGCCGGAACCGGGGATTGAACTTAGGTCACTGGCGTACTATGAAAACTAAATGATTTTAAATCTTGAATTTATTTTTTAAAGAAATCGAATCTATCTTCTGTGTTATAAAATTCTATTCAAGTATAATGTTTGAAGTATAAAAACTTATGTTACACTTTCAAAAAAGCATACTTAAATAAAGCCTTTGCGAATATGAAGGTGGTAGGAAATGCAGGAATCCGTCTAGGTAGGCACCACCCCAGGGCCAGTCATTCTGCCGTAAGGCAGCAGTGTACAAACATTACTGTGTTTCGGTTTGAAGGGCACTGTGAGCTAGCGTAATCACTGGGCATATGTGACTTGAGAACTTACGTCTCAGAGTGATGGGCACAGTGTGGTGTCACACAGACATTTTCTGGGTGACTCAGCATTTGTTATGGGCAGATGTTGCACTTACCATCAGGTGAACGTTTTGCTCGTTTCAGCACCTTATCCAATAAAAACGCAGCCTACCAGATTGTCTTCTGAACTCAGGAAAAAATACAATAAATTGAAAATAGTATTTTTTCTTTAAGCAAATTATATATTTGTATGAGATAATAAATATCTTTAGCGGATTAAAAACTATCTAAGGCATTACAGTGAAATACACTTTAAATACATGTACCACTATTTCATCACTGTTTCTATTTTCCATCACTGATTATTTAAGCAAAGCTTGTGTCTCTTAGAACTAAAACTTGTTAGTCTTGACATTTGCACACCGAACTACCGACCCTTTGTACTCTGCTTTGCATTTTTCCTCAAGATTTGAATAAACGGTTCAAGGAAAAGCAGCCTTTGTCTATCGGAGAACAAAGCGCATTTTCGTTTAATATTTCTGCTAGTGTATTAACCTAGCAGACAAAGACTTGGCTGTGATTAAAACACCCGGGCCGGGTTCGGCAGCGGAGTCCTGCGGCCTAGATTAATATTCCGCATGCATTCAGAGATTACTGTAGAGCTTTGAGTCTGAGAGCTCGGAGACGCACATTGTGTGCGTCGTCACATGCATCGACACTAGCAAATGACACATATTGCTTGATATTAGTATTTTGTAACGAATATACGTGTGCTAAATTTATAAATAATTAAATTCAAAATATTACTAAATGAACTACTATTTTATTAATAAAGAAAATTATATTATGCAAAATGTATATTTACTTGTTATAACTGTACGTTGTCTTTAAATTACAAGTAATTTTACTATATAGTACTAATATTACGTCCTCCTAGTATACTTTGACTACAGCGACATGCTCTTATTAACAATCAGCTGTTGTTAATTGGTAAATGTATCATTATCACACATTTCAGCCTATCACTAGTCCGCTGCTGAACATAGGCCTCCCCAATAGATTGTCACAAAAGTTCAAACACAGTAGCTCTCTTTTTGGGGGATTTTGCCAAAGTTGCCACGCTTGGCAACCTGGTTCAGTTGTTCCAGAAACTAATTTTCGTTGAAAGAGTTTTCTAGGTTCTAAGTGTTAGGTAGGAGAAGCTCATATCTCACCAACTATTGGCAGGTCGTCGCTCCATCTAGTGGGATCTGGTCTTCATAAACGGTTATCGGTTCTACGAGCTATATGGCCGGCCCATTGTCACTTCAGCTTGCTAAATCTTTAGAGCTCTATCGGTTACTCTAGTTTAGCTGCGTGTTACACTTTTTTTTCTTAATTTCAGTAGTTAAACATTTCATCATCTGCGCCGTGTGGTGGCGGCTTAAGAGAATCTACCGCCCCATCTTATCCTGTGGGTGTCGTAAAAGTCGACGGAAGGATAATGAAAACCAGGATATTGGCAGCAGCGTCTTCCTGGAACATCTGAATAAATAAACTGCGATTGCCACCACGTCTGCCAAGCGTGGCAACTATGGAAAAATCTTTGTGGCAATCTATGGGGGAGGCCTACGTTCAGCAGTGGACTAGTGATAGGCTGAAATTATGATGATGATGAACATTTCATCTATATAGTGTGAATAGTCTCCAAGTAAAATGGCTGTTATACGGACAAGACGAATTTATAAGGGTTCCGTTTTTACTACGAAACTCTAAGAAGCTTACTCACTTACAGCGACACTCACTCCTTTTCTTATTTCTGTACCCGATGTTATACTAATAAAGGAAGATCTGAGGATAGGTCAGATGTCCTACATAACGTCTTAACAATACGATCAAAATAAGTTTAAAATTCAGTGTTATAGCCACAGTGCATCTTGACTTAGGTCAACTAACTAGCTTGAGATAAAATTACTATTTTATACCCTTTTATGAAATTGTCCGCAGCATACGATTCAAAAGGGTTAAATTTAATCCATCGCCAAGTGTCGGCCACATTGGAATTAACATTTGTTTTATTGAAAAATTCCAAAGACTACTGTATGATTTTTAATGCTTATAAAGCGGTGCAATGGAGGACATCAAAGGCTCGTGATTTGTTGAATTGTGAAATGCAAACTGCAGTGATAGGGTTACAGACCGTGAGAATTCTGCGCAGATGTCTTTTAGTCTGTGACACCCATTTACATACTACATGCGCATAGCGACATTACACGAGGATCTAAACGAAACGGTGTTTAATATCAATGCACATGATCTATATGTTCCCAAAGCTAAGAGTGGCTATCCTGTTTCCCCATATCGCATAGCATTGTCGCACATTTATTTTCCTTATATATCACTAAGTGCATATAAATATATGAAAAGGTTATTTGTTAGTACACTTCTGAAACATGATAAACCTAATTCTAGAATTAATATTTAGAAACGAATAGAATATATTAATTAGCTAGCATGCTGGTATATATTATGGAATAGGTCTCTCCCAAATTTGCCCAAGGCAGATGTCGTTATCGCCACGGTACGCCACGCTAAGCAGGTGAATTGGCGATCGATATTTCAAATATTTCACGCCTTAGACTCTTCTGCCCATCACCTGTCTGGATAATTTATGTTTATCATATTTGAGATGGTTATTCCGCCATCAATCGGAGGCTAAGAGATTTTTGTTTTTCTTTGTGGATTTTAAGACAACCCCGGGATGAGGGAGTTATATATATACTCTAGTGGCAAATAAAGTTTTTTTATTATTTTTTTCATGTACTCTAACATTGCCACCATATGTTGACATACATACATCAGATTACGACTGTATCCCATAAGGGGCAGGCACTCACTGCAAAAGCAGATGACTGCCATAATCCACGTTTCACCAAAACAATATAATGCACTTGGTGTGATAGGTGGTGAGCCCATCGCCACCATGAGCAGTTGGGTGCACAGTGCAGTTTAATTCCTTACTCGCTTTTTACGAGATCCATTGGATGAGATGGAGTGGTAGTATTCTTTTAACGAGCCGCCACCACACGGCACCACATGTTGATTGATTACGTAATTTATTCTATACCTACCTTTCGGTTGACAACTAGATATTTTCATCTTTCCGGCAAGTATTAAGCGCCGTAAGTATTTGTGCGAGCACTGACGCACTCGTTTATCTTCAGATTTGCGTTTTTATATAACGCTTCAGCAATAAAAAAATTGAATGAAGTCAGATACAATGTCAAAGCGACAGGAACCTCAAGATGAATATATATTTTTTTAACTTTAATGCACAAAGGAGTAAAAAATATTTCTAATAATATTTTACATATCTACTATATATTAATAAGTGAAAAGAAAACTTTGTACCCCTTTTTAAGCATATTGCTTACACGAAGCAGTGTGATATTAGGCATAGTTGAAGTTTGTATGGAGAAGAAGCAAGAAAGATAAATTTTTATTTAATATGTGTTACAAATACATATTGGGTTTGAGTGGGTGGACGAGCGGTTTGCAATTGCATCACAACACATTTGTAAGACTTGCACGGTGGTAATGTCAGGGAAAATTTGGCGCCAATAAACAAAAGCCGAAAGCATTCGATTATGCAACCGATCCTGCCTGTGTGGATAGTTAAGAGAGAAACAGTGGAAAACAGACAGCGCCCTCTCATAAGTTAACTTCTAAATAACGGTCAAGTTTAGACATATCGGAGCCTCGATCACGAGGACCGAGTGCCCTGAACTCATGTCCCACATACCCTTAGGGTAAAACCGAAACTACGAATTAGACAAAGGGTACCCCTCGTTCAGAAAGCATGTTGTAATTATCAATCAGTTACTAACAATAAATTTGTTAAGCCACTAATATTATTCTCACATAAAAAATCTTCACACTGACCTTAACATCGTTAATAACTTTGCCGACTGTAGCTATAAGGTCAGAACCTAATTTTTTTTTTAAACTACTAACATATCACGCCCTAGTCAGAAATAGTGTAATGTTTGTAAAATAACTTCTTAATATTAAAATCAACAGCCACATTATAATATTAGCTTACAGCGTTTGCCTGAGATGCAATACAATTAATGGACTGGAGGTGCACTTTTCTTTTACGGATGTTGCTGAAAACTATTGCAATTTACTTCCCCTACTCTTTGGAGGCTACCCGGACTCAAAGCTACGATAAAGTAACGTAAAAAGGACTCAAAGTAACGTTAAGATAAAGTTTTATTACGACGTACTTTGTCATTAGCAACCGGGTCATTTTTTTTAATTTAATAAAAAGGCGACGAGATCGTTTGTCTCCTGACTATTGAATTGCGTCTTAAGAAGCGTCGCTATAATGTTTACAGAATTGATGTTCGTGAAGTAGTATATGCTTGTTGTAGACTAGATAGATATAAAGCTGATGTATTAAGTGATTAATAAATTGCAGGGCAACACTGGGAAATTGCGAGTAGTTCATACGCTTATATAGAAAAGCGTTGTTATAACAATAATTTATATAGTTGTTTATTGTGTTTTCACTGATACGTCCTTTGTCACTAGATTCATCTCGAAAGTGTTTCTTGAAGCACTGTTTTGATTCTCCCAGATCCGCTGCTAAAAGCAGCTTTCTGTTCACAAATGAACGTACATAGAGGAGTTTAGAACTTATATATTTTAAAATTAATTCGTAACAATGGTGTTAAAGAACTTTATTTTACTTCGCTAAATTTACTTCAACAAATAATTCTCATATTCAGCTATTCTAAAGACAGTTCTTTAATCATTTTCATATTATTAAAAAATAGACACTAAATATTTTATCTGTCTGAAACTCATATACCCGTTTGGGTATTAGTTATTGTATGTTATTTTAGATTTACTAGGTTCAATTTATATGACACTAGCTAATGGGAATTTTCCTTTGGCTTAAAAATAGAATTTAATGTTTCTATTAAAAATCAGATGATATTTGAAAATGTAGAAATAATCCATATATTATTTCCCAACGGCGTTTTTTGTGACAACGCTATATAATTTCTTTCATCATTCATTAATTCTTTATCAACACTAATAATTCAAACATCATTTTAAAACTTATATTCCCTGCTATTGACGATAAGTAGACAAATAGTTTCAAATTAATGTTTGTTTGTTAAAAAAATCATTAAAATATTGAATGTAGAAACCGCCATCTGTTGACAATGTGTTCAACTGAGACGCACGACAGGTTGAAGTTGTTTACATTATTTAAACAAGATAGATTACGTCATCTGGTGATGATCACGATGATGTGCGAAATATTCGCGTGAGTCGGTTAGCAGACCTATAATCTTCTAGATAGTCACATCAAAATGTTTAATCAATAATAATAAGGTATTGGTCTCCGTAGTGGTAAGAAGTAAACTCTCTACTTGTATTCTGATATGTTCATTGTAGATGAGATAGTCTCCTAGCCGATTTCGATCACGGCGACAACTGCCGACTACTGTCGAGAGCCATCAACTGCGCAGGAGATATTATAGTGCCACAAGTGTACGCGCAAACACAGAGGCACTCACTCGTCCCAAACTACCCGCGCCTGATGTAACGCTGATGCGATAAGATCCGATCTTATAGGTAGGTAGGCTGGGATGCAGTGTCAGAAACACGGGGACAATCACAACACAACCAGATCCGAAAACCAACAATTTATGTTTTTAGCACAAATGTTGGCTCTGGCTGGGATTGGAACCCAGGACCCGCGGCTTTGAAGTCAGGTACTCTGACCACTAGGCCATTTCATTGTAATGAGTTTTTATTACAAAATAGCAGGATAATAACATATTTTCTGGTTAAAATATTAAATGATCAATTAAAACACATTCTCAATGATGTTATAACTATACACTACTAACTAGATTTGGATATATTTTCAAATAACTATTCTTTATTTAAACGTAAAGTTAAAGTTGTTTTAATTATAATGTAAGAATGACTAAAAATATTTTCAAATCTTAACTGTGTTAATAATTTTCTACTAGTGAGATTATTCCTTTGCAGGAATTCGTAGTAACCGTACCTACGTACCGCCACAGTACCAGTCATTGTGCCGTGAAGCAGTAGTGTGCAAACATGTGTTTCGGTCTGGAGAGCACTGATAGCTAGTGTTGTTGGACAGAGAGGTTCAGGCCCATTTGGTCTGAAGAGTCACACAGAAGGTCACACAGAAGTGTTCTGGGTCAGCATTTGTAAACGATTTGTTCGTCACGTAACTTTCTTCCATAAAAAATGCCTACAAAAGCTTAAAATTGTCATGAATAGTAAATTATTACACACGGGTTTCTACTATGTTAGGGCATTTTGCGTTAATCGCTTTGTCTGGAAGTGGCCGTGAGCCGGCAGCAGTGTTTAAGGTGTGAGGCGTGTGGTGGTGCCCTCCGCCGACCATTATGACATAACTGTCCTCCTAAGAAGAGATCGATGTCTAGCTATTAGCGTTTTAACAGGATAATCATTAATTGTTGAATTATATACACCATATTAATCAGGTACAAAAAGAAAGAGAAGTAATATGAAATAGAAAATTATACACATTAATTAGAAATATTTGCCATCAAATGAACTGATATTTATAACCATGTTTTAAATCATAAGCATGAATGACCCATTCGTCTATTAACTCTGATTTATTTTTAATACAAAACGTATTAAAGAGATAAACTATAGAAAAGTCTCGTTTACATGGAAAACAGGCATTGTGCGCCTCAGTTGAAAAATGAAACGAATAAAATTCCAGTTTCAACTTACAGCAGGTAATTTTTATCTCACTTTTTAATTCACAACTTTGCTTTCAGACCGTTCTAGAGTTATTCCGTGCACTCTTAGTTTTCCTTTTCTTTTTAAGCTCAGTTACAAAGCTCCCTAGAATATTATTAGGCGACTAGATAAATCCGATCTCTCGGAGGAAATTCCTATTATCCTATTGAAGCATTAAATTAATTAAATGAGACGACTGGAATTCCAATTAATATATTAAACATATGTTTATAGTAATTCTATATTATAAATAAAGTATACAAGATATTACTAAGTTTATTGATTCTTCGATGAGTGATAGTACGTTACACGACAAGTTTTTCTGTGTTTGTAGTATGCTGTTAGTCCGGAGGCTTTCACGGCGTAGTCGGAAGCGACTCGCGCACTCGTATTATCTACCCTTAGGAATATATATTTGATTGAACGCAGATGTAAGTTGTGAGCAGAGACGATTTTTTAATTTAATGTTGCTATATGGTAGATAGCGTGCCCACATCCTAATGGCAGCTGACCGACGACGGCAAAGAATCTATATCTCCTTATTTGGAACACGAGAAACGACCGCCATAAACCGTTTATACACAACAGGATTTATTTGATTTATAAATGAGGATGAAAACTACTGATACTATAACTAGGGACGAGGGAATCTGGTAGTAAAGTATGAAGTAACTTGAAAAAATCATTAGTATCTGCAATAAACTACGCCAAAAAAGAAAGCAACGCTCACAATACTTTAGGCGCCATTCCACAAAGTCAAAAAAAGCTAGAGCCAAAGGTAGCTGCGCTTTGAGCTGGATAATGATTTAATTTAGTTGTGCCCTATGAAGTAAGTACTGTTGCACTTGAATAATATAAGAAGGTAACGTCAAAGTTTTTGGGCTCAATTTTCTTGAGTTCTAATAAACTGTGTTGACCTGGTGATGTTGATGGTATATAAACATTAAATAATCATTAGGACGCGAGTGACCTGAGCTTGATCCTCGTTGCCGGCACCTCTAAAATTGTTCTACAATATTAAGTGCTGATATTTCACGTGCCCGGCGGCGAAATATAACATCGTGAAGAAACCGCATGTCTGAAGCACAAAACATATTTCGAAGACATTGGAGCAGCGTGGCGGACTCTTCAAGGCTCCAATATCTCAGAAATAAGAGGCGGATTGTGCTCAGGAGTGGAACATTTATAGGCTATTGCTTTTACCATGTAGTGGTAGTGGCGGCTTAATAGAATCTAGCACCCCATCTCATTCCGTGGGTGTCGTAAAAATCGACAGAGGGAAAATGAAAAGCAGGATCTCCTGGAATATCTGAAGCAATAAACTGCGGTTGCTTTTTGCCCCCCTCAGCAGTTTCTACGCCATACTCAACTACGCACGGGTCACTGAGTTCGCCACTTGGCTGATGGTTTTGTGTTCCACTTCACTGGCTGGCTGGCTTGGCTGGCGAGGTTTGGATCTTCTCGCCGCCCTCCGCGGACTGGCTACCAGGGGTCAGACAGCGGTTTGGTTTTCTTTGTGCCGAAGACTGTTCTTCGACGTTGGTAATTCTTATCTTAGTCCTCCTCAGGACGACTTCGCAACTCGCGAGAGAGGCGTTTCCCATCGGGACGTCGAGCGTGCAGTGGCGCGATGTTCGCCAGACGTGCATGGGTCGCCGCACAAATGCGTCTATGTTTTCTATTTTCAGATCCCTCTGGATGGTTCCGGTCCGCACTCCGCGAGGGGCGCCGACGATGGTACGTAAGCAGAGGAATTCTTGAGTTTGTAAAAGCTTCTTTGAGGTCTCACTCACGTACCGCACACACGTAACATGCCGGTGCAGCGTAGGTAGTCTTGCTGCGTATATACGTTTTGTATATATTGATCTTCGCCCTCGTCGGAAGGCGGGAGATCAATACAGGACGCAATAACTTCATGAGGAACACTGCGATCCCTTTTGACTAGGTTTTCCTTTTCAGTCTGAGCGTGTGTCTGATAAAGGGTGCCTTTACCTATGTAATTAATATGTATATTTGTATGAATTTCTAACAACGGAACCCGGTATTCACATTGCTGCGTCAAAATCTGATTTCCGTATTAATTTATTATAATGATTACATAATTAATTTAGTTAACATCATTGCAAACAGTACCTGTTAAAATAGTAGACTGTTTACATTATTTTATCGTGTTACATAATAATGTTTGTAGGTAATTATTTGGCGAACGTGTTATTCTGTCGTGAAGGAATAGTGTGCAAACATTACTGTGTTTCGTCACTGGGCATTTTAGACTTAAGAACTCATGTCTCAGAGACACAGAAATTTTCTTGGTGACACAGCATTTTTTTATATATATATATATATATTGTTCCAGAATACATTTAAGTGATTAAAGAATATTTTTTTATTGGTTTAAGTGTACATACGTACATACGTATTCCGGAACAAACAACACGGCCCGCGGCGGCCCCGCTCATTCGGCGGCTGTTTGTCGTAGAGTCTATATCACTTGATAATGAATCGTTTTGAGGTGAAAAACGAAACAAAACTAGATTTAGTGTTATGTAGTGGAGGGTATTAGTTTGCTGGTGCACGCTGTTGTTGGAGGGCGGGCGGTGTTTTTCAAAAACTAGGTAATAAACACCATTAAAAATTTTCTAAATAATTTTAGCAAATTAAGTTTTTTTTCTTAAATATAACAGATTTCCGCAAAGTTATGCCTTATTGTATGACCTATACAACTATACGATTTATTGGTCTATTCATTATGTTACCACAAATTGATTAATAAGGACAATTAATTATCGAGGGTCCTAGAAACTAAACATTAGTTAAAACATTAATATCACATCGAGCACAATAAGAAAGTAAGAAAGAAGAAATACTTTATTTGACCCAAACCATTGTCGTCAACTATACGGCATACATAAAACGAACTTTTAATTCATCTCTGGCGTTAGCATAATCTAGATCTAAAAAAAGGAGAAAAAATAAATTACTCGGCTGTCAGTTACACATTGCTCACGTACCTACAAAATTACAGTAAGTCACGCCTTACCGTAATTTCGAAGGTTCGAAGGTTTCGAAGTGGTTACGAAACCAAAGCATGTGCTTCACATTCCAATAATCTACATTGCGTTCTGTCACAATCAATTATTTACTTTTTAATTACAAATACGTTTTACAAGCGCTAGTCGTATTGTTTATCTCATCATTAACGGTTTCAGTTTATTGCGGGCATGTTTTCGATAAAATTACAAAATTAAATCCTTGGTTACGAAGCTTCGTGTAAAATTTAATGTGATTATTTTGCAGATATATCGTGAAAATCGTTATTTGATCAGTTGGCTCAAATACGAAACGTTCGTTATTTAACTTTATTTTTTTGTTCCATTTGAAACAGTCCGTTGCACTAATTGGGAAGCGTTGTATAAGTATAAAGCTAATTTTTTAGGACATGAGACCGTAAGCTTTTATATATTCCATAAATTACTTAAATAATTCATATCAAAATAATTTCAAAAACTTTATGTTTTAAAAACTAATTTTACGAATTTATTCGCATTTAATATTTAACTATTTATAACCCGATTTTTGGAGCGCTTTACAGCACCCGAGGTCGCGGGAGGACAGAGGTGTCAGACGTTCTGATTTCATGGTTAATAAGGGTTACCATTAGCTCTTAAATATAATTTTTGGTCCGAGAGAGATTTTTGGACGCGTTTCTAGTGAAAACCAGGAGCAGCGTGTTCCTGGAACATCTGAATAAACAAACTGCGGTTGCCAACCCGCCTGCCAAGCGTGGCAACTATGGCCAAATCCTCACAAAATGAGAACAAGAAACTTATGTAGCAATTAATGGAGAAGCCTATGTTCAGAAGTGGACTAGTGATAGGTTGAAATGATGATGATGATAGGATAGATCTCTAGCCGGGTGCCGCGCCGGGTAGTACCCAACCATATTCTCTACTGAAATTGGGAGGTTGTAGATCAAACTCTCTGGTCTGCTTGAGTCTGCTGTACCATTATGTATTATTGAATTTGTCTTGTATGAAATTTAATCGTGGAGCGAGCTTTAGTTTTAGACTTTATTTTTTCTTTATAAATATATTTGAGAAGGAACAAGACAAAAAGAGAGTACCTACGGAGTATCTTAAGCCTGTTTCTTCTCTGTCACATGGATCTTATTACGAAACAGATTTTATATATGTATGACGTTTATTGATGAACGAAATTTACATTTGTTACTTTGAAAAAAAAAATATCTTTTCATATGATTTGCATTTTATTTATAATATATAAAATAAAAAAAGGAAATTGAGCAACTGCATCTATTTTTACGAGGAGACCCATGAGGTAATTACTGTAGCTCGTCAAAGGGGCGGCAGAATACCTGAGTTCTACATCGCGGGTCCTAGGTCCGAATCCCAGCCGGAGCCAACAATTGTGCATTAACATAAATCGTTGGCTTTCGTGTCTGGTTGTGTCTGTAAAATGCACTCACATACGGGAGGAATTCTAACGTGTAGTTATTTAAATAAAAAACAAGAAAAAGTAGCAGAACAATACGCAAATGAAAACCGCAAAAGCAATTACTGGCAACGGGACATTCCACCATAGGCCTGAGGGATGATGACGCTAGGTGCATACTTATTAATTCTTCGTTTCGGATATATGCTGATGTGGACATCCGTATATCACGCTTATACTTTCATAATAATGTTACTATTATGAATTGACAAATTCAATTGACAAAAATTAATTCAATTGTTAAGTTCAGTGTGACATCACACTGTACTTAGTGCACCACAAGGCAGTAGTTCTTCAGTTTCATATCGCCTGTAATAACACTAGCTTACAGTGCCCTTCACAGTAATGTTTGACGGCAGAATAACTGGCAATGCCTTAGCGGATTCCTGTATTGAAAATACTACCACCAGTAAAACGTTACCCGTATAAATGATACTTAATTTACGTAAACATAATCAACGGAAGGTTTTTATTTACTTTAGGTTTTCAAAATTAATTGTGTCCCTTTATTTTTCGTCTGTGTTTTCCTATTGCATCGAAAGAAAACATTTCCGTGCAAACTGTTAGTATTGTTTTCTTAAAAAAATATTAATGTTTTAGATAAATTTGTGTAGCGTAAAACTGTGACAAACTGCGCATGAACCTAAACTTCCGCTTACGGTTAATTTTCCTTTAACTTTGAATACAGTGGTTAAATTAACAATCTTATATAATGTAGTATAGTAGAGTATGCTACCTTTCGCTTATGTATGATTTGTATTAGATGTAATTTTCAATGAGTTGGTTTAAGACTAGAGATGTTCCAACTCGGGATAAACTGGACTCGATTAACTCGAGTTAAAATTAATGTAACTCGAACTGAACTCGAGTTAACTGAATGAAACTGAGTAATTTTTTTTTTGTTTTTAGCTGTTTTATGACTGAGTCTGCAACAATATTAAAAAGGTTGGAACAGATCAGTAATAAATATAATTATTGGGACAATTATAATTGCTTAAAGTAGGTAGCTACTTTAAGCAATTATAATTAGCTAAATTAAATAAAAAAATAATTTATTTTACATATCATGTATTTAGCTTTAAATCTGTTTAACATGTTAGTATTCATATTTATTAACAACAAAATACGCACATAGCAGTCTTCATAAAATAATATCAGTCTTTACGATTTAGGTTCATAGGAACCTATACATACCTACATAAGATCACGACTTCATCCCATAATGGGAAGTCGGAGACTGGGCACTCACTGCAAAACAGATGATTTCCACAATCCACGTTTCATCAAAAGAATATAATGCACTCGGTGTAATAGGTGGTGAGCTCATCGCCACCATGCGCTGTTGGGTGCACAGTGCCACTGGTAAACTACGCGCCGCAAGCTCTCACACAACGGACAAAACGTAAGAATGAGAAAGCGTCAATCGCGTACTCGCTTTGATTATTAACAGGAGGTATTTATTTACAGCGCCAATCCCAATTCGAGTTAGAGGGAATTCAACTCGAGTTGATTCGAGCTAAGCCCAACTCGAGTTAGTAAAGCGAGTTGACACATCACTATTTAAGACTGCAATATGCGGCGACACACTTGCGGTTTTTACTACAGTGGTGATCAACTGGAAAATTAGTCTTAAGAAACTATTTTATTGGCTTCATGCCATATTATGTTTCCTACAAGGTTCAACTAATAGACTAAAAATATATATGACGCTCTTAAAATAATGTACCCGTGTGTGTAAAGAAAACATTAATAATGTCAGAAAAGTGTAAAGATAAGGGTTAGAGTTCAAATTGCCAAGGGCAAACAATTTCCTAAGTGAAGCCACAAATAATTGAAATCGAAATGTAACTTTCAAGGGAAACGAGAGTTGGAAAGGTTATATTACAATCGACCGAAATGAAAAAGCTAAGAATTTTAGTTTATTGAAATCTGAAGCGGTAGTAATGAAAATTTGGCAATCCAACGGACTACTCAAGGAAACGTGTACTTTATAAGGAAGCTTCGGGTTTGTTTTAAAAAAATTTGATTCAACACAGAGTTATTCTTAGCTATTTTATTAAAGAAACGATCGAAATTGATATCAAAACCCCTTAATATATTTGATGTATTCATTGCATCGCTTATTGTAATAATTTTAAATACTAAATTTTTATCTCTGATATCACTTTGATTACCTTAAAATTGCTCCATTTTCTTTTATAAAATTATAAAATAGAGTACTTGCGCTACAATAACCATGTCCTATCAGGTGGACTAGGACTCATATTTACATACATAAGATCACGACTGTATCCCATAAGGGGTAGTCAGAGACTGGGCACTCACTGCAAAAGCAGATGACTGCCACAATCCACGTTTCACCAAAACAATATAATGCACTTGGTGTGATAGGTGGTGAGCCCATCGCCACATATTTACACTGTATACAAAGTATTAGCCTATAAATGCTGAGCACGGACCTCCTCCCATTTTCTAAGAATCCCCGGAGGAGGAGATCGTGCTACCACCACCGACGACTGGACCTGGCAACATTCAACGCACGCACGCTGAGGACCGACGAGAAAATCTTGGAGCTGGAAGCGGAGGTGACCAAGTCACGATAGGGTATTGTGGGATTATCTGAAGTCCTAAGACAGGGGGAGGACACGGTAATCCTCGAATCCGGTAACTTGTTCTGCCACCGGGAAGGCGACCATCTGTACCAAGGAGGTGTCGGATTTATCGTCCATAAGTCTCTCATTAACAACGTTGTCAAAATCGGGAGTGTATACCTAACGTAAGTAAAAAAATCGGGAGTGGATAACAAACGGTATTCGCTAAAGGTCATACAGGTATACGCACCTACCTCGGCACATCCTGATGATAAGGTGTAGGTAATGTATGAGGACATTTCAATAGCCATACATTCCTCCAAAACTCACTACCAAGTGCTGATGGGGGACTTTAACGCAAAGCTGGGCATGAAAAAAGACGATGAGCTGGTAGTGGGGCAATTTGGAATAGGGCAACGAAACCAAAGGGGCCAACAGCTGGCCGATTTTATGGAGAAGGAGGTCCTTCTCCATAAAATCGGCCAGCTCTTTATCATGAACTTCTTCTTTCAAAAGAGGCCCCACAGAAAGTGGACCTGGATGAGCCCCGATGGTTCCATTAAAAAACAAGATCGACTTCATCATGACGACCAAACGACAGCTGTTCAATGATGTCTCTGTGATTGCTAGGGTGATAACCGGCAGTGATCACCCAAAGGCTCATGCACCTGAATGTAAAGCTGGAGAGGTTGCGTCTGATGAAGTCCACGCTCCGTCCATCTCGTGCCCTTATCCAAAACCCCGAAAGCTTCCAGATCGAATTGCAAAATCCCTTCTTTTTCGGCAGAACATTCCATAAAGTGCAAGTGCGTGGCAGAAAATTCCGCGAAAAACGCACTGTGGTGGAATGCCAACCAGCAAGGTGGTAACGATGGAATTTGAGGTTATGCAGTAAGGTGCGATGGTGAAATTCAGCGGCTGGAATTAATCCGAACAATTCCTCGGAACACTCCCCATGGTAGATCCTGTAAAAGTGAAAAGAGATGCAACATCTCTTCGCAAAGCCTGGGGATCAAGCCGATCAGATAGGACATGGTCGTCGACAATTCGAGCCGCTCTTCGTTGAATGCGGCTATGCGGTATGAGACATAAGTACTGATGTCTCAGGGTGACAGGATCCGGTGACAGCGACTGTTATGGGCAGACGTTGCACTTATTATCAGGTGAACGTTTTGCTCGCCTAGTCACTTTATCAAATAAATTTAAAAAAAAATCTATACAGTTTCACGAGCACTTGCTTAATATATTACTCATATTATACAGGAGGAGTCAAAAGAAAAATGTTATAGTTTATTTTTTAATTGATTCGCTGCTGCTTCTATTGCATAGAAAATTAAAATTATAATTAAGAGATAGTAAAAGAATAATAAAATATATAGAGGGTATGAAAAAATTCTTGGTTACAGTTTTTTGACGCAAGGAAAACTAAAGAGTGCATGCAAAAAGATAAAAGAGCACTACAGAAAGAGTCGATTTAATTATTGCTACCCGCCGTCGGAGATAGCTTTATTATTACTTTCAAACACCACCTATTCCTCAGATAAAATCCTCCTCGGCTTTGTTATCTTTTCTACGTAATACTTAAAGTATTCTAATAAATATATTCATGATTGGTATGTGAAGTAAGTTCTACAAATAGATTTTTTTTTACCATATCTTAACAAAATTATGATGTGTAAATTACAAAGCCGTATAATGAATCAATAGTAAATGTAGCAAAGTGCGTCAATTAAAGTAATCTTAAGATATCTCCTACGGGGAATAAAATGGAACTTTATCTATATATATAACACAAAGTCGTGTTAGCTACACCATTTATAACTCAAGAACTGCTGGTTCGATGTTTATTACGTTGGATTTGTGGGATTTGTCGTCGCCTCGAATAGCAGAACAACATTTAAGCATCTAAAAAATATTATGTAAAAAACATTTTCTCATACATTTTCCGTATACGACATCTGAGAGGGAAACAAAACACGGACAAAAATGACCATGTCGAATACTACATACATAATGAATTTATAACATATCAGTCCTAAACTAGATGGTAATGCCAGTAGATTGCATTGTGTACATTATCGTTAAGGAATTTTAGTTAAGGTTTATTATTTTGCATGCATGATAGTTCTGTGACAATAAATTCATTTTCTTTCATTATCCTCTGTCAGCTGATTCAACTGCACGATCCTTTCTTCTATAGTGTATTATCTATTCATTACATACCATGGAGGTAGCTTTGCGCCGCGATTAATCAGCATTTTTTTCGAGTTTTCACCAAATTTAATTCATATTTCGATCGTTATTGCATTTATAAGTCAAACGGTACGTTGCTTACAAGAATGTTCACCGATGTGAAGAGGTTACCAAACTTGTGATTGATAATTATGTAATAAGTATGCTTCATTATGTAATCATTATTTGAATTGTGTGTTAAATTTTCCAGTGTTATTTACAATGCTGCGGGCCAGAAGATCTAATCTTTCACATCGAAGCCGTAGTGCAATGAGACTTCGCAATATTGAGAATCAATCCACTGCAGATGAAAATTAGAATACTTCACGGTGAAATGATCCCTTCAACGTTTTGGAGAAGTGACGAATACGGAACAATCCATGTGTTGTCGACCACAAAATCTTTTCTTTTCACTTCCGTTGTGATTGTTATCATTATCACCGTGCATGGTCCACGGCAAGTGTTGCAAAAAAGAAAATTACAAAATTCAAGCCGGTAGGTGGCGCTGTGATTGTGTGGCTGTAAAGTGACATACTTAAGTAAATGTAATTCAGAAATAAAACTAATGGCGTCACATACCGGAACGGGCAGAACGTCTGCCCGGCGAGCTAGTTACTTATAAAAGTAGATTTATTTTTGACTCAGTGAGAGACTGATTTTAAAACAAAACGGAAATAATGCTTTTTCTTTGTATGACGGCAGTATATGAAGCAAAAAGCTGATTCATAGGTTCTGTCACATCATTATTTAATTTAAATTACGATTACTGGCCAAAAATGATGTTTGACCTGATTTTGATTATGGTCATCTTAAAATAAAAAATAAATTGATTTTGTTCCATTTAAAAAAAAAGGAGGCAAAAGAAAGACAGAGTCGCGGTTATTGTGCTGCACCGCTGCGGTTACGCGCCAACTGAGATTTTTAAACTTCTGCAAAATTTGGAAATAAAGTCCAGGTTCGTATATCATATTATCAAACGATTTAGAGAAGATTCGACCTCTGAATACCGTAAAAGGAGCGGCCGACCTCGTACGGTTAGGACACCACCGGCCATCAAAGCAGTGCGACCGCGAATCCAACGAAAACCCGTCCGTAAAAAAAAATTCTCCCTTCAATCGGGGTAAAGCAGAGTTTCAGTCAAAAGAGTGCTAAATGAAGACCAGAGACTCCGAGCTTATCGATGAAAATCAGGGCATTATCTTAATGAGCGTCTGAAAACTTACCCTCGAGAGATCCCGGGCTTTGTTAATGCGGTGCGCGGGAAAAAATACCGCAAAATATTTTTTTCAGACGAAAAGATTTTTAACATCAAGAAAGTTACAACAAACAAAATGATTAAGTGTATGCCCACAACAGTGAAGAAGCGAGCAGGAGTATCCCGAGAATCCAGCGCGGGCATTATTCTTTATTATTTATGGTTTGGCTAGTAGTCTCGTATTCAGGCCTGAGGTGTTTTCCTTTGAAAAAGGTGTGAACCAGCGCTGTAGTAATACCGTAATAATAAAAATACCGTTCTTACAAACGTTGTGGAACCTCTTTCTCAAACAATGTTCGAAAACAGACACTGGGTATTCGAACAAGATTCAGAGCTAGCTCATCGGGCAGCAAGCACATACATAAAACTAGCTTATTATCCATGGAATCGACTTTATAAGGCACGACGAGTGGCCCGTTTCCAGCCCAGACTTAAACTCGTTGGATTACAAAATATGGCAATATTTGGACGAGAAAGCCAGCACTAAACCTCACCAGAATTTGCAGTCTTCCTAATTAAAGCAGTAGCTTATATAGATATGAACATTGTGCGTGCTGCGGTCGACGACTGGCCTCTGAAGTTGAGCGCCTGTATTCAAAATCAAGGAGGGCATTTCCAATAAATTTAATAAAAATTTTAACTACATTTAGGGACTTTTTTTTTCATTTATAGATACATATATTATACAAACAACAAATGTCCCTCGATTTATTTATCGTAGTGTTTGTGTCAGAACTTATGACCAGACAAGGTATATATTACACAAGCAACAAAAGTCGTACAATTTATTTAATGAAGTGTTTATGACAGAACTTATTAGTTATTCCCTAAGCCTTGGTGGATTTTTCACCATAGGTACAGTTCAACAGATAATTTATTAAATCGGTACACTTTTTATTAGCTAAATAAAAAAAAATTGAAAAATTGCATCGATATTACTTATTAGCCGTGGTAGCTCAGGAGCTAGGCGCTCGCTTTAAATTTCATAGCGAGTGACCTGGGTTCGATTCCCGGTGCCGGCACCACTAAAATTGTTAATTGCAATTTTAAGTGCTGATTTACCACGTGCTCGGCGGTGAAGGAAAACATCGTGAGGAAACCTGCAGGTCTGAGGAATAAAAAATATTTCGAAGACATGTGAAGTCCGCCAACCCGCATTGGAGCAGCATGGCGGATTTTTCCTAGCTCCAAAACCCTCTCAGAAATGAGAGGAGGCCTGTGCTCAGTAGTGGGACATTTATAGGCTGAAACTTTACTTTATTTTACTTATTTTTTGTAAAAATAGCTCTCCGCAACGTACTTTACAAAAAAAAATTTACGACGGTGTGCTCAAAGTTGTTGTAAACCGATAAGCGTAGATGAGGAGTCTTGGCAGCGACTCGTGGATCCATTCATCCCCTCTTCGCTTATTATAAGTCTATTCCGAATGAGCCATAAAAATATGTAGATATATTTATTTTAATATGAGTTGTAATGACATGTCTTTGTTGAAAGTACAATTTAATTATCTATTTAGTGCATTTGACATTGAGTTTTCATTTCCATCAGAAATTTTAATGAATATAATCAGCTTATCGATAGCCGGAACGATTGTACATTGCCCAGGATAAAGCCATAAATATAAAAATGACTGTTTAAGAATATTTTCACATTTATTTAGAATACACTTGTAATTTTCAGTAAAGTAAATAATAACAGATAATGTGAAAGTTACATTTCTCTATTCTCAAAACACTGCATCTAACTGAATTTTAAGATACCTAAAATTATTTTTAGATTATTTAAGAATTTTTGAATTATATCATTCATCATTTTAAAATATTGGTCGTTACTTTTCTTTACGAAATGAGTTATGTTTACATGCAAAAATAATGTTTTCATTAACATGATATATTAATATGGGATATTTGAAACAATATTTCTCTTAATAATTATTTAGCGTATTACAAGAGCGCATATGAATGGCGCGCACAGGTCATCTTACAAAGCAATAATAGCACTCTCATCAACCGCATTCTCTCATAATAAAATAACAAACAATATGATATTATGAAAATTACTTAATTTGTCTTTCAGTGGCTATATCCGTTGTCGAATCTTTCTAACTGTGTATGCAGACAAACTTAGTTTATTAGCTAATTATTACATATGAGGATTCTTACTCTGTTACTAAGAACCAAACAAAAGAAGGGTTTGCTTTTCTAGACCTATAATATACTTTATAAAAATAAAAATAGAGGTTCATGATTTATGAAAACTTATACTTTATATAAACCACAGAATAATCCAACCGCATCTACTAAGCACTATAAATATGTTGAATTGGACTTACCTCTGCATCGGCTATGGAGCGCTCCTTTGTAAAATAAAATTGATGAAGTAACCTTTTAATATAAAAGCAATGGCATTTGGTTTAATTCTTAAATAAAATTTTAAACACTGAATATGGTACCGATCGTAAACAGAAAATTAAAATTAAGCTTTGCAGTGTTATCTGTTTTGAAAAGTTGTATTACTTTACAGTATTTCATTAGGTTTGTATGTATGTCTTTTTTTCTATGCCTTGTACGTGTGTATGCATGAATGCATGACTTTATCAATGCAAGAATTATATATAATAAAGCTATATACGGCAACAGAATACGAATTACCTAATTTATTAATTAACATTTAATAAATCTCATGTCTTCTTCGTTTTAAACAGCTTAAATATTTTAATCACATCGTCTTTTCAGTTCCGACATCAACATTGTTAATTAACAACAATGCACGTGTAAATTACGACTTAAGACCAGCTGTAGTTTTGATTGGTATTTTAATAAAAGATGCATCGAACTCATTAGTTACTTCTTTATATTCAGACCGCCAACTGCATTGAAGTAATATTTAGAAAGCTTTATTGTCCAGTATAGTTTATATTCCGGTCCGGTCCTTATTTTGTTTTACTGTCAAACAACCTGAAATAAATAATCTTTAAATTTTGTTGAAAGTCGCCTAGTGTTAATAGAATCAGGCGTTACTTTGCGGAAATCCATTATAATGAAGAAAATAAAGTTAATTTGCTAAAATCCGCATGCATGCGTGCATGTCATGTTCATTAGTCTATTAGTGGCAGGATTCGCAGGAATACGCCAAGGTAAGTAGTAAGTACCACCGTAGTGCTAGTTATTTTACCGTCAAACATCACAGTCATTGGGCTTAATCAGGCTTTTCGGAAACGGTGAAGTTCATAATTTGTCCATCGTGATCTTATTTAAGAATATTATCGATTTCTCATCCTTTTGCAAATCTATATAGGAGTCTGTCTAAATAGGTACAATAACAGTGTCAGTTCAGTTATACTGGCGCCAAGCAGTAGTGCGTATGGTGCGCAAGCATTATTGTTTTCTGGCATTTACCATCGCCACTTACTTCCATAAAAAAGACGTAGCCGTTCAAGTTAAGTTAGTTTTTGTGTCTCTGGGTCAGGTTGGTTCAGGTTCTATAAATATATTTATTATATAAAAGATTTAAAAAAATTGTGTAATCAATATTATAATCCGGGGTACAACTAAGCTAATCTACAGTTAGAGCCTGCATACTGTTGAGGGTTTATTAATATAACCAGTTAATTTAAAAACTGGATGATGAAATATGTACTCGTATTCACTAAAACCATTGATTTTTATAAAATATTGGCACCAAACCAGGATTTTTCGTTTATTGTGGGTGCATTTTACAAATAAAAATTCCACAAGTACAAATATCCAAACCCGGAGCAACTATCCACAAGCCGTACAATTATTGGTGCCATGCGGGAATCGAACCCGCGCGCGGGAGCCAAGAGCTTAGCTGCGCTCTAGCCACTGCGGTAACCGAGTCGACACCAGCTTGTGCGATACATACAAATCAATCAATTTGTAACTACTGATTTACCAAGTGCTCGGCTATGAAGGAAAGCATCGTAAATAAAAAGAAATAAAGAAATGCCGTGAATATTTCTAGAATTTGAAGGTAATGACGTAAAAGTCACATTAAACGTTCTTGTAACAAATTTGTAAGCGTTTCAGACAGACTTTAATCCGATTTTAATTATTTATGTTGAGCAGTTGCGTCTACCGCAGTGAGAAACGAACCTCAGTGAGTGTCGACTTAATTATTTGTACTCGCTTCCGACGTTCTAAAAGCTGCAACAAGAAAGTAAAGCTTCTCATGAAAGTAAGGGCACTGTGAACTAGCGCAATCACTGGGCATTTAAGACTTAAGAACTGTCTCGGGGTGACGGGCGCAGTGTGGTGTCACACAGAAATATTCTGGATAACATAGCATTTGTCGTGGGCATTGCACTTACCACCAGGTGAACGTTTTGCCCGTTTCGTCACTTTATACAATACAATAAAAAAAACCTTCTATTTTTCGCTACTTTTTACATAAAGTTTTCCTATGTGGTGGTGGCGGCGATAGATAATCTGCTACTCCATTTCATCCTGTAGTTGTCAAGGATTCGACTAGGTGAAATGCCAGGATAATTTCATGGCCTCTGGCTGATGGTGGAATAACAATTAAAAACATTACAGGCATAAATTAGCCAGACCGGTGGCGGGCAGCTGGGCGTCTAAGGTGGCATGGCGATTGAGGCAAACACTCCTTGGGCAAACATGGGAGATGCCTATATTTTACTGGTAGTAGGATTCCTATGCAGGAATTCGCCTATGTAGTTACCAGCGCAGGGTCAGTTATTGTTCCGTGAAACAGTAGTGTGCGGACACATTTGTTACTACCAAGTGTTTCGGTCTGAAGGGCATTGATAGCTAATGAAATTACTATTATAAATTAGATTTATGATTAATTAGAAATTATTATATATGAGACCAAAGAACTGATGTCTCAAGGCGACGAGTGCAGTGTGGTGGCATCCAGAAATGTTTTGGGTGGCATATCATGTATTATGGACAAACGTTTCACTCACCATCAAGTCAACGTTTTACTCGTCTCGTCTGTTTTTGTATAAAAAAAATATACAGCTGTGAACTTTTGCAAATTTATGAACAATAAAATTGACTGCATTTGACTGGAGCAGTATCGTTATATGCTGATAATCCATGCTTGTTTTATTTTGGAAACTCAATGATATTTACATCGGTCGTACAAGTTGATTTAGATACACTACATGAATGGTTTCAATTCACATAGGAACAAATTCAAAATCACATAGGAAGCTTTATATTGCGATAAAAAGTTCCTAAATTCGATCCCTTAACCATAAATGACCAAGAAATTACAACTGTTTTTAATTCGTGTAAAGTCACCCTAAAATAAATTCTAAGCAACAACTATTAATATATTGTATAATAATATCATATAAGTTACTATATTAAGTTTCCGACGAACTTCTTTTCTTGTTGGGAAATAAACACTTTAAACCTAATCTAAACATAAGGAAAAGAGAATCGTTTTTATTAATTTTATATCATAAAACAATTCGTGTTAAAAAGCATATGAAATGATGACACAAAACATTGAAAATGCAACAAATATAAAATAAACAGGTCGCCTGTCGGTAGAATTTCAAATTTAAGGCCGTTGTTGCAGTTTTATCCCACCTTTATTCTGTACCACGTACCAAACATTAATATTCAGTCTAAAACCTAATCAGTTTTGATTTTCATAGTTATTGCATTTATACAGTTACACGACGAAAAAGGCTCCCATGAATGTGCAGCTCCAAATTTAATAAATGTATGTGATATTTAGAGGTCGTCTGCGTTACGACATTTAGCTTCAAGCCTTGATACACTAAACTGTATAATATCTTTGTAAATACATGTAAACTTAATCAACAGCTTAAGTATCATATGAGTCGTGTGTAACACTGTATGACTAAAAACAGGCTCACACGCGGGATTCGGGCTTCTGGACAACTGTTGAATACATCTGCGCTCTGAAGCTACCCCGCGGCCTCGTTAATAAGGGTACGGACAGCGCTGGCGTTGAATTATTCCCGCACTAGTCTCGTTACGCGACGGACGTGCGCCCGTGTCGCGATTCCCGCACGTAACTTACTCGTAAAAATGAAGTGTTTAAGAATTTGTGTTATTTTGACCTTTCTGTACTGTTTTAATTTCTTCAATGTGAACGCCGCGGATCTCAATATTAAGCAAGAGCTGCAGGCAATGGCCGAACAAATTGCAATTTTAAAAACTTCGCATCTCGCTGACATTACGCGCCTTCAGAAGGAGATTGAAGAATTAAAGTAAGTAAATTGTTGGTAAAAATAAATTATTTATTATTTGCGAATTAAATTTTCTTGTAGAAACTTTTACTTTGAGAAACTTTATATTGTCTATTAATATATTAGTAACAGTTGCGCCTTGTTTTGGAATTTTGGAATTGTGCTTAGCGCATCCTACAAACTTTCCAGCATTTTGCGAAGTGTAAAAAGCTTAAGCGAATATTAGAAAAGTTAAGTACATAATTTTTATTTGTTACAATGTCTGTAAATTAAAAAAATACATAAATAAATTTGAAAGTCAATTATTTTGGTTTAAATCATTGTTCGCTATTTTATAATGGTTTTTAAATGTGTATGTAAAAGTGTATATATATTACGCACGAATGAAAATTGTGGAAATCTAAAATATTTTTTTTAAAGTATTGCATTTCCTATACCTTGAAATGACCTTTCTTAAAATATTAGGACTGTATTAAAATTTACAATCAATGTTACATGTACAAGTAAAAATTTAAGTGCCATTCTGGATAGTTAATAATGCGTTACTTTTGATGCAGTCCAAACGATGCAATACTGAAAAATGTTTGCCGAACCATTTAAGTATGCAAACGTACCGCTTTGAATTTTTACATTTGCTCACTTCATAATTTATTCCTTTGAAACGAAATTGATTAAGTTTAAAAAGCTACTCTGATTTATAAGCGGTTAACCATAAACAATACGTAAAAGCTGTAAAATGTGTCAGCGTATGTTTCCGTATATAGTAATTACAATTAATATGGACATTTTAATTATAGGTTTGAGTTTGAGTTAATTTAAGTTTAATTACTAGACGAATTTTGAAAAGGTCTATTAATTTAAAGACTATAACGTAAAGTCTATATTTTTCCAACTGTTGGGCCAAGCATCCCCATCATATCTTTGAGAGTTATGTACCCTGAGAGCTGTTGCAAGATTCCGCGTTATTCGATGTTGTTTGTGACTTTAGATGCCATGGAAATTTTTGAATTCTCAGATATGCATCTCATAATATTTGACTTCACAGCTGACCATGCCGTTAATCAGCGCTTAAAATGCGTTTAACGATTTAAGTAGAATTTGCACCAGAGATTGAATTGAAATCTTGCACATGTACCATGAATATAACTCTGGTGCCGGCCACCATAGCTCTGTATTAAACAAAAAAAATAATAATAATAAGCAGTAAACCAATAATAACATAAGGATTCATCATTACTACTATATACTGTACGGATTACGGATACGGATACTGTGCGGCTTAAAAGGGAACGTATGTTTTTACATAATACTTTGATTTTTGAACGACATAAATAAGCAAATGCTATTCTCGTTAGTTACGTTTGATCACGCATCATTACAAGCGCAGTATGCACCGGCGGATAGACACCAACTAGACTTCCGCAATGTAAACCGTTGTAGTACATGCGGCTTAGCTCACGCCCGCTTTTCTGAAGCCTCGGAAGACGTGTCATAATTTTCAAGTTGATCCTAAGAAGCGCTTTGAGACGTGAAACGAGTGCCTCTTTGGAACCAGGCCATATCATCGGCACGATGGCTAATTCCCTCATTCTCATCGAAAAGAAAAACGTAACCGTTACCCGTATGCGAGTGAAAATAAATTAATATCAAATTCGTTCTTACTGGTTTCGCTGCTGAAGGATGTATGTTGTTGTAAAATCCGCGCGTGTTGGAACGACCGGCCCTAATTTGTATTCGTAAATACTTCATAGGATACAACATTCGAGATACAGTCGACACGATCTTGTCTTAAAATCCATAGCCGACTTTTATTTTCAAGGCTTTATGCGACATACTTATGAACAGATACCATCTAGGTTTGCAACCCTTATTTATGTATTTTTGAATCGGTATTGTCTAAAATTTATTCATAGAGCATACTTCGGTTTTCTACGAAACTGCTCTTTTTAAAATTATTTAGAAATCGTTTTGGCAATGAAAACAATAACAAAAAAGAGGATACCTGAGGAGATATTTTCGCTTGTTTCTTCTCTATCAGAAGAACCTTGTAAAAAATGACGATTGACAAACTTTTTTTCTACGTTGTATTAATTTTATTTAATACTAGCGATCCGTCCCGGGTTTGCACGGGTAGATAGATATTAGAAAGATAAATTAGTACTTTATTTGGACAAATAGAACAACCATAATTCCTTATATTAACATTTTTTGTAGCCGGGCGACGGCGCGGCGTTCGAGAGACACCGCGGCCGCTGTATTTTTAAAGAGAGTTTTAAAGTTTTAAATAAAAAAAATGTAATTAAAATTACAAAACACTATTCAATTTTTTCTAGTTTACAAAAAATAATATGAGTAGTAAGTGATAAGAGTAAGGTACCCGTAGTTGTAAACGATAGGTATTAAAATCGGTTCAGTAGATTTTGAGTTAAATCATTACAACCAAACATACAAAAATCAAATCTTTTCTCTTTAGAATATTAGTTTAGACTAGCTGTGCCTCACGCCTTCGCCCGTGTGAAATAAGCTGCCTACATGATTACTTCATTCGGCATGGTATCTCACTGGCCTGAGCAGTGAGCATTCGCAATTCTTCTCGTTAATGTTCGTTTTTCAGCGTGCAGCTCCTAAAACTATAGCCCGAAGCCTTCCTCAATAAACAGACTATCGAATACAAAAGTATTTTTTTAATCGGAATAGTATTTCCTGAGTGTTGGCAATGAATATTGGCACGTTCAAAAATACAAACTCTCTTGGTTTATTATAATAGTAAGAAGGTTAGTTTATTATAATAAGAAGGCAAATTTTTTATGTAATAAGTATATAAAACCACGCGCGTTTTCAAATGCAACGTTGTTTTAAAATTTCAAAGCAATCTGTGAAAAGCTTCCTGAAATTTAAGATTTTATACAAACGAACATTTACATTTTTATTTATATAGACAGTTGAAAGCTTTTGCAGTGAATCCGTTTTCTACGACATGAGTTTTAATACCGCATTAAAACAATCTCAAATGCCACTCAAGAGAAGATAATGGTAATAAAGAATAGAAAATAATCGATAACTTTTGTTTAAAATTGAGTCTGCACCTACAATGTACATGTGACTTGTGAAATATTTTGCAGTTTTAATAGTATTTGTACGAAGATTATCTTTTCCGATACGGAATGTATTTGCAAAAACTTGCTTTATCAACTTAATTTAGTATGTTTTACTAACTATATGAATCGTTATTTTTAAAAGAATTTTAGTTCAGTTATAGTCGTTTCTAAACTTTAATGTTTACTTAAACCTACTTTAATTAATTTCGTTCGAATGCAATGGGTCTGTGCAATTAAATCATAAAACGTAAGTATTTGCCCTTTATTAAAGTTTACAAAAAGGTTTAAAATGTTGGGTAAGCTGTTTTAGTTTTTCCCATTTTGAGTGACGTAAGAAGTTAGTTAAAATTCATGGTCTTGTGTAAGGACAATCTGGCGCAAACAGCAGATAGAAATAAAGTTTATCTTTTGTAATTTCAAGTAAAATTACTATTAAGGCTTCTTTATTTTCTGTTGTTCCGAATTTTAAAATTAATGAAGAAACTTTTTGTAGTTTTTCTTTAACACTCGAACGTACATATACATACTAATATTATAAGTACGAAAGTAACTCCTGTCCCTCTGTCTGTTACCTTTTCACGGTTGAGCCGTTGAACCGATCTTGACCAAATTTAGCACAGAGATATATGGATATAGAATACTTTTTATCCCAGAAAATCAAATGGGATATATAAAAAACTTATATCCACGCGGACGATGTCGCGGACATCAGCTAGTTAATTTATAAAATACAGATGACCATTTCCGTTCACTGTAATAAACCGTTATTAACGTTTCAAGATTATTGGATCTGAATAAGTTCGAGTTGATTAACAAATTAAAAATCCACATTTCACTCGTTCTAAATATACATTCCTAGCGTTCCAGAATATGGCCTTACGGTTTCAAGTAGAAGATACCTATCTTATCTTATTCTATTGAGTAAATCTCCTGATTTACTTAATAGAATTAACGCAAAGATCTTTTTTTTTTAACTTTTGTTGGGTAATAGACAATTACAAGCAAACTTGCACGATTATACTTATAATTACAATGAAATTTTGAAATAAAAACCAAACCATATTTTTTATTGACATTATATAATTATTTTATTTATTAAATCGCTACATCTTTTATAAAGAATTTTGAAGAGGGATAACTTAAGATATTAAATCAAGGGGTTCACGTAATAGTAGCAATGAGGGCGAACATCTGGCTTTAATGGTATGTTTATTTATATCCCGACCGGAAGTAATGTGCTCGCAGCACAACCCACATCCGGTAGGTAGGACACAAATGGCGCGCGTGCGCAGCTAGCAAAAAATTTATTTCACAGTAATATAGATTGTTCGACATAAAATAATTTTAATTAATTAAAAAATATTATCGATTTAGTCTTGTCAGTGAAATGACGACAGTTCTTCCCATATCATGAGACAGACTAATTTTCAAACGCTTGATTTACTATTTAATGTTTTTCTTTTCAATTTTATTCTTTTATGTAGAATGTGTTACTACTTATTTAAGAAATCTCTTAATTTTTAATTGCGTTTAATGTTTAATTCGATTGGGCGAAGCTAACTAAACTTAAATTATAATATAACGTATTCGACTGATTGCTTCAAAACCACTTTCTATCGAAATGTGTACCAAAACACGTCGGTTAGTCGAGGCGTGTCGGATTCTATTTTTTTCTAACGTCTAATACAAAGGGCAGGTGCTACGATGCATTTAATTCAACGACATTTGGCCAACGTTCGTTTTTTTAGGTTAATTCGCCACGCGACTTAACAAAAACCAGTCTTAAGCGCCGGCAATACAGCTTATGTCGAGCTCAACTTACCAAGCTTCTAGTGTTTTTTTTATCACTCCAATTCCTTATCTCGAATGGAATTTAGGCTCGTTGTTATAAAGACGATTTTAAAACTCGATTTTTTTTTCTAATGCCTCCGGTGAACACATGGTGCGGTTGCATCTGTCGTTTAGAAACTTTTCATGATTATTAAGTACCTTTATATAACACGCGGATACGTAACTTGATCAACGAAACTAATAGTTGATTAAAAAACTTTATTAAAATAATGAAAATACTTTTTTAAGTCATCAACCGGTCGAGGTTTTGCCGTAACAGCCACGGTCGCAGAATCAGATAGACTTTAGACGGCGTGTTTTTTCTCTTAGTCATCTTATCCGATGCCCACCGACAAGATAGGACAGTAGATTCTCTAACGTCGCTGCCACATGGCAAATTGTTACAAGTATCTTGCGATAAAAAAGTATAATGGATTTTTGGTGTAAAATAACTCCATATAGGTCGTGATCTAGACATACATTTTATCTTAAGAAACAGTTGTTGTCTGACCAGCATGTAGTTGTGAGATGTGATCAAGGATAGGGTGCAATTATAGTTGTTTGTGACAGTTTCATTAGTCACAAATCAAGATCCAGAAGAGACTTTTTTCTAATATTTGCTTCCGATGAGATTCAATGCCACTGCTTATTGTTCTTGAACTTTTACATTGTCTTTGAACTTGACACTACTTAGTAATTAAATTCTTGCTAATGCGCTGCATTTCACATGTTCGATGAGGCTTCAATTTAACCATGTTACATAAATATTAAAGGGTTTCAACTGCATTCTCGAAAATTCAATTTAATGGTGTAACGATAGGGATCCTGTTTCATTTATTTCACTAAGTTTTGGTTTAATTGTACTGTGGATGTCCAATGACGAAATGGCCCAACAAAATGAACGAATAGGCGAGCCCAAGCGCGTTCATGGTTTAAATTAACAAATATGACTTTAAATTATAATACCGTGCCTGAAAACAGGAGTTACGTGGAAAGTATATGGTCTACGCTGTCGCCGTTCCCCTGAGTAAACTTCATTATAGTATGATGCAAACTGATATGTTGCACTCAACAAGTTAATTAAGTTACTGTTAAAGGTGATAATAACATTTTTGATTCAAAACAAGGGCAGTCAAGGGATTTGTTCATGGGCATGCTTGTTCACTTGTATTAATAAATGATGAATAATGTGAGTATTAATGATATACGGTTATATTTGCGTGACTTTATTTATACAGCCAGTCAATGTAAGTACTTAAAATCTCAGTTTCCCTCAGTGGATGCTTTCAAAACTATTCAAGAGTTTGTAAAGCTTTGAAACATTAACATCGGCCAACTGCGCTGGACTTTCCTAAGCAAAATCGACTGTGAATGCAGGAGGACAATATTAGACTAAAATACCGATGGAATGCTGTATAATATGATGAAAAGCTACTTTGTACGTTGAATACGACGTTTTCATTGAAATACGAATCCTTCAATGCTGTAACATCAAATTGGTTCGTTTAATTTGCGAATTCACAAAAAGGAAATGCATTTGAAATTAGGAAAACAGACTGCTTAATGAATTTGTTCTGATTAGAAATAACGTTAAAATTAAGAGCATCAGTGCATCGTGATACACAGGTCTGTCGAGCAAATATTATTTTTAAACTCGGGCAAATATTTGATTTATTTTGTCAATATTAATATTGCTTCAGAAGTATAAATTATTTCTCAAAAATGGTCTGATAAGATTATTACATATCGGCGCTGTTATCAAACTGCGTTTATTTGTTTAGCCGATATTTTTAAGTAAGACATGTTCAAATAATTGAAGTTAATATGAAGTCCATCTTATGTAAAATGTCACTTGTCCCTACACAAGTGACATTTTACTTATGATGACATTTTATAAAACTTACAAAAATATTACTTACTTGCATATTTCTTTTCTGAATCCGTTAAACATTTATAAATATACCGCTATTAAAATTCTTGATGTGAATTCTTTGAATAAACTTTTATAAAAAAATTGATTTATAAGTTAAGAGTAGAGTTAGAGTAATATATATAGAGATAATAATTGTATTTTTTGTTCTAAACACTTTTTGATTTTGTTATCAAGTTAATTGTCATCAAATGGTCAATGGCGGAAGTGCACCTGTTACCATATTACAGTATGTTAGCAAATAAAAATATGAAAATCCATATCCGCTCACTATGGCGGACTGATTTAATCGAAACCATATGGAAAAGGTTAAAACGTGTCGGAGATCCAGGGTAGTCTTAATATATGCAAGATCGAAAATCCAAAAATATTTTCGAAAAGATATGAAAAACGACTGTGCTTTTTTGGATGTTTGGTACGCTATACTTTATTATTCTTTTAATTTTATATAATAATTTACCTTTTCATGGAAAAAGTCACAGTTTTCAGTTATTATCGTAGAACATTAATTCTTCCTTTTATTATATAACGAAGTTTATTAAAACGTTACATAATAAAGCATAACAGTTACAACATGCTCTTAGTAGTAATGATGGATGTATTTAATATTTGTTAGCACTTAGCTTCAGCTAGGTCCCAAAGTACTGCCTTGTATTTAAAAATCATACGCGTGAAAATCGAAATAAAATGCGATCCGGTTCAATGGATGGAATACAAAGTAGATTTATCCCATAGAACTATAAATGTTTGAGATAGGCTACCGTGTACGAGGGTTTCACATAGCTTTGTCAACGGGTCCTAAGTACCATACTGTCGATTTAACGGATTTTTATGTATTAAATACACAACAGTAAAATCGAAATCGGTGAAGAGAACATAATAGATGTGAAATAACAAAAGTTTTTGATGGATCAAACTAGGTTTTTTTTTATTGTATAAAGTGACGTAACGAGCAAAACGTTCACCTGATGGTAAGTGCAACGTCCGCCCACAACAAATGCTGTGTCACCCAGAATATTTCTGTGTTACACCACACTGCGCCCGTCACCCTGAGACGCTAGCTCACAGTGCCCTTCAAACCGAAATACAGTAATGCTTGCACACTACTGCTTCACGGCAGAATAACTGGCCCTGGGGTGGTACCTACCTACCGGATTCCTGCATAGGAATCCTACCACCAGTATGTTGGTTCATGTACGAACGGATTATACCGCGCAAGAGCAATGACGAATTCAGAACCATATGTGATATTTAGCACAAGCGAGTTTTAACGACTTTTTATCTTATTATATCATATATACAATCTATTACATCCTACTATTTTTGAATATAGATTCATTTAGTACGGAGATAATTAATTACTAAAAGCACATTGAGCTTTTTCTTGCAGTAAGATAAAACCGTGGAACACTTAGTTTGAATACATCACATACATACGATCGCAATATTGTTTCCATTGAAGTTCTTTTAAATCTGTAGTTTTTTCTGTGATTAGCTTTCCACAAAATGTATAAAAATAATGTTAAATAAGCTGCGAAATTACATTTTAGCAGAATTCCCAAAAGTTTTAAAAATTATATATTTATTATGTTGCCATCGTACATGTGGGGTTGCTTTTATTGTTTTTCAAAGACGTCAAATATAGGAACACAGTCCTTGATTAAAATGTATAAATATATTGGGCCATTTATGTAACGAGGAAGAGGTATTAAATACATGGTACATAATTAATGAGAGTTGCATGATGGAAAGGACTAATGCACATTATGCCACGGGCATATCCGTTACTTCTTCATGTTAATGTTATTATTAGCAACGAGATAAACTGCTATCGTCGATATTTGTTAAGGAAGTAATTGGAATGATGTCCTTTCTAAATGTTTATTTGAACTATAAATAATACTAATACTTCTTTAATATCGTCGTGTATTTAAACACTTACAATAAAAACTTTATCGCTGGAGTTTTTACAGTCAAAGTTTGCATCGAGGTTTGGTTGGCTCCGGGAACAAGTTAAAGAGTACTACTCACTCACTGGATACCAGTTTTCGTATTATTTGTACAGACCTTCTTCGGATAGTAAGCCATATTGGCAATACTACAGAGTAATTATGACATTACCAACATTTTATTTTAAACGCCAATAGCCTAATGTTTTTTTTTTAAACTTTATTGTTAAGGTTTAGGATACAGACTGCGAAACATTACGGTGCTGGTTCGAACCCGCCATTTTACTATTGTCTTGAAGCACCTCCCAGCACAATCATTTAAGCTTAGTTGAAGTGGTTATCTTGAATTCTAGTGACGTTTATACCATTTTTTTTTTAATAAAAGAAATAAAATATCTTCTTTCCATATACATTAAATGACACCTTACTCTCTTATAAAGTCAAGCGGCCGTCAGCGGGGCCGATTTACCAAACATTCAAAATATCGGTTACTGGATTTATGTATAAAATATTGTGAAGTGCTGGATAAAACTAGTGTATTAGTTGTAGTGTTCTTCGTGTTTGTGCCCGAAAGACCGCATTATGAACGCGTTCAGCTTTTGATAATTTTCTCTGGCTAAAATTTATACGGACTTCCCATCTGACTTTTGTTAAACATTTTATTTAATTTTACGAATCTTTTTAATTAACATGTAGCACGTTGCGGAGCGTAACGTTAGTAAATAGCAGTCGCCATGTACATACATGCCTTCAGACCTTCCACCGTCGTAACATATGTACAAACATTTCCTAATGGCAATCTGGAATCTATAATAAGTAACTAAAATACTGGATATTATTTCTATACGTTTTAATATTTAATTTAAACTTGATGTTCGTTTTTTTTTTATCATTGTTCTTCTCTTTACAATTGTGCCGCCTTAATATAAACTACTAAATTATTGCTAAATTCTGATTATCACTTTTTGGATACTTGATCGGTTTTGTTCTCAGGCCGGTTCTCCCCTAGCAGTAGTGTCATAAGCAGAAGCGTCGCAGGAGTTTCTTGTGCCATTACTTCTCCAGCGGAAACGCATTCCGAATTGTAACGGTGGTAAACCTATCTAATAATAATCATGGTATTAGTAATGATAGTAGTAGTAATATTGCCGTCCCGATTGCAGTAACTGACCGAGCCGAGGCCGGCCCCCTTGGGCACCCTCGAGTCTGTTACTCTCGCGAACAGGATGACGGTCCAAGCCGAGGTCCCCCCTCGGGGGCCCTTGCGCCAGTCATCCATAAATAAAGGTTTTAGCCGAAACGCCCTCAGCGCTATGCCACTTTTCAATCCGGCAAAGCTGTAAAAGCCTTCGGGCTAACAGTGACCATCAGTCCTAAAAAAAAAAAATGCGGGTGACGGAGAACGAGAAGTTGTATCTTATGCCTTCAGAATTCTATGAAGTATATTAAAAGTAATCCGATATATTCTAGGATTTAAATAATAATCAATTCAATCTTTTATTTTTATTTATTTACAGGCCAATTACATGCTTTTGCTTATAATATCACATAATGGCTATATGTTACATGTCTATATAAATACGATGCCATAAATAATTGTACTATAAAATTTATATATAAGTATGTTCTTTTATATATAAGTATATATGTATATAATAAATAAAATAAGTAAAATATACACGGAATAAGTTTCCAAATGTGTGTTGTTAGACGGAACCCGGCTCGCTCTACGGATAACCATGAGCGCAACGAGCAACAGACTCTGCAGTGGGCCAAGACCTCGATGAGCGAACTGCGTGTCGAGATGAGGGAGATGTCCGAAAGCCTTAACAACTCGGCCCTCTTGCGGCAGCTTCACGTCATTCGCAACGAAGTAAGTGGAGTTAAAATGCATTTTAGAACTAATGCTACAAATCTAGGAACGTATTAAGACTTAAAGAGAACTAAATACACTAGTTAATCTTCCTTCCATTTATTTGATAATATTCTACTAACCTTATATTTCGGCAACTCAACTAAAGAAATTACGACTATTTCCTAACTATTTTAAGATATTAATGTTCTTTCGCTGACTGCTTACGAAGATAGACATTATTCCCTAAATGTGAGTACGAAAATCAAGAACATAGCACGATCGTAAAAATTTATTCCTAATACTCATAATAGGTCAGCCGGTTCGTATAGAATGTTGACGTACCTTCGTCAACGTTCTATACGAACTACTATACAATTTTTTTTTTAAATAAACAACAATCTTAAGATTCTCATAATTCATTCTATTTGTAATACACTATTAATAATTGTTAATTATTAGAAATTATTATTCAATAATTAAGAAAATATTAATTAATATTGAATTATACAATAATTATTATTTGTCATGTATATTGACATATTATGTATGTGGTATATTGTCGTGTAACAAAATATAAAATTTTATATAAGTCTAAAAAAGAGCTACTTTTCTTTTACTTTTTGAAAAATACTTTGTTTTAAAAACAGTAATACCCGATTTCTCTACAAATTTTTTCTAACAGAGTGTAAGGTATTTATGAAAAAACTTTATACGAATATTGATTATTTTTGTACGTTCATAGTCGGTTTGGATTACATCCTTATTAACGAGGAGTTTGGAAAGGCTCTTTTGCTTATTTTTTATAAAAGTCTCATACTTTTTTATCTATTTTTATTACATATTACTTTACATGTTTGTAAAGAAAATAGTTTTTCTTTAGACAGAATTTACGTAATTTAAGTTTGTAATAAGTTAAGTAAGTAATTTTTATAAAGTATAATTATTGTATAAAAATAAACTCTTTTTATTAAACCGTCATAGTTTTAAAAATAAAGAAATATACTATTTTACTTTCTACAAAGTTTCATAAATTTTGTCAAATTTAAAATTTAAGGGACCCCGTACTTTATTCACTTGAGGTTTTTAGACGTGACGTCGTGAGATTTTATGCTCCCCCCCCCCCTCACCTCGGGTAAACCAAAGGGACCAATATTCGTACGACCCCTTAGTCTTTTCAATTGAATTGTTAGTTATTTATTATAACTTGTAAATTACGATAAATTATGGTGAAAGCGATCTCGCGTTTGATTTTATTTATAAAATAAAAATTTATTTTTATCGTATTACACAAGCGCTATTCCTATGCCCTACATAGCTTAAGCCAACTCTGGCCTACAGATTCTTTTGTTATTTTCCATTGAACAATACATAAAAATTGGACAGGCGAGCGGCTTTTATCGGGAAAACCTACGTTCAATTTACACACACGCATCGGAAACATCCGGCAATACATTCGGAAATTGACACTACAGAAGAGGACGTCATATGCGGTGCCTTCAGATCCATATATAGCAGTGAATTGCAATTTTGTACATAGCGTGTCACATTATGTCGGCACTTTTTGTTACATATAAATATTTAGTTTATTATTTATGATGTTATTTTAAACCAACTTTTGTCTGTAAAATACAAACAGCGAATGTACCATTATTATGTTTGCCTATAATATGTTTGTCAATGTCACTGCGTATCTTAGCAATAAAACTTTTTAGCCCTAGGGTAGGGGCCGTTATATATTTTATAATATACCTACAATAAAGTTAAAGTTTTTGCTAATGTTCACCAAACGGGAAGGTTATCAGAAATATTACACCTTTTAGATTAACGTCATCATCATTTCAGCCTATCTCAGTCCACTATTGAACATAGGCCTCCCCCATAGATTACCACAAAGCACGGTCCTGAGTCACCTGCATCCATCGACTTCCAGCAAAATCGCGCAGATCGTTGCTTCATCTAGTGGGGGGGGGGGGGGGATATTACATCGCCCCGTCTTACAACTTTCTGCAATTGGATCGGTTTCGTACTATGGTTTTATACTCGGATAGCCATCGTAGCTTTATTGTACAAACACTGCAGCACTTCGATATACCGACAGTCAATTCGGCACCGCTGAAGTGATTGTAGCAGCGCCCAAGTTTCGACGGAAACAAAGGTAAAATAGTCCACATACGCCAGACATAGCGGGAGATTGTACTCTTCGGTCTTTTGTACAATCTGGCGAAGGGTATGTATGTGGTCTATGGTACTAAAGCCTTTTCGGAATCCGGCTTGTTCGGGAGGCTGGAAGTCGTCGAGTCTGCTTGCGAAACGATTCGTAATGACTTTCGAAAACAGCACATAGACGCGGTTCAGAAGCGATGCCGGTCTACAAGACAACCACGCTTCTGCTCCACGCTTCCGGCGTAGCGCCACCGTGGATGACGGAATTAAATAGCTTCTGAAGGACTAAAAGTACCGGTTTTACACCCGCTTTCAAAAGCTTCGCTGTAATGCCGTCCTCACCGGGCGCTTTGCCAATCTTGAGCTGTTTGAGAGCCATACTAATCTCGCTCAGACTGACGTCCGGAATATCGTCGGAATAGTGTCGGACGAGTTTGACTCTTGGGTCGTAACTCACACTTGTATGTGGCTCCAACGACGATGTGTACAGCTGCCCATAGAATCTCTCGATCTCACTCATAATCTCGTACGGCGGAAATGACGCTACTGCTCTCGGTCCTCAACTTTTTCAGTTGGCTGTTGCCGGCAGACAGATCCCTAGCAAAGACCTTGGAGCCTTGGTTTCGCTCTATCGCTTCTTCAATACGAACTGTATTAAAGTTGCGGAGGTCTCGCCGCATACATTGGGAGATCAGTCTGTTAAGCTGCCGATATGCTGACGCGTCAGTTGAGGACTTCATTTCACGCCTGGCCTCCATGAGACTAAGAGTGTGATCGGAGAGTTTCTGGATCTTGTTTTTGCGGCGGGTCTTGCAAAACTTTGCCCCCACAGCCTGGACAGTTTCCACGAGCCTCTCGTTCATATCGTCCACTGTAACGCAATCATCTAGGCACTGAAAGCGATTATGCAATTCGAGCTGGAAGCTCTCAGGGTTTTGAATAAGGGCACGTGATGGACGGAGTGTAGACTTCACCAGACGAGACATCTCCAGCTTTACGTTCAAGTCCAATGTGCCTCTTACCATTCGGTGATCACTGCCGGTTTTTACCCTAGCGATCACAGAGACATCATTAAACAACTGTCGTTTTGGTCGTCATGATGAAGTCAAACTCATTTTTGGTAAAACGGTTCTATCATCACCGGGCATCAACCGGGCTCATCCAGGTCCACTTTATGTGGGGCCGCTTTTGGAAAAAGGAGTTCATCATAAAGAGTCATCTGAAGTCCGAAGACAGGGGGAGGACACGATAATCCTCAAATCCGGCAACTTGTTCTATCACGGGGAGGGCGACCATCGGACAGATGGTGGTCGGTTTATTAAGGAGGTGACGGGTTTATCGTCCGCAAGTCTCTCATTAATAACGTTGTCAAGATCGGGAGTGTCTCGACTGGGGTTGCGTACCTTTCACTCAGAATTACCAATCGGTATTCGCTGAAGGGCATACAGGTAAACGCACCTACCTCGGCACACCCTGATGATGAGGTGGAGGTAATGTATGAGATTAACGTACTTCGAATAAAATTCGAGTAAATAAAAAGCGCTTCCATAGTTATAGAAAAGAGTGAAGCCAAATGGCAATAAGTAAATGGTCGCAGTTGCACTATGTATTTCAATAAAAAAAGAAACATTTAATTCGTTAAAAAAAATTATGCAATACTTATTATAATGAAATTAAGTGTCCATTTTTGAATAAACTTTAACGGGAGCATCTTCTAAGACAATTATTTTTTGCAGCTCAAACAAGCGTTGATGGAGACCTCCGATCTCGCTCAACTAGCTCGTACGCATGAAGCCAGAGTTGACAAACTGGACAGCGATGTGGGCCGCCTGAAGTACGACGGACAGCAGACGAGAGCTGCAATAGCTGAAGTAAAGTCTCATTACTCCAAACTGTCTAAAGAGGTAAGTTACTTAGGCCAACTTTTGTTTTCTTCATTATACGCACGATCACAGGTCTCAAATAAGACGTTGTAAGAAAATAAAGTTTGGCGGCTATAAGTTTTTACTGTAAATAGCAATACTATCTTGCAGCAGAAGAATGTTGCCTTGGGCAAGTCAAAATGAGTTTTAAAACATGTATTAGTTGGTATACATCATTATTATTATTTCAGCCTATCACTAGTGGTATCACACAGAAAACGTAAGTTTTTTAGTTGGCATAGTTGAAACGCTTCGCAGGCGGGTTGGCAACCGCGGTTTCTTTATTCAAATGTTCCAGGAAGATACTGCTGCCCATGTACTGGTTTTTATTTTCCCTCTGTTGACTTTTACACCACTCTCGGGATGAGATGGGGTGGTAGATTCTGTTAAGCCGCCACCACCCGGCTAATCACGGTATTGTTATAAATAATAAGGCTTATAGCAAAATTTAAAAAAAATACTGGTAAGCTTGAAATAGCTGAACGACGTCATTTTTTTATTGTATTAAGTGACGAAACGAGCAAAACGTTCACCTGATGGTAAGTGCAACGTCTGCCCACAACAAATGCTGTGTCACCTAGAATATTTCTGTGTCACACTGCGGCCGTCACCTTGAGACATCAGATCTAGCTAGATCTAGCACACAGTGCCCTTTAAACCGAAACAGTAATGCTTGCACAGAATAACTGGCCCTGGGGTGGTACCTACCTAGACGGATTTCAGCATAGGAATCCTACCACCAGTAAAAATATCATATATTTTATTAAGTAATTATATTTTAAAAATAAAATAAAACCATGCCAGAAAACTTTACTCATTAAAAACGATAAGGCATTCATTCGTCCCCTGCTGCCTTTGCAAACAGATATAAGCGATTCGATCAAAGGAGTGCTCTAGTGCATTGAACTGGAAACATTCGTGAAGATAATTACTACCTTTAACTATACTATAATATAATACATTATATGTACTTACACATGCATATCTTCATACAAATATACTCTCTCGCAAGGGCAGGGTCGTAGTAATTGTCACATGATTCTAGAATGATGTTAAGTGATATATTATTTTCTTACAGCATGAATACAGAGCCTTAAATCTCCGTAAATAGTTTGTTTTTAACAATAATATTTGTCCTATAAATATACCTTCCCGGAAGCCCGGCCTTTATGTTTTATTAAATAGCTTTTCACCTTTACATAGCCCCGATTACATTTAAATTCTCGCAGTAAATCTGGCAAAAATATTCGTGGTTAGCACGAAATTAAAAGCTTAATCTCCATTGCGAAGTTTTCATATATTTTAAATTTAAAGTAAATGATGAATTTAGAAGGTAAAATTATATAGAAAAAATATGATGTTTGTGCACTTTGCACTGCGTACATAAACTTTTGTACACTGAAAACATAATTTTAAAATGTATTATATATTATTTTATACAATTATCATTAAACAAAGACAAATCTGTTAAAGACATGTTACATAAAACATTATATTTTACACTAAACATGTTGTACATAGGTACACTAAACAGGCTGTATGTAGGTTGCCTCGAGTACAGGAAATAAGCAGGAAATAGTCCCTCCACTCTGGCGATGTGTACACAGCTATGGAATAATTCAGTTATAACACCGTTTAAAAGACTCGAGACTCAAGGCTCCAACGCGTACAGGTCCACGTTATCCCTAGCTATTATATATATACTCGTATATACGAATAACGCCACTCGACAATGTGTTGGTTATTTTGAGCAAAACAATTTTATTGAGCTGAATTGTAAATGGGTAACATGATCATTATCTGCAGCTCATGCAAGTTAAGCTTTAGTCAATGTATATTTAGTTGCGGCAACAATAATAACACAAAACACTTTTTCGATACGTTCTTCCAATTTTCAAATTTATAGTGATCCACCCGCGATGCTGGAAGATTCTAGAAGCGCAGTTTTTATTTGTACTAATAATCGACATAAGATTACCTGAAAAGAAGTACTTAAAAGAAAAGAAGTGAGTAAATTCCCGTGTAACATAATTTTTACTACTACGACTAAAGTTAAATATTTACCGGCATGCAGACAAAAAAGGCAGCTGTTCCATTATTAAACATAGAGAATCTTTTATTATTTTGTTCTATGAGGTTAAAAAAAGCATAATAGATTTTACTTATTTACGCAAAAATAACTATAAATACTGCCAGGAAGATTGTTCCGGCCGACGATATCTACCGAATTTTATCAAAAGTTTAATAATGTAGAAATCGTCCTAAAGAGATAAATGCCAAACGTTGTGTAGGGTTGCCTCTAATCATTGTTTGTAGTTTCGACGTACATTTTTATTATACCAATGACGTCAAGATGTTATTAGCAGTGTATAATTCTTTAACATGGTTTTTCAACCATAACGTCCGTTGTGCAGTGCAAAACTGTATAAATCCTTGAAAACTTAAGTACATATTACAGGTCACGCGACCAGTAGTATGTACTAGTAATATGTAAAGTAATTTGTCGTTGCTGTTTTTTGAACATTTGTAAAAAAATATTTTTAAAGAGGTTCTACAAAAAGTGGAACAGTTTTTTTAAAAGTAAATAAGAAGAAATTACTGAACATTAGCATTAGAATAACAAAATCAAACAATATTGAAACAAAAAAACCGACAGCACACGTTATTTTGTAAGCTTGCAAAATAATTATTTAAGCGTACAACCGTGAATAAATAAAAAACAACCGAGAGGCCTAGTTTTCAGAGTACCTGACTTCAACGCCGCGGGTCCTAGGTTCGAATTCGAGATAATTTTTGTGCCCAAGCTCAATTTGTTGGTTTTTCAGGCCTGGTTGTATTTTGTACATACATACATACATACATAAGATCACGACTGTATCCCATAAGGGGTAGTCACAGACTGGGCACACACTGCAAAAACAGATGACTGCCACAATCCACGTTTCACCAAAACAATATAATGATGCCGATGCCCATCGCCACCATGCGCTGTTGGGTGCACAGTGCAGTTTAATTCCTTACTCGCCTTTTACGAGATCCATTGGATGAGCTGGAGTGGTAGTATTCTTTTAAATAAATTCTTTTGTATGGTAAATTTATGTTTGTAAACATACATTAAACCACACTTGCGGTGCAGGAGAAATCCTTGTGTTAATATGTCGTTCGTAAGAGAAAAACATTGTTTTCCGTAATTTTTGTCACCGAAAATGGCCAACCCTACTGGGTTACTTTCTCGACCCACGAAATTCATCAAGTCTGTATAAGTCACGATTTCTCAAGATTATAGCTTTCTGATGTGGGGTTTATGTAATTTTTTCTCGTTACTCTGTAGATAGTCTTGGAATTTTCTTTCTTACCATGCCACTCATAAGTTAAGGTAAAACGATTGTGTTTGCTTACTTATCTATCTATTTTATGAAAATACCTTTTGGGTTTAAATAATTTGATTATTCATAAAACACTAACATTTAAAATTAGCATTCACATATTTTAAACTGTAGTAAATTATATATATATATAATTATTGAATTGGCGATTCGATGATAATACAATTACAATTACAATTACAGACATGGCTTTACATGGGATCTCATGACTTATTACGGAATAACGGTTGCGAGGCGAGGCTTGGCATATATTTTTTACATTTTAATGTTTTTGAAGGGATCTGACTTTGTGGGTAATCCACGTACTTTTTCTTTTCTAGTATTCCTCATTGCCCGTCGGTTACAGATTTTCTCAAAACACAGTCTGTATCTCTGTTGGTTTTTCTTAGGGGTTTGGTGTACCATTCTGCGACAATTCTGGGCCGTAAATGCGTTTTAATCGATTATATTCTGCAATTGCAAACCCCAGAGTACTGATACTGCCTAAGTCAATATTCTTTACACGCCACTCATTAAGACTTGTAGCCCTTAACAATACCTGGTGTACGTTGAATATCATAATAATATATCTCATACGGATATTTTCATTTATATTTTACTATCACGAAAGTGTACGAATAAAAACCGGCGGCCGCCATTATTTCAAATACCAAATCGTACGCCATAGTTTTTGGCATTGCCTACTACATGGTACAGATCAGCGTTATGGTAAAGATCTCCATGCTCGTTACACGAATAAAGGAGCATCTGATTCCATTGCGCAACCACAGACGAGTAGTTGATATCTCACGTCAATGTCATACGACGACTCAATTTAATAAAACTAATTTTACGAATTTTATCTATTTTAATTAGTAACAATTTATAAACCGTCGTTTCAAGCGCTTTACAACATGGTCGCGGGAGGACTAAGGTGACAGACGTCCTGATGTCATAGTTAACCCCGCATTAACCTTCAGCTTTTAATTATTATTTTTGTCCCAAACTACGCAGAATGAGAGTTGAAGTCCCTCAGTGGAATGCTTGGTTTTTGATTTAATTTTATTAATAGTAGGATCCCAAGGTGTTGGTTATACCAAACCATCTTCCCTATTGAAATTTGGATGTTTTTTTAATTTAATACCCTCGTGAATCATCCTTGGTAGGAATCGGTGTGCACAGGTACAGCCTCTACAATATATATATATATATATATATATATATATATATATATATATATATATATATATACTTGCATGCATTCTCCCCTTTCTCAAATAAGTTTTCGAAATATTACTTCCGTCCTGGTTTCTGTTTCTGATTTTATCCAATAGCGAGGTTGTATTGTTACCTCTGGTTGTTCTAATGGACTTCCAGAAGAACTTTATGTTCATTGAAAGTCATCAGATAACCTCCTATCAAATTCATTATTCCTTGCCTTGCTTACATCCTCACTCGTTGCTTTTTGTATTTTCTGATCGGCTCTTGTGGCCAACCAATCCAGCCAAACCTTCTTTTTATGAGATACTGCCTTTTACACGTCTACACACAGCGTCTTTTACATATATCCCCTTCTTCTCTTACTTACGCCACACACTTCAATAGTACCTTCTACGATTCCTTCCTTAAACCAAAAACACCAATTCTTCGTTTCGGGTCCGATTGTGTTGTGATTGTCCCCGTGTTTCTGACACTGCATCCTAGTATGCCGCCGATCTTATCGCATTAGTGTTATATCGAGCGTATTTAGCTAAGGCCAAGTGATTGCCTCTATGATTCCGCGAACACTGGTAGCGCTATAATATCCCCTGCGAAGTTTATAGGTTCCGGCAGCATTTAGAAGTTGACTCCGTGGTCGAAAATGTATAGTATGTAAATGAGAACCTCATTTGTACATACGTTACACATATAGGGGTAGTAATAATAGAGGGCGTGGGGGCTGGTTTATAGGTAAATGGGGAGGTGAACATGTTATTTAGTATTGTTCTGCTAAACCGAGAATCGATTGAGGTTGAGTCCATAAATCCATTTCTGAACTTATTTTTATACCTAAGAAGTATTATAAAATATATGTAAAAACATATAAGCGGTGAACTCAAGGTAATTAAAATTTTTGGTCATCAGTAATTAAAACACTGTTTATTGTATATTGAACAAAACTAAAAAATATAAGTAGATGAGAGCCTGTAAAAAAACATACAACTGACCGGCTAAGTGAGAGTCGGACTTGTAGAGGCTGTACCTGTGCACACCGATTCCTACCAAGGATGATTCACGAGGCTATTAAATTTAAAAAACATCCAAATTTCAATAGGGAAGATGGTTTGGTATAACCAACAGCTTGGGATCCTACTATTAATAAAATTAAATCAAAAACCAAGCATTCCACTGAGGGACTTCAACTCTCATTCTGCGTAGTTTGGGACAAAAATAATAATTAAAAGCTGAAGGTTAATGCGGGGTTAACTATGACATCAGGACGTCTGTCACCTTAGTCCTCCCGCGACCATGTTGTAAAGCGCTTGAAACGACGGTTTATAAATTGTTACTAATTAAAATAGATAAAATTCGTAAAATTAGTTTTATTAAATTGAGTCGTCGTATGACATTGACGTGAGATATCAACTACTCGTCTGTGGTTGCGCAATGGAATCAGATGCTCCTTTATTCGTGTAACGAGCATAGAGATCTTTACCATAACGCTGATCTGTACCATGTAGTAGGCAATGCCAAAAACTATGGCGTACGATTTGGTATTTGAAATAATGGCGGCCGCCGGTTTTTATTCGTACACTTTCGTGATAGTAAAATATAAATGAAAATATCCGTATGAGATATATTATTATGATATTCAACGTACACCAGGTATTGTTAAGGGCTACAAGTCTTAATGAGTGGCGTGTAAAGAATATTGACTTAGGCAGTATCAGTACTCTGGGGTTTGCAATTGCAGAATATAATCGATTAAAACGCATTTACGGCCCAGAATTGTCGCAGAATGGTACACCAAACCCCTAAGAAAAACCAACAGAGATACAGACTGTGTTTTGAGAAAATCTGTAACCGACGGGCAATGAGGAATACTAGAAAAGAAAAAGTACGTGGATTACCCACAAAGTCAGATCCCTTCAAAAACATTAAAATGTAAAAAATATATGCCAAGCCTCGCCTCGCAACCGTTATTCCGTAATAAGTCATGAGATCCCATGTAAAGCCATGTCTGTAATTGTATTATCATCGAATCGCCAATTCAATAATTTCGTTATAAATAAAGTACATTTCTTCTTCTTCTTTTAATTCTGGCCTCCTTCAATAGAATTCTACCAATTTCAAGATACCATTTTCACGAGAGTGACAACAGATAATTCAAGATGTCGATCAACAGTAAAATGATAGTAGACTATTACTGAAGATTTGCTTGACTGATGGAGACAAAACGAAAAGTACAATTCTGGTCTTAAATTGGATTTTCCAATCACTGTACACTTTCATAAGCACTTGCTGCATAATAAACTGTCCATATTAAACATCAAAACTCAATAAACACACAGAAATTACAAAATTCAATAAAAACACTACCGTCACTTTTCGAGTTGATGCCAAAAGTTAAGTACTCGTACATTACTTAATTAATAACGAAAATTTTGGGCCTCTCATTATTACACATCTTGGTTAATATAAAAAAATAACGTGACTGCAATTACACGGTTAAAGTAAAAAAAAACTGTGAACTTATGTGAGTGAAGTAGGTAGGTAGATACCACCCCAGGGCCAGTTATTCTGCCGTGGAGCAGTAGTGTGCAAACATTACTGTGTTACGGTCTGAAGGGCACTGAGAGCTAGCGTAATCACTGGGCATATGAAACTTAAGAACTTATATCTCAGGGTGACGGGCGCAGTGTGATGCTATACAGAAATATTCTGAGCGACACAGCATCTGTTATGGGCAGACGTTGCACTTACCATCAGGTGAACGTTTAGCTCGTCTCGTCACTTTATCAAATAAAAAAACAAAAAAAAGTGAACTGAAAATAATTTTCTACGCAGTGATGTTTGTGCAGTGCAATTACCGAAGCACGATATTTTTATATGAACAAAGATGTCTCATAATGAGAGGCCCCAAAATTTTGGTTATTAATTACGAAATGATGAACGTTAAATGCAAAACGTGTATGTATAGCTATATACACGTTTGGTATATGTATTTAAATATATTTATGCAATATATTATATCGTATACACATTTATTTATTCATAAAAAAGATAAATTACTAAAAACGTAAAAAATTTAAAAATTAAGGAGTTATGGAGATATTGTGTATAAAAAAGGGGTTAAGATCAAATGAAACGTTCACGTGAATTAATAATTCAGTGTATATCAGTGTGATATTATTTCAAATTCATTGATTTATAAATTGTGTAATATTTCACTAAGTAGTCAGTGTTAATTTTAGTGAAATGCTTTTGTCCTGTTATTTTCAAATATAGCCTGGACGATTGCAATATCAAGTTTTAGAACGTGTTTTGCAACGCATATTATCTTTTTCAGCAAGGTCGTGCGATTGATTTAAATAACTTCGGATTGTGAATGGTGCAGTAATTTTCCTAATCAAATATGCGTAATAGAAAATTGTCACAAAATGTAATTGATTTGTTTCTTATTTAAATTTTTATTTTGTAAGCATTATACAAATTTTTACAGTGAATAATATCCACATCAACGGTTTGATTCAATCCTTGTGCAATGATAATTCAAAGGTATTATTCGTATAACGATAGAGTTGATTATAGCTTGCATTTTTCTAATAACAGGTGCGATCCCTCTTCACGGTACGTGAGTGCAACGGTCGCTAACCGTTTTGCCTGCGACTTTTTACCGGTCAATATGCGTCCCGGCGTAACCCTCGGTTAAACATCAAACCGAAGAGTTATAAAGATGTGCATACGAAACGTTATCAATTCATATTTTTCGATTTTAACTGTCAAGTCATCATTGAGTATGTATGTGGGCAGAAATATAACCTGGTCTGATAATAAGCAAGGAGATGCTAATAAAGTAAAGTATCAATAACTTAAAATTAAATGTTTATTTTTCAATCGCTAAAATATTTCTTGGATTGAAATTGCACATCCACCTGTGCGTTCAACTTGTAATACGGAAGTCCCATTCAGCAGTCATACAATGCAGAGCGGACGATAAAGAGTCGCCTGCCTGGGCCGGGTCTGAATGAAAATACCGACGGACAATGTTAAAATAAATTACAAACGTGAACCTCACTCAATGACTGCAGCCAACCACTAAGTTTGCACTTTTTTTATTTTTTTTATTTGAGAAAGTGACGAAAGGAGCAAAACTTTTACCTGATGGTAAGCGCAACGTCTGCCCATAACAAATGCTGTGCCGCCTAGAACTTTTAGTATGACACCACATTGCGCCTTTCACCCTGAGATATCAATTCTTAAGTCTCATATAACCCAGTTATTAAACTAGCTCACAGTACCTTTGTAAATATAAAAAGTTGAAATATAACAAAAACCGAATCCACTAAACGTAAAATTTAAATTTGAGATGTAGGTACTCATATACAACTTTCGCATGTATTTAAAATATTTTTCTTTACTACAGAGGTCTTTGCAATGGAGAAGATCAATGTTGTTACAATAAAATAATTTAGCTATATATTACGCTATCGTCCGACATTACTCGTATTATAAAAAAAAATTATATAGCCTCTCATAGTAGTTTAAAATAAAAAAAAACATATACAATAAACACCAATATGTTAATAGCATTACAATCAATGCTATTAAATAATAATAATAATAAATTTAATTAAACTCTGTTTCTAGTACTAAATCAAACCGTTCGATTTGAATAGCTCAAATACTGCAGTAACTTTACTACCGAATTAATTAACTCTAATTAAGTCCGAGTGCTTTGTACTTCAAATTAATATAATCTGATCCTAGAATATCAGTCAGTTTATGTACGTACCTAAGTACATATCTACAAGATACACGTCAATTTTATATATTGATGTAAGTAAATAATTATGCACTTAATAAAGAGGACCAAGTGACTATTGAAAAGAGTTCGTGGGAAAAACTTTTGGAGTGCCTGTGGGAAACCACCTCCAGTCGTATGGGACCCTTTGTCGGAGGCAAAAAACTAAGACCTCACACCGAACGACGCACTTTACACGAAATCCGATCTGCGGCAGTAATTAATAATTTAACGGTCAACCCTATAACGCAAGCTTTACTCACATATTTCGCACTTCATATAACAATAACACTTTTTTAAGATCAAAAAGTTTTAGGTGCTCATTGTAACCGGGTCATATATATACTTTACTATTTTTTAATTGGATCAAGTGACGAATCGAGCAAAACGTTCACCTGATGATAAGTGTCTGTCCATAACAAAGGCTCTGTACCCAGAAAAAATCTGTGCGACAAAACACTGCGCCCATCATCTTGAGACATTCGTTTTTAGCTCTCAGTGCCCTTCAGACCGAAACACAGGAACGTTTGAACACTACTGCTTCACGGCAGAATAACTGGCCTAACTATTTTAATTTGCTTACAATGAATACTGGAAATACTTGATGTTGGAGTTTATATTTTTTTATTTAAGTTTAACTGAAAAAAAAAATCTCGGTGGTTCTTAATCGATTTACTATATTTTTTTTTCGATTTACTAAATATATTATTTTTGCTAAATCACAATACATTCATACATACATACATAAGATCACGACTGTATCCCATAATGGATAGTCAGAGACTGGGCCCTCACTGTAAAAACAGATGACTGCCACAATCCACGTTTCACCAAAACAATATAATGCACTTGGTGTGATAGGTGGTGAGCCCATCGCCACCATCCGCTGTTGGGTGCTTAGTGCAGTTTAATTCCTTACCCGCCTTTTACGAGATCCATTGGTTGAGATGGAGTGGTAATATTCTTTTAACGAGCCGCCACCACACGGCTAATTAAAAATATAAAGTTCTGAAATAAATTATTTTACTAACATTTCTATTATAACTGTTCGATGTGGTGATTGATAGACGAATATAGACGTAAATCACAATAAGTGTGGTAATTACATTATTACATAAAGATGTTTAGCAGCAATAAGGCAAACTTAATTGTTAATTTACATTAAGAGCCGTGATTCTTACTAGTGTATTGGTTTGAGCCGAAGTATAAAGTGAAACGGCTGAGGAATGTTATTGTATAATATAATAGCTCCCTTTTTTCTTTGAATACGAACACTACCAATCCATCGCTATGCATTTTCTAAGAATTCCATCGGATATATCGATATTCGTAAAAATTCCTGCGCACAATAAGCGAATTGCGGATTGCATTATATTATTTGAAACGAGAGAAGTTCGGTCACAAAGGTATGTTGTCCATTGACAGGATGAGTTACCTTTGGCGGTCCGTTTTAAAGTAACAGTGGAGTACGGATATTCTTTGTTAAACTTCTTATTATTATAGAAAGAGCTTAAAAAAACCACACAGACAACCTATCCGTCTTAACGTACACAAGCTTGATTCCCCATTCCTCTCATATCTTTATAAATTAAGAATTAAAAAATGACAACGTAGTGAAGTGATAAACATTTGCACATTGTGCACTAACATGTCACTAATTATGGTATAGAGGCCAAACGTAAAAAAGTAAATTATGGAACTAAGAGTTGCACAATAAGAGCGATTTTAAAAATAGCGCACATCTGCCAGTTTGCGGCAAACATGACGCGATGTAGGGTTAGAAGATTTTAAGCTAAAGACGAAGCGATAGATAGAAACGGCCAAATTCTATTATTGTCTCTATTCGGGGAAATTTATTAAGAAGTATGATAGATATTTTTTCTGCAAGAAATTATGGTATAGAGGCCAAACGTAAAAAAGTAAATTATGGAACTAAGAGTTGCACAATAAGAGCGATTTTAAAAATAGCGCACATCTGCCAGTTTGCGGCAAACATGACGCGATGTAGGGTTAGAAGATTTTAAGCTAAAGACGAAGCGATAGATAGAAACGGCCAAATTCTATTATTGTCTCTATTCGGGGAAATTTATTAAGAAGTATGATAGATATTTTTTCTGCAAGAAGTCGAAATTTTATTACACAATGTAGGCTTTTTAAAGGTTTTATGACTGTCAAATTTTCACCCCGGTTAAAAAATACCTACCTGAATATTTAACACTAATATATATACGAGTATATATATTTTTATTGGATAAAGTGATGAAACGAGCAAATTGTTCACTTGATGGTAAGTGCAACGTCTGCCCATAACAAATGCTGTGTGACCAGAAAATTTCTGTGTGACACCACACTGTGCCCATCACCCTGAGACATAAGTTCTTAAGTCTTATGTGCCCAGTGATTACGCTAGCTCACAGTGCCCTTCAAACCGAAACACAGTAATGTTTGCACACTACTGCTTCACGGCACAATAACTGGCCCTGGGGTGGTACCTACCTAGACGGATTCCTGCATAGGAATCCTACCACCAGTAAAGATTATTAAAGACACGATACATTATTATTATATAATTTGATATATTTTATTTTTAGCTAGCTGTTACTATAGTAATTAGCTAGTAAGAATTTCAAGAATATGTGCGCTGCAGCCCCCTGTCCGGTTTCCACATTAGTGAATACGTCTGCTGTGATCGCGACCTTTTGTTTCGGTGGACGAACTTTGAATGGGAGGGGCGGATACAGAACGCCGTACGGGCGAAGCCGATGGTATGCCAGGCTAGTTATAGTTTTTACAAATTTAAAATTGTCCGGATGGGAAATAATAAAAATAATGATTGCCGATACCTACATGATCATCGTGACCGCTTTCGATCGCGCCGACATCGGTTCTTCTAATTCATTTTATTTGTTTTATAAAACGTGGATCCCACAATTATATTTCTTTTGTATCGTGAGTGTTTTTTAAGAAGTGAAATCACTGGGCATATGAGACTTAAGAACTGATGTCTCAAGGTATCGCAGCGCAGCGGTACCACACGGAAATGTTCTGGATTGCACAGCAATTGTTATGGGCAGATGTAAAGGGACATCACGTTAACGTTTTGCTAGTCTCTTTATCCAATAAAAAAAAAGAAAGAAAGAAACACAAATATAATGCTAACACTCAAACGGGACACCTACACCGGAACGACAATGGAATCTAAAGCATATTGCACAGATATTAGTTTCGGGTGGGATATGTTCTCTGGACCCGGTTATCATCGATGTAACGTTTTTACCACTGTATAGTACAAACAAATACTACCGTTATAAAATACTAAAAAATAAATGATTCCGCGCTTTTGGTCTGCTCGGTTGGCACAGTCGCTAAGCGATTGTCTTCTGGGCTACGGGTCGCGGGTTCGATTTCCGCACGGAACGAATGTTTGTATAGCCTACACTTACTTGTTTTTGTGCCTGAGTGTTTGTGCATATCATGTTATAATTTATTCCCGAATAATGGCACCACTACACTGGAGAAATCCTATAGAGTGAATAGCTGTTTATTGAAAGAAGAATAAAGAAAGTACTGATAAATAAAAGAAAATGCGCCGAAATTCCCTCGTCATATATGAAAAAGGTAACGCATTAAATACATAAATTTAAAATAGCGTATCAAATACAGTAACAAGTAGGTATATAACTATTTTTTTAAATAATTACACAGTAAAATTAACTTAACTTCAAATTGCGCGGTGGCCTTTAAAACTAAAACAACAACGGTATCTGTAAAGACAATAATAAATCTGAATTCCTTACATTAAATACATTAATCACTAATTACTATGCATCATAGTATCGTCCGTACCTAAACTGAGCTCAGAATTTGCATCGTTATAATGAGCTTAGTTTTAAACTTGGCTTGATTTAGTAACACGAAGGACAACCAAGGCTCCACTGTTTTTGGTATTTGTCACTTATACAAACACAGCTTGTGAAATCGTTTGGCCTGCTCTAAGTAGATCTTTCCAGATAAATAGTTCAAATTTTATCTAGATGTAAGCCGTCTAACTTTTAAGCTGCTGAATACAGTAAGATATTCTTCAATCTTCATGGTGAATAAGTTTGTGGTACATTTTCATTTTCATTCATAATTAATAGGATTCTAAGACCCGATATCACCGATTGCTTTGGAAACCAAGTTTAATAAAACCGCGTTTTGCTTAACTGGGATCAAATGTTTCATTTGATCTCGGTTTTCGTCTAACCGATTTCACCGACTCCATTTTGATAGCGTTTAGAAAAAGAAGAAGTTTACTTGAAATATCGTCACAATCTAAAACAAAAGACGATTTATTTCGTATTTTGCGTCATCAAACAGCCTGTATTTTATGCATAGGTTACATAGGTATGCAATCAATAAATAATACGATTTTTGTGCTTAAGTACATAGTTGTGCAATTGACAATGACATCTCTCTAAAGCGCGCTTAAAGAGATAAACGTCGAAAATTGGGCGTTCAGAATTTGAACCGCGTTTAGCATTGACTGCTGATGATGTTGATGAAATGCAGTAGCATTGAACTCAGTTAAACGCTTAAACTTCGTTTTTCTTGAACTGATCGCGTTTAGTTTCAACGGTGAAATCCGCCCTTAGTTTTGATTTTGACTTTTGTCATGTTAGAATCTCTTCTACATCGTGGGTGCGGAACAATTATTTATCGACCTGCTCAGTAGGCGCAGTGACTAAGCGACTGGCTTCTGCGTGGCGTGTTGCGGGTTCCATTGCCGAACGGGACTAATATTTGTATGGAATACAGATAGTTGTTCCGGGTCGTGTTTGTGCATGTGAAATTTTTGTCTGTGAAACGCACCCACGACGAAGGAGAAATCATACTGTGGGGCATCGTTTTTTCGAAGCAAAATAAAATATTTGATCCACGCGGAATTCGCACCCGCGACTCGTAGTGCCGAAACCTACCTCTTAGCTACTGCGCCAATGAGGCAGACGACGAAAATATATGATTAATAGTATGCGAATGAATATTATTTTAAAATTGGTCTGATTGTAACTTTCAACATGATTTTTTATGCCTATAATAAATACTGTAACACCCAGAACATTTCTGTGTGCCAATACACTGCGCCCCTCACCCTGAGACATCGGTTCTTAAGTCTCGTATGCCCAGTGATTACACTAGCTCTTAGTGCGCTTTAGGCCGAAACACAGTAATGTTTGCACCCTACTGTTTTACGGTAGAATACCTGGCCCTGGGCTGGTACCTACTTAGACGGATTCCTGCATAGGAACCGTTAAACATATAACAGTAATTTCTGAACAAATTCTAAGTTCACGTGTGTTCAGTGTCTATTACCGTTATGGATTGATTTGCTATTACACCAGACATGCCATTTTTTAAAGTAATAATCTGGTTTTTAAATGTTTAAACTTTCATCAACTTGTTATTTCAAATCTCATCAATTAAATATAATGTCGACTGTAAAATATTGATATAATAATTAACCTAGTATAGAATAAACAAGTGTAATTACCGGTTTTTTTAAGAAAAGTTTAATTACTCAAAAAATACATTTTTCTTAATGTGCCTGTGAATAAACATTAGTATTTTACGATCATCTTACATAAACCCTTATGTTACCATATTGAAAGGTAAACAATAACATAACAGAAAGATAGCCGTTAATAAAACGTTAAAAGTATTTTTTTTTCTTATTATAAAATATGAACGCGGATGGCAATTAACGCAGACTTGCGAGAGAACTTTTATAAAGTTCCAGACACCCATATTGCAAACCGGCTGGTGAATGCTTAGCCAACACTAACTATATTTTATCAGGCCGTGGTACCACCTGCTGCCCTCTATAATATGCATACATTAAAGATATACGTAGCTATAGAGGCAATTGGACAGAGCCATCTCTGTTGGGAGCAGCGTGCGGTCGCGCACACCTGGTCCGTCAGTCGATGCGTTATACAGTTTCAATCAATATTGCAATTAATTCTAGTCGAATGCAACTCAAAACATGCTAAATTGCTTGTTTATTAAAGATTTCAATGTTTTAATAAACCTCACCTCCTCGAAGTGTGGAAATTATAGGTAAAATTTTAGAATCGGTTTTTATAGAGTACATACGTAGAAAAATAATGATCAGATCGGAACATGTAACCATTTAATGTCAATAATACGAATACCTACAGAAATCCGTAATAGACTGAAAATTATTACTCGTATATCAATCAACAGCATTTATTTCACGTAAAATAATTTCACTGAAATTATTTTAAAACGAGATTTATTGTAAAAATATTTGGATTCAAATTTAACTTTAAAAAAGAACATGTGAATATTTAAACAACGTAAGAGGCATTGTACCTTGCATAACGGACGGTGTCCAGGATTACAGCCTCCAGGGGAAACCTGTTCCTCAGAGCGGCTTAATTGCAACGTCGACGATTTCAAGCAGATGGCACAGAGCTCATATAAATTACGGGCCGTAAATGCGAATCATTTATAGCCCCATCAAATGTATCTTTGCAAAAGTAGAAAGTAAATAATTTAAATGATACAAATAGTTTCTTCGTGGCACTATTCAGTTCCTTAATCCTTACTGGTTTATAGACGAAGATGTTCTTAATTAAGGTATGTTAATTGCTTGCCTGAGAACTTGATACTAACGTACTTTGGATTTCGACGAATGCGGGTTTAAAATGCGAATGACGTTTTAATTTTTATATTTTACTATCGGACGCATGTAATAAACTTTTAATGGTATTTTAAAACGACATTTCCGTGAAGAAAGATTCATGAAAGAAATTAATATTTTGTTAGATTCCAAAATTACATATTCTAGCTATTAAATTGTCACTTTTGTAACGCTTAATTTATATTTGCAGAGATATTGGGCGTGTCTGAGCGAACAAAATCTGAGTATGCTAAGTTAGACAGAATTTCTAAGGTAGTTTTCGTTTGTGACATTCAGTGACATCTAGCAACTTACACTGTTTCGCCATTTTTGTTAGTAAAATTTGTGTTATCATAACCAATGACAACCATCAAACTGACATAAAAATTATTTCGTAATTTATTACATAAAAAATGAAATGATTTATGGATGGTGAATTAAAATAACAAGTGATTTTTACATAAGTTTTTCATCAATTTTATATCTAGTTATCGTTATTTTGAAAAAACTTACTTTTACTGACGTTATCATAAACAAATGTGGCTACTTAGACAGCAAGCCTATTTTAATTGACAAGGAGTGTACTCAGACACTTAGACCTTAACTTTTTTATGCAGATTGTCTAACTTACCAACTTAGAATTTTGTTCGTCCAGACACAACCGTTGCGAGTTCTCCAATTTGCAGACTGCCTTTAATTTGCCATTTAAACATTTCAACAGCTCATAGTAGTTTAGGAAGGTGATTGACAATACATTTTAATGTGCGAGTTATCAGTAAGGAAGTAATTCACATTTGTTGTTGTTCAGGGTTAAATATCTCTTGCGGGGTATATCATAACGGGCAGTGATATGTTCTGCGATTTTTTTAAATTATTTTTTTATGAAAGGATGTGACGCTCAAATCGTTCACCTAAGCGTTGCGGGTAATTACAAACGTCTGCCCATAACATACGCTGTGTCACCTAGAACATTTCTATTGGTACCACCACACTGTCCTGATTTTTAAGCTTGGTTCTTAACCTTGGTTCTTTAGGGTTTTGGTATATGGGTATATGCCCAGTAATTACACTAGCAAAAAATGCCCTGAGTCAGTACTTCTGGACGGCAGAATAACTGACACTCTGGTGGTACGTACCTAGTCGGATTCCTGCATAGGAATGGTACTACCAGGTAATAAGTTAAATAATAAAATAATACATTTCGTCGTCGTCGTTTCAGCCTATTACAAGTCCAGTGCTGAACATAGGCGTCCCCCACAGATAGCCACAAAAGTTTGTATCTCTCATATTGGAGGGATTTTGCCACAGTTGCCACGCTTGGCAGGCGGGTTGGCAACCGCAGTTTATTTATTCAGATGTTCCAGGAAGATGCCGCTGCCCATCTCCTGGTTTTAATTTCCCTCTGTCGATTTTTACACACCCACGGGATGGAATGGGTGGTAGATTCTCTTAGGCCGCCACCACACGGGTTTTTACACTTTTCTTTACAGTTCAGAATTATTATTTGGTGGTAAAACTTTTGTATGGATTAGTGCATTCAAACGTTGCGTATATTTATGCTTGTTAGTGCAGTTCGAGAGCCATTAAACACATTCAATTGGATTTAACTAACAGCTGGGTGTTATTTGGTTACGCTTCCAGTTTATATTTGACTATTCAATGTTATTTCTATTCGAAATTTACACTTGGTACATCTATTAATTTCCTAAATGTTAATAGTTCAATTAGTTTAAATTTGAGTTTTAAATGCGTAATGCGTTTTTTATTCCACAGACATGTAGATTTCTTCACAATGTTTTCTTGTAATTATTTGATTTTTTAAGCCGAAGACTAACGTTTTACCATGGTTACGAATGACAGTCAAATGTGATTTTATTTTATTGCACGAGAATGATAAAAATTGCCTGCTAGGAGTTAAAGTGTAAAATTGTATTACTACTGTAGTATTTTTTCCCACGCTCACAATGACGTGTGTATACGAGTATAATTATTGAAATAGTCGAATACGTCATGGGATAAAACAATAGACACAATATTCAATGTCAGTAAGCATAGATGTTATCTGATTCCTTTTTGATGTGTCTATACATTCTGTTCGTACATTTATACTTACACAAATTTAATGTTTGATCGACTTAGTGTTTACACGGTTCCTGGATCAATATATGCACATGTCTAAGTTAGTTCTGAAATTATTCTTGGAATGAGGTAATAGAAAATGCTTTGCAATTATTTATCCTTCAGAAAAGATATAACTAGCTCTAATATTATGATATTTACGTTATGATCATAACGTAAATATCACGATATAAGAGAATTATTAATTCTCAAATTACAATGTAACTTAATCTCAAGACACTATTAAATGGTTTTTATCAACCCGGTTCGAAACCCTCAATAAACGAGAAATCAAAAATTCAAAATCAAAAATTCTCTGAAACCATTAGCTACTAAGCCTTGTATATAAATACGCTTATAATATATACCCACGAGCATATACCTACAATATGTACATAGCTTACATGGCTTACCTTGTTCGTATCCTGTCACAATGAACAATAACGTAGCAAATTTCCGTTTCTGTTCCATTTCCATCTTTGTTTCATTTCCGTACTACTTTTAATTTTTCCTTGCTCATTTTCAATATGATTTATCAACGTTACAGTAAAATTTAAGCGTAGATATTTACTTGTAAGTTAACTACGAATTCAATTTACTTCGTAGTTGGTGGAATATTTACAGAATAAAGTTAAAACAAACGTGTCTCTTTTACGGATAAACTTTTATGAAAAAAGCAACCGCTAAGCAACAAAGCTGAAATTCGTTTTACAAAATTTTATGAAATTATTTTCTAAAATTGCAATATAATGCATTTTACTATATAAAACAGGAGATTCTTTGTGCTGGTTTCTCGTTGCTTAATATTTTGAGTAAATCTAAACATAGCCTTATTTTCTGTCGAGTTCGATGGGATTTTCATGTGAATTATCACACTAACGTTGAATAAAGCTTATTTCGAATTACTGAACTGCGAAGGCTTTGTTACAACTGCGGCAAGAGTTGGCTTTCTTCAAATCCTTCCTAGTACACCTCCGAAAGTGTACACTGAAAAGGGTTACCAAAGCGAATGGTTACACACGCTATTGATTCTTTCATTATAACTGCGTAATATGCGTTGTGAATAAATTCAGATGTAACTCAATGTTACGATGTTTTTATTAGAATCGCATCCATCAAGCAAAGTTACGTAACATGTCCCTTTCAACTTTTTTGATTTAACGTTGGATAGATCTTGATTTACGTATTTTCTCTCGTCTAAACTTATTCCTATGTTTCGATAACTTGGGATTTTTTTTGTTTAAATTCTATTTTATTTTGTTTTAGGTAAAATTGAAACAATTTGAAGAATTAAACATCGATGCTTACAATGAAGTACTAGAGCCCCGTGGATCACGATCAGGTGACTTTAAACAGGAACATCCTCACAAGTTCCGCCACAACAAGATGGTCCATGCTCAAATCTCACGCCTTGCTCGCAGCCAGGACCAACTAGATGAATCTCAGCAGAGTCTGCAAACTCAAATACTTGACGTACAACGACGCCTTGATCGCTACGAAGAGCCAAACTGGAACCTCATCACAGCTAAAGTTGACTTCCTTGAACTCGAGAATAAAGTCATTCGTACTGAACTTACAAATACAACCCAGAAAGTGTTGGATTTCGATAAAGTTCACGCATCAATGCTTGAATTGCGCGAAGATGTTGAGAGCATTGAGAACAAAGTTGACAAGACCATACCCGAATTCCGTAAGGAGATTTCTAAATTGGACATCAATTTTGCTCAAGTAAGTAATTCGTTATTCATAAACCTGACGAATAATGAATAATATTTACTACAAATATCTCTTCTTGGCTAAATTTAGTTCGGTATTGTCGTTGAGATGCCATGGGTTGTGTTCTCGATAGAACAATAAAAAGATGAAATTTAAGGAAATTATATTTTATTATTTTATTATGTACTTTATATTATAAATTATTCGGTGTGTGCAATAGGCAGTTTGAGTTGCGAGTGTGGTATGTGTAAGTAAGCGAGTCGGCGACAAGCTTTCTTATTATTAGTAAGTTTGGTGGGTTTTGATTGGCGCATATGTCCTATGAGTAGCGATGTATGGAAGTGGATACAAATTGCAATGTGGAGTGTTGGGCTTTATATAAACAATTATAATATAAGTCAAATAAGTGTTAAGCATGGCGTAGACAGGTTGCAATAATGTTTTAAGTGTCGTATATGTTCAGTAATAGTAAAATCCTACAAATGTCTCTCTATGGAGCACATACCTCTTTGAATTTTTGTGAGAGGGTTTTGGAACCGAGAATTGTCTGCGCACTGTTCATTAGAAGTGCGAAGTGCGAAATGCGAAGACTTCGCAAACTATCAAAATAATTTTTTATTCTTTAGATATGAAGATCGCGATACTTCCCTTGACCGCTGTGCTCGTGGTAAATCGGGAATTAAAATTGGCACCGAGGATCGTACCTCGCGTACAAGCTAGAAATTTAAGGCCGGAGCTGCCACAGCTCTTGAACTACAAATACAATTCACCATTGATTGTATTTTGAATCTGGATTCTTTGATTCTGACACTCAAAACTTCTGGAGAGTTCGATGGATCGAATACTTTGAGATGAGGACGAATGGTGTATTTGCCATGACACTTTAATGCAAATTACTTTCATATGAATAATTTTCTTATTTTGTTTGATCTTACATAGCTCAACGCTCAGTCATCCTATCTGAAGGAAGACCAAGAGAATTTGCGTCAGTCCGTGAAAGCCATTGCTGTTAGTGTTAGCAATGCCATCGATCGTGCTGAAATGGATCGCCTCGCGATGAAAAGGATCAACGACTCAATTGTTGAACTGGAGAACCGATCCAAGCAGCACTACCTACGTCTTAACGATCACATTATGAAGGTACTGTAAAATAAATTTTTACTTTTTACTGTTCGAGCACATCAACCATGAAAATAAATTTCCTTACCTAACTGTAAATATTTTTTTCAGAGCGAAGCTAACAACAACTTTGATGGTAATCAAACTACAATATCCCTTCCGGAGCTGATAGGCGAAGTAAAGGAACTGCTTCCCGTCGAACGAGAGTACGAAGATCTTGTTAATCAACTTCCCAAAGATTGCACCGGTATTTCTGGCCCACCGGGTGACTACTTGATCCATCCTGGACACGCTCCTGTCGATACGTGGTGTGTCAACGGCAGTACCCTTCTCCAGCGTCGCTACAATGGCACTGTTGAGTTTAACAGAAAATTTACAGAGTATGTTCGCGGTTTCGGTAACCCGGCTTCAGAGTACTGGATAGGCCTCGAATCCATGCACCAGCTCACTGCTGATAACTGCTCATCCATGCAAATTGATATGACTGACATCTACGGAGGTAGCTGGTATGCTCAATATGAAAATTTCTATGTTGGTAATGCAGACTCTGGTTACATATTAGAGATCGGCGGCTTCAAGGGAAATGCAAGTGATGCGTTTGAATATCAAAATCACATGGAATTTTCGACCTTCGATCGTGACCGGGACATTTCCAACACCCACTGCGCCGGTAACTACGAAGGAGGATGGTGGTTCTCTCACTGCCAGCATGTGAACATCAATGGCAAATACACCCTGGGTCTCACCTGGTTCGATGCCGCTAGGAATGAATGGATAGCCGTGGCTTCTAGCGAGATGCGTCTGCTGCGCCGCCCAGGATGTCTGTAAACATTATATCATCTAGATCATTAACCAATGGATCATCAATGCGTTAACATCAAAGCACATAGAATTATTAGTGTTTACAATATTAAATGTTGTATTATATTTTAATCATACCAAAGATAAACTAATAGGCGATGGTAAATAAATATATCATAACTATGTCTGTAGAATGATGCATAGCTTATAGCTTATTCATATGTCTGTAATGCTTTAATGTGTATTACTCTGTCAAGTTCTCTTCAATTTGCAAGCATTTTACGTTTATTGCGATTTAATTAAAAAATTGTTTATTAATCGCGATGATTCCGATACAGGCATTTTTTATCGACCCTAATATGAAATGTTTAAGTACAATTCCATTAGATATACGTAATTTTTTTTATTAAAATGCTAAATGAAAACGTTTATTTGGTTTCTTTTGCTAAGGGTTGTATGCCTTTCAAATTCTTCAATACAATTCCTTCAGAACTATGAAAGTATTTATTAATCACGTTAAATAAAATGTTAATCAATAAATAAATGTTTTATCACTTATACTAAATAATTAGAAATAGGATTTTTCTGTCTAAGCAAGCATTAGATGCGCGTAAAGATATTCAATTTTCGTCATTGTCTAGTTAACGTAGAGGTTTCAATAAGCACTAAGGTGAATTTTGTTCTTCTATACATACATTCCATTAGATAACAATACATAAGCATGAATCTATTTCTTATATTTTCTTGTATATATTATTTGGACTTTGAAGTCATTTTAGTAGTGCTACGAGTATAGTCACTGAAAAGCAAGACTGTTTACGCCATTTGTTTTTATGATTTAGCATTTTAAGCATATATATAACAGACGAGAATACAGAATTTCGTATACATATTAAAACAGTTATGTATGATTGGTTGCCTGTATTCTACGTACGTTAAGTTTGTGTCATATTACCATTTTATGGTATACCATTATTAGTTATATTGACTAAAAGGATGGCCTTAATCTGCTGTCGTACAGAAATCGTTTCTTTTAATCACTGTTTGTCTTATTTAAATATAATTTTACTTCAATCAAAAACTGATGTTCTACAGAAATTTGTTCTCTATATTCAACTTCTAAATAAGTGTATAATCGTAGAAATGTACCAATGGATTTAAACCAAATAAATTATTCAAAACGATTTTATTTCTTATTTCAACCTTAAGATTTTACTAACTTAATACGATATCGTTTAACATAAAAACATATTTGTTAAAAAATCGTAATTGAAAGATGAAAGATGTCATTCTGGCTGTATTCTTTAAAATTTAAAATAGAGTAGCGAAATCATCGATATAAACTATTTAACATCATCATCCACCAAATCACTATCTTTTGAAAGATTCTTGCTTTCTACATTGTCATCATAATCCATAGAATTTTCAAAATCCAATAATACTGTGTGATTTTCGACATATTCCTTATCGGCAAGTCTACGTATATCCAAAAATGGTCTACTGGATATAGTCGCGTCCACCAAGTGGCTATAGTTATTATGTGCATTAATTAAAGAAGTTTTAATGTTTCTGATCATGTCATGTTTTAAGTTTTGATATTCACTTCTGTATATAAAATCCCTTATGTCATAAGCAGTTCCGTTTATTTTGGCTAATTCAATGTCCACGTCAGTTGGATGGAGATTTGTATCGGTAAATTTTATTTTCAAAGGCTCGATTTTTTCTCTCGTGAAGCTAAGCCACTCTGACAAGATGTAAGCTTTTGTCGCTCTAAATAATTCTGTTAAATTATTTTGGGTGAGATTTTTTAAAATATGAATATTATGTGTTAACCAACTGAAAACAACAAAAATTATAATTTTATATATTACTAGTATTACTAGTATTATTTAGTCAGATAAGAGTGTTGTAGTGTTGAGTTATCCGCAAAGAAGTAATCGATTTATGTTTTACGGAATCTACTGTACTTGTCTCTACTTCTAAAACCTATCTCACCCCAAGGTTAATTGCCACGTTCACACACTGAACTTTTTGTTCGGGCCGCGTCAGTCATCGGTGACGTACAGTATGAAGTTGGATATTCATAAGAGCTTTATACAAGCCTAAATCGAACAATGAAAATTTTACTTTTATATAAAACTAAAAAATTACATCCGGCCGCGTCTTCCACCTTACAAATAAAAATAGCAAAATATCCCACAATCAAAAGCTGCTATTACATTAGTCCTGCATATGTCATATATTGACCTACGCAGGACATTCGCTCACGTCCCCAAAAGCCGTCTCAAGATACTTCATGTGATACAAAATAGCTTCCTGCATCGTATTCCAGACGTACAACGATATATCCGGAAAGTAGATTTACACCGCGACTTAAAAATGCCCTCGTTAGCAGCTTATTTCAAAGAAATGGCGACAAGACATTTCGCTAGATTGAAAGGTTACCCTAATCCGTTAGTGGCAGCGATCGTTAATTGCAGTCCCGTGAGGGATACTCAAAAGGCGTCCAAAAACATTTCAATTGACGAACAAGACTCATTTACCCTAATTAATAACGCGTTCGAGGAATTATATTAATTTGTAAAATAATATAGCGTTACGTAATATAACTTAATAAAAAGAAATTCTCTTTCGACAGTACTTCAAGCCGAGGTTTTGATCTCCTTCAGAGAGGCTCATGGATCGCTGCAAGTCTCCTCATGTTAGGCGGATATGTTTATTCGTTTCAGGGATCGGAGTAAGCAGCGAAGCAGCGGCAGCACCGTCTCTCGTCAGAAGCGACGTTGTATTCCTTACTCTCACTCGTCTCTTCGGCCGTTTTGATATTTTTATGGATTTTATTGAAGTTGTAATAAACGGTTGTCCTTCGCAGATATTTTGAAAGCGTGACGTCTAAATTATCAGTAAAGTAAAACTATGTTGTCGAGACGGATGACCGCATTGTATCATTAGTTTTCCAAACAGCGGTTAATGATACTATTTTGAATATATTTAAAATTTCCACATTCCAACAAGTCCGCAAAGATAGCGCAACAAACGCTACCTCTCCCGCGCGGCTAGCCCCGCTACAAAAAGGGTAGCGATAATTTAAAATTGAAAAATTTCCGCTGGACAGCCTTTACTATGTCAACAGTAAATAAAATTAAAAAGCATTATTACAATAAAGCCACAAGAAACGTCTGTATTTGACATTATTATGTTTTGAACTTTGTAGATAACTTAATTATGCTGGTAAAATTGTTCGCTAAATTGACATGACATTGCTTTAACATGCTATTAAATATAAATTTTCTGCCGCGGGAATCGATGTAATAGCGATGCGATATTAATTTAAAACAGAGAGAATAAAACATCGAGAGCGAGCATGTTTTATATTTGAAAACATATTAAATCTATATTTTATTTTCTTTTTACTTCTATGCACATATTTATAATAAACAACAGTATGTTTCCATAAAATAAAAATTTAAAATGGTGAGTTTTTAGGAAAAATAGTAGTAATTATCACGTACATAAAGAAAAAGGAATTTCTGTCTGTGGTTTTCGAGTTCTATATAAAGTAAATAATATTCTGTTGTATATTTTCCCAATGTCTGTACGAAGTGATTTAACTATAAACTTTTATTATTTATATGAATATTATACATTAAGGATAGCAAATCTGGGATGCATTTAGTCTTTGTTTCAAATTATACCTCAAACACTTCTGAAGTTACGTGAATACAAAAGTAGACGCGTATAAGTCGCGGGTTTAACGGGTGGTTTATTAACAGAAGTTATGACTGTTGAAAACCAAATTAATATAGTAAAAATTTAGAGTATAGTGTTAGCACGAGCTTTATCACCTCGTTGCTCATCAGTGGGCTCTTTTTTATTGTTTAAGTAATAAAACGAGTGAGTCGTTCTCCTGATGGCAGGCTCCAAACCTACCATTAACAGTTGTCTTGTGACCCAGAACTTTGCATTGCAAAGTCCTATGTGACATTGCTTTGCGCTCCTTACCATGAGACGCCTGCTATTTAGTGCCATATGCCCAGTAATTTCACTAGCTACAGTGCCCTTCAAACCGCAACACAGCAATGCTTGGACACTACTTCTTGGCGACAGAATAACTCGGTCTGTGGTACCTACCTAAACGGATTTCTGCGTACAGTGAAGAGTGGAGTCCACGATCCAGATTGTGGGGAACAAATTATTGATTACCGAGTCATACGTCAAGATGAAGACAATGTTTTTCGTTACATTACCTTATAAAGTTACCCTATTTTAATTTTTTTTAACCCTAAAGTCAGAACAAATGAGAACTTTTGTGTTTGCGCTAATTCTTACAACGCTATTATATGCGCTGCGCTAATGACGACTTCTGATTGTAAACCGGAAGATGTTGCTGTCCTTGTAATTTACCAAAAGGGCAACATCGCCACAATATGATTTATAAATTAGATTGGAGGTTGGTTGGAAAGGCCAACATATCTTAAAAATCCATAAAAATCACGTTCGTTGGTTACGGTACGTGACGCAGTATTTAACATTATATTACAAGATAAAAATATAACTTGAATATTTAAAAAAAAATAGTGTCCACAGTAGTCGTCTCAAACTACCCTACCCCATACTAGAGGTACAAAAGATTACAATAAGCTCAGGGGCATATGTTCAACATTGAGATAAGAGCACTGGTTTATGCGCTGGTATTTTACTAGTACTTTTTACTCAAAAAGGGCCTGAGGCTCATACTTCACACTAATGTATGAAATGCTCAGTAAATAATATAATAAAAACATAGAAATAATTATATTTACGGTTGATAGTGTCGGACATCAGTGTAAACAAGTGGCAAGTCATTATAATAACCGCAACCGAAACCCCAGGACTGTAAGCCTAGCAGGTGAGCGTCGACCACTAGTGGGGCACCTGGTACAGCCAGACATGATGCCACTGGGTTGTCTTCCCGTGCAGTGCCCGCGCACAGCATTCCCGGCTGAAGACGTGTTTCATGCTAAAATAGTTTTGTATAAGATTACTTACGGTCGCGTACTTTGTAATTTGTAACAGAGGAATTACAAGAAGCTTATGAGACCAGCAAATCGTTAATCTAATGATAAGTGCAGCGTCAAACCGCAACAATTGCAGTGTTACCCAGAAAATTAAATTGCAAATTTCTTTGTAGCACTGTTACAGCTGGTGTTCTACTTGGGTGTGATGAGTTCAAATCAAAACCCTCACCTGTGCCCAGCAAGGAGTCCCATTACAAAAATAAACAATTGTGTTGGTGTTCAGCTTGTTTCTTATTACTTAATGGTGGAGAAATAAAATGAGTTAATAGCAGTTACAACTTTATTTCATTGGTCTGCACTGTGAAGATTATAATGGATAATATCACTAACACAGCGTTTATGAATAAATAACTATAATCATATTTTAGCACAATCGCAAGTGGGCGATTTAGGTACTAATGTTAATCGTCACAATGTATGTAATATACTCCTTATATGTAATATACTTTCTATGCAGAAATCCGACTAGGTAGGTACCACCCCAGGGCCAGTTATTCTGCCTTGAATCAGCAGTGTGCAAACATTACTGTGTTTCGATTTGAAGGTCACTGAGAGCTAGCGTAATCACTGGGCACATGAGACTTAAGAACTGATGTCTCAGGGTGACGGGCACATTGTGACGTTACACTTCCCATCGGTTGAACGTTTTGCTCGTTTCGTCACGTTATCCAATAAAAAAAAATGTTATGCCCCCATATTCTACTCTGACAATTTACTTTTCAATGTTTCTATTTGATAACTTTGAAATATTATTTCACTACATTACAAAATTAAAGGGTTTGCACCGTCCTCACTCCGAAGAACTTTTCATGATGAGCAACCCGCAGAAATAAATGCCACTTCAAATTTATGTTGACGTAGACCATGTTTCCTAAACTTAAATCAAGATCTAGGCTCTAGCATTTCCTTATTTATTAATATACATCATATTAATATGTATCTAAGTATATATATCTAAGTATATATATAATTTAATAATATTCATTTCTAACCATTATTGACTGATAGTAACTATTCATAACTATAATCGAAACCGTACAGCGAATAGGGCAACAAAAATTGGTTAATAATTAGCTGGCACTCTCTCAATTCCATTTCCTGTCTATTCCAACATTACCGCAGAAAATCACCAATAAGTATTGCTGATTAGCTAACTAAAGAAAATCTGAATGATATATGAGTTATCCGATGATTATAATGCAAGCTTTTATTGTATAGTGGCTAGCCCATTGCACTTATAATTTACTAATATATGTTGATAAATGTTTTATTATTACATAGTTTGTCGTTACTTACGCGTTCATATCCCTCGCAGTAAAAATTTGGGGATGTTAAAACAAACGTGACCGTCCGCATCATTGGGTCTATCTTTTCACCGGGAAAGTATCTCGTGGAACGCGGCAAGCATAATTCTTTGCCCTTAAAGTATCAGATTAAAAATATAAAGTTAACGAAAGTATTATTTTAATGAATTGCGCATTTGTGGAATATCTCAAAATCTTTGTAGCCGACAATGAAAATAAATCTATTGTTGCCTGTTTTGTTCATCGTTCCGTACACTGAGAGTACTAATACTTTATCAAACATCGCTAAAAAAGCAATAGCGAAAATCCTGCAAAACAATTAAAGTTTAATGCATGTTCAACGGTGCACTCGAATCAACAAAATACAGTTTTTTAGCCCTATTTGTATATCAAACGGGCAAAAGTTAACTTATCTCGTTTGTTTACAGTCAGTTTTTTTTTATATGAGAGGGCAAAGGAGCAAGTGGCTCACCTGATGGTAAGTGATCACCACCGCCCATGAACAACCGCAATACCAGAGGAATCGCGGGTAGTAATAATAATCGTCAGTTATTACGTTGTCGGATTTTTTTTATAACTGATGGTCACTGTTAGCCCGAAGGCTTTCACAGCTTCGCCGGATTGGAATATGGCAGAGCGCTGAGGGCGCTTAGCCGAAACTTTTATTTATGGATGACTGGCGCAAGGGTCCCCGAGAGGGGACCTCGGCTAACTCTACCAGCAATTCGAAATGCGTTTCCGCTGGAGAAGAAATGGTGCAAGAAACTCCAGCAACGCTTCTGTTAATGACACTATTGCTAGGGGAAAACCCGCCTGAGATGCGGCGGTATCGCGAATAAGTTTGTCTGATACGCCTCGCCGAGGGCGGTGTGGTCGTGATTGTGTTGTGTGTGTGTGTGTCGTGCTGAGCAGATCGCTTGGGCCCTAGCGGTAGCGGTTTCTTTTTTTCACGAGTCGAGTTTTGGTGTAACGCGAGGGGTTTGTATGTGGCGGCACTTACAATCAATGGGTGTGCGTGGCGGCAGAGTCGTAGAATCGGCGGGAGGCCAACTTTAGATATTGGGCTATGGTAGGAAGCCCTAAATGAAGCACGGTGCTCCCGTGGGTTTGCGCATGAATCGATGTAATACCTGAAGTCGGTGAATATGACGCGGCGCTGCCTGACCAAAAACGGGGCTTGCGTATGTCATAATTGGCCGAATATAGGCGTTTTAAAATTACGTTATATAAAATAACGTAATTTTATTACACAGGGATATTTTACTATTTTTATTTAATAATGGATGTAGTCGGCTGAGGACGAACGCCGCTCGCTTCCTTACTCCGTTAATATGTGGACTAAAGCTGAGTCTGATGACTAATAGGACGCCTAAGTATTTGAATGTCAGGGGATTGGACAATTAATAACTCTATGGTAGGGAGGTGTGACGTTATACGCCGCGAAAAGTACATGGCTGCAGGTACAGGGCGGGTTCGACACCGCTGGTGTGCGGTATGTAGTTCGTGAATAGGGTGTAAAGCACGTGACCTAAGACTGAGCCTTGAGGTACGCCGGCGTGGATAGGATGTGATTCGGATCGTACCTCCTAGCTAGCGGAAGGTTCGACTGCGTAGAAAATCTCGTATGATGAATACGAGGCGATCTGGAACTCCGAGCCCTTATAACTTGTATATGAGCCCGTTGTGCCAGACCTTGTCGAACGCTTTCGCCATGTCGAAGAAGAGCGCTCCGGTATGAAGTGGTATTGAATGTGCTCCGGTAGCGGTGCACTTGCTGGGTACATGAGTGTGGCTCGGAATCCAAACTGCTCGTAGATGGGAGTTCCTCGAGATTGTATAAAACTGGCGAGAAGCAGGCGTTCGCATATCTCGCCTAAAACATTGAAGAGGCTGATAGGTCCCTAGGACGGGATGTTGTCGGATGTGGTACTGAGGCAAAGCGCAGATTAATACTTGTGTACCGCTTTTAACTGACGATAGGATTCCTGTACAGGAATCCGTCTAGGTAGCTACCACCCAGGGCCAGTTATTCTGCATGCCATGTGTGCAATAATTACTGTTTCGGTCTGAAGGGCACTGAGCGCTAGTGTAATCACTGGGCATATGAGACTTAAGAACTTATCTCTCTGGGTGACAGGCGTAGTGTGGGGCTAGACAGATATATTCTGAATAACACAGCATCTGTTATGGGCAGACGTTGCATTTACCATCAGGGGAACGTTTAGCTCGTCTCGTCACTTTATCAAATAAAAAAAATATCTATCATATTCTTTGTATTAATCTTACAAAAGAATGACATTAAGTTACAAAGCGTTTAATTGTGTAATGTACATGCATGCACTGGAATATCAATTTATCTAAATACCAACCAATGAAATTTCTCAACATAACTAGCTTTTCTCGTGTCTGCGTAGTTTTGCTTTACATAATGAAGTCTATAATAAAAATAACAGATTACAAATGTACCTTTACTGCAATTTTGAACCGGGGAGAATCCGGCTCGCTGCTCCAGTGCGGTGTGAGATAGGAGACCTACTACTTTCCCCTATTTTTATTTTATTTAAAAAAAAGTATTGAGACGAGCAAAATGTTCATCTGATATGTGCAAAATTTGCCCTTAACAAATGCTGTGTTCATTTCTGTATGCTTAACTTAACAAATGCTGTGTTCATTTCTGTATGGCCAACCTAAGTTGGCCTAAGTTCTTAAACCTCACAAGCTCTCAGTGCCCTTCATACCGAAACAGATTTTTTTTGCACACTATTGCTTCACCGCAGTATAACTAACAATGCGTTGGTACCCACCTGCTAGATCCTAGGTCTCCTTGGTCCTAGACGGACTCCTGCACAAGAACTCTACCACTGTAAAAGTTCCGTATTTTTTAGAATGATTTGTTATTTCGTTAAAATAAACTTATTGAAGTTGTACAGAAAATCAAAAATGTTATGGAATGAAAATTATAATATTTATTATGAATTATAATTTCACTAATCGCCAATCAGCGCTAGGTCAGTACCATCACAGCCCGGTTATTCTGCCGTCAAGCTGCGGTGTGCAAACACCACTGTTCCGTTCTAAAGAGCACTAATAGCTAGTGTAAATACAGGGCATATGAGACTTCAGAGCTGATATTGCAGTGTGGTGTCACAGAGAAGTGTTCTGGGTGACACAGCATTTGTTATAAGCAGACTTACTAACCATCAGGAGAACGATTTGCTCGTGTCGACTTTCTTCCTTAAAAAAATTATTTAAAGTATACTTAGCGATTCCGTGTTACAGTTGCCTATAACCTGTGAGACCGTCAAAATAATGTACGTTAGAGTAAAGTAATCTCTATCTCCCATAGTGATTTGTAGTATGACCATTTATTTGATACAAGGTTAGTAGTTTAGAAGAATCATGGCGAGGTTTATTCTAACTTAACATCCTAATGACAATTTTCGCGTCTTGCGTGTATTTTGATACAAATAGCTATTTTTCAATTATTATATGGCACTAGCTTAAATTTATATGATAAGCGAAACAGACGTATGTGTAACAAATGCTAACTAAAAAAACCGATGGGATATGTAACAACATGTTTAGAAAAACATCAACCTCTTGTAAGTACTTGTGTTGCCTAATGCAACGTGGTGATCCGAGTTGAAAAATTACTTAGAGCACTAAATGGAAAAAACTTGCCATCGTTTTATTTTACATGTTCAGGTTTGCTTTAATTCATTTTTTATTTGCAGTAGTTTTATAGTTGCTTGCAGTTTTTCTACGTTTTTAAAGTAAACTTGATCGACCTTTATTTTATTATTCGTTTTAGTTTGTAGGTACTTTTTTTTAAAAAAACAACCTACACGTATATGAAATCTTCTATGACGACGGTTTTCTTCGAGTTATCCAAAGTAAACTACGCTCCACAGGCAAAAAATAATTCAACGAATTTATTTTGAAATAATTTGCTAAGGGCGGAGACAAGATATTGAAGCCCCGGTCACCTCCCACACTTCAGTCGCAAGGTAGCTCTGGCAGCGATCTTGTATAGTGCGTAGAAAAAACATTGCAAAGAAACGCAAAAACAAACAATATACCTTATACACACCCCAAGATTCGTTAAAACGTTCTAGTCATCTCCTTACACAAATTCCCGCCCTACGGGAATACTGATACATTAATGGACAACGCGATGTAATGTATCAAAAAGTTAGCACCGAAATTCTAAAAGCAAAATAAAGAAGCGGTGTAAAATCTACTTCAGTCTTTCAAAAAGTTTTCAAATAATTATTTATTTTACTTAGTCACATTTAACACTGTAGCCACAAACAGATATCACCCCTAGGTGTTTGATGAGATCAGCGATTTATTTAACAAATATATATAATTAAAAAAAAATTGGGTATTAAAAAATACTGTACTATATCATGTTCATTGTTTTCGCAGTCTACCAGATCCATGACTTCGTTAAAGGGTGACTGCAGGCATTATATTATATACAGTGACATTTTATAAATCTAAGTACTGCATTAAAAGAGATGGTAATACCGTTAAATCACATCTTCCCCAGCCAGTAACAAAAGCTGTTTGATCGGTTATAGAAGACGTTGGAGAGTACAGCTTAATTGGTTTCACTGATATTCTAAAATATTAAGAATCGTTATAGTTATCTATGTATGACGAACGGTAGGTACGTACCACCCCAGGGCCAGTTATTCTGCCGTGAAGCAGTAGTTTTCAAACATTACTGTGTTTCGCTTTCGGTTCGAAGGGCACTGAAAGCGAGCATAATCACCAGTGATTACGCTAGCTCTCAGTACCCTTCAAACCAAATCAATGCCCAGGTATATGAGACTTAAGAACTGATGTCTCGGGGTGACGGGTGCAGTGTGGTGTCACACAGATGTTCTGGGTGACGCAGCATTTGTTATGGGCAAACGTTGCACTTACCATCAGGTGAACGTTTTGCTCGTCTCGTCTCATTTTCGAATAAAAAAAATATATATAGTGAATAATATATATATATGTATATATACTAAGTGAATAGTGGAAACAAATTTACTTTAAAAATTGTTTATCTATCTATCCTATTCTATATAGGATTTGTACAAGCGTTATTCACAAAGTCATGTTTGCCTATTTTGCCTAGCAAAACACTCCAGTCCTTAAATGATAGATGTGCAAAACGGCAACAAATAATAAATGATGAGATCGTCTCTGAACATGTTTTAACTGATGGTAGGATTTCAATGCAGGAATTCGCACCATGCTATTAAGGCAGTGCCGGTTAGTTTGCCGTCAAGTAGTAGTATGCAAGAATTACTGTTTCTGTTCAGGTACTGTAAGCTAGTATAATTACTGGGCATTTGAGACTTAAGAGCTTATGTCTCAGGCAGGAGGGCAGTGCAGTGCCACACGGAAATGTTCTGGGTGACACAGTATTTGGTATGGCAGACGTTGTATTACCGTCAATTGAACGATTTGCTCGTCCCGTCACTATCTTTCAATTTTCAATTTAAATGCTATACAATCCTTATTTATATGATAAAGATTGTTGTTTATTTTTGGAATTTTGCCAATATTCTATTTAAGAGCTTGCCAAACTGAATGTCTTGTACCTGCACAACGGAGCGTTGAGAGTTGTAGCAGAAGATGTCTCGAACAATTTTTCTAAGTATGTACAAAATTAATCCATTTTTGAAATTAATATTTTAATTCAAATAACTTTGCCTCCGCGCGCATACCTACCTTGCTACCGCCTTATCGCTAATTAATAATATAAAAGTTATTCCAAACAAAAGTTCGTTATATATTTTTGGACTAAGTTTATAAATAAACTTTCTAAATCTTTTGGTTAAGGCAAATCTTTTTCCTACGTTCGAGCCTTGAATCTAATCTTATCTGGAGCCTGAAAATATCATGATATTATAATAGAAATTAATATCATACTCAAAACGGCTTAGTAAATTTTTTCTTTCTTCATTTGAAATTTTCTAACCTAAAACAATTTACGTAGATTCTAACCACCAGGAATATTTATATTTGGTAGTTAACTTTTTGTACATACAAACTAACGTGCAAGGCGTACTTAGATCGCCAATCCGCCTGCTAAGCGACCTCGAATCTTTGCCGCAAACTATCTCTTCTTGGGAAAAGCAGCAGTAGATATTTAACATGCTGAACAAATGTTTTTATTATATGTATAGATATACATTACTTATAGTTTAATTCTTCGTAGATTTGGATGAGAGCTAGATCAGCGGTGAGTGTGTAAGGGTTGAAGTCTTCGTGGATGATTACTAACACTACAGTTCTCAACGTTGTTCCGCGGTCCGAGTATGTCTCTCCCGCTACCACACCTAATTCATTTATCGGAACTCTGTGAACAATAGAAAACAAGTTTTAAACCATTAACAGGTGATATATCACTCACATCGTCAACCTGTTAATAGTCCACTGATGTATAAGTTTCTTCTAAGAAGGGATTAGCCATAATCACCACGCTTAGCTTCGCTCTACCAGACGTATCGAAATACTGCTTATTTTAGGTCTAGCATTTTAAGAGATGGTTATTCCGCTACCTGACGGATGCCACGAGATATTCCATTAGTCTACTCTAACTTCACCGAGACGTGCTGGCAGGATATTCTTAAACAAGATTTACTAGTTATGCCCCTGACATAAGTAGTGGGGACTAATGTCTATATAAAGAACGTGTAGAAAAGATGTAATATGTATAGAGAACAAAACATTTTCTTCCTAAATAGATTATATAAATCATATCGAACGGATTTTTTCCAAAAGTCGCTGAAGTCGGAAAGAGCCAGCAAGAACCTAGCGGGCAATTTTTTTTAATAGTCACGATAATACTTATGAATTATTTAAGGATATATGTGTATCACAGTAACGATACTATATATGAATTGATCACAATTAAAGATTGTACTATAAACACTTATACATCTTTAGAAAAAACTCAATGTTAAAAACTGAAAGAATTAAAAATTATAATTGATAAAAGACGAGCGTGCAGCTTCTACCAATACATTTACTGCGACAAGCAACAAGAAAGAAAAAGGAACAAATATTGTTCGAATGTAAAGACTTGGCAATCCATTAGTAAGAGATGTGATAAGTTTTCGTTGCAACATTTCCATATAGACGCCCGCCGGTTTTTCATTTGACATGCGTCACAGTTGATCATACTACATTGTACTACTTTCGAAAAATGTGTCTTTCATACAAACCTTGTCCTAACAATTGCAAATACAACAAAAAAATAGGCCAATAATTCCAACCAGGATTCCACATGGTCTTGAGTGTTTAAGATCCAAGATATTCGATCGTTTACCAATTTTCGTCTAAAATAGTGTTTAATTATAAATAACAAGCTGATACCCGCGACTTCGCCCGCGCGGGAAAGTAAGTATACAATCCCTCAGGAACCATACATTTTCGGGATAAAAAACCAATATTGTTCTCGGGCACCTAAGCTGTCTGCGTACCAAAAATCTGGTTCTCTGTTGAAGTGTGAAAGACGGACAAAAAAATCAATAAACCAACAAACAAACTTTCGGATTTATATTGTGTAGGACTAGTCTGGCAAGCATGACATGCATGCAATGTCTCTTTCATTTTTTTTGCAATTTGTATGATGTACAAACATACACATTAATACACTCAGCGTCACAAAAATCGCACCTCTCTGTGTTTGTGCGAAAAATGGCTGTAATGGCTAGAAACGAATTTTATTTATATAAATATTGGTATGTTTGAAATGAGTATTTGAATAGCTTTACATTATTAATAAAAAAATCATGAAATCATTAAAACATTTATCATTATAGAGCGTCAAAAATAAACACCGTCAAATGCTCGTTAGTAAGGACGCTAGTTACACCACCTAAAAAGGGTATAAAAGGGTCGATCTGGATGAAAGATGGGCGTACATCCGTTACTAAATAAAAATAGCAAAATGTCCCTACGTAATACAAAATCGATTCATGCGTAAAGCCACGGGAGCACCGTGGTTCGTGCGTAATGCTAACCTTCATATCGATTTAGGGCTTCCTACCATAGCCCAATATCTAAAGTTGGCCTCTCGCCGATACTTCGACTCTGCCGCCACGCACCCCAACCCACTGGTTGTCAGTGCCGCCACTTACAACCCCCTCGCGATACACCAAAACTCGACCCGCGGAAAAAGGAGACCGAGGCACGTCCTCGAGGACCCCGACGACGCGACCACTATTGCCCAAGCGCTCTACTCAACACTACACAAACACACATTATCACCATCATACCGCCCCCGCCGTCGGCGTGGGCGTATCAGACAAAGTTATTCGCGATACCGCCGCATCTCAGGCCGGTTCTCCCCTAGCAGTAGTGTCATAAACAGAAGCGTCGCTGGAGTTTCTTGCGCCATTTCTTCTCCAGCGGAAACGCATACCGAATTGGTGGTAAACTTATCTAATAATAATCATGGTATTAATAATTATAGTAGTAGTAATATTGCCCTCCCGATTGCAGTAACTGACCGAGCCGAGGACGGCCCCCTTGGGCACCCTCGAGTCTGTTACTCTCGCGAACAGGATGACGGTCCAAGCCGAGGTCCCCTCTCGGGGGCCCTTGCGCCAGTCATCCATAAATAAAGGTTTCGGCTAAGCGCCCTCAGCACTATGCCACCTTTCAATCCGGCGAAGCTGTAAAAGCCTTCGGGCTAACAGTGACCATCAGTCCTAAAAAAAAAAAAAAGAAATATGGGCCAGTCGTAATTAAGTAACCCAAGTAAGAACAAGTAAAGATGGCCAGCTCTGAAGAAGCCGCTCAAGTGATTGCCCTATTGCAGTCGGGGATGCGGCAGTGTGACGTTGCTCGACAGTTGAACCTGTCCCGTTTTTCAGTTCGACGGGTGTTCCAACGTTTTCAGCAGACTGGTGGTTATGTTAGAAAACCGGGATCTGGAAGAAAACGGTGCACATCAGAAAGAGATGACCGTTTCATCGTTACGACATCTTTACGAAACCGTTTTACAAATGCTGTTGAGTTGCAACAACAGCTTCGATCAACTGGGAGAACATCTGTGAGTGTTTCTACGATAAGAAGAAGGTTACACGAAAAGAGTTTAACAGCCCATAGACCTGCTAAAGGTCCAAAACTTACTGCACAGCATCGCAGAGATCGCCTAGAGTTTGCTCGCAATCATTGCGAGTGGACTCTAGAACAGTGGCGGACCGTACTCTTCTCTGATGAGACGAGGGTCTGTCTCTTCTGCAATGGCAGACGTAGAAGGGTCTACAGAAGACAGGGGGAGAGGTTCACACAACCCTGCTTCGAAGAATCCGTCGAATACGGGGGTGGCTCGTGTATGTTTTGGGGCGGCATTTCCGTCGACGGGAAAACGGAACTTGTGTGCGTTTCCCGGACTCGGGGTGGCCGTGGGCAAGGGTCATTAAATGCTGGTCGGTACATTACTGAAATCCTGGAGGAACATGTGGTCCCGTATGCTGGTTATGTCGGTGATGGATTCATGTTAATGCATGATAATGCTGGATGCCACACCGCGGCTATTGTACGGGATTATTTACAGGAGGTCGATATCCCTGTTATGCATTGGCCAGTACGAAGTCCAGACCTTAACCCAATAGAACATCTCTGGGATGACCTAAAACAGCGCGTGCGAGCTCGAGATCCAGCTCCAGCCACTGTTCAAGAGCTCCAAGATGCGGTACTTGAAGAGTGGGAACAAATACCCCAAGAGGCTGTTGCGATCCTTGTAAGGTCCATGAAAGATCGCATGGAAGCCGTTATCAAGGCAAGGGGGGGTAACACTAGGTTTTAAGAACTTTTTTTGTATTTATTAAGTTTTTTTTTAAATTATTAATTTGCAAATTTGTACATACCCTGTCTTTTTCTTTAATTTCTCTTTCGTCTCGTTATAAAAGTAAAATTCAATTCCTGAAAGCTAATGAAATTACCCTTCGAATGATACCCTCAAACCACAACATTGCCATTGGCCTGTTGTGTTAAAATAGTATTTAAATTATTTTTTCGGATGTGCGATTTTTTTGACGCCGAGTGTATATACAAAATGAAAAAGTTACTTGTTTTGTTTAATTTACAATGCCAAGTGCCAACAACACCTTTGCAAAATGTCAACTCAATCTGATGTCTTTGATTTTGAACGGCGCGCGAACGCATAGAGGACGAACGATATTATCCGACACGACTATTGTAAAATTGTTTTATTAATTCAGAAATCTTTGCGGGCGTATGCACAGCGACTGACAAAAGTTTCATCGCTGTAAGATAAATGGTATAAGAACGCATTCGTAACAAACAAACAAACATAAATTTTTATATATATAGTCTGTTCCATGAAAAGAAAACAAAACAATGCACTGAATATGATTCATAGTACTTCATCTACTCTCATAAATATTACTGAACACGACCTATCATCGTCGGAAATTGGTAAGAGAGCACGGATAGTAGGTGATTACGCTTGTGATACTCCACTTTATTAATGCGTTAATTGGATAGACTTACTAAGATTATCAGCAAAACCAAAATATAGTAGTACTGCGGAAACATAATCTTGGTTTCAATTGACTGTACTGAGTGCGTTAAGTCCGTACTAATGGGAACCATGGTAGCTCTTGGGCAGAGTATTCGCTTTAAGCTTAAACATAATACGCAATTATTGCAATAAAAGCGACCCGATAACATTTTTTTTAGTACATGAAATCGTCGAAAGGAGCAGCGTGGTCTCTCTCTCAACTCTTCCCTACTCCAAATCTCCCACAAAAATTACAGAAGACTTGTACTGAAATGACAGTGGAACATAATAGGGTCTTACTTTAATGGAACTAAACAGTTTATTTGTGCGTTAACTTTCTTCTCGACTCTTCTCGGCTCCAAAACCCACTCAGAAAATATAGGAGTCTTACGATCAGAAATACATTTATAGGCTGTTAAAACTAAAAAGACTTTTTGTACAAACATTATTTAAGAAGTACTTTTGAATTTCTGAAACAAATCATTATCATTTAGTATTTTCAGTGTACAGCTTCAGTGTATGTAATGGTAAATGAAAGAAACCGGAAACGCCTTTACACCTTTATTTTTTATCAAGGATATAAGTGTCTGATGTCACATTCGTGTCGTGTGTAAAGCAGTAAGGTAAAATAAAATAAAAAATATTACCTATTAACATTAACTGTTGCCTTATTAACGGAGGCTTATTCACCTTAATGTTTAGTTTAAAATTTACCAGTTTTCTAAAGTGAAACAATATTAAAAATAATATTCTAAATAATATTCATAACGTATTGCTGCATTACTAAGAGAGCCATTTCAATCAAGGCTACACTTCCTAACGGAACCAAAAAAACTCTAACCTTACCTAGATTTTTCTTTGAATCTAGCAAAAGAAAAATCTGAGTTTCCGTTTTAAGCGCCGCTTTCGAAGATCTAACTTGGACGAAAAATTAAGTAAAAATATCTCAAAACTAGAATTTTACACATTTAAATTAATTGCGTAGCTTGTTTAATTATGACGATAACAAAGATAAAAAATATATTGCTGCATTATCATTATTATCATCATCATCAACTCTTTCTCAAATGAATATAGTAATTTAACGTATACGGAAACAGTCTACTTCTGAACATAGACCTCTCCTAAAATGGGAGGATTGGCCGTAACATAATGCTAGTAAGGCAAGATGGCAACTGCATTGCACTAATCAAAAAAGAAAACATGGCTGCCTTATCATTATCATCAACTCGTAAAATGTCCACCAATGAATTTACTAATTTAACCCATACAGGAACAGTCACCTTCTGAACACCTCTCTTGAGGATTTGCCGTAACGTAAAGCTATAGTAAGGTATAGCGACCGCCGTTCCAGACATCTACTCCTAGATCACAAAACTCGATTTTAGAATGTTTTAAAAAGTTCATAAGACTCATTAAGTTTCACCATTTTTTATAGTAAAATAAATACCAATTCTATTTACATCATGTATTATTAGAAATAAAAAAGATATTACAAAATTTGAGGAGTATATTACGTAGTTTTCGAAGAGCACCGTACGCCCTCACTCAATAGCGTACACTAGCTAACTAATACCGCCAACGGGAACCACCACTCGCTACCATTACACCACCACCACTAGGCAATAAACACACTTCAGTGGTGTTTATTATTATAGAGAACACGAACGTGTTTCACCTCAAAACGAGGCAGTATCAAGTAATATTGACTCTGCGACAGACAGCCGTCGTTCGGGGATTTTAGCAAAATTAACTTTCTTTTCTTCATTCATTCTTCATACTTCATTCTTGCAATGTAACGCTTGATTCTATTAACGGTAATGAGTATCAAATACTTCTGAGAAATATTATGCCTTTTATTAGATGACATGTACATTTAATGGCTTTTACTTTTTTATGAATAAATATTTCTGTCGATATTTTAGTCAACGTTAGGTTCATGTTTTTCTCAGTTATGCCAGTTTGATACCCGACAAGCAGTTTTTCAAAAATATATTTTTATTTCAATATTTTATACAATTTTTAATTAAATTAAAATATTTACACACGTATTTAATATCTTATATATACAATTACTAGTTTCAATCGAGATCCAGTTTTTGTTTAGATCTCATTGATGACATGTCGTCGGTTGTCAGCGGTAAAAGGCAAAAACCCGAATATACTTTTCAGGTTGATTGATTTGTTTTGGTTTAGTATATAAGTAATTTTAAGTTACGTTTAGTATTGTGAATGGAGATAGTTATTTTTTCTTTTATTTAAAAATGATTGTTGCGATTTTGATGGTTGAGATTGAGGGGCACAAGCCTGCTTATTTCGAGCCTTATATGAGTTTTTTTAAGTTGTTTGCATGTGTAACATACAGATTATAAAATATTTTTTTGATTAAATATGTAAGTTATTATAATTTAAAAATCAGACAACATCGTAGATTAAAAGTTTTATAAATTTGTTGCAAAAATTCGACTTACTTGAGAAGAGGGTGAGCGACAGTGATGATTATTTTGTTGTTGATGAGCGTCGCTATTAGGTAATGTGTTAACAATCGTCGAACGCTCACGATGTACGGATGCTCTTGCACTGTCACACGGAATCCTTTAAATATCTAAAAATAATTTTAAACTAATTTATTTTTGGAATAGAACGGAATAGTATTTTTTTCAATATAAGTTATTTTCATAAACCTTATTAGCATCATGCTTTTACATAACTTTAACAAAGGCCTGAAATAAAAAAATCTTAGTCCTAAGAAGAACCTGTAAGTAACCCAGTGGTGTTATTTTTAGGGTTTCGTAGTAAAAACGGAACCATTATGATTATGATGGTAGAGAATCTTGAAAACACTTTCAACAAAAATTAGTTTGAATGAGATATATTGTGGATGATTTCGGTTACACGATAGGTCTCAATACGAAACCCACTGAAGTGTGCGTGATTTGACCAGCTGCTGGCTGGTTTTATTTAAAGAATCATTTTCGACAATAATTTTATGTAAAATTATTCCTTAAATAAATATCTGAGCACGGGGGACACCAGTGTTCGGTGTTGGCCTCTAAAATTGATCTGCAATCTCACATGCTCATTTCCACGTGCCCAGCTGTGAAGGAAAACATTGTGAGGAAACCTACATGTCTGAGGAATAGAAAAATTTCGAGTACATGTGAAGTCCGCCAACCTGCATTGCAGCAGCGTGGTGTTACTAAAGTAAAATAACTTTATTGAAAAACAAATAAATTGTAAACGTCTCTCTGTCTCAATTAATTCCCTATTTAACTTTCCTTTTATGGGTGTACTGTCGGTCAGTCGCTCCATCGTAGCAATGTGAGGGTAAACAAGAACTTCTGTCTCTGAAAAGTGAATACTTTCAATAACGCACTTGCAGCATATTAAAAGTATTTGGAATGTTATAAATTTTCCTTCTATTTTTGTTCTGTTCCATACAAATCGGCATAGCTACGCAATTTACCCCTATCCACTCTAAAATTTGATTGTTGTTGGTTACGTTTTCTTTTCAGAATACCATCTGTAACAATTGCTCTGCCTTCTTTAAAACTTTTCAAAAGTTTATCTAATGTAATCTTTGACAATCTTTGTTTGCGTTATTTAACGCAATGAATGTAGCTTTTGTGCCATATGCACTTCTTAAATTAGCCTTCATTTTAGAAATAACCAACAGCGGGCGGAGTTCCACTGTCAATAGTTGACTGAACTATTTTGTTGCTGTTGTTTGATTGTTCCGAAAAACTGACCAAGCGAATGTTGACTAACCAATCTTTATATATATAATTCCTCTCTGCGTGTGTGTCACTGAACTCCTCCTAAACGTCTGGACCGATGTTGATGAATTTTTGTGTGTGTGTTTTGTGTGGTTCCCTGGATGGTTGAGTTTCAGAATTGGATCAGGTAGGTGACGTCGCGATAGAGTTCTAGGAAAATGACAAAAGTCACTCAGTATATAGTTCATGGATAATTCGAATATCGAAAATCGCTTGCCGAATCTGTTAACAGCAGGCAAGCCAACGTTCGGGTAGGACAACGTCTGTCTGGTCCGCTAGTGTAAATATATTAATTGCTCAAAGATCCATACTTCGCTAAAAACAGAGGGCAACTCAGCCAACTTGCTTCATCCTTTTCGTTCATAGGCCTATCGTAAGAAATATTGACCAATTATATTTTATTTTATAATATTGTAGATTGGCTTCCTTTATAAAAACATCTAACCCAATGTTTATCCCATGTTACGATACAAGTTTAATTTTGTTTATCAAATTTGTGTCTCTTTGTTTAACCATTTTATTACCTACACCAGTCTAGGCTCTATTGTTTTTTAGTTCGATATTCACATACGAAAGGTAAATATTAAGTAGAAGTTAGTCCATCACTCAACATAACTTTGCAGTTTCGAGACCATTACATATTCAACCGTAAACATTTCCAAACAGCGAGGTAGTTCACTTTTTATTTTACTTCGGTTTCTTTTAGAATCAACTTCAATCTATATATCCCCAGTACAGCTTTAAATTTAAAGCAATCGGCTATTACTCTGAAACGTCACTAGAATTAAATCGTGACATTAATTTTTTTATGTGCGATATGATGTGTTTCGCATTATGGAGCATTACGCTCTATGATGTGTTACTCACCATGATGTGATACGCACTAGGATTTTTATTCTTACACACTTTTATTAACAAATCTCTGTTTTTATTTTATTTATTCCATGTTTTCTTTGCCAATAACCATCAATTTCGATGTTTCACATCTCCCGGCCGTCCTGTGACGGCTTTTTTTACCGTGTTGTTATTAAAACATGTGAACAGTAGAACTAGCAAACTGAACGTCACTTTTTTGATTGATATTTTAATCCAATAATACCATCCAAATTTTTGACTGTTTCGGTGGACTTTTAAAAAAAAATTTTTGATACAAACCCTGCCCTGACAATTACGAACACAACAAAAAAATCAGCCAAATCGGACGAGTCGCTCTCGAGTGAACATCTTTCATACATACGGCAATTGATAATTGATTTTGAGTTTGGAATTCATTTAGTTACCTGACTACCGCGTTGCGGGTTCGAATCCCAGCCGGATCCAACATTTGTGCAAAAACACAAATTGCCCTGAACATAGCCCCCCCCCCCCCCCCCCCATAGATTGGCACTAATGTTTGAAGCTCTCATTTTGAGTGCCGTGTGGTGGCGGTTTAAGAGAATCTACCACCGCATCTCGACCCGTGGGTGTCGGTAAGTCGACAGAGGGAAAATGTAAACCAGGATATGGCAGCAGCATCATCATGGAACATCTGAATAAATAAACTGCGGTCGCCAACCCGCCTGCTATGGGTGGCAACTACGGCGAAATCCGTCCAAAACGTACACTTGTGGTGCTGTAACATGTCTTGCGCAGGTGATAACTTCCGATAGTACTCGGTCGGTTGTCGCCGTGGTCGAAAATTGGCCAGCAGAACATCATATTATAGAGCTGTTATGAAAACTTACTTTCCGATTAAGAAGAGGTATATCTCCCACTTTTGTGTATCCCACACTTTCAAACAGATTCCCAAAACCCTCTACTGTGTGGTTATTCCTAGATAAAACTGCTTCTCCTGCTGTCTTACCAATACCAATTAATGAGCACATAACTGTAAGCAATAATAGTTTACGAATGTTAAAGATTGTTTAAGAATGTACGTAGTGGTTTCGTAAATTCATAAAAATCGTAACAAGTAAAGATCGCAAAATAAAACCGGTTTGTAGAGCAGCAAACAATAACGGACTGCATTCAACAATAAAATCGTACTTTTAAGCATGCATGTATGCAAACCCAGACTAAGTATACATATTTAGTCGGACTTCAGGAGGACCAGAACAATTAAAGATAGTACTCGTAAAAATCGTTGACTCATCCCCTTTTATTGCGTATTTATATACCATCTTTAAAATAAATCTGAACATATTTTCGTCAAACATACGAGTATAAGGCATTATAGACGATAGTTACAATTAGACAGTAGTGTATTTAATATCTAATCCTTCGATTGGAATTTTTACGTTTTGAGGTGTTATGTTGAACCCAATTGTAAGGTAAATTAATTAAAGACAGAGCCTCTCTGAACGCGCTAGTCACACACGATCAGGAAGAATGAAGAATTTTCAAAGAAAGTTATGGTGCCAGGTCTATCATTTCATTCCTAATTAACAAAGCTTTTATGAGTACAACATCGAGCCGACGCACAACAACGAGTACACAATGAGGCTGTCGGTTTGGCCTGATTTATTTACTTTATAATAACTAAATTATTGAAACTAATATGAGGTGAAACATCCAAACATACCCAACCCATAGAAAACATAAAAGTGATAAATAGTAAAAGAAAATACATACAGACGAACATAGAACCAGACGACGGATGGCCGATTCTAGACTACGACGGCAATTATCAAAATACTGCTGAAAGCCGTCAATTGCTCAGGATATATACAGTGCCATAAACTTTAGTTCTTGGCAATTTAAATATTTCACTTCATATCTAATAAGTTGTATATAATAAATAAGTTGTTTAGAAAAAACACAGATCAGCGAGGTACCATACCGTAAGGCGCAGTCATATAGTCGGCTTATTTTATGCGGGTGAAACCGCGAACTACAGCTAGTCGCACAATAAATGACTTGGCATTGGAAAAAAAATCAAGTCTCTGAGGAGAAGGGGGCGGGGAAGCTGCCCCTCCTTACGCCCTAATTTTAATTTATATATGAAAAAAAAACTTCACTATACGTTGGCGTGCTACGATGTGTTATACGTAGGTATGTGTATATATACAGTTTGTAATACTAATAAAACGTTGTATATTTAAACATTGGATTTCAATATCCTTTGGTTATTGCACATTAATTGCGAGAAGCAAAATAGTTGATGAAATGAAATGAAAGCAATCATAAAATTGCGTTGGTTATTCAATATTTCTCTAACTTCTTTTACGATTCAGAATCAAACTAGGAAGCAATTTATTCGAGAAATACGAATAAAAAGGTTTTTCACTTACACAAAATCCAGACTGATTTTATTGACGCCTTTAGTGGCATCATCCGTAAAATACTTTCAATATTGAATATCATTTTATGATTAAAAGATCGTAATAAAAATTGACATATTTGAAAAATCTATATGGTTAAGCAAGTAATATGCAAATTAAAAATATACATATATAAGATCACGACTGCATCCCATAAGGGGTAGTCAGAGACTGGGCACTCACTGCAAAAACAGATGACTGCCACAATCCACGTTTCACCAAAACAATATAATGCACTTGGTGTGATAGATGGTGAGCCCATCGCCACCATGCGCTGTTGGGTGCACAGTGCAGTTTAATTCCTTACTCGCCTTTTACGAGATCCATTGGATGAGATGGAGTGGTAGTATTCTTTTAACGAGCCGCCACCACACAGCTAATTAAAAATACTCGTATAAAGTTCTGAAATAAATTATTTTACTAACATTTCTATTATAACTGTTTGATGTGGTGATTGATAGACGAATATTGTTCCCATGATTCGTCTCATTGCAGGGCGCTCTTTTCTTTTGAAGTGGACCGTAGTGGGTACGTAGCATAATTTCACTTTTTTTCATTCTTTCTTTGCGAAGTTTTTACATCAAAGAAAACGTAAAATGTTGCAATGCATTCCAGTATATAGGTACGAAATACAAACTCGGTACTATTTTTCGAGGGCATCAACACAAGTTGATGATATTATGATATAGATGATACTATGCTCTACTACATAGACAAAATGAACGAAAATTGTAAGCTCAGTTTCTTTTGTAAAATAGAAATAGAAAACTTTTCAACAATAATAATACCATGTTGATTGGTTTTTAAACTAGGACCTCCGAAAAAAGAATTCGGCTCGGTAGTCGATTGATCTGAGTTTTATTTGTCTTCTAAAGCGATGCTTTTTTTTTTTTTGTGTGTGTGTATGCAATTAGCCTTATGGCTTTTACTGCGTCATAGAAAGCGACTCGCGAGCAGAAGGCCCGCGAGTGAGAGGCCGTTAAACCGAATATTTATATTCGGTATTTTCGGCATCTTTTTTAAAGTTCGTATTCAGCCGATGGGTTTGCCGAATATTTAAATTTAAAGAACTTAATAATATTTTTTTTTAATTTTATATTTTAACCATGGCGAACAATATATGTTAGAAATGAATATTCGTAAATGAAACAAACACTACATTTTGCAACGATAATTTATTCATAAAATTAAAAGTTTAGAAATTGACATAGGTATTATTCCTAAAATCCAATTTTTTTAGTAATAAGCAGAATTATTCGCTAAATTAAATGTATGATTCTATAAAATCATAATTAGTGTGTACATTTCACTTCGGTATTATCACTTTCATTTTCTTTTTTATTTAAAAACAGAGAAAAGCGACGGGCTCTCGCCGCCCACTCACAGAGCGCCTTGCCGTCATGTATGAACTATGAACATGTTTACGGCGCAAGCTTGAACCGTATAATTTGGCCGAATATTCGATTCGGTACATTTTTAACCGAATGTTGGTACTCGGTTAAACCAATGTTCGCTGCATCTCTAGTTTTTTATAAATTCCCCGGTGCTGGCATCTTTAAAATTTCTGCAATTTTATGTGCTGTTTTACCACGTACTCACCGGCGAAGGAAAACATTGTGAGGAAACCTGCATGTCTGAGGACTAAAAATATATGGAGGACATGTGAAATCTGCCAACCTGCATTAGGGTAGTGTGGCGAACTTTTACCAGGTCCTATGCCCTCCCATAAACATGAGAGAGCTGTGCTCAGCAGTGGGACATGTACCGACGCGTCGCTTAAGTTTTATTAAAATTGATATAGGTAGATAAAAATAAATAAATACGATATTGTAAATCCAAACATCCAAACGCTTAACTGTAAATTTAATGGCGTTGATTATATTACGTCGATAAAGATAGCTCGAAATTTCCAGACAACGACTAACCATATTAATTATTTAATCAAAACACAGCCCGTTGCTATTCAATCAGGAATCATACAATCGGCAAACTGTCTACAACGGTATCTACCAATGAATAGTCTAAAACAACTTGTATATTGATCTTTACATTAGAGACGTATGAGAGCGTATCAGTTCCAAACTACATATTCACGTCATTTATAACCGACATACTTTGATGACCGTGTGACTCAGTGATGAACGCACTATCTGCTGAATCGTGAGTTTGTATACGAAAATCAGTGGATTCAAGATTTTGGATCTGATATAACAAAGTTATTATTCCGTGACACTGTGTCTAATCTTCCCCAATCATGTCGCATAAGCATACGTTTTTACAACAAAAAATGCAATGATAAAACATTGCATTTTTAAACAATAACTTTTTAAAAAGTGTTACTAACATATTAGAAAAAACTTAATGACGATAACCCCTGAGAATGAGGTGATCCCTGCCTAGCTAGTTCTCATCATTATAGTTATGATACTGTTGAATTCTGTACTGTTGTATTCAAAATGACCAACAAGAAAAATATACCGATAGCTGGGTTTCTTGCTGGTTCTTCCCAGGACAGAGGCATTTTTGTGAACCAGGATAGTTTAAAAAATTACATTCAATAAGAATGATGTAAATATTATATTGAAAAAAAATCTATTCTATTCTATTAGCCATTCATTCGTTGTTTTTAAGCAAAACCTCCGAAGCTTGCAATAATTCTTGCTTATAACTAACCGGAAGTCGAATCGGCGTGAAAGATATTGTGAGATTTTAATACAGACTAACAATATTCGGATACTTCGAAATGGCTATAACTTGAAGATAAGGAGATGGCGCCATCAAGAAAAAATACTAATCGGTAACAATTGGACCTGCGACTCTTATCGTGTGAGGATGCGGATGTTAGTCTTGGCGACCGCGTGACCGAGTGGTTAGAATACCTGACAGCTACGTCGCCTATACTGGTTTCGAGTCCCAACCGGAGCCAATATTTGTGCAAATACATCAGTTGTTGGTTTTCGGGTCTAGTTGTGTTCTGCATTTAAAATTGTCTGTAAAACGCACTTGCGATGCAGGAGAAATTATTGCGTGTGACATCATTGTTTTAAAGGTTAATTTCTTTTCAAAGGATATGTTTATGTTGTATATTTTTTCTTAATTACATTGTAAACATACAGTAACAAATTCAGATTGTCATAATTTTGACATAATTCGCTTAGATATCCACACTAGAATTTCTCATGTACTCGTATAATGAGTGCATTTAACAAACAAATTTCACATGCACAACACAACTAGGCCCGAAAACCTACCATTTGTGTCGTTACAGAAATGTTCGCTCCGGCTGGCCTGCCGCATAGAAGTTAGATACTCTGAACACTCGGCTAGGATGACTAGTCAGATAAAGTGAAAATTTCCAGATAAACTGACCAAAAAAAATACTATAAAACTAAAACAAATATATAAGTAATATTTATTTATTGTTTCAGCTATAATTATCACGTAATATTCATTGTACATTTTTAGTAAAAAAATTACTTTTTTTAACATTTATTAAAAAAAGTCCTGTAACGCCTATAAGGCGGATTTCACTGTTGAAACTAAACGCGATCAGTTCAAGAAAATTGAAGTTTAAACGTTTAACTGATTCAATGCTACAGTTTGCATTTAATCAACATCAAATGAACGCAGTCAATGCTAAACGCGGTTCAAATTCTGAACGTCCAATTTTCGACGTTCAGCTCTTTAAACGCGTTTAGAGAGCTGTCATTGTCAATCGCACAACTATGTAAACACAATAATTATTTTTAATTCGTATTATTTATTGTTTACATACTTACGTAACCTATGCATAAAACAGGCTGTTTGATGTCGCATAATACGAAATAAATCGTTTTTTTGTTTTAGATTGTGACGCGATCAAAATGGAGTCGGTTAGACGAAAACCGAGATCAAATGATACATTTGAACTCAGTTAAGTAAAACGTGGTTTTATTAAACCTGGTTTCCAAAGCGATTGGTGAAATCGGGTCTTAATTTCAGTCACGTGTAGGTTCTTTAAAATATTGAAAAAACTAAAGAATGGCAACCCCCTTTCTGATGAACTTTACTTTTTAATAATTCTATAGATATTTTAATACAAGTAAATCGTATCACCAATATTACGTTGACTGTTACAAACAGTATGAAGAACTGGGATGCATAATACATTTCCAGACTGCTTCAAAAACAAAATGTTGTAACAAAAATACAAATGACAGTTTAAAGAAATATGCTGCTGAAAAGCGACGAGCTTTTACGCTCGCGCGAGAGCTACGATGCTTTTTTGCACAATTTAATGAAACGTGAGTATTCTCCAATACGGAAAGAGGGTAAAAATAGATTTATCAAACTATTTATATTATCAAACATTTCTTGTACCTTTCGCTATTAATAACTGATTGTATATATGAATTTATATAGCGTAATGCTACATAATTATTACTGGCGTTTGTAACTGATTGCTATAGACAATCTTGAGCAAGCGTGGCTGCTATTAGTACTTTTAATTGCCGTTTTTAAACTTTGGCTACGTTGGCTTAGTGAGGGGATGATACCTACAGTGATCTATAGAAAACATTGCATTTGCTACTGAAACTTTGTATAATTGCAGTGAACTCTTACCAGTCTAACCCCATAATTGTTATTCTAGTGCTTCTAACGTCTACGGATAGTTTTAATTGCAGTGCTAGTTATTTTAGCTGCCAGTTTACTAAGCAATCTAATTACATAGAATATCTACTTCTACTTATATTTCTTACGTTATTAATATATATATATAATTGTTACATTTTATAGACAGTCTTACTAATTAATATTTTGCTTTTTGGAAAGGCTTGTTTTTTATGAAATGTATGCATTTAATCATTCAATATTTTTTCCAAAAACATGTTTATGAACCTACACATTCTATCTTTATTGGGAATGTATTTACTGAAGATGCAATATGACCTAACAATAATTACAGCGATACTACAGCGCAGCTCGGCGGACTTCACATGTTGTCGACATATTATTTATTTCTTAGACACGCAAATTTCCTCACGATATGTTTCTACTCCGCCTGGTACGTGAGAAATCAGCACCGAAAATTGAAATCCGTGGTGACGGTGAATTAAGCCAGGTCACTCGCATTTTATTAAACTCCAGACGAGGGCCCGGCCGCTGAGCTTCTGTCAAGTTCGATACGCACGTTCTGCCGTAAGACAGTTGTGTGCAAACATTACTGTATTTCGGTCTAAAGAGCACTGAGAATGTACTCACTGGGCAAATAAGACTTAACTCAACCGACTTGTCTCAACTGACGGGCGCAGAGTGGTGCCACACAGGAATGCTCTGTGTGACACAGCATGATGTGTGTGTTAGGCAGGCTAGAACTAGACAGAAGTGATAGTTTGGCTCTTCTCGTCACTTCATCCTATAAAAGAAGACTTGACGATTTGTTGGCTCGGTGGGCGCAGTGGCTAAGTCTTTGGCTTCTGCGCCTCGGGTCGAAGGTTGGATTTCCGCACGGGACATATGTTTGTATACCCTACAGATAGTTGTTCCGGGTTTGGGTGTTTGTGCATGTGGAATTTATGAACATAAAATGCTACGTATTTTTTTATTTGCGAAAATGAAGAAACGCGTAAAACGTTCACCTGATGGTAAGTGCAGTGTCCGTCTATAGCAAATGCTGTGTCAACCTGATTATTTCTGTGTGACACCACACTGCGCCCCCTGAGACGTCAGTTCTTATGTCTCATATGCCCAGTGATGACACCACTACTTCTCAGTGCCCTAACGAAAACGAAACAACAATTTTTGCACATTACTGCTTCACGGCAGAATAACTGGCCCTGCGGTAATCCGACCTAGACAGATTCCTGCATCGGAATCCTACCACCAGAGAGAAGCTGGAAAATTGGAAATTGGAAATTCAAAAAGCATTGCAAATTGCATTTGAACCAGTTAACTTTATTTAATGTAAAAAATACACCAAAAACTTACTACGTTAGTCTTTAGCCAACGTGGTTGCACGCTGGTCTCCGCTGCTTGGTGTGGCGAGCCGCACGGCGGCACGCGGCGGCCATGCACTCGCTGTACGCCCTTGCGCTAACGAACCGCCGCCTGCCATACCGTACCCACGTGCACTCGACGACGACAGCGAGTGCACTGAAATCACCTAACCAACACCGTCCGATATACACCGATATACATCAAATTGTCTCTCTGTGTAAGAGAATTAGGAATGATCTCATTCATAAAAACACTGACTTGTTTGTGGTGGCGGCTTAAGAGAATCTACCACCCCATCTCATCTCATGGGTGTCGTAAAAGTCGACAGAGGGAAAATGAAAACCAGGAGATGGGCAGCAGCACCTTCCTGGAACATCTGAATAAATAAACTGCGGTTGCCAACCCGCCGGCCAATCGTGGCAACTATGGCATAATCCCCACAAAATGAGAGTTACATATTTTTGTGGCAATCCGTGGGGGAGGTCTATGTTCACACTAGTGATAGACTGAAATGATGATGATGATGATGATGACTTCAGACGCAGTATGAACTGTAGTAAATATCCATCAAGACAGAGATATGAGCTCTCTTCACTATAATACAATCGATGAAGTGGGTCATTGAAAAAGAGTAAGGATCGAACGCTAATAATAAGACGTAGTAGTAGACGAAGTAATTGCATTCCGCCTCGCCCTTAGTGCTTTTCTTTATTTTTTATTAGCTCAACCTGAGTGCTCATGTTATTTTGCCAATACGAACGATATCACGAATATATGTAAATAAAATTTATGTTTGTTTCTTATGTGTCCCCTTTTCTACAAAACCACCAGATCCCAATGGGGTTTTGAAGGTTGGATTGTTATTTTGGATGCAGTGGTCCTTCTAGCTTTTAAGGCTAGGCCCAGTTTAAAAGCTGGAGCGAAAATTGCTTATAAGTATTAGTAATATTGTACCTAGAATAAAATCTTTCTGTAAATTGAGTTTATTAAATTAAATTGAGTCCCCGGTTAAATGATAGGCTAAAGGTCATGCAATAAAATCGTAAAATTGCCTAATTATACGCAGGTGAAGCTGTGGAATAAGCGAGTATACGACTGAACGATCTAACAGACGTTGTTTTGATAATTTGAAATTAAAATGGTATTGAGACAATACGTCGTAGTTCTTGAAAAGCGGTTAATATTCTCGAATAGACCTTCCTCTAAAAAGTTCTCGCTAAAAATCAGAGGAACTGAGTGCGGCCTTATTCTAGATTTAAAATAAAGTAAAGTAACAGCCGATAAATGTACCACTGCTGAGCACAGAGCCAGAGTCTCCTCTCATTTTAGAGAGGGCTTTGAGCTGGGAAGAGTCTTCAACGCTGCTCCAATGCGGATTGGCGGACTTTATATGTCCTCGAAATATTTTACTTCACAGACATTTTTTTCACCGCTTTACGTGGTAAATCACCACTTAAAATTGCAGAACAATTTTAGAGCTGCCGGCACCAGGGATCGAACTTCACTTCGGTCACCCGCGTACTGTGAAATTTTAAAGCAAGGCGAGATAAATAAATCATCACCATCATCATCATTTTAGCCTGTCACTAGTCCACTGCTCAATATAAGCCTCCCTCATAGATTGACAAAAATTTGTGGCTCTCATTTTGGGGGATTTTGCATATTTTTTACGCTTGACAGGCATTTAGGCAACCGCAGTTCATTTATTTTCCTGGTTTTCATTTTCCTTTTCCCTCTGTCGACTTTTACGACACCCACGGGACGGAGTGGTAGATTCTATTCAGCCGCTATCTCACGGCTAAAACGCCATAAATAAATAAATAATAACCCGCGACGTAGAAGTCAGGTACTATGACTGCTAGGCAACGCGGTGAAAATTACAATTGTATTTTTCTTTATTTTGTATTTACAGAGCATATGAGATACGGCCGCCTACAAGAATTTGCATTTGCAAGATCCTGTGTGGCATTGCAATACGCTTGTCAACCTGAGTCATCACTTATTAAACGTCATTTAATTATCCTAGCGTTTCAGTGCCCTTGAAACCGGACAACTGGACCTGTGGTGTTGTTACCTACCTACCTAGACGGATTCCTGCATAGAAATGGACGTCGTCGTGTTTTCTGAAAATATTAGTGAAAAGCGACCTTAAACTGGTTATAACGACAGTTCTTTGCGGTAGCAGGTAGTTGAGTAGAAAACACATGTTCAGGTGAGAATTGACGATGCGAATCGAAAGTTCTCGAGACTAAAACGCCCACTGCACTCGACTTTAGAGGTACTCTCGCCAGCAACAAGAGGCACTCTTTGTCTGAAACTGTATACAACATTTCGCACTAAAAAACAAAACTGAAGTAACTCCAAAAAATTAAAACGAGGTATTATCCTTTTTGCGTATTAAACGTGTATTATCGATGCGTCTGGAAAACTGTTTTCAAGAAATTTAAAGAAGCAACTAATAAATAGCAACCAGAGACATATTTTTTCCAACGTGTGGTGGCGGCCTAAGAGAATCTAGCACCCCATCACATCCCGTGGATGTCGTAAAAGTGGACGGAGGGAATATGAAAACCATGAGATGGGCAGCAGCATCTTCCGCGAACATCTGAATAACTAAACCGCGGCTGCCAAACCGCCTGTCAAGCGTGCGTGACATTAGTGCGATACGAAAAATCCCTCCAAAATGAGAACTACAAACTTTTGTGGCTGTCTGTAGGGGAGGCCTATGTTCAACAGTGGACTTGTGATAGGCTCAAACGACGACGACGAGAGACATTTTTTACTGACTTAGAAACTTTTTGGGAAAAAGGAATGAATGTGCGTGCGTGCGTGCGGATGTGAGTGCGTGTGTGTGTGTGAATGTGTGCGCGCGCGCGCACGTGTGTGTGTGTGTGTGTGTGTGTGTGTGTGTGTGTGTGTGTGTGTGTGTGTGTGTGTGTTGTTACTTTTTGAGTTCACTTTTGGTGTGGGTTTTGTAATAGCAGTGCGATTTATTGCGTCTTCCATTTTTATAACGTCTACCGAGAAAAAAATATTGTAATATAAGGCACGTCATGATTATATTCTGTAATAAAAAGTCATTTCGATCGACAACCATCGCGTAGTCGTAATCTCAGCCGAAACCAACATTTGTGCGATACGAAATATCGATGTTCGGGTTTAGATTTACTTACATGCTTAAATCCGAATATGTGAGATTTACTCTATACCCAAAGTGTAAGCGCTACATCAAACATGGTAAGGTTCAGAAGATTTAGTTAGTGCCTTCGTGTTTGCACTTCTACTTCTCACACTATTACACATAGTATATGGGAGAGCGATAAACTAAATTCTTCTCTTCAAAACGTTATATTAAATCTTACCCTCGACCTATGCCGGAGAAGTGGTCGGCTCTCAGTAGACGACGCATCGCCTTCAATGCTCCTGCTGTTGTATCCTAGAGTCATGTGCCAGAATACCAGCATGGCAGCTGCTAAGGCGGCAGCGTATACGAAGAACTCTGTCGCCTAAACAATAACAAGTAAATGAGATTATTCAGTAATGATTTTCGCGTGGCCTAGTGGTTAAAGTGCCTGGCTACTGTGCCGCGGGTCCTGGGTTCAAGTGCTAGCTTGAGCCAATATCTGAGCCAAAACACACGATGGTCGGTTTCGGGTGATGTTGCAATTGTCCCCTGTCTCTAACGCTTTTTAACTGCTGGTAGGATCCGCGTCACAAATAGTGAATAGATCGAATATATAAATTAGTTGTTTGTGGTCAGAGTATCTCATTGCTGAGCCATTGGTCCAATGTTTGTATCCTAGACGAAACCAATATTTGTCATCATTATCATCATTATCATCATTAGCCTTTGAAATTAAACCGCTGGACATACGCTTCTCCCCAATTTGGATGGATTTGATGTAATCGCCACGATGCACTGGTTGATTGCCCGTCGCTGATCCGTGTATTTTGTGTCTGGCATATTTGAGATGGTTATTCTACCGTCTGTTGAAAACAACAGCACTGGTGGCCTTTCTCTGAGATGCCTTTAGGACACCCATAGGACAACCAATAAAAATCATCATCATTTATTCAGATATCACGTTCATCATCACGTATATTTATACATCACGTATTGTGATTGTCCCCCATGTCCCTAACACTGCATCCAATTCTTCAGCAGATTTTACACACACGCATTGCATTACATACTAGAACGTGAGGCCAAATGATTGATCTTATCTATCTGTCACAGTAATATTATATTTCGCATCTTTTTTTAATAGTTGAAAGCTGCGGTGATACTTACCTAGATGGAGTTCTGCAGATTAATCCTTCCCCCAGTTAATTTCGCTGTTGAGAGCTTCCGAATAAAAACTGGCAGTAGTTAGTGTGAACAAGACCAGATTAGGGACATAATGATGCATGTACCGAACATTTAAAAATATATGGTTAACTAAAACGCTATCAAATTATTTTTGTGCTAACCAAAAATCATATTTAGACCAATAAACAACTACGAAATGTTGATCACCATTTATTGTTCGAGAACATCGCTGAAGGTATTCTGTTATTTAAATGTTAAATGTACACTTAAATGTTTTACCTATTATCACACTTAATAATACACAAAAAGAAAAAAACACAAATTGTTTTCTTGTCAATCAATTTTTTTTCCACCGTGTGGTGGCGGCTCGTTAAAATAATACTACCACTCCATCTCATCCAATGGATCTCGTAAGAGGCGAGTAAGGAATTAAACTGCACTGTGCACCCAACAGGGCATGGTGGCGATGGGCTCACCACCTATCACACCAAGTGCATTATATTGTTTTGGTGAAACGTGGATTGTGGCAGTCGTCTGTTTTTGCAGTGAGTGCCCAGTCTCTGACTACCCCTTATGGGATACAGTCGTGATCTTATGTATGTCAATCAATTTGCAGAAAACATAAACGTCAAACATATGAAAAGCACACTTTTGATTACAGTGAGCTAAAAGCCTGAACAATGTGGTAATGAACCTTATTATTCGCTGTTAAATTCAACTTGATATCACTAAATGTCCTTGAGTAAAAAAAAAACAAAAAATGTTCCACGACATTACATCCAAAATTAGGTTTTTTTGGATAAAGATACGACAAAAGCAAAAGGTTCACCTCATGGTAAGTGCAGCGTCGGCCCATAATAGATGCTGTGTTACTCAAAATATTTCTGTGTAGCACCCCACACTGCGCCTGTCACCCTGTGACATAAGTTCTCAAGTCTCATATGCCCAGTGATTACACTAGCTCTCAGTGCCCTTCAGACTGAAACACAGTAACCGAAGTACATTACTGCATCACGGCAGAATAATTGGCCCTGGGGTGGTACCTACCTAGACGGATTCCAGCATAGGAACCCTACCACCAGCAAATATAACTGTTCTTTTCTTTTTTAGGTTATCTTACAGATTCTAGAAATTCAGAGAAATATGCCATTCCTGAGAAACTGGTAGTTTTCAGACATGAACCGAAAAGTGTGAACCCGTATTTGTTTAACGATTATGAACTTATAAGAGTATACATACATTTGTGAATAATTGTAAAGTCTTACTCTGGACTGAAATATTTTGGTCTGCGCGATCAGAATCACAATCAGGTTTCCAAACGCAACCGAGACGTACCAAGCGGCGATTGTGATAGTCTTCATACTCTTGGGCGCCTGAAAGTTATACATAGATTCACGCCTCTTTCCCATAGGGGTAGGCAGATACCACATATTTTCCTTGCTACGATCCTGACACACATCTTTAGCTTCCTCTACTTTCATTAGCGCTTTCATTTATATCTTCAAATTTATATGTTCATATATAGAAGTTAAGAACATGTAACTACATACGTAAACTTCGCAGTAGACGATCCAACAGTAATTCGGTCGGTACCATAAGTAAAATGTTGTTGAATACCCCTCAGCTAGATACTAGCACATACGATTACATAAATTGAAGGAGGAATCACGAATCAGTATTACGAATTACGTTGTGAAGAAACATAAATCGTTGGTTTCGTCTGGTTATCTGATTGCCAAGTGAAATTAACGTCTGTAAAACGTAATCAAGATACGGATGAAATCCGTGAGTTGGATATTTTTATTTTCTTCAAATAAATAAAATAAAAAAATTCTACTCCTACTCCTCCTGACCGATTAATGATCGCGATTCCAAATGCCTCCAGACGCTATCAAACGCAGGAGATATTAATCTGTAAGCATAGAGATTCATCAATGCTTCGACAATGACTGGGATTCGAACCGAGGACTCGTTGTTGGTTTTGGTACTGTGATTACTAAGCCACGCGATCATCCAGTCATACTAGCAAGGAACTTAAAGATAACATTTTGCGAATCGTCTAAAGTATACCTGCGTAAAAGAAAACTCCAATCCAGAAACGGCGAACATAATCTCTGCGATTGATACGAGGAGGTACTGGGGCACAATCCAAGCGATGTTCAGCTCGTTTGGAGGATTGGGGGCATGGAGTACAGCAGCATCCAGCCTCCCAAGTCTCTCCCGTATGCACAGAACGTAAACTCCACCGGCGCGGAGGGACCCCTCTCCGGAACCAGACAACTCTCCGTTTGCACTTTCAGCACGCCATTTAAATCTAAAATGTAAATGGTCAGATATCGATTACAGCCTCAGCCGTGTTTGCTCAGGAGCCGGGCGCTCGCCTTATGTTTCATAGTAAGCGGGATTGCCGCAATTTCAAGTGCTTATTTACCTCGTGTTCTACGGTAAAGGAACATATCGTAGGAAATCTGCACGTCTTCTTCTTCTTCTTCAAGTATTCCGACGACATGTGAAGTCGGTCAACTCGTATTGGACAGTGGCAGACTATTCGAAGGCCCACTTAAAAAAAATAGGAGGAGCCTCGTGCACAGCAGTGGGACATTTATAAGCTGTTACTTTTTACAGCGTCATCTTTTTCTGTCTTTTTACAGCTTCGCCATCAAATAAACATAGTCCTTACTTTCTGTTATCATGTCACTTGATGATCTCGTGACCTAGTGGTTAAAGTAATTTTTGTAAAATAAAGTAGTGATTTTCGGCCCTTTTTCTGGACCAAATTTATCTCTATAAAACGCTATTCTCTATAGTACATCGTTTTTAGGGTTTCGTAAAAAAATGGAGCCTTTATAATTTCGTCCTGTTCGTCTGTCCATATGTTAGAACCATTTGATAGAATTAACCATAGATGAAATTTTAAAGGAAAGTGTTTTTTTATGAACCGCTATGCAATAGTGTAGTGAAATTAGGAAAACACATTGGAGCCACACCATCCATGTAACTAAAAAAAAACCTTTATTAACGTAAAAGAAAAATGTTAGGAATCGTTAGAAATATCTTGAAAAATTATAGCGAATTTTCACCACATCTCATCCCGTGAGTGTCGTAAAAGTCGACAGAGGGAAAATAAAAAATAGGTGATGGGCAGCAGCATCTTACTGGAACATCTGAATAAAAAAACGGCGGTTGCTAATCCGCCTGCCAAGCGTAGCAACTATGGCAAAATCCCCTCAAAATGACAGTTACAAACTTTGTGGCAATCTATGGGGAGCCCGATGTTCAGCAGTTCATCAAAAAAACTAATCTAGATCAACATCTGTACATTTTCAAATAATTAATGTTATGTAAAGTCTAAATTCCTATTTCTATCCTGGATTTTTATTATAAAACTGATAGAAATTCTACTACAAATTTAACAATGGAAATTGGGCTAAGACATTGTTTGCCTGTAACTGTGTCTCCGGTTTTCTGCACCTCTCTCACTAATGACTTCACGTATGATGTCGTTGCGTGCTACTTTACGTACGTATTCAGAGCGTGGTACTTCCCAGATCAAACCAACCGACCCCATTTATGTTCTGCTGCCTGATGTATAAATTAGACACAGCATGGTTCTACCACTAAGAGGTTGCTACATGCGCAGTATATATAAAAATGCCGTTACCTTAAAAATTTATGCACTGGGCCAGTATTCAGTTTTTTACATGATCAGTTACTCATTTATATTTTAACTATATATTTTTAATAATTGGTAGAAAAAAAGTTATAATAATTGGTAGAATAAAACGTAGGTCCGGCAGAGTAGAATAGCACCTAGCACTTTCCTACCGAATTGTTGTAATAGGTGACTAAAGTATTGTACGGACAGTATTTATTCGTGCAGAATAACACCATAATATGCAATGCTATCACGTGGGAACGCAATGGGGAGTAAGAATCTTTTTGACTCGTACCAAAATCGCTGCACCCGTCACGTCTCGTTTCCAGCGGGGGCGAAAAGATGGCTAATGTATTGGCATGGCATCTGCCTTTTATGGGAAAAAGGCGTAACTCCTCCTAATACGTATGGATGTATTAACTTTTTCTTAGAAACAGATGCTTCCAGAGCTGTTGCAAAACACATGTTAACGTAAATGTAGACATTTTGAAAATGAGATGAAAAAAGTATGATTATTTAATTATGTATTGTTAAGTGAAAAATTGTGTATCGACGGTCACTATTATTAATAACTGCGATTCGAATTGGTACCTACCACGTTACAGAAATTATCATCTACCTTTAAAAAAGCTTCTGGTTGTGGTAGGTAAAATGTTTCGTGTCATCAAGATTAAAATTACCAGACTCAGAATTAATTAGTACTTGTCTGTTTATTTTTGCCTCTCGTTACGCATCGCGAAACATCAAAAAGAATAATTTGCTTTATTCAGATTCATCCTACCTGAAATCCAAGCTAAGAAATTCTTACAAACTTATAACAAAGTTAGTCTGCATAAGCCGCATGTTTATGTAGAGTTCATAACTTTGGTCGCCTATACGAAAATTTTATTACGGCCGCAGTGCTTTTTTGGTCTTAAAGTTTCTATTGTTTTTTTTTTATAACATGTATAGTCAAATATTATGAGTTGTGGTAGCTCAGAGGCCGGGCGTTCGCCTTAAATTTCATAGTATACGAGTACCATGGGTTCGATCTCCGATAGACCGAAAAAAATCTTTTCTCGAAAACTACTAATTACAAGCACTTTTACACACTTTCCAGGTTGTAGGCACATGTAGGCCGACTCGCCGATATGGTCAACAGGAGCATCGGATACGTAGTAAATGTCACTGAGCCTCTTGTCCGTTTCTATTGTTATGGATACATTCTTGTTGGGTCCAGTGTCTCCCACATACACAACTCTTAAAAAAATTGTTTAAGAATCAGCAAAAAAGTAACAGAGTCAGCAAAAAATAGAAATGAATCGTAATCTATACATTGGGTATTTAGGTTGTGTTTTTGTTCCCAAAAGCCGCAATAAGCACTGGGGTTCTTAGTGCTTGCAAAGCAATGCTGATTTCGTTTGAAACAAAACCAGCAACTCATCTACGGGGTATGCTCCATTGTTAAAGGTTATTTTATTTATTTAAATTGTTGCGTACTACTTACACAGCGCAACAAATATTAGATGATATTGTACAGCTGAAATTGTATCTAATATGCGATCCTGCGGAAAACATTTTGTTATCATCTATATAAACAAAATCATAGAGTTTATCTGTTTTTATTAGGACTGTTAGCCCGAAGGCAGCAACACCGTATTGAAAGGTGACCGAGCTCTAAAGGCGCTTATCCGAAACCTTTATTTATGGGTAACTGGCACAAGGGCCCCCGGAAGAGTATCTCGGCTTGGAAGTTACCAGGTGCGTGAGAGTAGATGACTCGACGGTGCCCGAGCGGGCTGGATATCGACTCAGTCAGTACTAAAATCAGAGTAAGGAGTTCTGTGCTGAGGAATCTGTGCCTTATGAATTGTTGCGTTTTATATACTTTTTCCTGATGAAGATACTTTCTTGACGGAATAAGAATTTAATCTGATTGTCTTCCTTACCGAATTTAACTCAAAAATTATAAAACCTACTATTACCTGATGCCCGCTACTTTGACCGCGTGCATGTAGGTTTTTAAATATTCCGTGGGAAGTATTTTATTTTCCGGCACAAAAAGTCTTACCCTATGTCCATTTCCACGATGGAAGCTAACTCTGTGCCAAAATTTATCAAGATTCGTTCAGCGGTTCAACCGTGAAAAGGTAACAAACAGATAGAGGAAGAGGGAGAATTACTTTCGCATTTATAATATTAGTATGGATTTTTAAATAAAATTTGCATAGATTATTAAAAGTTAAATGTAATATCGCAAATTGTTTCTTCATTAATACAAATAATAATATTATAAAGAGTGAGTGCCAATTTTGTTCCGAAAATCGGAACCACTACACATTTTTGAAAAATTCTATCACCCTTTTCAAGGTACATTATTCGGGATGGACATAGGACATATATATATTTTTATTGTGACTAAAAGTACCCGGGCAAAGCCGGGGCGGGCCGCTAGTTTGTAATAAAGACGCGCTTACTTTAATTTCGGTTTTCCTGTTAAGGACTTGCCAAACGGATTTGGATCCATGAAGTATAACCTTATTTGGTCATCTGTATTTTGGCCAATAATCACAGGCATAAACTGAAAATAAATATACATAGTAGTAAATATGATCATCGTCATCATAGTTATCACTACACAGTCCACAGCTGGACGTAGGTCTCCCTCATTTATCCAGGGAATTACTGAACTCCTGTCACCTCCAGTCTAGATTGTTTACGCGGTTTGGATAATTTAAGATTGTCATTCTACAATTATTCGGAAGTCACGATATTTTTCCAATAAAAATCCTAACAAAGAATATGAAAACCATATCAAGAAGACATGATGACAGCTTACATACAAAATAAAAAGCATTTTACTAAAATCATACCATCCCAGAAACAGTCTGCAGATCAGCTTTGACTACATGCTGCTTCATAATACGTCCTGCACAGTGAACAGGACAGCTGGCTGAGAGACCCAAGATGCGATGAGGCAAGGGCGATGTGAGCGCTGTGCCGTGGGTCTCCACTGGCGCTATACCCTCACCACGCACCGCTATTTCTACCGGACAAGCTAGTGTATTCATCATCACCAACCCCGTTTGCTGGTGCCCAGGGACTTGGAGCGTTGACCGCTGTAAAGGAAAACGCAGTAAATAGGTAGTAGGAGAAAAAAAATTACTCAAAGCCGTATAGATAAATCTAATAAACGCTAAACTGCTGAAGTGATCCCAATACGTCTGTTTGTCTTTCTGTCTGTTCGATAATCATAACTAAAAACTACCTCTCAACTATACCGATCCTGATTCATCATTTAATCTAATAATAATCGTTGGAGGAGGCAGGTCTGCTCGAGTTTTCAATGCATTTAACCATTAGTTATTATATCTTGAATAACATTTTGTCATGGAGCGTGCTTTGGTTTCCTATGAGGCTGTTCCTTGTAAATTTATTTATAACGTAATTTTGACAAAGATAAAAAAAGGTTACCTATGGAGTTTCTTTCGACTGTTTCCTCTTCGTAAAAGGACCCTTATTACGAAACGGTGGTCGATTGTAAAAAAAATACGTTTAACACACAACATTTATATTTCTTTCGTTGAAGAATAAATAATTTTTATGTCATTTCATTTCAATCGAGTAAACCAGATATAGATAGAGCCGTGGTAGCTCAGGGGCTAGGCGCTCGCTTTAAATTTAATAGTACGCGAGTGACCTGGGTTCGATTCCCGGTGCCGGCACCACTAAAATTGTTAATTGCAATTTTAAGTGCTGATTTACCACGTGCTCGGCGGTGAAGGAAAACATCGTGAGGAAACCTGCATGTCTGAGGAATAAATAATATTTCGAAGACATGTGAAGTCCGCCAACCCGCATTGGAGCAGCGTGGCAGATTCTTCCTAGCTCCAAAACCCTCTCAGAAATGAGAGGAGGCCTGTGCTCAGTAGTGGGACATTTATAGGCTGAAACTTTACTTTACTTTTTTAAACCAGATATAATTAATATAAAAGTAAAGGGCAACAATAAGCTAAAGAATAGTCCCTAGCGTCCTTTAGTGCAAACCTTCATGCAACTGTCAAACAGCCCGCCGAGCTTTGCAACTATTTCAGTTGGTTTAATATATGGATGAGACCCTTGTCCATAGTGAAATGATAACAATAATAAATAAGGCGCAGCGCTTTATTTATCATAATTATTCATCTGTCTATAAGGACATACGCCCTTCCCGATTGAAGTAACTGACCGAGCCGAGACCAGCCCTCTAGGGCACCCTCGAGTCAGTTACTCGCGAACGGGATGACGGTTCAAGCCGAGTTTCCCTATAAATAAAGGTTTCATCTACGCGCCTTTCAATCCGGTGAAGCCGTGGAAGCCTTCGAGCTAACATACACCATCAGTCCTCAAAAAAAAAAAAGAAAAAAAGGACGTATGCAGAGATTTAATATAGCCGTGATAGTTAGTATTTGTCCCATCGTACAATCCAAATGTATTTTTATCAACTTACGTTAATGTTGAAGGTAAACGCTGTTAGTAGCAAAAAAGTTAAATAAATTATATTACGTACAGCAAAGCGCTAATTGAAACAAGTTGCATTACATACGGGTTTATTTACGGTATATATAAATATTACACGATGAACACGTTGACAGTGATGACCTAAATTGATTAAGCCAATTGAGCTTGCAGCGTCAGTATTTAACTATGTCGCTGATATAATGCCCAATTATAATTTTTGAAAACTAGTTAATACATTTCCGGACAAATTTTATTTCGTTCTTGATTATTCGTTTAACTTCTTATGTGAAATAACTTACATAAGAAGTTAAATGAATAATCATTGGAGAATTTTCGATACACTTTTCCATTTTTTTCAAACAACGTAATATGCGGCTTGTGCAAAACTAACTGACCCACCCCGGCCTGGAACGCAGGGAAGTTACTGTCATATTAAAGTCTGTATAGAGAAATACAGCACCAACCCGTTTGCACATAGTTAATGTTCATGAAATCCCTTCTTAGTGAGTATCTATCGGGAAAGGAATATGTATGCCAAGCTTCAAGGTCTTGTATTTTCAGACATATCGCGATGAGTCTGTAGTAAATCCATACAAATATTATAAATACGAAAGTTACTCTCTCTATCCCTCTTTGTGTAACCTTTCAGGGCTCACCCTCCGGATCGTTCTTGACGTAATTTGGCACAGATATATCCTCCATCCTGGAGACGGACTTATAATTTTTATCTCGGAAAATCAATTAATTCCCATATGATATTTAAAAATATGTAGTATATGGACGCGGACAAAGCCGCGTGCATCAGCTAGTCTCATATATATAGATAACTAGCTGATACCCGCGGCTTTATCCGCATGGATATAGGTGGGAACTATTTGATTTTCCGGAATGTCTATGTCCATCTCCAGGATGCAAGATCTAAAAACCAAATTAATTCTAAAGTTATTATCTTAATTTTTGAAAAAAAAAATATTTTATTCACGTCATTAGTTTCTAAGATGTGGCCTATAAATCTATTTTTATTGTATAAGGAATAGTAATGTTCGATACAATTTATGTTAATAGAAATTCTAATATTAACAGACAATAAAAAATCCAAAAAAAAACCTCACATCGTGTGACTAATACCTTTGACTAAGGACAACAAAGAACTGTAACTGAAGCATAGAAATTCCAGCGAAATGAATTTAAACGTAAAGCAAAAGGGAACAGTCATAGAGTCGCATTGCCCGGAATTCAAAAGAAAAGTATTTCAGACAGAAAAGTTTTAGATAACGTGTCCAGCGTAGCGACAATTAAAGCTCAGGCTTTACTACATACTACCGTTTTCGGACTCAAAGCGATTCAGTTCTGTCTGTCCTTGAACCGGTGTTGCATACACGTTACGCGTTCAGTGTGCATTTTCACGGCTCCGTGCATCGTTTGCCGACCATTCCCTTTTCCTAATCGGACTCAAACGTAGCTTGTTCCATTTATGCGGTGGGATGAGTGCGTACTACATGAAACTAAATGGAATCGACTACATTTGTGACGTTTACGTCATTTAATGTTTCAGAGGCAAAGCGTCGTGATATATCCATACTAACGTTATAAATGGGAAAGTATCTCTCTCTGTTCCACTGAATTTTTGTTACCTTTTCACGATTCAACCGCTGAACCGATTTTGACGAATTTTGGCACAGATATAGCTTGCATCCTGTAGACGACGGCACACAGGGTACTTTTTATCCAATAATAACAAAATCAAATAGTTCCCACGGGATGTTTAAAAAACCTTTATCCACGCGGACGTCAGCTAGTTTATTAATTATTTATTTATTTAATTTTAATTAAAACCAGAAGATGGGCAGAACCATCTTCCTGGAACATTTGAATAAATTAACTGCGGTCATCAACCCGCCTGTCATGCGTGGCAACTACGGCAAAATCCGCCCAAAATTAGAGCTACAAACTTTTGTGGCAACCAGATCAGAAGATAGGCAGCAGCATCTTCTTGGAACATCTGTATAAATAAACTGTAGTTGCCAACCTGCCAGGCAAGCGTGGCAACTATGGTAAAATCCCTCCAAAATGAGAACTACCAACTTTTGGGTCAATCCATGGGGGAGGCCTATCTTCAGTAGTGAACTAATGATACGCGGAGACAACTTGGCCTACGTGATAACAAATACGTTTAAAATGGAGGTTATACGCATATAGATTCAATCTCACCTCTATGCCGATTTGCAGAATTCCAGCTGAAACAAACGCCATGGCTGCCAGCATTCCTCCGATGAACATCTTCTGCAGAGGTGGCATGTCAGGTAGAAGCGGCCACGCGCCACCCGGGCACACGGGTATCATGACGAGAACCATGGCCGGATTCATCACTTGCAATTGATCCGGCATAAGGGTCATTCCGAATACTTCGCTTCGCAGTCGCGACGCTTGGAAAGTCCAACGTGAACCCTGACGTCATTGAATAGCTTAGGTTAACTTCGTAATAAAAAGCAATAACTTTGATTGAAAGCAATAAATGCTAATAAACTTTTAAAAAATACATCGGAAACAAACTCTTAAATAATTTCCATAACTTCCGGGGAGTTTGCCGCCGCCGTGGACTCTGTAATTAGATTTTGCTGAAGGAAACATATTTCAAAATTGAATAGAAGTAGTGGTTGCAAAAAAAACTAAGAAAATAAGTTTAAGACGCTGCGGTGATTCTCAAGAAAAATATAATGTAGGTCATTCATAAATTTCACCTGCTGAAAGCATTAGCATAAAATAAAATGGGAATATGAAATGATAAATTAAAGTTAATTTATAAAAAGTATACCTGCTCTGGGATAACTTAGGAGTTATATGCACAGTTGTATGTATACGATACAGGTATCGCAAGTGTATTTTGCAGACATACTCGTACATTGCCTACACACATTGACGACCCCGTGTTCCTGTGAGTACCAGACTTTTACGTTGCGGGTCCTGGATTAAAAACGCAGCCGTAGCAAACGGTTTTTGGGTCTAGTTGTATGATGTATGTCAAATTTGTCTGCGAAACGCTTCCACGATACAGAAGAAATCCTAGTCACCATGGTTCTTTAAAAAAACATACGAGCAAATACCGAATCGGGGCCGGAACAAACATCTTAGGCCGTACACAAACATACAGTTCCGAGCAGGAACCGAACACGTTATCCGCAGCGCAGATGCCAATCGCTGGACTACTAAACCAACCGAGCCGAACAATAATTAAAAAGACAGAAAGGCAGAAGACACCCACACGTCAGTATAACACCTTCCTGTATACAATGTAACGCCTTTCAATTTTAGATACAGCGTTTGAGAAATACGGACAGTCACTAATAAATGCAAATAATAACCCAACACCCAGTAGACAGGTACGTCGACTTAATGCTTCTAAGTTATTATAAAAAACAACGTATGTGATGAATTAATGTAACCATCTATAAATATCCCACGGCTGAGCCTCCTCACATTTTTCGATAGGGTTTTGGAGCCGGAAAGAGGTTCGCTACGTTAATTCAGTTAATTGGCCAATTTCACATCTCGAAACATTTCGTATTTCTTAGACATGCAGTTTTACTCACGATGTTTCCCTTCACCACCGCACGTAGTAAATCCACACTAAGAAACGCAATCAATAATTTTAGTGACCGAAACAGCTGCTTTAGGTTATGGCAATACAAAATTCAGAAATAAATTATAATTTTTGATAAAATAAATTATTTATCGTGTGGTGGCGGCTTAAGGGAATCTACCACCCCATCTCATCCCGTGGGTGTCGAAAAAGTCGACAGAGGAAAAATGAAAACCAGTATATGGCAGCAGCATCTTCATTGAACATCTAAATAAATAAACTGCGGTCACCAACCCGCCTGCCATGCGTGGCAACTACGGCAAAATCCGCCCAAAATGAGAGCTACAAACTTTTGTGGCAATCTATTGGGAGGCCTATGTTCATCAGTGGACTAGTGAGAGGTTGAAATGATGATGATTATGATGAAAAATAAATCTAACCTTTAAATATTAACTTCTAACAGGTTTTTATACACACCTGTTGATCGAAAAGCGACCAGAAAATTGGTACCGGAAGATATAGATATAGTATGGAGCAGACCACCTTCATGTCTTCCACCAACTTCTCGCCGTATTTGTTCACCGAGTAGTCCAGCCAGTGATCTAATGGAGGACCTTCCGAAATCGGATCGTGCCGCAAACGTTTCCTGAATGCATACTGGAAAAATCAAACAATAATTAATTTATTTCCTTAAACTGATAGTTTCGATACCTATGTAATAATAATGAACAAGCTTTTATTACAAGCTTCTATTTAATTTGCAATGTTTGTATGTTTGTCAAAATTTGCAACCGAATTTTGAACCTGTTCTCGTAGCCCTAAATGGCTGAAATTTGATATTCATGCAGAGACCTGATGACAATGCAATATTATGGTGAGCTGGATCTAATGCTGCTGCCAGGGCCACCTGCAGACTACCCAACTCCTTAATAGCTTACAGTCACATCGTGTTTAGGTTTGTTAGATTTGTTTCAACAAGTACTACAGCCCTGACAACATTTGAAGTCCACTACTGGACATGGCCCCAGAAATAAAAGCTTGTAACAAAAATATGATTTTTGTATGAAACTTATACTCGTAGCTTGACCTGAATGGATTTTTGTATCTATGTATCTAAGTAACGGAATATTCCAAATTAATTTTAACCCACTTCCAGGCGTCTAAATCATTTGAAATTTTGCGCACGTATTAAGAACCGCAGACAATACAATATTTTTATAACTTTGACCTAATGTCCCTAGACTAGGACGATCAGGAAAAAAAATCAGGTTGTTAGGTAAGAACAATATTTGCTATTAATCTACGTCATATAAGAGCCGTGGTAACTCAGGGGCTAGGCGCTCGCTTTAATTTTCTTAATACGCGAGTGACCTGGGTTCGATTCCTGGTGCCGGCACCAATAAAATTGTTAATTTCAATTTTAAGTGCTCCTTTACCACGTGTTCGGCGGTGAAGGAAAACATCGTGAGGAAACCTGCATGTCTGTAGTCCGTCAACCCGCATTGGAGCAGCGTGGCGGATTCTTCCTAGCTCCAAAGCCTCTCAGAAATTAGAGGAGGCCTGTGCTCAGCAGTGGGACATTTATAGGCTGAAACTTTACTTTACTTTTTTACTACGTCATATGACGTACATTAATAGCGAATGTTGTTCTTCATTAAACTGAAGGTAATTTACCTTTACAACCACATTAATCAAAACTATAGTTTAATAAACTAAAAAACACGCTTTTATAATAACGGGAACTAAAAATGGAAAATAAATTTGCGTTAGTAATAGAAGAAATAAAATATTTTGATATAAACAAAAAGCGTGGAGTGCTTTCTATATTCTTTACCTTTACAAATAGCTGGCGATAAAAAATTCAGAACTATTGAAATTAATATATAGAGGACACATTTGTGTTTACAACTGTAATAGACAAAAAATGTTTCTACTTAAATAAACGTAAATTAAACTTACACAAAAAATATACATCCAACTTCAAGTATATTAGAGAAGCAGTCAAAAATAACAACAAATATCAATATTCTTTTTAAAATCAAAACTGCAACTCTGCGATTCTTTTGTGAACCGGACTCCCAATTACTGGCAACGACGCATTCTATCACAGCCCATACATACAACATTAAGATATTAGTCTCTATCAAACACAGTGACCATTCTCCAACACGTGTGAGCTGCCGTGGGTAAAAACCAGCGGTACGGTATTTATACACAAAAAATAATATATGCTCGTATATATTTAATATAAAGGCTTCCCTTGTAATGCCCCTTAAAAGCTCAGCCTCCTACTCTACTTCCTTATTACGTTTCTGCTCTGCGCAACTAGCCAGGGCTGTCTAACAGGCTTTTTCTTTCGAATCGATTTCATCAACTGATTTGCCTTAATATATTTGTTATTTTCATGAAATGTATAATTAATAATATAACTTCATTTAAAATATCTGCATATCAATTTGGTGAATGGTTGGGTAACGATTTGGATTCAAAACCAATGTCTTTATTCTACGCAAAACTATCTATTTTTAGGCTAAACTAATAATATAGGGGATAAATAGTAGGAAATTCAGATTAAGACTCTGTCCAACCTCCGATCTCCTCAACTCTGTGAATAAACGAGCTATTTGTAAAATATGTAAATATATACACCGTTTCTAAAATTGTAAGGCAATAAAAATAATTTTAATAAATTAATGTTTGCAGTTTTTATGAATAAACTATTGTTTTCGTTCTGGAAGACATTTCGATTTACGCAAACCCTAGCACCTTATCCGGATATTAATTGGTAACATATTGCCCAGGATCGAATTTTCTCCGCACAGACATATTTATACGTATCGTGTGAAGCGCTCCTAGCCCAGGAGCGCTTTGATGTTTAAATCAATCATTGCAGTTAAGCTACGTTACGGGTTCCCTTCGTCTAAACAGAGTTTATGTTTAGGCGGGTCTATGATGAGATTACATAATCATCCTTTGAACTCAAATCATAACATCATAAGTTATAACGTCTGAACACCGACATCTAACTATTTACTAGGGTAAATAATTACCAAAGATTTGGTTCAAAATAGTGTGATATTCTCTATGCTTAAATATTTTTTGTGCTACTTTTTACAACTAAGAAATTCTCTTCTTCTAAATTCTTTCTACCACAACAAAAATAATTTTCGCGTAAACTATATTGAGGGACGTTAGATGATAAAGCAGTATTGATTGATAGTAAGAATCTACGTATTCAAAGTGTAATGTAATGATGGATGTATCTTTTAGCATTAGATACAAAAGCACACAAGGATTGTCAACTAAATAATAAATTATTATTATTCGCAGAATCGTTTCTTTACAATATTCACTTTACTTCTATTGCTTATAATCGTTGCTTATAAGTTTTTTATAAAAAAAGGAAATAGTTTCGATACCTAAGTGAAGAAAAAGAAGGCGGGGAATACCTCGACTAATTGTAAGCCGTAGTATCTACACGGTACAATGCATATCTACATTTGCCACCCAGAAAAAAAAATACTTGTATAACTTTATCTATCTCTAGTAAAAATGGAATCATGAATGACAGAAAATTGCCAGCACGAGACTAAGGCATATATTTTATAATAAAAAATTAAAGAAAATGTACAAGTTTTACGTAATCATAAATTATCAACTGGCAAATAAAAACGTTACTTTTTTACACATATAAATTTCACATGCACAACACAACCAAACCTGACAAGTTATATACCAGATAAATTTACGCACAAATGCTTGCTCCTGCTGGGATTTGATCTCAGGACCGGATAGAATATAGGTACACTGAATGCTAGGCCACACGGCCGTCTAAACCAGGGATTTTCATATTATTTTGGGCAAGAGACCCAAATAAACCAAAATAAACTGATAGCTAAGATCCCCACAGCCAAATTGTTTTTTTCCTTTTGATACAAAATACTTACCAATTTAAAAAATTTGCGTTTGGTTAAATGAGTAAACTTGTCATCATTTTCTCATCAAAATTTAACACCAAAAAAAGACATAAAATTTATTAAATATCAAATATAATTAATAATTATTAATACAAATTACGTAAAAATACTTAAGAGGTAATTATTTTTTGAAAAAAAAACATTAAAATCGCAAAGTAAAGATAAAAAAAAAATCAGTGTGATTGACTTTCTACCAATCTAGCTAGATCCGGTTCAATATTGGTGAGTTGCAGCCGTAAATCTTCGCGTTCGTTGACTTTCAAAGGGTTTCTTTGTTTTGTCAAAATGTTTGTAACCACACGAAGCCTTTTTCGACTAGGTATGATGACAGAAAAGCTATAAAGATATTTTGCAGTAATGTTCCACAATGCAGGATACTGTGCTTCAATGTTGCTTTGCAACCAGGACTTCTAATAGGCTAGGTTGAACTTTTTATTAAGCTCCTCGTCTGTGCTGATGATTATCAACTCTTCTTGCATTATCACATTGGCTTCTTCCAAGGATGTGATATTGTATGAATTAATTATCCATTGAGGAATTTGTACATTTAAGAGATTGTCAAACCTCTTAGTAAAATCCTTGTGTAATGCGTCCAAGTGAATGACATATGATAAAATAACATCGTCTTTAAGCATTTCTGGTAATTTTGATAAATACGGAAACTGAATATATTTTCCGATTAAATTTTGTCTATACAGGATGAGTTTACCCACAAAGGCCGATATTATTGTTTTAATCAAGTTGAGATCGTCACCCTGCAACTGCAAATTAACTTTATTGAACATAACAAAGATATCGGTGAAGTATTAAATATCTGTTTTACAATTGTTTTGATTTTCTCTTAAATTCGGAACTTTTTCTTGTAAAAAATTCAACACAGATTGAAAAATAGCTGAAAATCTTGCTAAGCAAAAGCCTCTTGATATACAGCGAACTTCAGTGTGCCGAAGTAACCGAATAAAGACTTCGTCGATTTCCTCACATAGGTGAGCCAATATTCGAGAGTTCAAAGAACTGCTTCGTATCTTGTTGACAGCATTTATAACAACTGCAAAGACTCAGATTTTTTGCTACTAAATGCCTCAGGCAGTTGTCGCTTCAAGTGAGCTATAAAACCACGATGCCGACCAACCATAGATGGTGCACCATCAGTCGCAACAGAAACAATGTTCTTCCATGGAATAGATTAGTCGGTAAAAAAAAGTTCTACGGCCTATAAATCGATTCTCCTCTTGTATCCGTGGTCCCTAAATATGTAGCAAAAAGCAGTTCATGGCACATATTTTTATTATTAATATATCGAACATATCCTAAATACAGAGCTTCATGGCCGGGTACATAGGTGCCGGCTTGTGCAATACATTGTTAAGCTCTGCAATGGCTGGTAAAATAAGCTGCTCTCCAATTGTTTGGGGTTTCCCCTACTTCGCTATTAGTAAAGATATATTATAGGACGCTCGTAAACCATCAACTTCTTGAATAGATGATGACGCAAACATCGATCATATGGATGGTCTTTTCTCTAGTTTTTCTTAAGGAATTTTGCTTGAAATAATGACTAGGGCTTACTATTTTTGTCAGCGTGTACTCTTGATAAGTGGTCCTCCGTTTTTGAAGGCTTCATGGCATCATTACTGAATATATTTTTCACATATGAGACACATCGGCAAGTGTTGATTTGATAGAGATGAAATAAATCCAAACTTCCAAGTAGTCGAAACTATATTGTCTGCCATCATAGAACTCACAGTAAACCTGCAAATAAAAAAAAACATAATTGAGAAACTACTTAAAAAAACAATAATAAAACTGTTAAATTTGCACGCAAGCTTATTATTATCACACCTAGGTACTGGATGTTTTACTATGTCTCACGAACTGCTCTCATGAACTTACTGAATGATAAACTTGGATATAGTCACTGTAGTATAGAAAATTTGTATTAGCTATCAATCAGCGTAAAATCGAAAACAAAGAAAACTGAACAATTATAATGTTAGGTAACAACTTTCCTAAAGAAATTGCAAAAAAATACATAGAAAAACATTAAAACGTTTTTTGGTACTTACCCTATTACTTTTTCAAACTGCAGAAATGTATGGTTACACTATTAATATATAATTCAATTTATTTAGCAATGTAAAATCACTTTGTAATCTCTTGAAATAAATTATTAGATGAGTGTATTATAATTAAAGCTACATCGAAGTTCTAAGTGCAAATGAACTTTCAACCTAAGTGCAAGCTGATTATATAGTAAAATATCAGGAGCATGTTTGGACTTGAACTTGATCATGATTTCGTTCGTGTTAAATCGTCAAATACAGAGTAAGTCAAAACGTGCTTGGAAGACTTGTACGCTCGAACATATTATCTTGCACGAACTTGTCTACGCTTATTGACTTGCCGAGTTTTTCATCTTGTACGAACTTGTGCACGCTTATCGACTTGTTCAGTTATTTAAAAGTACAACAATGTTATTTCATACTAAAATATTAATCATTCTTATAACAATCTGGTACATGTAAGACAACTTATACGGTATCTTAAAAGTTTCAAGTAAGAACTTGTGTTAATTATTTATAAGTTCCCATCTGGTTCCCGTGAAAGCCTTGGGGACACTAATACTGATAGATACTTAGTTCTGCCAGTTTACATCAAACCTGCGAAATGCTGTGCATAAAATGAAAACAATCACAATTTGCTTATGAACGATCGCTTCTTTTATAAACCTTTACCACGAATTTAGCTCAACCAAAACGAGCTCTATTTTCCCGCCGAGCCACGTCTCCAATCAAATTGTAACAGCCACGGTACAAATACAAATAGTAATAGCCATGATGAAATAGTTATTAATAGCCTCAGTACAAATTAACTTCTCTACACATTGATATACAAAAAACCGATGTCATGTCAGGGACTAAAAAACGTCCTCAAAAAAGAGCGCACAATGCGCGCATTTTTTAATTCAACGTTTTTTGCGTCAAATTAGCAACAAATTTAAAATGGAACGATAGTTCATTTCATTTAAACAGCTACTTTACGATGTGGGCATGGGATTCAATTTATGTTTAATTAATCTAATAAATATTTTTATGTTTTGATCGATCGAGGACGCTTTTTAAAGTGATTATTGTTTTTACGAGTAATGAATCTGGTAACATTTCCCTTTCTTACTCGTCGGTAAAACAAGCACTGCAATCGTGAATGGTCCAATAAATGTGATGTTAAATTGAAAAAAAAAAAAATGAGCGAAGGGCCCCCACAGTAACTTTATGACAGATGCAACCCTGAGAGATCGGCGAACACGATAATTAGCTTCATGCAAACAGATCCAAATCGTATGATCGCTAAGGAGCACGCCCCTGAGTACAGTAAAGCATGCTTCATCTCGCTGCGGTTCTGGTGGGCTCTTTACCTGCAGAAACTCGAGGTTATTGCTGTTTTGTCATGAAGACCTAAATACTGTTCGAGTTCTTTCCAAACAACACGATACCAAACCCCTTACGTCTCATCCGGATTTTTTTTAAATAATTGACTACCCAAGGTTCTCTGAAAACCACTCACCCATGCACACGCCGCAAATTTTAAAGTAACATTGTCCCGAGGTTGTTTTATTCTGTACCAGGGCTTTCCTGCTATGAATATAACTGTGAATTAAATATCGCTGTTAGTATTTACGCATTTCGCATTCAATGTCCTAAAATAGTAACTTAATTTTCATAATGTCATTTTAAGTGTTAACCCAGATTAACATTAAATAATTTAACTAAACCTTGTCTGTCCTGAGAAATTCTATTTTTTTTTTTGTATTTTTGTTTCTAAATACTTTTTGCATTGCAACGCAGCTTTGGGCAGTGCAACTAAAAGTAAAATTATATTACGAGATCTTGTTTCTAAAAATGTATTGTTTCAGGTAGTATAAACTAAATAAACTAAAAGTATAAACGCAGTAATAAACTTAAAAGAACTAAACTTTGCAAAGACCTGGTATTTTCAATACAAAGCTATATTTAGAATGACGCGTGGCCTAGTGGTCAGAGTACCTGATTTCTACGCCGCAGCTCCTGGTTTCTCATCCTAGCCGGAGCCAACATTTGTGCTAAAACACAAATTGTTGTTTTTCGGGTCTGGGTGTGTTGTGATTGTCCCTGTGTTTCTGATACTGCATCCTAGCCTACCTCCTATTTTATCGCATCAGCGTTATACTGGACGCGGGTAGGTTGGGACGAGTGACTATAATATCTCCTGCGCAGTGATAGCTCTCGCGGGGTCGATCGATTATAACAAAGCTTGTGGCAATCTACATGGCTATTACTTGGAAGTAGTAACCACCAAAATAGCCAGCAATTTTTTATATATATTACTGGAAAAAGATTTTACAAGAACCGTAGTGAATTAATCTGTAATTACTCAAGTATTTAACCTTTATGACATAAACGAAGTAACAAAGACAAACATTGTAAATATTTGTTTGAAGGGCACTGAGAGCTAGCGTAATAACTGGGCATATAAGACTTAAGAACTAATAATGTCTCAGGGTGATGAGCGCAGTGTGGTAGCACAAAGAAATGTTCGGGGTGACACAGCATTTGTTATGGGCAGAAGTTGCACTTACCATCAGGTGAACGTTTTGCTTATTTCGTCACTTTATCAAACAAAAAAAAACACTACAACAAGTAGAAGGTCCTTTCCCTTGAAACTATATCGCTCTACAACTTACCAATAGAAACAAGAACAAGCAAGGCCGGGAAGCCGAAACCGAGAGCATAGCAAGCGTCGTCACCAAAGCACATGACGCTACGACGCAGCGCCGGTGTCACCACCATGCCCATGAAGCCGCCCAGGTTCACCGTGCAGTAGAAGGTTGAGAAAAACCTCTGCAAGCGCTGATTGTCTTCTGGCAGACGGAACTGTTCCATTTACAATACATTAGTTATGTTTCATGTGTACTAAATTCACGTTCAGGCATCTGATACAACGTATCAAAAGGTGCTAATTTTCCTTGTGGCTGTCGTTGCCTCCGATACAATCTACACTTTTTAATAACCACTAAAAGTAAAACTAATAATGCAAATTTTCATTCCATAACTAGTAACGATAATATACTAGGTAAAGGATGCTTAAAAAAATTATACATAAAATATTTCTTAAAGGAACCTTTTTACTGCAAAATTATCGTACATTTTCTGAATGATTTATTTATCATGATATAATGCTATTTGTTGACTATGACGCTAGTAACGCCAGTATTTAAGTGTATTTTTTGATGACAATTATTACAATTAAACAGTTGATATAATATCAGTGAAGTGTCTTAAATAAAATATCATAGGTGTAATAATTACGCCGACAAAATAGCCAACACTGCTATGCAATACTTTTTTGAAATACTTATTATCTATAATCCTCACAGCCGACCGCGTAGCCTAATGGTTAGAGTATATGTCTACGACCCGCGAGACCTGCTTACTAATCTCAATCAGAGTAAAATTTTATAGAAAAACACATACACTCAGCGTCACAAAAATCGCACCTCTCTGAGTTTGCGCGAAAAATGGCTGTAATGGCTAGAAACGAATTATATTTATATAAATATTGGTATGTTTGAAATGGGTATTTGAATAGTTTTACATTATTAATAAAGAAATCATGAAATCATTAAAACATTTATCATTATAGAGCGTCAAAAATAAACACTGTCAAATGCTCGTTAGTAAGGACGCTAGTTACACCACCTAAAAAGGGTATAAAAGGGTCGATCTGGATGAAATATGGGCCAGGATTCGCCCGCTGTACTTTGCGCTGACAACACGTCTTGTGTCGTCAGACAAATACCCGCACGGACCAAATTATTTTTCGGCGTTTGCAGTTTGTCTATTTTAGACACCTGTTAAACGCTACCCTTGTCCTCTTCGGAGGCAAGGCGCAGAAACTACCCTCAAGAACTTTTTCCGGGTCCCCACGGCGCTACTCCGCCTCCCCCCATCTTGGGGGCGAGGTGCGAGCGGTTCTCCCGTGGGAGACACGTTGGTCGCGGAGCAGACGCCTCCTTGAATCGCCATGGAGGGCGGAACGCCGCGTCATCAGCGGCAACCACCACGACTGCTACCACTACCACTACTCCAGCCACTTCGCCCCAGTCCGAGGTCGACAGTGACGACGATAGCGGTAGGGACGGGGAGTCAATGGAGTCTTCCAAAGAATCCACCATCGCCGACCTATCGCCGAAATTGCAAATTCATTGCGAGCTTGAGATGATCAGGCGCATGAAGATGCTTGGCCTTATGAGGCCCGCAATCGCCGACAAAAAGATTGCAGAATACCGAGTCCAAATTGGAGCCTTCCACAAGGCAGGAGTCCCCACAACAGAAGAGGATCTTCGCATCATGGCCGAGCTGTTTGAGCGGGGCAGCGAAGTGTCCAAGCGGCTCAGAAGCCCACAAAGTGACGACTATCAAGAGCATAAGAAGCTGCGCGAAGACGAGGCGGCGCGCCAGGACGATAGTGTGGCCACCGAGCCCGCACGCCCGCCCGCCCGCCCGGCCTACGCATTCCCAGCGCCGACGGAGCAGGTGAGTAGACCACCTGCAACACCTGCAACATCTGCGCCCGTACCTCTCCCTCAAAGGGATCCCCGCCAAGCCGCTTCACGGCTTCCAAGATTGGCCGCCCCGAAATCGACTCAGGTCGCACCCATTCCCGAGAGGGCATCAGCGCCCTCCACGTCACGCGGCACGCCTTCAGCGCTGCCCTCTGGCGCGTCGCGCCCTCTGCGTCCCTCATTACCTCGGATTATTCTGGCAGCCGGACAAGCACCGACGCCCAAATCCCCACGAGCTCCGCCGGCGGCTGTGCCGCAAGGTGCGCCGCGGGCCCCCACTCCACCGCCGTTTTCCTATCCGTTGGTCTCTTCGGCCCAACGGACTGGCTCAACGGCAAAACAAACTGCTGTCCCTCCTGTCCCTGCCCCTGCCCCTGTGCTTGGACCGTCGTATGCGCAAGCTGCGACGAGTACAGCGGCTGGCCCAACACCATCTGGGCCTGGGCAGGAACAGAGTATACCCCCATGCAAAGTCCGATACCCGCCCATTGTCGTGGAGAAATTCCCCGATTGGGCGAAGCACTTCGCTGCAATGGTGCGGGACCTAGGCAGACGCCCAAATGCCCGCCCCTTTGGCCGAGGCATTCGCTTCCTCCCGGAGTCGGAAGAGGAGTATAGGTACCAGCAGAGGTACCAGTCCAAACTCGAGCGGGACGAGGGCCTAGCATGGTTCTCGTACTCGCTTCCGACCGACCGTGGAGTGAAGGTCGCAATACGAGGATTGCCACTGGACACGGCTCCAGAAGACATCGCCGATGCCTTCAAATCCCTGGGGTTCGAACCCGAGTTCATCCGCCAAATCCGGGCGCGCCAAGGACGCCCCGGATGCATATTCTTCGCCCAATTCCGGAGGACGGAGAATATTCTCAGCAAAATATATTATATTGACGAGCTGCTATACATGCCTGGAGTCCGGATAGAGGCATGGAGAGGCAGGAAGGGGCTGGCACAATGTCATCGGTGCCAGCAGTTTAGGCACTCCTCCCACTGTTGCCACCGCCCTATGGCGTGTGTGCGGTGTGGGGAGAACCATCCTGCCAAGGATTGTCCCCGTCCCCGTGTAGACCCGCCTACGTGCGCTAACTGTGGCCAGGGGCACACTGCGAATAGCGCACTGTGTCCTGTCTACAGGAAGGAAATACGCAATCGTAAGGCGGGCGCATCGGCTCTTACGACACGCCCTACTCGCAGCCAACGGGTCCAGCCCAACACCATCGAGGCCTCCCAAGACCAGGCGACACTCATGGCTCCGGCGAACCTGCCCCGCCCGAGGGACCCTCCCCCACACACAGGTACAACCTCTTCTTCTTCTAAAAAGAAGAAGAAGAAGAAATCGAAACCTAAGGTGGCACCAGCGTCTTGCCCAACAGCAAGCGTGTCGGTTGCCACAGCGCCCACAGAAACAGCTCTGCCTTCGACGTCGTTGAGATCGGATAGCGCTGCAACGTTATCTGCAGCGATCACGATCCTCAACGACGTCCTCAAGGCAATCCAGAGCGGCACCGATCCCGTGCCCGTCATCCTGAGCGGCATAGCCAGCTTGCTTAACAATCGAGGCTAGGTCGCTCGGGATACTCACAAACCAAAGCTCGGAAGTCTCTACTAAGACAAGGAATAACCCAACCCACTGTCGCAGGCGGGTCACTCGGCTGGGCAATGCTCGTAAGAGGACGGCCTGGCTTGGAGACTAATGCCAGCGACATTGGGAATATCATCAGGATATTACCCACTAAGGTTTGTGAAAACAACGTCCCTAGTGCTTGTCCGGCCACAATAGGCCAATCTTATTAACGTATTTTGTTTTTAACATATACCCCCATAGCCCCGCATAAATTTGCTTTGTGCGGCGAAACGAAACCACTGAGAGGAGCCAAATGCTCCGGACAGTTTCCCGGCGCCCCCTCCGGGGGCGCATGCGATGACCCGGAACAGGAAATATGGGCCAGTCGTAATTTAGACTTTGCAGTGAACACACGTGAACAAGTAACCCAAGTAAGAACAAGTAAAGATGGACACCAGCTCTGAAGAAGCCGCTCAAGTGATTGCCCTATTGCAGTCGGGGATGCGGCAGTGTGACGTTGCTCGACAGTTGAACCTGTCCCGTTTTTCAGTTCGACGGGTGTTCCAACGTTTTCAGCAGACTGGTGGTTATGTTAGAAAACCGGAATCTGGAAGAAAACGGTAAACATCAGAAAGAGATGACCGTTTCATCGTTACGACATCTTTACTAAACCGTTTTACAAATGCTGTTGAGTTGCAACAACAGCTTCGATCAACTGGGAGAACATCTGTGAGTGTTTCTACGATAAGAAGAAGGTTACACGAAAAGAGTTTAACAGCCCATAGTCCGGCTAGCAAATTTGTACATACCCTGCCTTTTTCTTTAATTTCTCTTTCGTCTCGTTATAAAAGTAAAATTCAATTAAAATTCCTGAAAGCTAATGAAATTACCTTTCGAATGATACCCTCAAACCACAACATTGCCATTGGCCTGTTGTGTTAAAATAGTATTTAAATTATTTTTTTCGGATGTGCGATTTTTTTGATGCCGAGTGTATTTTTGGTATTCACGAGATTGTTCCTGTTGACAATGCGTCCTAGCCTACCTTCAAGTTTATCGAATGAGCGTTACAAATGCTCCCAAGCAAACAATCTTAGTTGCTGCTACCCATCACCGATCTATGTATTAAGAGTCAAGCAGGTAGGAAGTCAGGGGCCGGGCAATCGCCTTAGATTAGAGATTATTAGTAGATCCCCGAACCTCTAAAATTGTTATATAATTTTATATGCTGATTTACCACGTGCTCGGCGGTGAAGAAAACATTGTGAAGAAATCTTCATGTCTGAGGAATAAAAAACGCATTACGCATTTAAAACTCAAATTTAAACTAATTGAACTATTAACATTTGTGAAATTAATAGATGTACCAAGTGTAAATTTCGAATAGAAATAACATTGAATAGTCAAATATAAACTGGAAGCGTAACCAAATAACACCCAGCTATTAGTTAAATCAAATTGAATGTGTTCAATGGCTCTCGAACTGCACTAACAAGCATAAATATACGCAACGTTTGAATGCACTAATCCATACCAAAGTTTTACCACCAAATAATAATTCTGAACTGTAAAGAAAAGTGTAAAAACCCGTGTGGTGGCGGCTTAAGAGAATCTACCACCCCATCTCATCCCGTGGGTGTCGTACAAGGCGACAGAGGGAAAAATTAAAACCAGGAGATGGGCAGCAGCACCTTCTTGGAACATCAGAATAAATAAACTGCGGTTGCCAACCCGCCAGCCAAGCGTTGCGACTATGGGAAAATCCCCCCAAAATGAGAGCTAGAAACTTTTGTGGTAATCTACCGGGCAGGCCTATGTTCAGCAGTGGAATAGTGATAGGCTGAAATTATGATGATGAAGAAAAGAGAGACGAGTCGTCTGTCTTTTCTCTTATTCGCCAGAACATTGCCAGAAAAGCAGGAGAAATTTTGCGAACTGTAGCAAGATAAGAAGCTTAAGCTAGATGGTCGTATTAATATATTATGATGAAAATAACGACTGCATGGCCTAGGGGTGATTCTGGTTTCTAAGCTGCGGGTCCGGTGTTCGAATCGCAACCGGACTCAGCATTTGTGTAAAACCATAAATTGTTGGTTTTCGGGTCTGCTTGTGTTGCGATTGTCTCGGTGTCTTGGATACTGCATCCTGACCTTCCCCCGATCTTTTCACATGAGCTTTACATTGGGCACGAGTAGGTTAAGACGAGCGAGTGTTTGCGCGTACGTTTATGGCTTTACAATATCTCTCCCGCAGACGACTCCCGCAGACACTGTTCGAAAAATATTGCCAAAGTCGGAAATTGGACCAGAGGACATCACTAATAATTCCAGAAAACCTATAAAATATTCCATAGGCCAGAATATAGTCGATTTACATTATAATTACTATTGTCAACATACTGCAAAGCTAATAAATAATTTAACAATACACACCTGATCTCCTCCAAACGCAGCTACGCAAGGTTTTATACCACCAGTGCCAGTAGCGATTAATGCCAAACCTACCATAGATGTAGAACTGGAAAACGGCGCAAAAATATTAAAACTAAATAACTAAAATACGTTTCCCATGAATGTGTGCACGGTTTTGAAGCGAAACTTCTAAATGCACTTTTGGGATGAAAACCTATATCAGAAAAAGTAAAATGTGACGAATGAAAGAAGTCACGCTCCTCCTTAGCTGGGCTGCGCCTACAGAGTACTACAATAACTTAATTAATGTGTAATATTTGTTTTCGTTTATGATTTAATTTAAAAATAAACGTTTCATCATCGTCATCATCATCATCATCTCAGCCTATAACAGTCCACTGTTGAACATAAGCCTCCCCTATATATTGCCACAAAGAACGATCCTGGTACGAGGTACGAGGTATACTCGACGAGAAGATTTAGCGCAGTTTCCCGAACGCTGCCCAGCCGAGTTGGATCCGTCGATTGACCTCTTGATCGAAGTTGGACCTACCTATTCGGGCAATCTATCCTAGGTATACATATTCGTCGACAACTTCGAGCGTAGTGTTCCCAACAACAACCGGTATAGGTGTGACTTGGACGTTAGACATGATCTTCGTCTCGTCCATGTTCGTCTTAAGACCTACCCGTTGGGAGACACTATTGACATGATTGAGCATAGCGCTAAGGTCCTCCAGTGATTCAACCATTATGACTATGTCGTCGGCAAATGGAAGGTGAGTGATGTATTCGCCATTGATGTTAATACCGTATCCTTTCCAGTCCAGTCGCCTTTCTGCAATTGTATCGGTTTCGAACTCTGGTTCTGTACTCGGATAGCCATCGTAGCATTGGTATACAGGCACTGCAAATACATCGATATACTGACAGTCCATTCGGCACCGCAGAAGTGAACGTAGCAGAGTCCAAATTTCGACGGAATCGAAAGCTTTATCATAGTCCACATACGCCAGACATAGCGGGAGATTGTACTCTTCGGTCTTTTGTACGATCTGGCCAAAGGTATGTATGTTGTCTGTGGTACCAAAGCCTTTTTTTGAATCCGGCTTGTTCGGGAGGCTGGAAGTCTTAGACGCGGCTCAGAAGCGATTTCGGTATATAGTTCTTCAAGACGGCATTTTTGCCCTTCTTGAAGGACAGGATAACCACGCTTCCGGCGTAGTGCCGCTCCGGATGACGTAATTAAAGAGCTTCTGAAGGACTATCAGTACCGGTTTCCCAACCGCTTTCAGAAGCTCTGCTCTGCTCTGCTCTGCTGTGATTCCGTCGTCGCCCGGCGCTTTTAAGCTGCTCTGTCCGGGATATCATTGGAATAGTGTCAGACGAGATTTGCACTTGGTACGTTACTCACACATGTGTGGCTCCGAAGATGAGCCTCTCGTTCATATCGTCCTCTGCAACGCAATGATCCAGGCACTGACACAGATTTTGCAATTCGATCTGGAAGCTTTCGGGGTTTTGTATGAGGGCACGACATGGACAGAGCGTGGACATCACCAGACGTGACCTCTCCAGCTTTACGTTCAGGTTCAATGTACTTCTTACCATTCGGTGATCACTGCTGGTTTTCACCCTAGCGTTCACAGATACATTATGGATTGCTGTCGTTCGGTTGTCATGATGAAATTGATCTAATTTTTAGTTGAACCGTTCGAGCTCATCCAGGTCCACTTCCTGTGGGGCCGCTTTTGAAAGAACGAGTTCATCATACAGAATCCCTCCTTCGCCATAAAGTCAGCCAGCTGTTGACCCCTTTGGTTCCGATGCCCTATTCCAAATTGCCCCACTACTAGCTCATCGTCTTTTTTCATGCCCAGCTTTGCGTTAAAGTCTTCCATCAACACCGTGTAGTGAGTTTTTCAGGAATGTACGGCTTTTAATGTGTCTTCATACATTACCTCCACCTCATTCCTCGGGATGTGTCGAGGTAGGTACGTATACCTATATGACCTTCAGCAAATACCGTTTGGTTATTCTAAGTATAAGGTAAGCACACGTAGTCGACACACTCCCGATCTTGACAACGTTGTTAATGAGGATCAGATAATCCTATAATATGCCAGCGTAACTTTCTCACCCCTTCAACTTTGCACCCCCTGCCCCGCCGTTACCGTGACCGTTACAGTAGCCAGGACTAGCGGGGCTGCCGGGGACTAGGGGCTTTTTTGTGTTTGCACCTCTTATTTTTGAGGGGATTTGCCATAGTTGCCACGCTTGGCAGGCGCGTTGACAACCGCAGTTTGTTTATTTTGATGTTCCAGGAAGATGATGCTTCCCATCTCCTGGTTTTCATTTCCCTCTGTCGACTTTTACGACACCCACGGGACGAGAGGGGTACATTCTGTTGTACCGCTGCCACACGGCTTATGGATTAACGTTAATGCTCTGGTTCATTTCCGCTGTCTGCCATGTCTTTATTGTTTTTCTCGATAATCTTTAGAAAAAGAAAAGCGTAAAAAGCTTTGATTCTATTGGATTTCAGACCAATTATTTTTTTAATAATGCAAATATACTTACGTAGGCGGCAACATTAATGGAGGTATAGCAGATAAACAAGTTAAGATCGTGCCAATCAAATATATAATCGAGAAGTATAATATAACTCTGAAAGAAAATAAAGGATCATTGTATATTAATATTCTTTGATTTACATCTCTCCCTTTCTATATTCATCATTAGCTCCTAAATAGTACACTATAGTACAGGTCTCTCCCAAGTATTTCCCAACGATTCCATCAGTTTTGAAGTTTACACACACAAGATTATAAAAAACGGGTGGTAAACATAAAATTATATCAATAAAACAGTAGAAAAGAGGTAATGGAACCTTCAGAAATCGCTTTTGTTATGAATAATTTCTTCATTAATCATACAAGTCATATAAATATCAAAACTGAAAATACAACTATACCGCTTCTAAATATTGATTTAACTCTAGTAAATGAGAACATTATCACCCAATTAATAATGCCTTTATAATACAAAATCTGAAGGTTATGATTCTATAAACACAATAGTAATTAAACCTTGCAAAGAGGAATGAAGTCAAATGTTAATATTTGAATTCCTGGTTGATCTCTCGCTGGAGTCTGAAATTTTTCATGAGGAATTAAAAATTTCAATCGTAAAACCGTTACATAAAAAGGTTGATAAAACTCATATAAGTAATTATCGTCCAATTACTCTAGTCCCAATATTTTCAAATATATATTATCAGGTTATTTCTTTTTTTAGTAAATTTGTACTAATTAAACAAAATTATCATGGTTTCCATAAAAATAAATAGATATCGCTGCGTTTAACTTAATAATTGAAATTTTGCATAATATTAACAAAAAAAATTATTATACTACAATATTTGTTCCTTGACATGGCCAAGGCTTTTGACCGTATATCCAGTGATCAGTTATTAGCTGAACTGGAAGCAAATGGGATAAGAGGACGCGCTCTAAGTTGGCTAAACAGTTACTTAAAGAACAGATTGCAACGTGTAGAAATAACATAATTAAATTATTAAAACACCACTCAAGTATATAGGTCTGAATTTAAAAATAACAATTATGGTGTTCCTCAAGGCAGTATTCTAAGACCACATTTGTTTATTCTATATATACAATGATCTATCTGATAAAAAAATAATTATTATTATATAATATGTATGTATATATATATATATATATATATGTGTGTGTGTATGTATGTATGTATATACATGTTTTATTTGTAGATGACGTTTCAGTTATAACTACGACTAATAAGAAGACAACACTAGAACAACACGAAACATTAATAATGAAATGACCTAATAAAAATAATCTTCACATAATGTGTCACGAATCTGATCAATTTTAAAAATTTAGGTCATTTTGGTTTAATCATGGATTCAAATATAAAGTAACAATATATAAACAAAGTGTGTGAAAAAATAAATAGATTTGTGTATGCATATACAAACTTACTACAAAACGCAAGTAAAAAGACAGCAGTTACTGCCTATTTTGCGTATGTTGAGTCTGTTATAAGATACGGAGTATCGTAATATGGGGCAATGGAACAGACTGGAAAAATTTATTTTTAGACCAAAAGAGATGCGCAAGGGCCGTCAGCAACATAGCACTAGTCACATCCTGCAAGCCTCATTTTAAAGATTTAAATATATGTATTACCTTTTCCTTGCCTCTACGTATTAGACGTACGTATTAGAGGTAGGAAAATTTGCAATCAAAATAAGCACATGTTCAGGACACGGAAACAGCAAAATGAAATGACGTCATGGGAAAAAATCATTAACCAAGAATAATTGATACTTGACACTATGCAAGAAAAAGCAATTAAAAATTGCTGTGTGACAATTTATAATAAAATACCGGACCGAATAAAACATTACAAAACGAATATAGAGTAATCTTTGACATATCGATGTATTAATTAATTAAACATTGACAAGTAAAAATTTCTTTTATCGTGTTCATATTTAAGTTTATCATTTGTGTTATAAATTATGTATTCATTTATGTTATGTGTGAGTTGTAATGCTTCAGATTATTAATTACAAAGATTAAATGAAATTTGATTTGTATTTAACATCTTAATTAATAATTTTCTTTGACAAATACTACATCGCAATTATAACCACGCTTTTAAAAATAGCTAAATAAGTTTAAGCCAGATAATATTTCTTTGCAATGTCTGCCTCTTATTATCCTATTTAATAGCATTACCATAATCACCATACTTGGCGAGCAGATTGGCGATCGTAGTACCAAATACCTAAGATTCTTCTTGAAGAATGATATCTAACACCTTAGACACTTCTGTCCGTCTCCGATCTGGATAAATTAGGTCTAGGATATTTGAGATGATGATTCAGCCGGGTGTTCCGTCATATAATAAATTAAAATATTTTTAAGACAATTTTTACGATACCTATGAGATAATATGGGGTGGTAAATGATCTTACGACATCACCACACGACCAACTCCGTAATTTAATTTAATCCATTGATTTTTGCTACCGTTATAGTAATTATAAAGAAATATAGAATCTGCATTAAAAGACATTTTCCTAAGAGGGGTTTGAAGTCGGAAAGAGTCCGCCACTTCACGTGTCGTTGAAATATTTATATTCCTCAGACTGCAGAAGGTTTCCTCACGATGTTTTCCTTCACCGCTGAGCAAGTGGTAAATAAGCATTTAAAATTGCAGAACTATTTCAGAGGTGCCGTCACCGGGGACCGAACTCAATACTCAGAATCTCTCGCTTGATCGCAATGAAATTTAAGGCGATCGCCCCGCCCCTGAGCTTCATATTTTTCTTAAAAACTTTAATAAAATTAACGAACACTATTTTGTCATATATTCGTAATTACCTTAGTCCAAATTATATTTACACACTGCAAAAGGTACAAAAAATGTGAAAAAAGTTATTTTACATCATACAGCTGGTTTACTGCGGGTGTACAACCCGTGTTTTTTACACATAAATTATCTTTATCGTATATTTATTAATTTAAATTTTCACACATGTGTCTTATGTCATTGTTGCCTATAGACTGCTACTTTTAATGTCTCTATTCAACCTAATATAAATTGACATAATTTATAGTTCTGTCGGTCTTTAGATGAAATAACTGTCGCTCATAGCTAAATATAATTGTCAATAGCAATTATACATAGACAAATATCAGTTGGTGTCCGAGGAGTAAAAATTCTTTTGACTTGTACCAAAATGGTTTGTCACCCGTCTCGTCATTCCCGCGGGGGCGAACTGTGGACTACGGGTGTGGTTTCTACCTACCCCGTACCTACCCCAAGACGCATCGAGAAAGAAGCAAAAAAAGAGAAAAAATTAATTCGTGTGACAAACGTAATAGATCATTAACTTACCTGTATCTACCTATATAATTATCTGCTAAAATCGCACCCATCAGTGGCATTGTGTAACACATCATTATAAATATATGATACACGACAGTAGCGGCGTTCTCGTGAAGACATAAAACATTTCTTAAATACAAAGACAAAATAGCTGAAAAAGTAAAAAATATAAAAGTTCAAAAACGATCAGATCGAAATCGTTTTTAGGAAAGGCCACGTCAAAAGTACCCGCAACCGACGAGCTTGTATGAAAATACTAATGAAAGTAGAGGAAGCTAAAGATGAGAGTCAGGATCGTAGCAAGTGGAAAGATGTGGTCTCTGCCTACCCGTATGGGAAAGGGATTCTATGTATGTATGTATGTATACATAGGTTTGTTCACTAGATTTTCCTTAAACACAAGCACATGGTAAATCTGCATTTAAAATAGCATATAATAATTTTAGTGCTACCACTGGCCGACGATCAGACCGTATCACTCGCATACTAATGAGACCTTACCTAAGTTATAAAACACGTGAAACCGGTGTTACCACATAATTACAAGTATAAGTAAATACCAATAGGAATTCAATAACATTCACTAAATAAGCAATAAATATATTCAGTAATAGGTGAAGACGAAAAAGCATAACCTTTAACTTTTTGATACATAATTAATACCACTTTTACCAATAAGGCCACAAAGTGACTAGCAAAATAACAGGAAAAGTTTTATTGTTTGTTTGAAAAACATGTACGGACATAGCTTTGAACTTCTGTCCATTATATTTACATTAAGGTATTTGAATATATTATACATTCCTGTGCAAGAAATATTACATTGTGAATATACATAACGGTAATCGCATGACTAATGGAACGACAAAATATAAAACTAAATCGATAGGATAGAAGTAGGTATAATATTTTTCTACTGCGTATAATCCAAAGCTTAACTAATAAAGCTTACTGATGCTTACTGATGAGACATCCCCCCCAGATCAGACCACCCGATCTAGCGGGTAGCTAGCTAACCTTTGCCTTGGCTATATTAACCGCCAAAATGGTGACCCGGACGTGATATGAACAACACAGCCAGCTTCTCCCAACCACATCAGCAACGTCATCGGCAACCATCGCAGCCAGTATACTGTCGGCACAACGCGTGCTTCGCTAGTCTCTCAGTCACTGAGGATCATCAACGGCGGTCGCTCTCCCTACAATGACTCCTGCGACATAAACTGACACACACAAACTGACTGCACGTCATCGCCTGTCGTCAACGTCACAAGATCCTTCACCCTACGACTTCCGGTATCAGCGGGAGAGTGATGTAGCGACACCTATGTCGCCACTTGAGAATCTCAAGAAATATCTCATACATTCCATAATCGCGCTTTGAATGTTTCTGAGATGCGAACTATACATAAAACTTCTAAATATTATTACATACATAAAACTTATAACTATAGTTTAAGGAGACGTCCAACCCAGATCAGACCACCCGATCCGGTGGGTAGCTACCATTTTCCTTAGCAATTTCCTCCACCAAAAATAAAAAACAGAATATCAAGTAATTTAGATCCTGTGCACGCTCTCCGAAATTGTAAGTGCGTCTGGATATAGAGAAGCTCGCACTGAACCAAACCGAAAATTGAGGTGTTACCAAAGTAATTACGACACAATCTGTAGATATAGGATGGATCCACGTGGCTTCTGGAGGACAAACTTACCTCATAGAGACCAATTTATTGCGAGTAGAAATCCACTACTAGACATATAGGTGTCCCAAGAAGGCAGGATCCAACGTAATCGTAATGACATGGCAGATTGAGTGGGATTCGCAATACACATCGCATACATTTTGGACGCTGATGGTCAACGTATTTTTATTTTTAAGTTTATTAATTTTATTTCAAACCACGCATAGAGCCGTGGTAGCTCAGGGGCCGGGTGCTCGCCTTTAATTTCATAATATGCGATTAACCTGGGTTCGATCCCCGGTGCCAGCACCTCTTAAATTGTTCTAAAATTTTAAGTGCTGATTTACCACGTGCTCAGCGGTGAAGAAAAATATCGTAAGGAAACCTGCATATCCGAGAAATAGAAATATTTTGAGGACATGTGAAGTCCGCCAATCCGCATTGGAGCAGCGTGGCGGACTATTCCCCGCTCCAAAACCCTCTCAGAAATGAGAGGAGGCCTGTGCTCAGCAGTGGGACATTTATAGGGTGTTACTTTAGTTTACTTTACGCATATAATGAATATATACAAATAAAATATAAAATCCTACTAACTTCTTAATCCACAAAAAGAAAATCTCTCACAGAACTCCGTTGCTATTATACAAAATATTGATGTAGGATGACTATGAAACATTATGATTTATTTGAGCTTTATGTCAACGTAAATACTTATTTAAATTACCTCAAAATACTACGAAATTGCATATGTAAAAGTGACATTTTTGATGTATTTGTAATTGTGTTTATAAAGATTGTCATGTAATTTTCTTAAAATACGTTTGAATTTTCTAGGCAATGAAAAAAATTTACGAACAAATAATTTCTTAAACCGACTTTCTTCAACGAAGGTAAAAATGTAATTTTTTAGTACCTAATTGTTATGCTTTATGTTTTTATATACGTTTAGATTAATATTTAAATTTATTCAGTGGCGCTTTCCATATCTGATATAGAAATATATTAAATTATTTATAACGAAATATTTATGAAATGAGTGCCATATTCGGCCTCGAAACGGCTATATGACGAATTATGCAAAACAACTACAAATGAAAGAGATTATGACCACTACGTTTCAAAAATATTATGCATACTGTGAAAGCTCATACTGATGAAAAGCTTTTTACATTTATTTTAACTCATTTCAATTTTGACCTTGTAATTATAATAATTATGCTTAGTTGAACATCGAATACATTATTGTCTTAATCATATGTTTATTACTTTCTTTGAAGCGTTTGTAGTGTTGCATTTTAATATACACACCGGCACCATAGGCGAAACCTTAAAAAAAGTCAGAGTATAGAAATAATAACGTGTATAATAAAACAAATAATCATCAGACTTGAAGTAACAAACTCATAGACATCTTTTTAAATCGACTTTAAGAAGTTTTTAATGAAATTTTATTAAAAATCATCATTTTAAAAAAAGCAATCTCTATTTTGTTAGAACACAAACAATGTTGTAAATTAAAGATTAATAAGATTTTAACATTCAATAAATGAAAGACTAATAACGTGTGTTACCCCGTCGTGCTCTAACTAACGTTTCCATCCTTCTGGGTTTCTGCGAGTTTTGTGATCTATTGTATCTCGGGACAAGCTCTGCCACTTTTCAAGTAATGCGTTTTGCAGTTCTCTCAGGTTGTTGGGGGTGGTACTCGTATTATTGATTTTAGACTTTTCTTTAACAAGTCCCAAACATGCCCTATAGGATTCATATCAGGGGATCTTGCTGGCCACTGCATCACAGTTATACCCACATGGTTTAGATATACTTGGACTGAGCGAGCACTGTGAAGTGCACTTTTTTCTGCTTTGGCTCCTCCTCCACACAAGAGAATCCGTCAACCGGTACCGTCGAATACGAATCATTGAAATTGATTGCTGCAGTCCGGCGGCAATAAATCTGTAGGTATGACCATTTCTTCGCCTTTTAACTGCCCTTATAATCACTGGTGGTGTTAAATATGGCTTTTATAGTTTATTTCAACGAAAGTGCCTACTATAAAAAATAACTATTACTAATAAATTTGAAAATTTATCGAATTTATAAAACTTTTAAATTTCTCTTCAAACCGAGTTCGAACAGTGTGTGTAGTAGTGTATGTCTGTGATTTCGCGAAAAAAACCTTTTCTTAATCTCATATGGTAATTTGCAGGATACCAAAACTCAAACACGCGTTTTTGAATATTTTGGCTGTTTGATTGTTGGTCCGGGCTAATCTCCGAAACCGTGAATTTATCTTGACGGTGCTTTCATTGGAAGGGGTAGAAGATTTTTTTCTATAATAAAGCAGAAGAGTTTTTATGTTTAAATATCAGTAAACTCATCAGCAAACTTTTTACTGATATTCAAACACTCAAACAGTAATCTGAGAAAATACTAATCCGATTTGACAAAATATTTTTGAATTGGATAGCCCGTTTTTGAGGAGGGTTCTAGGCTGTAAATCTTCATGCTACGGCTTTAAATTACAGCACACTGAGAACAGAACATTAGCGAGAAGGGCCAAACTGTGAATGCTCGGGCCAGCGAGGCGCCACGCCGATGAGCAATCACGTGCTTGCTTGCGAAAAGCCGCGGCACAGCTAGTCCTTAATATATCAAACCTAATTTAAACAGACCAGTGATAGGCAGCTGCGTCTACGGTGCGAGGTGTCTGTTAGTGGACGGTATGGTATCGTAAGGATACTAGAAATACAGAGGTACGGCGAAGCCGTCTAGACACAGCAATTGTGCATTGTAATTTAGTGGTCCGTACGAGCGCGAATTTCCTATGATATTTTGGGTTCAATTTCATTTGAAAACTTCAAGATTACAGTAAATTCCTGATTAAAAATCTTTTACCGGGTAAAGCAGTCTTATTTTATTGCGTTTTCTATTAAGTCATTCATAGCTTCTTACTCGTAAGTCTTGATTATTCTTTTGAACGCCCAAGTTCGTTATTAACAAAACATAAATTGGAATTTAAAGTTCACATTATGTATAATATAAAGTTTATATTTTAATAATTATTTAACACGGAGGTTGTAGTAGAAAATTATCTTTAACAGAAATTGTTATTTCTGTAACACAGTTGTGTATAATACCCTCTACTACTAACTTTATATTTTTAAATATATTGTTAAATAAATGACAGACAAAACAAAATCAAAACTGAATTTGCGTTTAGAGATATTCAAATTTTGTATGATTGTTCGAAGAATATAACATCGAGCGGTGCAGATTACAAATTTTATGTAGGTCACAAAATATGTCTGTTCTTTTTTTATTATCACAGGTAAATATTTTAAAAATAAGGATTTTATTAATAAATTTTTATATATATAATTGAAGATTTTTATTATTATTAAGCAATTTGATTCGATTAGCGATCACAATATTTTCCACACCCTAAACGCTGCTGCCCACTGCTGCCTCTCACCGGCCTGGATAGCTTAGATTTGGCTGTTTAAGTACTAACTACCGCTATCTGTTGGAGTTTACAAGATTTTATTTTTGCATTTAGTTACCTTAGGTAGTTTATTACATTCTTCACCAGTTAGTTAATTTATCAAGTGTACCCAGAGTTTCTTGCCGGTTCTTCTCTGAGAATGGTCTTGTTTTTTGAACCGGTGTAGATAGAATTTGATATTCATAAGAGCTTTATACAAGCCTAAACTAAACAAATAAATTTTGAATTTTGTACATATTAGATATCATCCAAGACGACAGGACAGGATTTAGCGTAATCACGCTTGTCTGTGTATATTGTCTTCCATTTCTCGATTTGTTTATTCCGCCTACTTTCATGTGGTGCGAGATGTTCCGGGCACTTCGCTTAATTGACTGGTCAGCCCAATCCAGCGGAGCTGTGAGTCTTCGGGCTAACAGTGACAGTCAGTCATAAAAAAAAATAAAAAAAGATATGTGACGGAGTAGCGCCAGTGGTATAGATTATATGAAACTTCATATTCTAAAATTTTTTTAATATTATTTCCACTATTTCGCAAAATAAAGAGACATGCGTGGATTTTTTCAAATTTTATTGATAAATACGACATCCACATAGCGCATATATATATATTGATACGTCGAACATCCATTTAGACGAATTAAAGGGAATTAGTGACATCATCAATTATATTAAAATTCAAGTAATTATAACAATATTGAGCATCAGGTAATAAAGTATGTAAATAAGTGTAAAAACAACAAAATATGTTCAGCGGTAATCGTACAAAGTTGTAAGTGCTGCACAGGTGAATGAGAGTGAACAAACGTCAATTCATTTAACTAAAACCTTCAATATCGTCTGAGTAACACAATCAGATAAATTTTTAAATAAAAATATTATACGACAAATCTCATTTCGAATTACATTGATGAGACAACTCAATAAATATACCATCTAATAAAAACTAATTTAAAAATGGTCATGAAATCAACGGGTCTTTAATTTAAAAATATAAAAACTACAAGACAAATTCATATTCTACTCGATCACTTGTTACAGTGTGATTGCACGAACATTGAATACCCCACATAGTCCATATATTAGCATTAAACATCAATGAAGAACATTTAAAATTGATTGATTAAACATGAAATCGTATACTTATTATTTTTTTGACTTTTAGGTTATGTTTTTTTTATTATTTGAATATATGAGGTTTTCGAGTATATTATAATAACGAATTATTAATATCGATTAAACAACCATCGGACATCGAGTCAATATTAAACATGATTTTCACGAGCAGAGAAAAATAGACATGGGATGAATGAACAAAAAGTTTGCAACAAATAGGGAATGAAAAGAACGAATGAGTCCCCGCGTGGATGTAGACGCATGACGTAATGTTACATTCTGACGCAAACAGAAGGCCTCTGACCTTTTCTAAAAAATTCAGTCAAAATCGGACGGAAAAACGCGAACCAAAATAGAAATTTAAAAAAATATTCATCACATTCATCTTACTTGCACTCATCTTAAAAAAATGAAATAATATGACAAAAAGACATTGAATGCCTTAACATTTTGACATTAAACTCATATCATGCTCTGAGAGCATCTTGAAGATTACATAAGAATATCACATCAATCTACGATTATAGACACCGAACGATAAGTAGTACATGTAATCATCTATAGCTTAGTCGCTCAGGTCATCGTCGGTGTCTTCCTGAGCGTCCCCTGCTCCGTTCTGATCCACGTTGCCAACTCGGAATGAAGTAAAGAACGTAGTAATCACCTCACCAAGGCTCACAGGTCTTCGGTTTTCTTCGCTCTCCAGATACCTGTCCATGTCCGGTGCCCCACTAGAAATTATGATCATTTGTTACAAATATTACCAGTTTCTGATACATATGAAAGTTGTTTTAGTTACTTTTTAAAAGCTTGTTCTTTTCTTCGTATATCTTTCAAATCTTGTAAGTCAATTTTGACTTGCCGACAGTTGGTGTTACAATTTGGCATATCTATGTACCTTCAGTGAGTAAGTAATAATATGGAACCAAAGAGCTGGTCTGATGATCGAGCCTGAAGTTCTCCTCCTCAACTAAGAAAGAAATACTAACAACTAAGAAGAACAGCTCCATCATATTTAGGCTCGCTGGATTTGTTTTGATAAGTACTATAGCCCTCTAGCATTTGAAGTCCACTGTTGGGCATGACTTCAAAAAAAGCATGTAACAAAAATATGAGTTTCGTTTAAAACTTATGTTTATTTCCTCTTACGATGCTCCTAGAATTGTAAGAAGTCATAGATTGAGATAATTACTGTAGCAACATTCGTCTATTACTTCGATCGCCATTCTGTTTGCAAGAGAGGCGAGCAAGGCTGGCTACATATAAATACGTGAAGAGAAAACTTTATATCTCTTTTAAAGTAGTTAAATATTCTATGAAGAATAGGCAGGGAAGCTAAAATTTATATATAATATGTATTACAAATACATTAAATTAATTAAAATAATACATTGATTATTTACGTTCACACTGACAATGTCAATAACATAATAATCTGTGGTTTGTTTGCATTCATACTGTCAATGTCAAACAGATAAAAGTCTATGCTCAAACTGTCCCACAGTATAGAGATTGTCGCTATTGAATTTAATAACGTTACTCAATAACGTTAGACCTTTTTATACTTAACCATACTAATCCATACTAGTAATATAAATGAGAAAGTAACTCTCTCTGTCCATCTGTCTGTTTGTTACCTTTTCACGGTACAACCGTTGAACCCATCTCGACGTAATTTGGCACATAAATAGCTTTCATCCTGGAGACGGACATAGGATACTTTTTATCCCTGAAAATCAAATAGTTCCCACGGGATATTTAAAAAAACTTATATCCACGAAGTCTCGGGAATCAGCTAGTAATTGACAGCCACTTAAAGCAGAATTACGATGTTAACAACGTAACACGGTCAAAAACAATATGTAGACTTTAGCAGCGTTGTCGTACTTCTTCGTGCTTGAGACTCGAGCGTTCAGTATGTTGGTATGTGTTTGCCACTGTGAGCGCTTTTAAGAACATTAAAATTATATCTAGCATGATAAAACTGGTCACCCTTATATTTTACACTTCACCTAACAGCCATGTAAGTTTAATTCCTTAAATTATGTGGCCGTATTTTAATTTATACTTACGGTCGAGAACTGCCGAGGAATCGTTGCAATGTGGTATAGTTAACGGAGAGTCTCGCGTAGCCGTGGCGGTCGACAGTGTCGATCGGAGGTATGGGGTCCGAGGAGCGAGTTATCGGAACATCCGGTACAGCCTGAAGAAATATACAGATATTTATTTTATTTCATATCGTCGCATAAATCATGAATGCTGCGCAAATAGAGGCGACCGCGTACCCTAGTGGTTAGTGTACCTGAATTCTACGCCGCGGATCCTGGGTGCCATTTATTATATAATATTTGTGCAAAAGTAAATCGTTGGGTAAAGTGATCGTTGGTTTTAGTTAGTTTTTTTTTTGTAAAATCCATTAATTATTTACCAGCGAATCAATAACATTAGTATAAATACTAATGACGCTCGCTTTAAAATTTCATAGTACACCAGTGAGTTATGTAAAAACAATACAACAAATTACTGCACGTTATTTAATTAGCTGCAAATGTACTCATTAACGATGAAACGGAGATCCGCTAACTATCCGGTATCTTGTCTATCCGTCCTAAATTTATTATCCGGCCGGATACCGGATTTTTAAAAAATACAAAAATAAAATTACTTTATTTAATAATTCAGCCCATCACTAGTCACTCCTTAACATAGGCCTCCTTCATAGATTGCCACAAAAGACGTAAATTTGTAGTCCTCATTTTGGGGGATTTTGCCACACTTGCCAGGCGGGTTAGCAACAGCAGTTTAATTATTCAAATGTTCCAGGAAGATGCTAGTGCCCATATCCATACCCACGAATGTAACGCTCTTGCGATAAGATCGAAGGTAGTCTAGGATGCAGTGTCTAAGACACAAGAATATACTAAATTTACAGATAGATCCTTCAGTGTGCAGGGCGTGCGTCTATGGAATGCATTACCTGTGGAAGTTAGACGTGCTCAGTCTTTAATAGTATTCAAAAGGCTCGTCAAAAGTCACTACCTGTTGCTTTAATTTTAAACCGCTTTTTCGGTATATATATATATATATATATATATATATATATATATATATATAAATATTGTTTTTTATGTATGTGTACGTAAGTACATATTTGGTATATATTTGTTTTTATTATTTCATAATATATTTATATTACTATATATTAATCGCCGGCACACCCTCTTTAATAGTTTCTTCAGTAATGTCCATTTACCTGTTACGGTACCGGTACATTTACCGGTACCGCTTGTCTGGACGAAATCGCTCTTAGCGATAAGACCGCCGATTGCTACCATTTTGTTGAATGTTTTTGTTTTTAAAATATCTTTTTTTTCATGTACATAGTGGTGTGTAATAAAGTGTAAAAAAAGAACAAACACGGCAACAAGACCCAATAACCAACAATTCGTGTTTTTACACAAATGTTGGCTCCGGCTGAGATTCGAACCTAGGACCCGCGGCATAGTAATCAGGTACTCAAACCAGTATTCCACCTGGTCGTCGATACTAAGACGTCATTGGCTTGGATTGGCATAGGATGTCATTGGGTGGCGTCGGTTTACATATGACTCAGTATGGCCCCTCTATCGGGCCTGTGCTCGATGTTCGTACCTTACCTTCGAGAGGTCGCTCGTTACGATACGCCAATCGTCAATTTTCGGCCGAATATCCAGCCGCCGGATGTCCTGCTATCCGGCTTCGAAGTTGGACAGATGTCTCGTATCCAGCCAAACAGCTATGCGTTTCCTAGTACTCACCCCGTCAACAAGTAAATCAGTCATCGGTTTGATGATGCAAAGATGTCTCTGGATTTGATCCGGAATTTGACGGAACAAACTGTAATTCTGCATAGCCAGCCTTTTCACCTCTTCCTGTAACATAAAAATTATATTAATAGAATTGCACGGCACATGTGATTGAAGAGATATTTAGAAGTGAAAAAAAGTACTCAATAGTCTAAAGAAAAATAAAGCGCTACATGCAGAAAGAAAAAATAAATTGCTTTGAAACATAAAAAATGTCACTGAAATCAAACAAATTGGAAACTCATAATAAAAATAACTATAATATCACAGAAGAATTTTGTGTGCTATTAGCAATTAACAATTTCTACATAAAGTAACCGAAAGCCAATAATACAGTAATAGGAGTGGCTGCAAATACCATGCTGAACAATTATACCTCTTTATATATTAAATATTTCACCTAATACCTAAAGTTCGTCGTTTAAAAAAAATATATTTAAAACGATATTTATCTCTTTCAGCGCTTAATGTTTTTAAAGTTACTGTGAAAAGGTGAAATATTTGTTTTACATACTTGTATTTCTACCTTGCTGTCGTACAGAGACGCCATTTCAACCATGGTTGTGGACAGCCATTCCATGACCGTTGACAGTCGCCATTTTGTAGCAGTAAACGTGGCGTACAGATGAATAAGCTCCTTCATGCCTTTTACCATTCTACGCAAAAATATAAAAATGATCAAATAAATATATACCTTAATGTAGGTATAGTTATTTAGGATTTTTTATTTTTATTTTTTTTCATTACATTTAATTCATAATTGTACCGATTTGTCGTAAGAGGTGACTAAGGTATTGTACCGTCAGCCTTTATCCGTGCAGAACAACGCCATAATATGCAATGCTGTCCATATACTGCTCGTGAGAAAGCGGCGAGGTGGTTCGCCCCCCGTCAAACCTCGTTTCCGACAGGGGCGAAAAAACCCCTTATATCGGAAAAAGGCGTGATAATATATTTGTATGTATGTATATATTATTATTAATATTAGTTATATATTTATAGATATTATATTATATATGTATGAAGAAGGATTTTGGCTGCACCTCCCCAAATCGTAATGCAGTATGTTATAACTGACTCTCTGGTTCAAGAGTCCGCCATCACCGTTCCAATGCTGGTTGGTGGACTTCACATGTCCTCGATTTTTATTTTTATTGGCTTCCATCATTATGGAATGTCTGCCAATAGTCTTAACCTTGGCAACTCGACTAGATTCTTTTTGTTCACGGTGCCTTCTCTTGGTCACATCTTGCAACATTGTACGAAACTCACGGTTTTTCAGCTTGTGGGCGGAATAACGGATGGGAGGACAATTCCGGATGATCAATTCCTTTAGCAGCTTCCAATAACTCCACCGCGACCACTGGGAAGCGGAGTATGGCCTTCTGCAACAACATCGTCGCCGCCTCCTTGGTAATAGCTGCAACAAACATTCCTCTTCATTATAACTATTAGTCCAGGAGACAGTGGCGTAAAATCCAAATTCCAAATTGATAATTTATAAATTCATCAACATATCAGCAGCCATTTTACTGGATAAAGTGACGAGGCCAGCATAACGTTCATCTGACGGTAAATGCAACGATGCCCGTAACAGATGCCGCCCAGTCACCTGTCACCCAGACCATTTTAATAGCAGTGGCATCACACTACACCCGTCACCCTGATACATCAGTTGTCAAGTCTCAGCCCAGTGATTACACTAGCTGTCGGTCCTACAGACCGAAACATGGTAATATTTCCACACTGCTGCTTTACGGCAGAATAACTGACCGTGGGGTCCAGTATATACCACCTGTGCAACCACCAGCCTGTTGATAGGCCACCGCTGGACAAAGGCCTCTCCCAAGATGGGAGCATTTGCCGTAACCACCACATTTGCCTTGGTGATCGCAGCACCAGACGCCTCGCACCTAAGATATGTCTGGCACTTTCCGAGATGGTTCTTCAGCCACCTGTCGAAGGCCATGAAATTATCCTCACATATCCCTCAATCGACACCCATGGGCACAGATTTCCTTATGCCGCCGCTATAGGAGACGTATGTCACCAATATTTAACAAAAACTATAATAATATCGTGATTTTATTATAGTCTGACAAACCACCCCATCTAACGATACGAAAGAATATTACTAAAATCTTGCGACGATAATATTGATGACGTAGCTCCCTTTTTGAAAAAAATCGATGCCCTAAACCTTAGTATCTTTCTTGTAACGCGAGTGCGTTTGACGAAAATAAAATCATACATCATATCGATTTGAGTTATACACAAATGATGTCTCCGGCTGGGATTTCTTCCGCCACTACATGGAACACCATGCAAAAATGTATGAACAATACACGTTTCACATTTCCGTCCTTAAAATTTGTTTCCTTTGTCCCGTACAACGGCAACTTCATGTTTAAACCTTTCATTAAAAAAAAAACAAATTAACTCACTGTTGTTATTTACTGCCATGTAGTATGAAGCCAAGGCATAGGAATATTGAATATTAAACATATATTTGGCATCTCTTTCTTGCGACCAATACTTGATAGCGAGAACCAGCCAATGATACTCCCCGGCCCTTAGTGCCAATGTATCAATGATGAAAAGTATAGCCATGGGATCGGATGGATCCAGGTTCAGCAGCATCTTGGCCAGTTCTAAAGCGGTGCGATGACAAGCTCTGTTAGTCAAGAGATGTATGTACTTCAGCATCGCGATGTGGAATGCGCGGTTTTCGATGTATTTGTATTCCAGGCGAGTTTTTGTCTGAAAAGAAAAAAGGTTTTATTATTTAGATAAAAATTTACATAGCGTTTATTTTTCTTCTTGTTGTATTATCATATTTTTAACACTGACAAATAATATTAAAATAAAAGATAATACTACAGTTTAGAAATGATTAAAATGGTACTATATATTATTTCCCGAGTAACATAAAATAAATAACAATAACGAAAATCGCCATCTTTATTGAAGTGAAACTTCTTTGGGCGCTGTGAGTAAAAATCCAAAGTTGAATTCAGTGTAACGTTTCAAATGTGACGCGAAAAGGATGCAAAATAGGTACTTAGTACTAGTAGTAGTAGTAGTTAGTTAATTTTTTTCGCGCCACTCTACATACTACAAATAGTACTAAAATTAAAGTAACCTAAGTTACCCGTTATAATATCAGCTATCTGTTAGAGAAAGTCCCGTATAAATCAATCCAGCCGTTATGGAGATTAGCCGGAATAAACGGACCGACAGACAGACAGACAAAAATTTAACGTCTATACTTTTATAGGCATTGAGTAAAAAGCTATTATTTTGTTATTACAAACAAAACAAACAACAAACACTTCAATTTTATTTATTTGTACAGATAAAGCCGTGGTATCTCAGGGGCCGAGTGCTCGCCTTCAATTTCATATTACTCGAGTGAACCGAGGTCGCCCCTGGTGCCAGCACCTCTAAAAATTATGACGTATTAAGGGCTGGTTTACCACGTGCTTAGCGGTGAAGGAAAACATCATGAGGAAACCTGCATGTTAGAGATATAATAATATTTCGACCAGCATGTCTGGGAAGTAAAAATATTTCAAGGACATACCAAGCCCGCCAATCCGCATCGAATTAGCGTGGCAGTCAGTTCCCGGCTCCCAATGCCCTCTCAAAAATGATAGGAGGCTTGTGCTCAGCAGTGAGACATTTATAGGCTTTTAAAATACAATAGCAGACAAATAATTGTGCGGATTTACTTACGTCACACAGATTGAACGAAGGATGGAACACAGACTGCATGTGAGCGAGCATTTGCTCAATCAGAGAGTTGGCCGTACTGTACTCCTCTCTCTTGAACAGGTAATCGGCCATCTGAAAAAACATTCCAATTATCAAATTGATGTATAATGTAAAATATAAAATAATGTAAATAATGTAAAATAATGTACTAATAATCTTTTCCTCTTTATGCCATTTTAATATTTAATTAAACATAAATAGTATAGTGTCTTTACCCAATATAACATCATTGTTATTGCATCTTACTATTATATATATATATATATATATACATTGTACACTGAAATTTGACTCAGAAGTGTTATTATTATGACCTATTCCTGTCTTCCCATTAAGTACCATAATAAAATATTTTTTATTAAATGGAGATAAATAACGATGAATAAAATATATTTTTTTATAAAGTGACAAGACGAGCAAAGCGTTCATCTGATAGTAAGTGCAAAATCTGCCCATAGCAAATGCTGTCACCATGACATTTCTGTGTGGTACCCCACTGCGCCCGTCACCCTGAGAGACCCAGAAGTCTCATCTGCCCAGTAATTAACTAGCACTCAATGACCTTGAGACCGAAACGCAGTAATGTTCACACTACTGCTTCGCGGCAGAATAACTGGCACTGCCTACCTACCTACCTAGACGGATTCCTGCTTAGGTTTATTGGTTGTTATGTCATATAGGTAAAAAAAAACTTCTAACATTAATTTTAAATAATGAACATTTCATTTTAAGAAATTAAATATCTGAGTTGATGTGAACTTACCTCCAACCTCTCTTCTACGTGCATATAAGAATCATCAATGGGGGTGAACGCCGTGTTGTATAACCTGTGTAGAATATAATCGCTGTTTCAGTCGTACATACTTAACGAGCTGGCATCTTAGTATCCAAATCTAATCGCGACCCCGCTTCAACATATCTTTTTTAGAACAAACTATGAATGTTTTGTTGTTAAGAACAATTTATGACTGCACACTAATTGCAAGACATTAAGTTGCTTACAATGCTCACAGTGCGTTGCGCAGTCGCTTAGTTTTAAGTCAAACTTTAAACGTATGCAACTCTTCAAGTCAAAATAAAGTGTTGAATAAAAGACAATTGGCATGGTTTACCCTCATAATTAATTTTCACCAAACAAACCTGCGATCAGTGAGCAGCAAGAAGATTTGATGCCGCCTCTGATACTCCTTGCCATGATCGAAAACGAAGTAGGAGCGGTCATTCTCGCGTAATAACAGGGACATCGACGATCCAGCTGTAGAAAGGACAAAATTTAAAAACATTTTAGATATTTTTTTAAATATTATCACATTACATTTATAAACAATTTTAATGTTCCTTTGATTTGAACCTTGTCGTATTCTGATTTTTATGAATCGACATTTCATAAAAATTTGTTCAATTACCTAACATTCTCTAAATATTACAAATATGTACTACAATGAAACCTAATAACAGTGTGCTACGTAAGATATATTAAACGCACTATCACTATATTTTCTTTATCATTATCGAGTTAATATTAAACTTTCTTATTTAGCAACATTTAACAACATGAAATATAGCAAATTTAGTGTCTCTTGTAGTGATATTTGTGAAATGGCTAAAAGCATTTAAAAGCCTGCTATTTTGACGGCGCGTGTACATAAAGGTGGAGGACAGAATGCATTTTACTACAGTTCAAGGTCTTAATATTAAGATAGTTATGATGTATTTGATGACGTATCATCTCTATTGGGTATTTATTCCATTACTACTGCCAGTTTTCGTAAACGTGATACTTAATTTTTAAATTAATAATTAGTATCTTGCTATTAATAGAAAATGAAACAGCTGATTATTGTTAAAAGCGACAAAAATTATTAAAGTTACTTATTTGATACAGAGTGTAACAAAAACATTGTCAGATATGTCACAAGCACGCTGACAGTTTTAGGGCTAAAGCAATTAAAAATAAAATGGGTAAAAAGTCATACTGACATTCAAAAATAATTAAATAAAAGAGTATGTCTTAGAACTTGGAACTCGTGAAACTTTAGCTTAGGTCATTCCATCACCACTATAACATGTGCACGATGAGGTATGAAACAGTGTTTGATTCGCGGTAACATTAAAAAAATTAAGTAACAGCCAATACTACACCTCAGCACATGCCTCCTCTCATTTCTGTAAGGGTTTACTTTTCATTACTGATAATCACCACTGATAATCATCATCCCCGCCAATCCGACTGGTTTTTTTGTTACAGACTGTATATGCGATAAAATTCGCTTAAAGTAGCTACACGGCTGATGTATTTTTCTGCTTAAAGAGCCTACCCCCTAGGAGACATATTCAAGATACATTTAACAAATGACAGAAAAATTTAATGATTTTTACTAAACTCCAACGATGCTACTAACACACAAGAATACTATTTAAAAAAGGCACTACTTTTTAGGCATATTTCTCTCTCCTGCTGCCATAGCTGATATTTAAAAATATATTTATAATGAAAAAAGGCAATTAAGCGATCTTGAACTATGGTATATTGTGAGCGATAAGGCTTGCAACTTGCCACTACTTACGCTCATAATTACCTACATTTTGATTATACACCTTTTATTCGAGATATTCTTGATGTTTGCTATGCAAACCGCCTTCTCGAACTTTGCCCTGTAAGGTACAAGCGAAGATGCGATGCAATTTATCTTATTGCATATATTTATTACAGCATTACAAAAAAGCAAGTAAAATAGTTTTCTATAGGTCACTGACCTAGACAGGCGTTACTTTGCGATATATAAATAAATTACAAAGAGGGTGCTCGTAACTAAGTTAATTTGGATGCGCTGATTTGCTAAAATCAGTATACCGTACTGATTTTAGCAAATCAGCGCATTCTTAAGTTTCACATTGACCAACTTGGAAAGTTAATAGAATCAGGCGTTACTTTGCAGGAATCCATTATAACGAAGGAAAGAAAGTTAATTTGTGAAGATCCCCACGCAAAAAATATAAGGTGTATATTATCTAGTTTTTAAAGAGCACCGCCCGCTGTGTATCACCTCAAAACGAGGCATTATTAAGTGTTATAGACCGCCGCTCACTCGGCGTGATGTGTCGTGACGAGACCACTTCAGTGGTGTATATTACCTAGTGATAGTATTGTAGTGGTGGAGGGCATCTGGTGGCGATTCCCTGTGGCGGTGTTAGTTTGCTTGCGCACGCTACTGAGGGACGGGCGATGCTCTTCCAAGACTAGGTAAAATACACCATTTCAAATTTTTCATGCGGATATTCGGAAATTTCTTTCCTTCATCAATTTGCAAAGGTCAGCCCACTACTAGAATTCCTACCAACCACAACTACCACCAACAATAGACACTATCAGACTCGAAAATACAGCTAATGTTTCGCCGCAATCCTGTGTATCTTCTGCGTGTACTTTTTTTTCTGTAATTAGGTTTTCACGCATAGTCGGCGAAAAGGAATTCGATTAAATAAAATGCTTAAAAGGCCTTTTACAGAATTTGCACTGTAATTTGTACACATGTAAACAGATTCCATAGTTTTTAAATGGACAGACACAATACAGATATTTCCAGTGTCACTTTTTTCCAGATTATACAATAAAATATCAAAAGTCCACATTGTAGAATAGATTTGGATAAGTCAAAATATAGCAAAAAAAAAGTCAACTAACTTCGGTAGGAGTAATAGGTCGGGGAAAAAGTCTTTTCGCATATAGTATATATAAACTTGTAATAAAATCTCTTTGGCTATACTATTTGTATCTGGCTGGTTTTGATGACATTAAAAAGGTTACATTTCAAAAAAGAAACAAATTAGTAACCAGTTTTTCATTTGTTTTTCCATCTGTCGAAATGAGTGAATCTAATGAAGACATTTGATACATATATACATAGACATTTAAAATTTTATTACAATAAAAGGAAAAAATGCAACGCAAGCCGCGTAAAAAATGTGTGATGTTTATGGATCTAATGCAGTGTCAGCAAGAGTAGCACAAAGTTGAATTAAGCGTTTTCAATCTGGCAATTTTGATATCAAAGATGCACCTCGCTCTGGTCGCCCTGTAACGGATAAAATGGACGCCATTTTTGAAAAAGTGGGGCAAGATGAACATATCAGTTGTCACGACATTGCTGAAAAACTGGGAATTGATCACAAGACAGTTTTGATCCATTTGAAAAAAGCTGGGTACACAAAAAAGGTCGTTATTTGGGTGCCACACGAGCTCACTGAAAGAAACCTAATGACCCGAGTACTCATTTGTGATTATTTATTGAACCGTAATGAAACCGAACCGTTTTTGAAGAGATTGATAACTGCTGATGAAAAGTGGATCACGTATGACAAGAACATGTGAAAAAGGTCGTGGTCAAAGATCAGTCAGGCTTCACAGACTGTGCCAAAACCGGGGTAAACTCGCAATAAGGTGATGCTGTGTGTATGGTGTATATACTGTAATTAAATGTAAATAAACTTTGAAAAAAAGTCTTGTTTTCATCTAAAATGCAAAGAAAGTTTTTCTCCAACCCAACATAAATACAACACTACTATTATTTATTTTATTATAAGTTTAGGTTCTTCAATGACTTTATTTTTATTAAAAATGGGGAATTTTTCCTCAATTAAATTATTTCATTGTAAATGTATATGTTACAGACTGCTGTCGGAAGCTATCAACTGGACAGGTGATATTATAGTGTAACAAGTGTATCTGAAAACACACGGGCACTCGTCTTTACCTAACCGTGCCCGATGTAACGCTAATGCGATATGATCGAGGATGCAGTGTGAAAGACACAAGGACAATCACAACACAACCAGACCCGAAAACCTACATTTTGTATTTTTGCACAAATATTGGCTCCGGTTGAGATTCGAACCCAGAAACCCCAGCGGCGTGAACACGTCTAATAAAAAAAATACGCCAATAGCGGTTGCGTGAATAGCGAACATGTGACTGTAGATAGACAAGTTACGTTTTGATTTTCTGTAGTTAGACAAAGAACGCAAGTAGTAGGATAAACATTTTAAATTTGTAACGATACATATTAAAGGCCAAAATAAGCCCCTTTACTATGTCTTTTGAGTGACACACTAGGAACCAAACGCTATGTATCCTGTCGGTACTCTGAGCGTTATAAATGTTCCAAATGAAACATAATAACTTATCTGGAACATCGCACTATTCAAGATGCAAAAATTTATATCGTATCTCATTATTGTAATTGATTTGCGAAAATCAACGCTTGTTTCCAATAATTATATGTAAATATTACTGGCCCGTACATGGATTTTATAAAAAATACTAAGTCATTCGCTGTTATAATTTTAATTAGTTTTGACTAATATTTCTTATTAGACGTGACCCTCAATGCTAGTGATCAACACAAGAGATTGATTAATGTTACACACGAATATACTTTGCATGATAGAACCCAAATGAGGTTAACCCTATTAGATATAGGTCATAAAACCTGTCAAATATTGCGGGAAGTTTATGGACTGTGTTTTATGGAAATCAAATACAGCATAGTACTTTCCCAAGCTTCATTAGCGACTTTAAAGTTCCTTATGCGGCTCGCAGGAATTAGTGTAAATTATTCCGCATCTATGTAGCCTTATTAAGTTAATCTTTATACATACGTGAATACAAAACTTTACACCCCTTTTAAGCATATTGCGCGCACGTAGGAGTTTCCTTTTACTTAACTAATACATTAAATTGAATAAAGGAATTAAACTGCACTGTGCACCCAATAGCGCATGGTGGCGATGGGCTCACCACCTATCACACCAAGTGCATTATATTGTTTTGGTGAAACGTGGATTGTGGCAGTCATCTGTTTTTGCAGTGAGTGCCCAGTCTCTGACTACCCCTTATGAGATACAGTCGTGATCTTATGTAAATTGAATAAAATAAATCAATCACATAATAGTCTGTCGCTTGTTTACGTTCATACTGCCAATGTTAAACACATAATAGTCTGTGATCGCAAATAGTGAGATTGTCGCCGTACTTTCTAAAATGTTACCAAGAAATAATTATTCAAACCACAATATCGTTCAAAATTTAAAATAAAGTATGAATTACGACGACGAATCGTGACCTGATGGGCATCTAGTATTTGTGATTTTTTTTTCAAAGAATGCTGTTTAGGTTTTCATAAACGACTTTCATAATAAATAAAAGGTATAATATCTTTGTTACACTTACGAATATAAAAAAATCATCCAAAAGTTAACATGTTTTTTTAATGATAAATGCAGAAAACTTTATGATTATTTTTTAATTTACACATCAAACAAATTCAAATAATATTAAAAAATATGTTTACCTGATCTGGGAAATACAGACTCCGTGGGAATAATGACCGGTCTTTGACAGCGACGCAAGTTGGGCACACGACCACGGCTAATGACATAAAAAGTTTTTAGTCGTTACAAAATATAAATTACAGTTACAAAAGTTTGCTGACCAATTACTGACTATAGTCTGACCACATAAGCCGTGCCGCGTCTTGAATGTGATTAGCGTGCAAGAAGTGAAACATAATGGTTTTCTTTGATCCATTTTCGTAACTATAATTTCATAACTAGCTACAGAATACAATTTCTTTCTGATTTTCTAAGTCAGTTGCCAAAAAAAATATTCAGTGTGCATTTCACTGCTGAACATAGGCCTCCCCAATAAGTTGCCACTAAACACGGTCTTGAGCCACCTACATCCATCGACTTCCCGCAAAACCGTGCAGGGCGATTGCCGGTTAGAGGTTGCCATACGAGAACCTTTCTTCCCCATCGGTTATCAGCACTACGAGGTATATGGCTTATATTCACTAGACTTCCTTAGAATGACCAAAATAATTTTCAAACATATTATCAATTACTTTTAGGCAAAGACCCTGACGCTAGGATAAATAAAATATTACAACATGTGTGTAGTTCACTCGCGGTGGAAGTGAAACATCTCGAAAACTACGAAAGAATGAGACCAATATCAGGAGTAGGATAATTGTATGTTTTTTTTTAATATAATATTGTTACCAAGTTTAAAAATTATTTTACGTTTTATTCTACACTATACAGTGCCCCACGGTTTCACCCGCCGTTTCATTTAAAAGAAATCGCTCCTAATTCCTATCCCTCCTGGAAGCGTGATGTTAAAATAGCCTCCTGATCTTCCTCAAGAATTGGGCTATAAAATGCAAAAATATTTTTTTAAATCCGACTGATAGTTCCAAAGATTAGAGCGTCCAAACAAAAAAACAAACAAACTTTTCAGCTTTATTATTAGTATAGATTATATTACAATACATATTATACAGACTCCCAAGTTTTCAATTTCAAATGACAAAAGTGGCTTTTGGTAACTAAAGTATAAAATAAATGCTTTCGTTTGGATTTGATCAATATATCTTTGAAACACAGCATCAATTACTACGTATTTTTTGCCATCGAGCTAATAAAACAAAATCTAAGAAGAAATTGAAGGTTTGGGCGTATTCGAAAATATAAAATATAAATATAATAATCTCTTTCTCTCGCAGGCTAAATTCTATGGATGTGTATGTTGGTCTCTTTTTAGTGTCGCTTTTTTTTATCGAGTTTCAAATCACAACGATTCTAAAGAATTTTTCACTTTAAAACAAAACAGCTAACAATACATAGAAAAATATAAAGTCCTTAAAATGTTCACGCTTGGTACACAAATCAGCAATCGCAGTACCAGATACCTCGTATCTTAGACGATGATGCTCTCCGCAAAGAGATGGTACCAGTCGACGGCTTAGTCAACTTTTACAACGGGACAAGTTGGGGTGTACCCCATTTTTAAAATCTAAATATATAAAATGTGTTACAGATGAGTAATTATTTCATACCGCTTGACTTCATCATCAATATCCGGTCCATACATTTTCTTCAGCTCAAAGGCAACGTTCAGAAAACGAAAATTTAGTCCGAAGAGTTCTTTCACGATGTCAATCTTTATCTCTGGTTCCATGGGTGCTGGGGGAGGCGCACCCAAAATAGCATTTACTTCCATTACAGATTTATCAATATCGTCTAGCTGAAAAAAACAAATACGTTCACGGCTATGAAATGAAATGAAACAAAACGGTACAAGAACATACCTTTTTTATTAATAACAAACTCAGAGGTGAATAACTATCTTTTTTTTTTTATTTATTCCAATAAAAGATTACAAAAAATATTAACAGTTCTTCCTCGCCAAACTATAATCATAGTTTGTAGGCGTTACGCTCCTCTTCTTACTTTCCTAACGTAACATTTTTTAACATCGTTAATCTAATACTTAAAATACTTACTAAAAAAATACTTAATAAAAAAGTCGCATTTCTAAGTTAAGCTACCATATTATTTCACTAATATACAATCTTTTAATTTTCTTTTTAATGTTACTTTACATTTAATTTTATTTTTGCTTAATAATAAATCAGGATAATTATTACATAATTTCGGAATTATGTACTTTCGAGTCCGCTTACCATAATAATTATTTGTCCTTAGCTCAACTAATCTCCCTCTCGCTTTAGACCTTGTATATTGTTTAATATTTCTTTTACATTTATATTTGTCACTACAGTATGTTTCAGTTGCAAGCAAATAATCTATTTTTTTATTTACAGCCAATATTTTACAGTGTGCAAATAGCCTATTATAGTCGTCTTTGCACTTATCTCTAACTTTTTTATCGACTAATAACTTTAGGAATCTAATTTGTAATTTCTTAATTTCTTCTAAGTATGTTTTAAATGTAAGGCCATAACAACTCAGTCCATAGCTGACTACTGATTCGGCTAATGCATAATAAACCATATACAAACTCCTTTTATTTAAAATTAATTTGAGATGATGAAATTTACCGAGTATTGAACGCAACCTGTTACATACGTTGTTCAGCTGCAATTTCCAGTTAAACCGATTATCTATAATTAAACCTAAATATCTAATACTTTCCACATAGTCCAAAAACCGGCAGGTGCATCCTATTTTGCTGTCATGCAAGCATTCATAGGAGTGACCGACAATTTTTATGCTTTGTAGATCTATTTTTCTTGCTTTTTTATTATAGGGCGAACATATATGCATACATTTTGTTTTGCTAGTATTTAATATAATGCCATTATCGTGTGCCCATTTAGTAATATTTTCAAAATCCATTTGTAATTTATGTCTTATTTTCATCACGTCTTTATCTGATATTAACAAACAGGTATCGTCTGCATACATGTACACCCTACAATGTTTAACAACATTTGCCATGCTGTTGACATGCATAATGTAGCCCACTGGTCCATAAACGGAACCGGTGGGCACGCCGAGAGTGACATCCGCGTCAACTCCCGTCGTGCCCGCCACAGCTGTACAAAGCGTCCGATTGCTTAAATAACTGCGGAAAAAACTATTAATAGGGCCATTAATACCACACTCCTTCATGGCTTCAAGCAGCTGACAGTGGTCAAGGGTGTCAAACGCCTTTTTAAAATCAATAAACAGGGCCCTTCGTTCAATTCATTATTGATAAAATCAGTGAATTGTGTTAGTGCCGTATTTGTGCTTCTACCGGGTCTGAATCCATGCTGACAATCATTAATTATATTGTTATATTCCAAAAAATTACTTATTTGACTAACTATTACCTTCTCAACGATTTTATTAATTACCGACAGTATTGCAACAGGCCTATAATTAGTGTAATCAAGGTGACATCCTTGTTTGTAGATCGGTCTTATTATCGCTTTTTTTAATTCGTCAGGGTAAGTTCCTGTATCTACGAGAGCCCATGTGCTTGCACTAAAAGTGGCTGTAAAAAGTCTGGCGCGGATGACCACTTTTGTTTGTTAACCGGAAGACATCACAGAAATTGGCATGACCGAAATTGGCTAGAAGTATATTGTATTGGTATAGATATACACATACATACATGCGTATGCAGATGCCACTCACGTAGTCACTTTTCGGGAAACGAGATGTGACGGGTGGCGAACCACGTCGCCGCCATTTTGGTAGGATTCAAAAAATCTTACTCCCCATTGCGTTCCCACGAGCAGTATAGTAACAGTATTGCATATTATGGTGTTATTCTGCACGAATAAAGGCTGTCCGTAAAATAACCTTAGTCGCAATCGCATCTTACGACACCAAGTTAGGAAAGGGGTAGGTGCTATTATACTCTGACCATAATATAGATATGAGTACTTTATAAGGTACCCATTGCAAGGTACATGACTCCTGTACCTTGTTGAATACTGTTCTCATCTCCGGGCGGGGGCACCCCAGTAGTTGGTACTTCAATTTGGCCGAATCCAACGAAGAGCGACGACGACGACCAAGTTACAAGATACCCTATATACAAGATAGATAGCCGAAAACCCTACTGTGGGCCATCGTTGTCATTTTAACAAAAGTTTTTTTAATTATTTATCAGCAGTATTTAATACATTGTACTTGTATGTTACATACATTGTATTTAATGAAAACCCCATGATTTTATAATATAGAGTCGCGCGTGTTACTTTAAACTCATTAATTAGATATTATTAATAAAACTAAGGATAACTGAAAATAAAATAAATAATAAATAAGTACCGAAAACTGGTACCTTTAAAGGAACCCGAATAAAGAACCGTAACGAAATTTGGAACCGGTTTTCAATCCCTGCCTGCTGCCTGTAGGACATAATATGTCGACTTAAAGAATTTATTTAAAACTCATAGGTGACTACTCTGTGGCGATGGGCTCACCCACCTACCACACCAAGTGCTACATATTGTTTTGGTGAAACGTGGATTGTTGCAGTCATCTGTTTTTACAGTTTGTGCCCAGTCTCTGTCTACCCCTTATGGGATACAGTCGTGATCATATGTATGTATGTATGACTACTCTGTTATACAGCTGATTGAGGCCGAACTCATAAATTTAATTGAGCGTTTTTCCATTGAGCTGCTATCGAAAGAACTCGCAAGTACTAGGATAACATGAAGCTTAAGGAAATCTGTTGCGAAGTAAATCTGTTAGTAGGGTAACATAAATTAAATGGACAAGAAAACGTATTTTGAATTTGTCTGGTTCGGGACGACTTACTGAGTTAGGGTCGCGTAAAGTTTTAAAAATAAATAATTTTAAAGTTTTGTATGGACAATTTTAGTATTCAATTTTGTCATTAAAGCTTCACCGTTGTGTTTATCATATCAAAGTAGAATGGGTAGGTGCCGGAATGTTATACCAACCAACCAACTAGTCTGGCCACAAAAATACTGTTACATAAAAACTTCTTTTTTTCAACTTTTTAATTATTTTGAATTTGGAACACGTATATTATTTTATAAACTTCTTTCGATTTTGCGCCATTTCACATATTTATTGGTGTTCATTATCAAATTACAATATGGAATGGGGTGTTAAAGAAAATAGGATTAAAGTGATCGCCTTGACCAAAGTGGGTATGGGGCCGTCGGTCATATTCCAGACACTTCAATAGCTTGGTATCAGCCGTATGTTCGTATATCGTACTATCAACAGAAACGACAACACTTCCTCTGTCGAAGACCAGAAAAGATCAGGGGCGGCCGCGTGCTGTTAGAACTACAAAGGCTGTTAATGCTGTTAAAGCCAGAATTCGTCGAAACCCCATTAGGAAGCAAGAAATCGTATCGCGAGATGAATGAAGATGAAGATTCCCGCTAGGATTCTGTTGCGTATTATAAAACAAGACCTGAAGCTCGGTGCTTATCGTCGATATACAAGACATGCCCTAAATCAATCTTTACAATTAAAGAGGGTGGATCGATCAAAACGCCTCCTGTCGCGATACGCAGGTGAAAGGCACAGAAATATCCTCTTTACCGATGAAAAATTTTCACGATTGAAGAACACTACAATAAGCAAAATGATAAGGTGTACCCTCACAGTTCTAAAGAAGCTGCACAAGTGGTCGGAAAGGTACAACGTGGTCATCATCCTACGTCAGTGATGGTTTGGTGGGGCGTGTCTTAGCAAGGAGTCACAAAACTACACTTTTGTGAAAAAGGAGTGAAAACTTCAGCCAAAGTGTATCAAGATACAGTGTGAAACCTCTCCGCAATACACTTTTTAAAAATATACCGTGTACTTTCCAGCAGGACGCTGCACCTGGTCACAAGGCACAAACGACCCAAGCCTGGCTTGAAACCAACGTTCCGGACTTTATAAGAGCTGAAGACTGGCCCTCATCTAGCCCAGATCTCAACCCTTTAGACTTCAAAATATGGTCAGTTTTAGAGGACATGGCCTGCTCTTAACGACACGGCTACATTGAGTCTTAAAAAATCTTTGAAGCAAGCAGTGGCGAAATTTCCCTTGGAAACAGTGCGCAAATCCATAGAGTCGTGGCCAAACAGATAAGGGGCCTGTATAAAAGCCAAAGGTCGCAGTTTCGAATATTTTTTTTAAATTTTTGCTGAGACTAATAAATATGTAGGTATAAATTTTAATAGTATTACATAACTTCATTTAAAAAAATGCATTTTCATTTCTTACCTCAACGCCGTCAACTTTCGATGGTACACGGCCTTTACATTTTTTGTTTTTGCGTCCCTTTTTCTTCTTCTTTTTAGTCTTCTCCACTTGGACTTCTTCAAACTCTTCTGATTGAAGCTGCTCCGAAGACTCTTCGCCGGATTCGGAATGAGAATTTAGTAGCAGCTGATAAATATAAAAGAAAAGAATATTTAATTAAAATCAACTATACATTAGAATTTAAAAAATACACAGTTTGGTTTTAGTTACAATATATATAGATAATAACAGTACGCATAATGGAAAACTTAAACTATAGCACTTTTCTTACTTTGATCTGTTTCGTTTTTTTAGCAAACAACTTTCAACGAAAATAAACAGGAAACTACCAAAAAGTCTGAGCACTGAAATCTGATAACTAATAATCCTCTTGGTCGATTTTCAACCACGGCGAACACATCCGAATACTGTCGGAAGCTATCAACTGCGCAGGAGATATTATAGTGTAACAAGTGTACGTGCAAAAGCAACATATACTCGTCCAAACCTATCCGCCTCTCATTGTAACGCTGACATGATAAGATCGGAGGTAGGCTAGGATGCAGTGTCAAAGTCAATTTTTTTTTTAATTTTTACTGATGGTAGGATTCTTATGCCGGAATCCGTCTAGTTGGGTACCACCCCGGCGCCAGTTATTCTGCCGTGAGCAGTAGTGTCCAAACATTACTGTTTCGGTTTGAAGGACACTGAGAGCTAGCGTAATCACGGGGCGTATGAGACTTAAGAAATCATGTCTCAGGGTGACGGGCGCAATGTGATGTCACACAGAAATGTTCTGGGTGACACAGCATTTGTTATGGGCAGATGTTGCACCTACCATCAGGTGAACGATTTGCTCGTGTCGTTACTTTATCAAACAAAAAAATAGACTTGTTTAAAGCTCTTATGAATGTCAGAATCTACTCGCCAGACTACGTCAAAATCACGGGGACATCACATCACAACACCAGAACCGAATACCAACAATTTGTGTTTTTTCACAAATATTGGCTTTCTCTGGGATTCGAACTCAGGACCTGCGACGTATAAGTCGGATTATTATTTATTTGCAACGTCTGCCCATAAATAAGTAATGCTATGTAATCTGGAACATTTCTGTGTGGTACCACGAGACGAGTGCCACCCTGGTACATATGTTCTTAAGTCCCATATGCTCAGTAATTACACTAACTTAGTAACGTTTTGGTATTAGGTACTGCTTGACGGCAGAATAACCAGCACTGCGGTAATGGATAGGTTCTGCATAGGAATCCTACCAAAAGCACGATAAGTAAAATATGTAAAAATACGAGTAATTCACTAATAAAAATTCGCGTCGCTTTTTTCGTATAAAATCTATATAATCAATTTAATTTACTTCAAATGGATTATAGTATTGAGGTACTTGGCTCTCGTACTACATTGGCTATGAAGTACCTGCTAATACGCACATAAAGGACGTTGTGAGATATAAAAGATCAACGGTGACAAAATAGTCAGCGAGACGTGAAGAAACAAACGTTTAATTTGATCTTCATTATCATTAAAAAAGGTTACTGAACTATTGTAAGCTTTTGCTAAGTGCTAACTTACTGTGAGTAAGAGTGGAGCATCGAAATATCACCTAGAAATTTCTCGAAGGTGTTCAAGTCTTTGTGGAAAAACCGACCAAAAATATTAGTGATGCTTCTCTCTCTCAAAACCTCGACTATCGAACGATGTGTTTTCTATCTGTTGATTTTATACAATAATCAATATACAGGTTACTTTACGAAAACTTTTTTGGCTCTTTCAAGGCACACAGACGGGGCTTGGACTTGGGGCTCCTTTCGTTGTTGACGTTGGACACGCACTAAACGTTTTAGTTACGAACAGCAAAGGATTGGAGTTCCTTGCTATCGTGCCTCGACCGATATCTCACTGGCTAACGTAATCGTCACCTTTGACCGTAATGTTTTTCATTATTTTGGTACGTTCTATACAACTAAACTTAATTACAGCAATAATTGTTTCGTTAGTTAGCTCTGGAAGCTAGATAATGAATGCTGTGGCCTTTTATAATTGAAGGAGCACTCTAGTTCCAAGTCTTCATACTTGTTTTTATTAATATCATACGTTCTGTGTATTATCATTCGTTGTAGGTCCTTAAAAAATAAATAAACAAATTCTGCGAAGATTTTTGTTCAGACTTTAAGGTAATATAAAAAAAACAAAAATCTCCTTTTTATATTTAACTGTTCTTTAACTGATCTGACTAGACAACAATATTGAAAAATTATTGCTAAAAAACGAGTTGGATGTTGATATATCTATGATAACCAACTTTTTAAAAAATGACGTTCGGTTTAATTCTGCTGAAATTCGAGGTGCCAAGGCATCAAGGTAAGTCTGTTAAAAAATAATATAATAAATGAAAATATTTAAGTATTCCCCATTATATCAAATATATAATTATTTATTTCATAAATTGTCGAGCATCGCGTGAGAGTTCGGCGACAAAGCTATAGGTTATGTTCAACTAAGTCGTAAAAATAATATTTGCATTGTAAAAGGACGTGTATGTCCAGAACACCGAGTTCGGAGTAAAGCTTATTCAGTTACTTTAACTATTAATGAAAGTCAAGAAAAATTCAGGATGTTCAATGCCATGACTGTGCAGCTTCAGCAGGTAATTTATATTCCTATTAAATTGTAAGTTGTTTTGATGTTATAAGCAATAATAATAATCTTTTATATTGTGTCTACAGGTGGTTGCAAACATGCATTAGCAGTACTTATGTGGACCTATCGTAGAAGTGAAGATACGACACAAACAGAAACCATTTATTTCGACGTTTGTCATCTTGGGGAACATTTAAAAACATTTTGTCAGGAGTTGTTTTTGTAGTATTAGTACATAATGGTACAAAACAAGAACGATAACTTTTGAGGTTCGAAATTTTTAATATAAATTTTAATATTTAACAATGACAACAAAATTAAATAAATCAAAACTCTGTATTTATTATTTCTCTATCTACTGCAATGAGTAAAAACTAACATTATGACGTCACACGCGCTCGAGTTTGTTTGGGAGCTGTCGGCGTGTCTTCGGTACTGGATTCAAAAATTAATTTTTATTTTTAATTAACTTTTGAATAATTGCGAAAAAAAAAATATAGTTTTGTTATAAAACTTATCCGTCCGTGCAAAAGTGCACGGACGGATAAGTCCGTGCACTTTTAGCCAGTAGTGATGCAGCCCACCGAGTCCCGGACTTTTCCAGTTCGGGGCTCTTCGGACCGCTGATATCCGGCTGAGACAAACTTACATTTGTCCCAGCAAACGCTATCCTGACGGAGTGCACAATTCTCGGCCTATTGTTGCCCGACCTGAAGCTTATCAGTCTGCCGATGAGGACCCTTGCCTTTGCAATACGGTCCTCAATCCTCCTTCTCCATTCTGGGATAGAGCTACTATTTCCAGTAGCGCGTCCAGTCTTGGGAAGTTTAGCGCCAATAACACGGCAGACTGCCAGTGCAGCGCCAAAGAGAATTGAGTCCGTCTCGCAAAGGTCCCGGCTGTTTTCCAAATAGGTTGACAGCATCGGGTTTAGAGCCCTCACGACAGCCCGATTCCGCTTGCTTAGGGTTATGCGTGGGAGTGGTGGTCAATTTTCAATAGGCGTATTGCGCGTTTCCGAAATCGCCTCCTCCAATGTCCTCCTCATCTGCTCTATTTCTTGGGCGACCATTCTACCATCGTCTGATTCCGCCACAACTTTGAGATTTTGATCTGCATGTTGGTCCGCGACTTGTGGAGCCGCAGCATTTTCATCCAATGAGAGAATGGCCTCACGTCGTAGTCGTTCGAGTTCGGCATCATCAAATATTTTCGAGCGTGTGATGTACCGAACTCGGTCTGCCAGGTTTTGCTCCGTGACAGTAATAGATGGCTCCAGCACAGCAAAAACACGGTGCATCCTAGCCCGGTACGCAAACCCTCCCGTTTCTCCCCCTTTCGCCCTAAAGTACGCCCGCAATGCATTATGATTCATGTCAGATGTCCATCGCATGCGGCGTAATCCACCAACGGCGGATGTCGATTGCTGGGTCCGCGAGGACCCTGCCGACACCAAGCCTTCTGGTGGGGATGATGGATGCGAGGGGCTGCTAGGTGGTCGTGCAACACCTCGCGCTCGGCTGGCGACCCGCATGCTGCCGCGTCCAACGCAAGCTCCAGACGCGCCCTGGCGGTCGCCAGGCAGCGACCCTATGCGCAATCTTTCTATATCCATCATCCATTTTTAGGCGTCTATTATCGGGAGACGCCCAGACCCGGCACCGTTTCGGACGGGCCTTTGCACCCATAATTTTGCCGAAGCACGGGGACTAACACCTATTGGCAAGATGCTGACTGATTGCGCTGATGTAACAGTTTTCTCACTTAAACTGTTACGCCAGTGGGCGGTGGGGTCGTCACTACCCTACGCCTTATAATAAGTAATAGTAACATCTTATATGACTATGTTAGTGATAAATAATTCATAAAATAAAACAATGAAAAATGTCACTCCGAAAAAACTTCACCGCAATGCACCAGCTCTCACTATATGCAGCTCAGTCAGCCTCCCAAGGACATAACAATCGACTCTTTTACCTATCATCTTAAGGATAAGTCTTATAAGGAAAAGTTAGTGGTATCATCTTTTTTCAAAATTCATTTCCTAAGGGGTAAAATAAGGAACGATAATTGTTATGAAAACTGCGTCATTGTTGAATTTTTCAAACTTTTTCAGAAATTCATTCCCTGAGGGAGTAAAATAAGGGACGAAATTTTATAAAAGACGTCCGTCATTGTTGAAGTTATAAATATGGAAATTGGTATTGAGGCTTCTATTCATAACTAAAAGTCAGTTGTATCGGAGTTTTTGGAAATTCATCCCCTGACGGGGTAAACTTTAGTTTGTATGGGAAGTGCATAATTTTTGAACATATATATTCGGGAATTGGTTTAGGCTTCCGTTTATAAATAAAAGTTAGTTACGTCTGCGTTTGTAGAAATTCATTATTAAGGGGGGAAAATAAGGGACGCAAGTATGTATGGGAATTGCTTCATTTTTAATGTTTTAGTCAGCTGTATCAGCGTTTTAAGGAATTCATTCGCTAAGAAGGTAAAATAAGAGACAAAAAGTTTGTATGGGAAGTGCGTCAATTTGGAATATGTTTTGACTGATTCAAGGGTTAATTTTTTTAAAAGGGAAATGTCACGGGTAGGTCCGAAAATAAAAGTACGAAACACTCATAAAAACTGACAGGGAAGAAAGAGGTTCAGAGATTTAGTATTATTAACTTTAAATAAATAATCTAATTCTAAAAAGTGGTGGTGGAGCCGTGCGGTGGCGGCTCGTTAAAAGAATACTACCACTCCGTCTAATCCAATGGATCTCGTAAAAGGCGAGTAAGGAATTAAACTGCACTGTGCACCCAACAGCGCATGATGGCGATGGGCTCACCACCTAACACACCAAGTGCATTATATTGTTTTGGTGAAACGTGGATTGTGGCAGTCATCTGTTTTTGCAGTGAGTGCCCAGTCTCTGGCTACCCCTTATGGGATACAGTCGTGATCTTATGTATGTATGTATGTAATTCTAAAAATAATTATGCGTACTTTTTCGTCGTCTTCTAAAAATTTAATGTAATTTATTTTAAAAAACCCCTTGTTAGAATAGGGAAACGAACCGGTGGTTAACGAAACATGTCACGTCACCCACCCTGTCTTTTACGGCACTAACGAATAAACGGAATAATGACGATGAAATACGTTTGAGAAACATTATGCCTCTATTAAGATGATATTCACATTTCATTGTTCTATACATGTTCATTGTTCAGATACTAATGTGTCTATAGTACTAAAGCCTTATCGGAAACCGGCTTATTCGGGAGGCTCAGAAGCGATATCGGTCTATAGTTCCTCAAGAGGGCATTATCGCCTTTCTTGAAGAACAAGGAGGATAGGAAACCCAGGCATCTGCTCCACGCCTCCGGCATTGCGAAGCCGTGGATGACGGAATTAAATAGCTTCTGAAGTACTAAAACCTACCGATTTTCCACCCACTTTCAGAAGTAATTTCGACTTTCCCCGGCGCTTTGCCATTCTTTAACTGTTTGAGAGCCATACTAATCTCGCTCAGACTGACGTTCGGGATATCATCGGAATAGTGTCAGACGAGTTTTGCTCTTGGGTCGTAACTCACACCAGTGTAGCTCCAACGACGATGTGTACAGCTCCATAAAATCTCTAGATATCATTCAAAATCTCTGGTCCAGTGGAAACGACTTTTCCCGGCAGACAAATCCCTGACAAAGACCTTGGAGCTAAACCAATTAGCTCCATAGCTTCTTCAATACGGGCTGTATTGAAGTTGCGTAAGTCTTGCCGCATACATTGGGAGATCTGTCTGTGCAGTTGCCGATATGCAGTCGCGTAATTTGAGGACTGTAGCTTAATTTCACGCCTAGCTTTATGAGATTGAGAGTGTGGTTGGAGAGCTTCTGGTACTTCTTTTTGCGGCGGGTCTTGCAAAACTTTGACCCCACCGCCTGGACAGTTTCCACGAGCCTCTTGTTCATATCGTCTACTGTAACACAATCATCTAGAAACTGAAAGTGATTATGCAAAGAGCTGGAAGCTCTCGGGGTTTTAAATAAAAGCACGAGATGGACGGAGCGAAGACTTCAGCAGACGAGACCTCTCCAGCTTTACGTTCAAGTTCAATGTACCTCTTACCATTCAGTGACCACTGCCGGTTTTCACCCTACGGATCACAGAGACATCATTGAACAGTGGCTATTTCGTCGTCATGATAAAGTCGATTTAATTTTTTGTGGAACCGTCCGGGCTCATCCAGTTCCAATTTCTATGGAGCCGCTTTTAGTAAAAGGAGTTCATCATTAAGAATCCCTCCTTCTCCATAAAAACGACCAACTGTTGGCCCCTATGGTTCCATTGCCCTATTCCAAATTGCCGCACTACCAGCTCAGTCTTTTTTCGTGCCCAGCTTTGCGTTAAAGCTTCCCATCAACACCGAGGAATGAGATTTGGAGGAATGAATGGCTGTTGAGATACCCTCATACATTACCTCCACTTATCATCAGGGTGAGGCAGGTGCGTATACCTGTATGACCTTCAGCAAATACCGTTTGTTTATTCTAAGTATAAGGTACGCAATATAGGCCTATGGACTATAAACTCGACATCCTTAGGACAGATGGTCGCCATCCCGGTGATAGAACAAGTTACCAGATTCATTACCGTGTCCTCCCCACCGTCTTCGGACTTCAGATAATCCTATAATATCCCAGCCTAACTTGCTGAACTCCACTACCAGCTACAAGCAATATCTCCTCCTCCGGACATTTTTTGCAGCCCCTACCCCGCCGTTACCGTAACCGCAACCGCAGCCAGGACTAGCGGGGCGGCCGGAGGCTAGTGCCGTTCTCTTAGAGCTCTCATATTTTGATGGATATTTTGCCATAGTTGCCACGCTTGGCAGGCAGGTTGGCAACCGCAGTTTGCCTTCTTCTTGTATCTTCTTGTTCCAGGAAGACGCTACTGTCCATCTTCTGGTTTTAAATTACCCTCTGTCGACTTTTACGACACCCACGGGAAGTCGTGTGTGTGTCCGCGCATGGCTCATTCGATTGAATTGAAACTTTATACAGTTGTTTTCGGCATTTCTGCGTAATGAATGGGAAAATATCAATGTCTTTTATTTATTTTATAGATGCAAAAGTGCGTTGTATATATGCAACTAGAGTAGACAAATTTGAAAATATTAAATGTCTCGCTAAGCAATGGTGAACGTTGTAGTAATAAGTATTATTAATTAAAAATGTCTACCGAAAACAGTAGAAAACAGAGCTTAAAACACTGTTAAAATAAAAATATAACAGCTTAATCTACGTTTTTAAACTGTGTCCCACTGATAGGTGGTTTTATGCCATGTGCGTGCTGGATGCTGAGTTAAATCAATACACTCCCTTTGAGATTAGAACTGATGATTGAATGACATTTATTATTACGGCACGCCGTATGGTCCAAATCGGGGCACGGTTCTTCAAATCGCAAGCCTTAAAGTTACTACATACATACAGTCAAACCTTTTTCCCATATAAGGGGTAGGCAGAGGCCACTCACGTGGCCTACTTTTCGCCCTCGCGGGAAACGAGACGTGACGGGTGGCGGCTACACTCAACCACTTCGCCGGCTTTTTGGTATGAGTCAAAAAAATTAGTCTTAGTCGCCTCTTACGACACCTCGATAGGAAAGAGGTAGGTGCTGTTTTCCTCTGCGGGACACCTATCGGCTACTGTTAATTAAAAATAGCCTAATTTAAACAAATCAAAGCTAGCACTATCAAAAAACAAATATTCAATTTTTAATATATCAAAAAAGATTAAATAGTAGAATAACATTTACTAAGTTTCCAATTTGCAAAAATCTTAAGCTATATTCAAAAATAGTCAAAGATCAAAAAAGTCGCAGTTGCCTTATTTCATCGATTTACGCTCAGATATTTTTTTTTTCGATTTTATAAATAAGTCACTATGTTGTGAGATTACAGACATCTCTACAGATTTATATAATTCCGAAGCAGTAATAAAAAATATCTTTTAAATTTCATAACATCATAACAAAATAAAACTTTACATTTTTTAACATTCTTTATGCGCTGCAGCTAAAAAAAATATTTAGACAACATTAGATAAATTGGAATCAAATATGTTATTCAAACGAAATATACGTAAATTGTTATAGCCAACGCACGCGAACATATTTAAAAATAAACGTCTTTTACTTACATTGGAAAAGCGAGGCTTTGCTGAATTCCTTGTGTACAGTGGCTCATATTCTTCATCACTGGAAGCCTCCGGTTTTGGCAATTGAGTTTCACCATAAATTTTTCGTATGTTGCGAAGAGACATTTTTGCTCTGTGAAAATGACACGGGGTTAGACCGATCTGCGCATCTATTTTCTGACAGCCTCCTAGCTGCCAGATCGATACACCATCTAACCAAAAGAAGCCCGCACTACATAAGCCCTACAAGCCGCGGTCTGCGACTGCGCGAATGCTAAGACTTTACTTACTCGTAATCGGTTTAACCGATGCCACCCACTAGGATTTCTCCTTCATAGTAGGTACATTTTACAGACATTAACAACCACCTTCACCCAATGGCGTATTTATATAGAATTGATCATTTTCTGTTAAATCTGACCGCCATGTTGGCATCACAATTATGATGAATTACGTTATTGCAAATTATATATAATTAGACATAATTTAATTAAACATTTAGTAAAAAAGACATAATTACATATTAGTCATCACATTTAAAATTTGTATTAATTTAACTAACCCACTGTAAACATTAAATTTCTACCATAGCAAAATCCTAACTAATCGAATAACATATTCAAAATAAAATATAAAGGAACAGGAATATTTTTTTATTATATGTTGAGACAATAATCATTAAAGCAACCAATCTTAGCTACCATCATGATAAGGTGTTAATATTTATGAACAGGTAAAAACGAACTGATCATCAGCCTGAGACATCAGTTCTTAAAGCTCATACATCCAGCCAAAACACAGTAATGTTTGCACACTACTGCTTGAATGCAGAACATAATATAGTTATAACAAGTCTGTCACAATAATATTTCACCTATATTATTTTATTTTTAATATAGGTATTCTACATTACTTTTATATTGTATATATATTTTAAATTCTACCCGCATGGTCAGCCGGAATTTAAGTTTAATTTTACATGCATCCAAAATTTGACTTAAAATAGTACCAAGCAAATAAAACAATTTTACTGTGCCTAACCAATTCGGTTTTAGGTAAAATAAAGGCAAGGCACAGGACAGGCAAATTTAGCCATAAGACTTAAGAACAACAGATAGCAGTCCAAATGTGGCCTTAAATCCTTATGGGCATTTATTGATTTGGACTTATGAGAGAGTAGACTGATCTAATAATGACAATTATGATACATGCAAGGCTCAATTACAGAGATAGAATGGAGAAAATTTATGAATTTTAAAAAGACCTGGTGAATTCTGGTGGTAGGATTTCTATGCAGTAATCTGTTAAGGTAGGTACCACTGCAGTACCAGTTATTCTTTCATCATCAGTACTGTTTCGGTCCTAAGAGCTCAGCATATAAACCTTAAGAACTGATGTCTCTGGGATGTCTCCCACACAGTTTAATGCCAAACAAAAATGTTTTTAGTTATAAGACAGGGAGCAAACAAGCAAATGGCTCACTTGATAGTAAGTGATCACCGCCACTGATGAAGGTCCGCAATACCAGAGGAATTCAGGGTGTTCTGAGTGGCAGACAATTATTATGGGCATATATTGCATTTACCATTAGGTAAATGATTTGCTTGTCGTGTCACCATCTAATATAAAAAAATAGGGATAAAAGAGAAAAAACCAAAGTATCTCTATCAGATATTACTGGTGGTAGGACTCCTGTAGAGGAATTCATCAAGATAATACTACCGCAGTACCAGTTCTACTGCTAACAAGCAGAAACAAGCAAAAATTACTTTCTTTTGGTCTGAAGAGCACTGATTAACACAGAGTATTAAGAACTAATGTCTCATGGTGACAACAACAGTGCAATGCTGCAAAAAGTGGAAAGGGGGTGTCACTGCACTGTTATGTTTAGGTGTGGCACTTACCATTAGGACAATGCATTGCTCTTACAGTTACAGTGCCCTTCAGCTCCACAGAGGTGACCATTTTTCCTGATATACTTGCACCTGATGTAACACTGATGCAATAAGATATGAAGTAGGCTTGGATGTGGTGTCTGACATGTGGACAATCCAAACACAACCAGACCCAGAACACTTAATGCAGTCGGGGCTTAATGGTAGTTAACTATGTGATAATTGCAGCAGGACAGGATGAAACAAAAGACACAGTGTGTGTTGGTATGATGGGAAAAAAATGTGTTATATATTATTATATAAATTTAAATATTACTAATATCATATTTATTATCATATCATCATCAGAATGGTCAGTAATGCCATAACAGGACATGGATCTTTCAACAAACATCTGTTTTCATTGTCCATTGCCACTTCAGCTTGCTAATCCATAGGGCTACGTTGGTTACTTTAGTTTTGCTGTGGATAACATCATTACGGATTTTATCACGCAGAGAAACTCCTCCAAGCATAGCCTTTTCTTTAGCTCGCTGAGCCATTTTGAGCTTCCTCATACGGCCCGCAGAGGAGGACCAAGTCTCTGTTCTATATGTCATCACTGGCAACATGCACTGGTTGTAAACTTTGCTTTTGAGACATTGAGCTACACTCGATGAGAAGATGTGATGCAGTTTCCCGAATGCTGCCCAGCTGAGTTGGATCTGTCGATTGACCTCTTTCTCTGTTCCTCTTTTTACCTTTGTCGAAGTTGAACCTACCAAGTCAGACAATCTGTCCTAGGTATAATAAAAATAAATTCAACAACAAATTCAAGCATAGAGTTCCCAACAACAACCAATATAGGTGTGACGTGACGTTGGACATGATCTTCATCTTGTCCATGTTCATCTTAAGACCTACTCATTGCCCTCTCAGTCAGTTTCATACTCTGATTCTGTACTCGGATAGCCATCTCGTGACAATTCATAACGACACTCGAAAACAGCACATTGAAGCGGCTCAGAAGTGATATTGATAAAACAAACACTATGGCTGAGCCTGCAGAATGGAATTTAAAATTTTCAAGTAGATTATAAATATATGTTGCATACATTGTATCAGAGAGTGGACAAATGAAATAAAACAAAAAATAATGAAATTGAAAAAATTTGTGTTTTTGCATATATTAAATCTTTTCATTGGATGCTTTTGCACAGAAATGTTGTGATTACACCATGAAGATGAACACAGCTCCTAAATTAAAAAGAGGCGATACTCATGTCAATTAGATTATGAACTGAAACCTTTGAACAATTGGGACTTTTCTGAGATATACTTTATCTACAGTAGTAGTATTAGGAGATTTCTTACAATTATATAGAATTGTACATTGAAATTGCATAATTATCTACTCAGGACAAGAGAATTGAAGACAAAAGTGTGAAATTCATAAACGCTAATTGCCATTGTATACCATTCTGTTGTGGAGCAGGGAACAGTACCTATTAGAGAAAGCCTGCTTCTACACTCTTTCACTGCGACTAGGCAAATTCTAAATAGGTAAAAACACAATACAAACAATTTACAAATAACAGATTTGTTGAGAGCTGCACACAATATCAAATGTTCGCTATTTTAATGCAAAACGTAATCCAATAATGTTTTTCGTAATATTAAACGAAGTATAACTAATAAAATAACTACTTATTTAGGTAAGTACATTCAAAATAATACAATACTTGGATGAAAGAAAATGTAATCAATAAGAAAATGGTAATTACTTACATCTATGTAGATGCCCAAAATGTACAAGTAATAACTTCACTACGAAAATTTATTAAAATTATTGATTGATTATAAACTGACGTATAGAGATAGAGAAAGAACAAGACCTTAATTTAAATACTCTATGGTCTGACACAGTCTGACTGCAGTATTGATCTAGACCAAAGAGTATAATCTAGACTAGAGTCTTTGACGAGCGAGAGTCAGTGAACGAACAAAGATGCAACTATGGTGTCACAGACTACTAAGATGATACTAATGGAGTGGCTGCAAGGAGCATTGAGGATAATTTATTATTATTAAAGTCTTCATTTTATATTTTGTTTTCTGATCTTTGCAAATTAACTTTCTTTCCATAATACAATGTCTTTTATACATACATACATAATATCACGACTATATCCCATAAGGGGTAGTCAGAGACTGGGCACTCACTGCAAAAATTAAAGATGACTGCCACAATCCACGTTTCACCAAAACAATGTGAATGTCTTTTGTATCTTGCCAATTTATCGCAATCGTACCTTGTCCATTATTGTCAAATCCCATTTCAACTTAACTGATTTTTTTATTCTCAAAACAGATTATTTCGATTATTTCGTGAGACGCTGCATATTCTTGCGCAGAAAAATTTAAAAGTGAAAAGCAGTGTAATTGACGTAATGAATCTGTCGAGTCGAAGAAAATAGTTGCCTGAATATTTCGAAATATGTTCTCTCCCATCGTCATGTCTTGGATTTGACCGTTATTGTTTTGATTTGGCGATTATCAGATTCTCTTATAATATTATAATTCCATAGCGTAGGCATATTATGTCTTGCAGTCAGCGCAATATGCCTCTCTCTTCGGACTAGTCCTTAGTCCTTACCTGATTGTCCACTCTTTGAGAAAAACTTGAGAAAAAATTATACTGGTTAGAATTGTAAGGCGTCTGACATGACACACACTCTTGGCGAAATTACAGATTACTTACTCTAAAACTTTCGTAAACAGGGCCCTAAAAAAATTTAGTATCTGCAGGTGTAATTAGATTGTCGTTTTTAACGTCTACCATCATTCCTGTCTTTATTAAAAGAGTCTGGTAAGTATATTGAGTTATAATGTACTACGTACGACAGGATACTGAGACGCCTCTACTTGATTGTTTGTAACACGAGTAGGAGTGCATGCGCTCAAGCTCATATAACCTGTTTCAGACATGTATGAGTGATAAATTTGACCTATAATAAAATGCCCATAAGTTTAAGGTCATAGAGCATAAACAACCCTATAAATCACAAGTGAAAAACGAGAAGTGATTTTTCATCAGTATGGACAAAACACACATAATTTAATTATATTTTATCAATAAAGGTCATGTGGTTGAATATTTTAGTATTATTTGCATTCAAAATTAGATAAAAATTTGAGAAGGATTGCAATGACGTATTTCATTTGAAATTATTCAAGTATATTTTCTGTAGTATATTTTAGAGCAAGGATTGCAGCACGAGAGCAACAAACGGATCAAACTGTAAATACAATACTAAACGGCAGAAAGTAACTAAACCTATAATATTTTAATATAAATTAAAATACTTTATTTCCTATGTACACTCAGTATTAAGTAGACAGAATAAACAGTATACCGCATTACATAATAAGCGTTTAAGTTTAATAGCGTTGGCATTTATAGGCTTGGTTACTTTTTTACTTTTTTAATGGGGATAGTACGGATATAATTTCTAAATGTTACTTTTTTAATGTGTAAACGTTATTAAGTAATAAAACAACTAAATGCAACGCCACAGTAATGTTAGTTTAATTTTAGTAAATTATTTTTATAACTATTTCAAAGAATCTGTCGGGTTTTTGACCACAGACTATAAAGTAACGTTGCCATCCTGAAACTACTAGTTTCAAATGATAAATTTATTCCGGTTATCCCAGTTTTGTATTTATTTGATAAAGTTACCAATCGAGCACACAAATAACACCATAACAAATGCTGAGTCGCCCAGAATATTTCTGTATGACATCAAACTGTATATATTTTCGGTGATGTAATTGCTGTTAGCCTTCTCGGCTTTTACAGCTTCATCGGATACTCACATCAAACTGTGATCATCACCTTGAGACATCAGTTCTTAAGTCTTTTAGGACCTGTGATTACGCTAGCTCTCAGTGCCCTTCAAACCGAAACACAGTAATTTTTGCACACAGAACAGAGTTAGTCAATGTCGTTAAGGGAGGGGTCAACTTTTTTTACTAACTCGAGTTGCGCTCAATTCTATTTAACTCTAGTTTGATTATCACTAACTCGACTTCGGACTGGCGGTACATGCATAACGAAATAAGCGAAAGAGCGAGATCGCAATTTGTCCGTTTTGCGCACTTGCGCCTTTCTCTTCGCCCTAGTGCATCGACCGAACGGCACGATGATTGATGACGATAAGTGTAAGCAGGGTTAAGACTAAAATTTGTTACAGATAAGTATATAGATCATTTGTAACAAATCCTTTACTCAGCTTCGTCCAGCCAAATCGAATTAAATTCGAGTTACGTAGTCAGTTTTTAGTTTCCGCAATAAATGTTTTCTTTCTTTCTTTCTTTCTTTACGTGAATTTCAACGCCGTTTGTATCTTATTCCGAAAATTACCGAGCTGATCCGAAATGATGATGCTTGTTTGATTGGTTAATAACAATACGTAAACATTATAACGTAACTCAAATACAGTTTTTTAAATGATGCCAGTCATTCGATCGACTGGTCGATCACGATCTGCAGTTTGCACTATGTTTTCATTGTACTTTTTAGATTACTCTGTGTATTGTTACACTGTTTGTTTACTAATATATATATATATATATATATATACTTACATTTTTTTATAGGAGAATGTGGCGAGACGATCACCTGATGGTAACTGCAACGTCTGCCCATAATCTATACTGTGTCACCCAGAACATTTCTGTGTGGTATCACACTGTGCCCGTTTACCTGAGACATCAGTTCTTAAGTCTCATATGCCCAGTAATTACAGTCGCTCGCAGTGCCCTTAAGAGCGACACAATGTAGAGTTCACACACTACTGCTTCACGAAAAGATAACTGATCCTGCGGAGGCACCTACCTAAAGGAATACTTATATATTATAATATATAATAGCAATTTTTCATTGCTCCTCCTTTATATGGAGATATTGATATAGAAGACGACAGAATGCATTAATGCTAATAATTACTAACTACTTTAGTATGTGTAAAATTTGGGCCATTTTTTGTATTTCTGGGATTCTGTTTTGGACTTGAAGTTTGACTCGTTCTTAATAAAAGGCTGGACCCACATATGCATAAACGTAAAATAGCCTGTATATCATTATATCATATTTTTAAATGTACACTTAAAGCTTAGCTAAATTATCTTTATTTTCACTCTTGATGCAAAAAAATGATGGTGGTTTCGATAGGCATACAATATGCCAATCGAGAACTGTATAATACTGAACTTAATGAAGGTATGTTACGATATTCAGGCTAATTAGAAATTTTTAGTGTTAACTATGATCGGTAATAATATTTGCTACTAAATTAAATTACAAATCACTTACTTGGTTCCCCGTTCTCACCTCGCAACGTAGCTATTAATCGCTATCATGGGGCGACGCAGTGTAGGGACGGGGTAACTGAATATTTCGTAGTAACCGGTGAAAAAAGATTATGTACGTTATGCACTTTATAAAATATTTTCTGTTGTTTCACCATTTTCCTTCATTTAATAAATACGGTAACGCAATAGTAATAACAAAATTAATTTTGTATTTTAAGTGGATTGTTTATACTTTATAGTCATATAAATGTTAACAAATCTGCAGCTAAATACATTTTTTTTGGCTGTAGATAATCAGGTCGTAATTACAGTGTACCCTTGTCTCAAAGTCGACATCCTAGCCTACCTCCATATTATACACAGTGTCGCATTAATGCTGTATGGAACAAGGGTTGGTTAGGACGATTGTGTTCTTTTTTACTAATGACCTGTAGTCGACGGCTCCTATAGTGAAAATGCATATTATATATGCTAGCATCTGTGTGAATGATAAAAAGGTAAAGCATGGTCCGGCTTTATGAGAACTGGTTCCGTAAACTACCCTTTTTTAGCTCAGCTACTCTTCATACGAAGGCCGAAGATTCGTAGGTCTTTTCTTTTTGGTGAGCAGAGACAAACTTACGAAACCAAGCGAACTTTGCAGGATTGATATCTGGTTGATTGGCTCAATGATTCGCTGTTTTTTTAAACCAGACTTTGCTACAGGCGAAGGTGCATTTGTTTCTATAAGCTTGTAACCAAAAAAATACGTGGACCATCGAATACACATCCCAGATCTTTCCAGTGTTTACGGAGATGCCATCTCGACGGATCCCGAAGATCTCTCTCTCTCAGATTTAAGGTACTCTCAGAACGAAAGCAGTTCAAAAAACATTGTAAAATTTACCCTGCTGATTTTAGACCACGAAAAAAACGGTACAGTATAGGAAACAAATGCTTGTCTTAACCCTTTCACCAAGTGTAGCTCTTTAGTGCACCGGTCCAGTATTTCGAAATATCAATGTGATCGCAATGATTGCGATCACTTGTACCGGTACAAATGTTTCATTTGGATCTCGATCATTTCACCAGTGAGACGGACAGTGGCACACTGTTTTGTGAACCAAACGCGAGCCGAAATATGCGGCGATGTATGCGTGAAAGAAATGAACATAGCATAGCCTAAGCAATTTCTTACGAGTATTCATAAAATGATTATTTCAGAAAAAAAAAACGGTCTCATGTGAGTATGTTTTCATTTGATTTAGTTATATATTTATTTAATACCGATAGTAAAAATGAATAATCGAGAAGAATTTGAGTCATTAAATCTAAATGGTTACTCTGACACAGCTACAAATAAAGCATATCACTGATACATACTACTGTTGCAGATGCAATTGTTCCAATCCCGCTTAAGATGCACTTTTGCCACGTCCAGAGGATTGCAACAAAATTGCGCTGTCATCAGATGACAGCAATGACACAACTTCGTACTCAAAGTGGTGAGTCTGTGTGCATCGAGAGAAATGTCAAAAGGAAACGTTTGCGGTTTGTTGTTGCCAGTAACAGTTTTGTTATTATATATTACAAAGCGTATAGAAATGATTTTACTGTGTAAATAGAAACAAAGATGTTACTTTTGTTTCTATTTACATCAATACAACTTATATAAATACAACAAAAGTAACATCTTTGTTTCTATTTACATCAACGCGAATTACAACAATGCCGCGAAAGCGTAAGCCTAATCTTTCACAACCCTCTAATAAAGATCGAGCTACGAGAAGGAAAGCAGCTAGAAATGACAAGACGTCTCAACAAGCCGAGCTGCGAAGGCTTGAACAGGTGCTGCGTGAGGCAGCGCACAGAGCTGCTGAGGCAACAAAGCAGTCCCGAGCTGGACATCAACAGAATGCTGAGTATTTGGCATCTCAATGTGGTGCTGAGAGACCAGAACAGTCCCAAGATCGGCAACAGCACGCTGATTACCTTTGGTAAGTGCAACGTCTGCCCATTACAAATGCTGTGTCACCCAGTACATTTCTGTGTGACACCACACTGCGCCCGTCACCCTGAGACATGAGTTCTTAAGTCTCATATGCCCAGTGATTACGCTAGCTCTCAGTGTCCTTCAAACCGTAACACGGTAATGTTTGCACACTGCTGCGTCACGGCAGAATAATTGGCCCTGGGGTACCTACCTTGACGGATTCCTGCATAGGAATCCTACCACCAGTAAAAACCTGGCATATCAACGGGCTGCTGAGACACCAGAACAGTTCCCAGATCGCCGTCAATAATACGCTGAGTATTTGGCGTCTCAACCGGACGCCGAGACCATATTATTTTCATTATCATTTGCCATATTAATATGTACTTGCCGTTTATCCAATCCTCTTCAACTATGGGACAAGTACAAAACTGCATTATCAGAGATTATCTTGCACAGATTTGAAAGGACGGATAATGTCAGCAATAATAATTGTTTCAATAAAGTCCTGAGAGTTATTGAGGCTAAAATAATAACAATGTTCAGAAAGAAGTTATTCGACTTTGGTATGCCCACATCACAGTGTATAGGAGAGCTATCAATCGGTGAGAGAGCTAAGCTATAATACTACCATTTTAGACGCTCACATGAGTGAAACTTATTACGTCTGTTATCCGAGCGAAAAGAGATTTACCACAAAATATTACAGCAAGTTGAGAGGGGTGAAGGCGGCCTTTTTTCTTCTTCCACTTTATTCCCAAAATACCTTAAAAAGGAACAAGTTATAATCGCCTCTGAAAGGCGTGAACTTGAAGACCGTCATAGAAAATTAAGCAGTCGCGCTGAGTATAACATTAAAGTGTGTTGAAGGGTAAAGTTAATTCCTTCAGAGATAAATACGTTTTAAATTTAGAAATATTACTTAACTTCTGAGATTACGTATAATTTTGTATTCGTGAGAATTCTGTTAATAATATCATGATCATAACTTTTTTTAACTAAGCCCGGGCGGTACAGGCAAAACTTTTTTGCTTAATTTGTATAATGTTGTATTAGCTGTGGCTTTCGCTGAAACATTGCTAACCGGCAAGCGGACGACACACTCGATTTTTAAATTATCTCTTAATCTGGCGACCAAATAAACCCCAACATGCAACTTCAGTAAGAGCAGCACCCACGGCGAGTGCACTATGTCACACAAACGCTCCATCGAGGCACTTGATCGCTGTCTACTAGTAATCGAATGTTAATGGGTAATGTGGTGGTGTCCAGTTATTAAGCGATGTAGAGTCGGGTGCGTATGCTGAGAATCAGCTCGAGATTGGTCAAGGTCGACTTAAAACTGACGAAGAAGATATGGTTCTATTCGCCAAACAACTTTTTCTGAGCTTACTGCACAATTTTATCCAAATTTGCAACAAAATGAAAAATAAAAAAGAACCATACTGGTGCCAAAAAATTAAACTTCTACGAAAATCAATAAAAAAATCTTGGACGAAATAATTAGCGAAACATCAGTGTACAACTCCATCGCAACAGTTGTCATCTGATGACACCACAAGCTATCCCGGCGAGTTTCTAAGCTCTTTAGAGCTATGCCATCTCATGAACTAGAATTATGAACAACCTAGACGCACCGAGATTATGAAACGGTATTAGTTTGCGAATCACCGAATTAGGTAGGTATATTGTGAAGGCCACAATTTTAACTGGAGAAACTAAAGTAGACAATGAGATTATACCATTTATCCCAATTATAGCCAAGAACTTACCAATTAATTTTAAACGACTGCAGTTCCCATAAAAAGTTGCATTTTCAATGACGACCAATAAATCTCAGGGTCCAAGCTTTAAGGTATCAGGAATTCATTTTGGCACGGAATATTTTACCCACCCCCAGCTCTACGTAGCTTGCTCACGTGTTTCTACATCACAAAATCTGCATGTATTAGCTGAATGAAAGAAATCCTTTAGAATCGTTTTATGTATTGCAGTAAGTGCTCTACTTAGCGTAATATTTGCCTAAAAACACCTACTTATTTGTATTTTTAAATTACTTTTTGTAATCCTTTATGTTTTTCATTTCTTACTGTTTGCTGCTGCCCTTCCACAATAAACACACACAGTAACATCGTGATCTACTAATACTCATCAATAATAGTTTAATACTATAAATAAGAAAAGTTACACAAGATAATTTAAGATTTTTGAACTTTACGCAAACGAAGTCGCGGGCGTCGGCTATTATCAATAAACATTGAATTATTCATTCTACAAAATATCTAGGGAATGTGTTACAAATTTTGCGGACCCACCATTTTTTTTTAAATATTTTATGAACTGAATTATCTATGCATATAAAAAAAATTGAAGTGTCTATTTGTGACTTCATTATAACTACGTTTTCTCAAGTACAAAAGTTTATTCATACGATACGTGTGCTCTTTTTAAATTTTTGTCCGTCTTTCTGTATGTCTGTATTTATGTTTGTCCGGCGTAATATTCGGAACGGCTTAACTGATTTTAATTATAATTTCACTGGAAGATAGAAGACTTTGCAGAGGTTTCTGCGCGAAAATCGAAAATCCTTTAGTAAAATCACGCATAATTTGAGTTTAGGCGAGCGAAACCGCGGGCGGAAGCTGGTTTATGAATACTTTCAACTCGGTCACAAGGACCAATTTCGGATGAAATTAATAAGACCAAGCTGAATAAAGTATAGGTACCTAATCATGCAGTCACCAAAGCAGACAGAAAAGTAAAAAAAAAGATTATGGAGCTTTTACGTGTAACTTTTAACACATTCTGTCTACCTTACAGTGAAGGTCCAGCGAACTACAAAGATCCTAAACTTGCTTGCCTCTTCCCAATGATCACACGTCTGCCCGTAAAATATTTCTTCATCTATTCTCATGATTAGGATACTATCTTCCTTATTTAACAGAGTAAATTAAGGAAGGTCGTATCATAATGGTCACATAGGAGTAACTATGAGATTAATTATGGTGCAATTCCCCAATAAGTACTTACTGATTTGGAACAAAAAAGCATGTCCAAGCATGTTTCTTTAATAACATTTTACAGCCACTGCTAAATCTCCTCAGATAAATAATGAATTCTGAAGATACATAGAGAATGCAAGCAAAGTTAAAGTTACAATAGTATTGCGAATGGCAGTTTCTCCAACACCACTGAAGAAGTTGACTTAACGCTAAACACTGACAAATTATTGCGCGTGATATATACGTGTCCAACGATATATAACAATGGCTCAATTTACTTTAAATATAATGTGTTTGATAAATTGTAGCGCCAATTGTGTCGATACACATCAAACTCGCCCAAGTCCAGTACCGGCCATTTCGAAGTTTTATTATTTCTTTGATTCAGCAAAAAATACGATAATTTTGTTTTAGATCAATCCAATCTAAGTCCTCGGCTTCCTAAACAAATTAAGGGCGAAAATTGATACCTTTTCAATCCTACCTAAGTCACACACGCGTTTCAAATCATACGAGCCCAAGTCCATTACAGCCAAATTACACGTCGTCTTTACTCTGCCATGGCCGCCATTCTTATTTAATCCACGTGCTTGTAATAACTGCGCTCCGTGTTGTTAGTTAGTGATGGAAAATTTAATAAAATTTGTGCCTCCAGAGTCAGTAAAAAAGAAGCAGGAGAAAAGTGAGAGTATAGCATAAAGAAAAATGGGCATAATCATTAAGTTTGAGTATAAGATTTTTTTATAACAAGATCGTACCTCGGAACAGCTACATTATAACCTTGAACAGGGCCGGACTTTTTTGATCGTTACAAATTATGCCGCTTTTTTATTTGGGAGATTTTATACATAACTATAAATGTGTTAGTAACTAGGAAGAAACACCTATACGTATACAATTTCGTGTCAATCGGTTTATTGGTTTAGTCGTAAAAGAGTAATAGACAGACAGACAAAGTGATTTTCGTATTTATAATTTTAATGTTTTCTTAGCTATATGTTACAACTCACAGACTGAGATTAAATTTTATACAGGGGCAGCGTATTACTCATGTTTAAACTTTTTAATCAACCTTGTAAAATAATACTTATGCATAGTTGAGTAATCAAATAATGTAGTAGAATTTTAAACGGGGTAAAAATTTCGACTTTCTTTAATTAATCAGATTTTTTCGCCTTTTTTCGCATCTTTATCCAAAAAGACCACATGTAAGCAGAGCAAAAAAAAACAAGTACAAATGTGAATCTTTAACTTCTAATACAATTTTCTACTTCCTTAGGAGGTTTTATAGCAGTGACAAAAAAAAATTATCAAGATAACTTTATTACAACCAGTACAACGAAAACGATCAAGAATAAATACCAGGCCCAACATCTTTTCCAATCATTTTTTTTTCTTGCCACAAGTCTAAGGAACTTGTTTCATTTTGCCTTAAAGCTTTTTGTGATGTTTTAAATATAAAACAAGGGAGAATAAAAGATTTGTAGAAAATGTGACATCTGTGAATGTGAAAGTGCGACAGAGAGAAGTGGTGGAAACCGAAAAAAGTTTGCATTTAGATTGCAGACAGAATTTATTTAAACCCAAGTCTTAATATTACTAGCCGCGGTAGCTCAGGGGCTAGGCGCTCACTTTAAATTTCATAGTGCGCGAGTGACCTGGGTTCGATTCCCGGTGCCGCCACCACTAAAATTGTTAATTGTAATTTTAAGTGCTGATTTACCACGTGTTCGGCGGTGAAGGAAAACATCGTGAGGAAACCTGCATGTCTGAGGAATAAAAAATATTTCGAAGGCATGTTAAGTCCGCCAACCCGCATTGGAGCAGCGTGGCGGATTCTTCCTAGCTTCAAAAACCCTCTCAGAAATGAGAGGAGACCTGTGCTCAGTAGTGGGACATTTAGGCTGAAACTTTACTTTACTTTACTTAATATTACTAAGGTATGCAAAATGTATGAGGATCAAGTCACAGCCGGATTCTCGGTAACCAAATCTTATTTCAGAAAGGTATTCAATACATATTTTAACATAGGATTTGGAACACCGCGACAGGATGTTTGCTCCGATTGCCTTCGACTTTTAGAAATAATTATAAGATATCCAAACGGCATTGAAAAGGAAAACATACGTGCACAATACAGAATCCATAAGATGAGAGCGAAATGCTTTCCAGCATTTGAAAGATGAAGATCTCGATATACTTATCCTTTCATTTGATTGCCAAAAAAATATACCTATGCCCAGGGTACCTGACCAATCCACATATTATTCGAGGCAGCTATACATTTACAATTTTACAATAGTTGTGGGCAACACAAAGATTGTTTTAACACGTGAAAATGTCTTCTCCTGTATTTGGACTTAGGACAAGGCCCCAAAAGGCTCCAACGAAATAGCATCCTGCGTCTATTATGGCTTAAAAAGTTAAAATATGGAGGGGAAAAAATTCATCATGCTTTTGGCCGATGGCTATGGTGACCAAAACAAAAACTCTACTTTGATAGGGATGGTTTCAAAATGGCTATACGAGACGCAAAATGAAATGAATGAAATTTCCAAAGTTGAATTAATTTTTCCAGTAACAGGCCATAGCTTTATTCCTCCTGACAGTGTTTGCAATTACCGAAAAACAAATTTGGCGTCTAGAAAACGTTTTAAATCGAAATGATATCGTCTAATGCTACCATCTATTAAGTTGTTGATCAAGTGCTTACTTGATTGGAAAGAAGCATGCAAAAATGTGCTTAAAAACACAGAACCTGCACTTCCAAATAAGTATTGCATTTACTTGAAAAGGTGACGCGAAAAATTCTGGTACGTGGTGAAGTGTCTTAAAGGAATGACATAAGTCAACTTTCACCCATTACAAAAAGAGGTAAAAAAATATCACAAAATTTACCTAACAAAATATACAACAATGTCAATCAATGTCGCCATCGAACAAGAGACGCTTGACGATGTTATTAAACTATTAAAAAAACACTTCGGAGAGCAGTGGCCAGAAATTCCGGAGTTAAGTTATTTAAAAAAAGTTCTAGCTCTACCCGGCCATGATGCTGAAACTGCGGACGATAAAAAGGAAAGTGTTTTCTTGAGGAGATATTTGATTTTTTTTTGGTTTGTTGTTCTTGCTTTTTATTTCAATATTTCATAATTAGTATGTAAGGCAAAGCTGTGATTCTAATCTTATTTATATAATTATGTATAAATATGTAAATTCATGTTTTGATGAATAAAAACATTTTTATGATAATATTGCATTTTAATTTCCCGTGTCCGTACCCTAATCATTAAGTCATATCAAACTCGCCTAGGTATTTTTTTTTTGTATGTTGTTAACCCGGCGGCTTTCAAAACTTCGTCGGAAGAGACTCGCGAGCAGAAGGCCTGCGAGTACGGGTACAATGTCGCTGCTGGCGTTGACTCGGCGCTCTGCGTCTCGACGTCGCTCTCGCTCCTGCGCTGTACTCTGACCCCTGTAGTCGAATAAGGAATCCGACTAACATGGGGGGGGGGGGGGGCTCGATGCGATCCAAGGGCCCCTCCAGGACCTCCTGCAGGAGGTCGAAAGAGAACCTAGGTCATGTTGCAATATTTCAAACTCCTCAAGTCCAGTGCCCTATTTTTCAATATTGACCAAGTCCACAAGTATTATATCCGCCTAAGTCCTGATAAAACTCAGCGAAAATGTATATTTACATTGTGAATTTATTATGCTTTTTATTTTGTCAGTGTTGCTAGGCTTACTACTTAAAACTTCAAATTAGAAAAGAACATCATTATCCGAGATCTTTTGGCGCCAACTCGAAAAGTGGTGGTAGTGTTTGTATTTAATTTTGTAATTTCTGTGTATATTTGGTGTTTTGATGTTTAATATTGATAGTTGATTATGCAGCAAGTGCTCCTGAAAGTGCACAGTGATTGGAAATTCAATTCAAGACCAAAATTGTGCTTTTCGTTTTGTCTCCATCAGTCCAGCAAATCTTCAGTAAAAGTCAACTATTAATTTACTGTCGATCAAAATGTTGTATCTTGCTGCTTGAAGATTGTATACTTGGATATGTTACTTGACCCTGGAAAATAGTTTATTACTGTTTCTATTAATAAATAAATAAATAGATCATTATACGAAAAATGTTTAACGTGACTTGGGCGAGTTTGATATGTATCGACACAATTGCAAAAGGACGGCGGAGAAGAGACACACTATTTTGGAAACTGTGCAAAATATAACAAAACAAATGAATATTATCAAAACAATTATACGTCACTGTCATACCTTTTTTGTAATAAAAGTATCACTTTAAGTACAGAAAACACTTAAAGAAATAAGACTAGTAACTAGTAATACACGATCATTAATTAATTAAACGGTAAATTGTATCTGAATTCTCTGGTTTTTACATTCAACTATGGTAAACTCTACGCATTCAACCGTCAATTTGACGTTTGTTCGTTGATATTGGGAGACATTGTAAGTGATTATTTTAGAATTAAAGTAGGTATGACGTATTCAATTTTGCATGCACGAAATGAAGTGGAAAGTTAATCTATACAAGCCAGTTGGAAACCGCTGCGTGTAAGCATACTTCGTCTCACTGTATCATCCGTGACTTTCGTCTCCGTATGTTTAACTTATAATATTGATATCCATAATGAATCGTTGGATTTTGTTTATACTATCTATCATTACCCTAAATGATCTGGTGGAAGGTGCAGTCATAGCGGATAATAGTAATGTCGATGAACAGGGACTATATAGTAAGTCAGATCATGTTATAATATTAACACATCGAAACTTTGAGCGAAAAGTCTATGGCCAGAAACATGCGTTATTAGTGGAATTTTATAACAGTTATTGTGGACACTGCAGAGCTTTCGCTCCAAAATTTAAGAATCTCGCAGCGGATATTATAGCATGGAATAAAATTATTCAGTTAGCTGTTCTTGATTGTTCTGTAGATGAAAACAATGAAATTTGTAGACAGTTTGAAGTAATGGCTTACCCGTCTTTTCGGTATCTACATGAAAATTATGTGAAAGGCAATGCTAATATAGGTGAACGATTTCAACCAACAAATTCTGCTGAACAGTTAAAATCACAACTAGTAGCTAAAATGCAAACTGAGCAAAGTATGGGACACCTTGTGTTTGCACCAAAACTAAGTATTGCTTCCTATGCTACTTACACTTCTGCATTAAGTGATGTTCCAAAAGATGTTATCTACACATTTTTTGTATTTGAAAATACAAATTCTACTGTGGGTACAGAACTTGCTCTGGATATAAATGATTATAAGCAGATTAGTGTTAAAAGGGTGTATGACAATAGTGAATTGGCAAATGTGGCTGGTGTGACACATTTTCCTGGACTTGTTGCTGTTAGATCCACATTGGAACCAACACCTTTGACCCCAAAGAATCCAACAAAACAGAATTTGCTGAAGGCCATAAACACCTTCTTAAAATCTAAAAACTATGCATTCCCTGTTCGTGAAACAGACATTCAAGATATAAATATAAATACAAATTCAGATGAGAAACTCATAATTACGAATTCTGATTTAGTTTATTATAGTGACTTAGAGAAAACTCTTAAGACCAGTTTGCACACTGAAATTACTAGACACAAAATATTAAAAAATGAAGCCCTCCAAGCTCTTTTGGACTATTTAGATGTTGTCATTAGTGCATTCCCTTTTAGAGGCAATCTTAAAGGCTATATCATGGATTTAGTACAAACTATCAGAACTAAAAATGAATGGAGTGGAAGTGAAATATATGAACTAGTAAAAAATCTAGAAATTACACATGCACCAGTGTATATGTCTGATCTAGACTATATAGGTTGCAAAGGCAGTCAGACAAAATACAGAGGATACACTTGTGGCCTTTGGACATTGTTCCACACACTCACTGTCAATGCAGCTCTCAAATCAGGCACAGAAGGTCCTAAAGTTTTAAAAGCTATGCATGGATATGTCAAACTCTTCTTTGGTTGCACAGAATGTGCCCAACATTTTCAAGCTATGGCAGCTAGAAACAGACTCTTTGATGTGAAAGAAAATGACAAAGCAGTACTTTGGTTGTGGATATCTCATAATGAGGTGAATTTAAGACTGGCAGGAGATGTTACTGAAGATCCTGAACATCCTAAAATTCAATTTCCTAGTGTATCTAAGTGCCCTGAGTGTAGACTTGCAAGAGGTGCTTGGAACTTACCTGCAGTGTATCAGTACCTCCAAAAAATGTATGGATCTGAAAATATTCAAGATGGTAGAAGAACAGCAAGGTCTGGCATTGCAGCAAGCCCTTTCTCCAGCTTGGATATTGGAATGTTAAGCCTCCTGTACATATTATCTTTTATTATTCTTATTCTAGTCATTAAATTTTTTATTAATAAGCGTTTTTACAGAAAACGGCGTTACAAGCATGGATGGGGTAAAGTATAACATTGGCACTAGCTGCTAACATCACTTTTTGATTTGATTATTAATTGTGATTGTGTTAAATAATGACTCTTTTTTTTCCTATTCTCTAGGCACTCTTTTGCTAATAACTGTCTTATGTTAATCCAACTATTACTAAAACCACTGTGTTTAACAAAAATTATTGATGGAGGTCTGGTAACCACTATGGTCATTGAATTGATAAGATAGGTTAGCAATGTATTTATCATTCAGTATTGATATAATTCTTGAATGAGCTACTTCTATTGCATTTTGAAATAATTGGATCCACATTTGTTTTCCTTTTTTGATTTAATAACCAATGTTTTAAATCTCTCAATACAAGACAGTTAAGTTTGTGCCTGACCTTAACACACCACACTCACAACGGGTGTAGATTTTTCAATTGTTGTGTTCACAAACAATTCAAATACTACACTCCAATTATGTCACAAAACAAGTTATAAAAGGTTTTGTTTAGTGTTAAAAAATATTTACTAGATTATCTACTAAATTAATAATTTAAAAATTCCATGAAGATAAATCTATGCAATAAGCATAGATTTACTTTTTATTGTTTACAATTTATAGTTTTAGTTTAAAACACATATCAGCCTACTACTGAAATTATAGAAATATTTTAATAATATTTTTATTGATATAATTTCAATAATTACAGTGACAATAAACCAGTACATATATTTTAAACATCATTACATGAATTGATACCCAAGTCCTTGCAATTTTAAAAAAAATACACTTGTGAATAACATGTTACTTTACTTAATTATTCTAAATGTTAATACTTTAGTATTAATATAAATTTTGGTATATCCTTATGTTTAAAACATGTTGCAAAATTAACATAATTAATTTGTTTCTAACAGTGTTTGCCTTTGCATAGAATACTTTTTATGAATATATTTTTTTTTTTTTTATTTCTTTTATGGATGTCAAACAATTATGAGTGTTTTAATAAATGTTTTTAGTAAGTATGTTGTTGTGTGTAGGTGTTTGTATGATTGCTAAATCTGTACTGCTAATATTAATATTATTAATGACATAAGAAATTTTATAATAATTATAAGTGTTAAATGTATTTTGTGATATTGAGAACTAGATATTCTATTAAAGTCATATTGCTGTTAACTTTTTATAAGAACCGTTACTTACAATATTTCCAATATTTAAGCAACAAAAAATTTAATAATATTTTAATGACCCAGAGCATTATAGTTTCTGCATTTTAATCAATTATTCTAGACGTTTTGGGTGGCTACCAGCTGAAAATTATTATGCACTTATATGACTAAGTAGTTCTATGAATACAATAAAATTAGCAGATTGCAGCTACCATTTTTTTCTATCATTAGGATCACATCATTATTATCTTATTTGGGGATACACTTATATTACATTTATACAAATAATGTATGGGTTTTCTCTCTGTGTATATAACTTAAAAGTGCTAAAGCTTGTCATGATTTACATGGATTACAGACAAACTGACTGACATATTGTGCATGACATTAAAGATGGCTAAAAACTTAGTTTTCTAACTTTGCAGACATGTTTTCCTGCTTTTTTATTGTCAGTAAGGTAATTTAAGAGTAGAAAAACAGATGTCATAATTTGTTTTAGTCATGCAATTGCTTAAAATTCATTACAAATATAATCCTTCTGAGATATTTTTGTTTGCAGCAATTTTATGATTTTATTTGCAGAGAAATAATTGTTCGTTAAAAAAAAAATTAAAACAAAAAAGAAGGAGTACATATTATTTTCATATGCATTTACTTATATCTACTATTAATACACACCTTTTTTTTGGTATATTTCAAAATCATATCATTATATAATAAATTTTGTCATTGAAGTGCATTCTTCAATTTGAAAATGTACTTCTGCTTATACATGACTGAGTGAATATATCTATTTTCAGCAATATTGTTCACCTAAAATTAACGTATAAGTGACAAATCAAATAAATTAATATACTATTGTTTTCTGTCAACCCACACTACACCTGTTAACTGTAAGACCATACGTTTTGAAATAAAAATTGAGAGCATCTTATCGCGTGTAGGTATAGCACATCAATAGGTATAAAAAAAATTATTAAGTATATAAAAAAATACTACTTAATCATGTTTAATGGCTGAAAATATTATTCTTTTTATTTAATTTTTATTTTGTATATATCCATACTAATACTATAAATTCGTATAAATGCGAAAGTAACTCTTTCTCTCCCTCTGTCTGTTTGTTAACTTTTTACGGCTATACCGTTGACCTAACCGATCTTGCCGAAATTCGGCACGGAAATAGCTTATATATAGTATATAAGCCATCTCCGTGTATATTTCACTATTTTCTTATTTAATGTAACCGCACCTCCCTCTTTCTATCTCTGCACCACCCTTGAGGTTGACTGGTAGAGAAGGCCTCAGGCATTAAGTCCGCCTATATACTTTCTGTATATAAAGTTTAATAAATAAAAAAAAAAACTGGAGACGGACTCAGAATACTTTTTATACGAAAAATTAAAGAATTACCTCGTTTTTTTACATAAATTCACGCTGATGTATCGCGGACTTCAGCTAGTTCATATTAATATTAATCCATACTAATATTATAAAGTCGAAAATAACCCTCTGTTTGTTACTTTTTCACGGCTCAACCGTTAAACCGATCTCGATGAAATTCGGCACAGAGATAGTTTGCGTCCTGAAGACGGTCATGGGACATTTTTTATTCCGGAAAATCTATAAGTTTAGCTAGCAGTATACATACTGAATCACGCGACTACGTCCTTGTGGATTTAATTTCGTCAAGGTCGGTTCAACAGCTGGGTAACAAACAGAAAGAGGGACAGAGAGTTACTTACGCATTTATAATATTAGTATGAATAAGATATAAATTGTAACTGAAACTTTATCAATTTCATGTATTTTTTAAATATGCTATATTGCCAGTTATTATCTATTTTACAGTGTCTAAGCTTCCACCTTCCAGTCTTATCTTTGAGTCGGTAAACTTTGCAGGCACATACAGTGTCAGCATTATTGTCTTCATTAAATTAAACGCGTTATGGTAATATGTCACTAAATGGTAATTATTTGCGAAAATTACTAGTTTTCTTTACTTTACGATTATGGCTGTAGTATTAAAGTAGCATACGTTACGGAAATTATATATATATTGAAATTATATTAAATTATATATTGAAATTATACATATTGAAAGCTAAATAAAAAAAATATCAGTATTAATGAGACATTACATTATGAGCGTTTAGAGAGTGGTTACAATCAAACGGTACATATAAGAAAATTCTCCTTTAAGGTAAATATGTAGCCATGTTATGTCTTGCAGTATCGTCCTCCGCGTCTGGATTGCAAATCATCTTTAGAACTAGGCTAAGGTCAGTTGACAGAGTAATATATGGTATTTATTGGTGGAGGGTGTTGTGAAACATTTACTAGGGTAAAACGTCGCTAACAGTCAAAAGGATGAGGTTTAACTGCAGTAATGATAAAATATTTTTTCTATAAGAAATTAACTGTCTAAAGAAGTCTATCATATGTAGTCTTTTTAAATATGAATATTGAAATGTTATCTTCATTTTATAGATATATCTTTTTAAATCTATGCAGTATCAAAGATAAATCTGTCTGATGAAACTAAGTCATATTTAAGGATTTCAAGTTGAATTTCATACTGAAAAATGCATTTGAATGCAGTTGATAACAATGATAATGATTTTATTAATTTTGTTGCCATTTCTACTACTGTTTTGTTTGCTTATTGCAAGAAATAATTTCTAGTTTGATTGTAATATTTATATTAGAGACCGTACCACATTTTTAATACGTGAGTGCCTATTTTCTATCTACTATTCTAATTAAACAAGTGACTATATTTACGACTTATAAGATCAAATTAAATATTTTATATTCTTTGGTGTGGCTTAGCGAAAGCGTACCTTTAACGTTAACGTAATCTACGTTTTATAAATCTGGAACGGAATTTCAATTATGTTCATTTCTACTCAGTAACACGCATTGCTATTTATTATAATTTAAAGAGATTATGCTGTTTATTATCAGTTGTTAATTTTAACATTGCTTTTTTCATTAGCGCATCACTTTCGCTTATATCATTGTTAAGTCCAAGACATTCAAAATAATTCTGTTTTTTATGTTAATGACATTCATTTAATTTTATTAAATATTGTAATAACATATTAAATTAAAAATATGTAGAATGATCGCTATGCTTTGTTGCTAGACAAGGTTATCATGCAACTTGCAACAAGTTAATTTTAATACTTATAGTTTTAAGTTTTTATAAATATTTTTTCATTACTAACTTTGAAGTTATACATTTAAAAAATAAAGTCTGCTTTTGTCGCTGTAACTGTAAAATATTTACTACTATAAACTGATTTAGGGGCTATTTATTCATTTGCCAGTGTGATTCCATTTGATTTAGGGAACCTTGCTGTACTTAGTACTATTTGATATATTTGTTGAACTTGATTGATTCCGTCTGATGAGGTGGCCAAGGCAGTAAGGCAAAAGTTTAACTATAAAGCCAATACCTCCTCCACTTAATTTATTAGATATAAAATTTATATATTTAAAGTTTTATGCATATATAAACGCCTTTTATCCCAGTAATGTATGATTTACAAAAGAATACACGTAATTAAGAGCAAATAATAAAAAAAAATATCTATTTTTCAGATACTTGACGGCCTGACACTTTTGGCGGCTGTGAAAAAATCGAACAAGAATCTGACTATATTGTAACCTTGCTCCCAGTGAGAAGTCTAGTGGTCAATTTAATTAAACATTATTCATTAGTACCTTAAAAGGTCTAGTACAAATAACTATTGTCACTAATCATTTAACTCTAAACTTTGTAAAAATGGACATTCTATGTAGCTTGATCTCATCTTGACTATTAAGTGAAAATGTAGCTCAAGTTTGTAAAAAAAATCTTAGATGTATCGTTCTTAAAATAACTTTTGACACGTCGAAATAAAATGTTTTCTTAAATTTACGTTTTTTACTGTAATATTTATTGAAATTTCAAACAAAACTAATGAATCCTACCAGCTTTTACGTATCCTGTTCCTGTCATCTTGCAACACATGGGCGGTCAGACTTTTTCCACGGAAACAGTACCAACAGAATTGCAGAAAAAGTCCACTTAACGATTCATATTATTGCATAATTCATAAACGTTCTGGCATGCTATCCTACACATTCCTTCCTTTCCTCCAGAAGTCCTCCGAATTCGTGTAAGCATAATGTCAGCTTCTTACGCTTCCGTTTTAGATAGCATGCCCAGAGTCTGCTTATTACACCGTATAGTGCCGAGGGCGATGGCCATATCATATTCCCAACATTCAGTTTTGCCAGTTTCGAACATCCTACGTCTTTGCTCATCTCTTCTCGTCTCAAACAACGTGGACATTCCATAATGACGTTCTTTTTTGTCTTTATTTTGTCTCAAATTATAAACTATATCGGATTCATCCGACTCGGTAGCCAGTTATTCTGCCGACAAACAGTTGTGTTCAAACACCAATGTTTCAATTTGAAGGCCCCTGAAATGGTGTAATTACGAATGAGAACCGATATCTAATGGTGACGAGCGCTATGCGGTCCTTTCCCAGAACTGTCCAGGGAAAAGTGGTTGAAAACCGCAATTTTATGTGCAGGCGGTGGTGCTTACCTTTAGGAACGAGTTGCTCGTTTCATCACTAATTTCATAAAAAAAAACAACTAATAAGAAACTATAAAGAAATTAATATTAGTTTCGATTTGAGAGGTATCTATGGTTCTCGAGTATTTACAAAAAAATAATAGAATTACGTAAACGTAGATATTTCATTAAAATTAATAAAAGTCGCCCAAAAATATTGTGGGTGACACAGCATTTGGTTTATGTGGCCGTTGCACTCACCATCAGGTGAAATTTTTGCCCTTACTCCAATATTTTTTTTTTTATTAGATATTTAGTTTTGCAAACCAATGACAAGTGATTGTTTTATTGAAACGGCTATTTTATTTGTTTAGTCAACAGTAATTCAGGAAACAGGATCAGGTCTTTTCCGTACGAAGCATAGCCGAAAAATTATTGGCTCAAAGTCAAAAGGTCTATTGCGCATTCGCAGACTTGGAAAAGGCCTATGATAGGGTAGTGAGGAATAAATTGTGGTCGACATTGCCTATGTATGGGGTGAACGAAGCTTGATAAGAGCCTGAAATCACTCTATAAGGATTCCAGTGCTTGTGTTAGCGTAAACGGGTCTTGCACAGACTGGTTTGACATCGAAAAAGGTGTTAGACAGGGATGTGTAGCGTCGCCGTGGCTGTTAAACCTATTCGTAGACAATTGCTTAAAACATTTGATAGAGAGTCCGTATGCATTAAGAATGAATGATCTGACGGTCAAATGCCTCCTATATACCGATGATCAGATTATATTAGCATCATCGGAGGAGGAGTTGCAGGCGATGGTTAATATTATGCATGGCACCATAAAAATTAATGAAGTAAAAAAAAATTGATAGAGAAAGAGGAGGAGGAGGATTTCTTATTGAAAGAGAATGAGTGGAACAAGTGAAAGAGTTTGTGTACCTGGGGGCATAACTTTATGAGTAGCCAGAACGTATCTAAAGAGGCACGACTGGCTGTACATAAGGGGGATGAGCCCACAATTATGTATGGTAATGCATGCTTGGTCGGGCAGAAGAAGTATTAAAGTAAGATTAATGCTGTGAAAATCAGAAGTTTGAGAAATATAGCTAGAGTAACTTTGATGGACAAAGTGAGAAACAGCGTGATAAGGGATCGTTGCGGTGAGGTTGAAGATGTAGTGACGAAGATAGACAAAGGGATGCTTAGATGGTTTGTACACGTAAAGAGGATGAGGAAGGCGAGTGTGAATGGGAAAGCTGTTAAGGGTCGACCTAGGCGTACGTATCACGATCAGATCAGAGAACTTTTATGGAAAGGTCTCGTCAAAAGTATCCGCAACTGACGAGCTGTATGAAAACGATAATGATAGTAGAAGAATCGAAAGATGTGTGTCAGGATCGTAGCAAGTGGAAACATGTGGTCTCTGCCTATCCCAATGGGAAAGAGGTGTGGTTGTATGTATGTAGTCAACAGTAATATACTATTCAATAGATGTGTTTTCTCTGTCTGTCTTTTTGAATGAATGAAATATTAAAACTACTGAAACTATTGACATAAGATTTGTACAAACTGTAAATAATAATCATAGGGCTAGCTTAGACTTTGTTCCATCGCAATATCTCGAACACAGCTAAGGTAACAAAAATTCTGAAACTTGCATCGCTTACCCGTTCTATATATAAATAGTTGAGAAGGATTGTATGAGGTAATAAAACGTCAAAAAAGTTTAAATTTTTTACTGAATATACATTAATAAAAACCACGTCAATACACATACATACATTAAACTGTGAGAAGACTGTGATTCACACGGAAAAAAAATATTAAGTAATGTCGTGCCACTGTTGGTGCGTCGTCTCTTAGAGAGTATACGGTCGAGCGTATATCAAGTGTGACACTTATTCACTTTATACGGAAAAAATATATATAGGTAATGTGATAATCTGTTCGCGGCACATGTCATGACCATACTAGAATTTTATTTAAAATTGCTGCTGTTAGAGCAACATAGTTCAGCTGAAATTATATTAGCCTTTGTTACATTAAGGAACACACTTAGTGCTTAAGACTTTAGGTAATTTTCGTGGTGTTTGTGACAAACCTTACTATAGATCACACGCATCTAAATCTAGTATTTTTTCTGACATTTAACGATTAGAATGCTATTAGAAGCAAATGTTTCATTGAAACAACTAATAAAAACTAAATTACAATTTGTGCCATATACTTGTAGTAACACGATGTAAATAAAGATTAAATATATTAATAAAATGTATCTATTTAAATGATTATACAAAATAAAATGCGATTTAAATATAATATCTAAATTTATGGCACCAGAACCAACGAATACGTCCATAATGTGGTTCGTATTCAAATATATTAAGAAGAAAAAAACAATTGAAACCATAACCAGGCTTCGGTCTTCTCAGGTGGTCTTAGCGGTAAAAGCGGTAGATTTCCATACTACCTAAATTAGTTAGGATGTTCAAGAAATAGCGAAACTGTTATTCCCAACTTTGGGATATAAAATATTCGTAACTGTTGTTTCTGATCTAAGCAGTGTCTAATAAATGCGCATATCGATTATGAAATACAAAAATACAATTTCGATCAGACCTTTTTAATTAATAACATACTATAATTATATCATAGTTCTAATAGGGCCTTAGTACACATACTACTGGCAACGAATTAATTTTATTTTGTACGTCGATGTTGCATCTTCCCTCCGTTTAATTTAACAATGTCATTAGCCTTTTCTTATTTACACGAACGACAATTCAGACAAAAGATTACTAGCTGAGATAGTAGTTTAAACAAGACTAATTGATCTTTGACATTTAACACTCGCACTAGACTGAGAAATATCCTAACGGAAGTATCAAACTTTTGGTAAACATCACCAATAACGTCTACAAACGTGCTAGAATACATTAATTTTTAGAATATCTATACCGAAATTTATTGAACACCAAATATTTTCTTTTACCCTAATGAAAGTTTAGCTAAATAAAAAAATATAGTTTCATCATTTTCTTTACATGTATAACAGTCGTTTGTAATCTACGTTTGAGAACATTTAGGCGATTGGTCGAAGTTTTATTGCCGTACATTGGGACCCACTGTTCCCTGACTGTATTCGCTACATACGCCATCGGCCTCAGGTCTAGCCTTCTACGTCGTTTACTGAAAATAATTTCATCTCCGCGCAAATCTATTCTATTGACACCCAGGGTCATTGACTAAACGCAGTAGGTATTACTCACATCAATATATATATATTTTCGGTGATGTAATTGCTGTTAGCCGTCTCGGCTTTTACAGCTTCATCGGATACTGTGCTCGCGGGCCAGGGGCCCGTGTGCCAGGTTTAGTTTGACCCAAACATAAATAAATAAATAAATAAAAACTCCTACAAAACCCTCGAAGTTCGGACTGTGTCGCGTTCGCTGCGTGCTTTCGCGATTTCGAAAATCTTAAACATTTTAAGTCGTCTACTGACCGTCCGAAGGAGGCTGCGCGCGTCCATTCGGACTGTCGACTTGTGTGTCGGTAACTCTGGGCGGTGAGAACCGCCCTGGACTCACATCAATGACTGACACGTTTGGTTCGAAGCTCTTTATTCTTAAAGACGCACGAAAGTACTGTACCGCGTGCGCAGAAAGCAACTGTATTTTCTTTAGAAATCGGAAGTTCTAACCCCGGATAATTAAAGCTCTAATTACATCAATTTTGTCTATGACTTTCGAAAACTTGATACAATAACAGTTAAGTAATTCGTCCTTTTTTTAAATTATTCTCAAATGCATATCTATATAATGCACGGATATTTGTTTCGCAGCAACGGTCCTATTTAAAGTACAAACTTGAGTGTGATCCGAAACCATCGTAGCTAGTTTACAAGGAATAAATCTGATTATTTATGGTCATTTTGTACACGATTTACTGGTTTTATGGTTGAGAGTTTGCACTCAAATGTGCTTTTGTTCGTCAAGAAACTTAGTCGTATTTCTCAAGCTATATTTGTATTAGAAGCTACGAAATTATCTGATTGTTATTTGTAGGTCTCCAGAAATTGCCATAATTGTATTCTAATTCTCATTTTGCATTCAATAGGTTTTGAAGGTACAGCTATTTTATAAAAAGATCTATTATAAGGCGATGGTACCCTAAATTATTCGATTACTGAAAATGGAGGGAATTCAGAATTATCTTTATTCCGAGAATAAGGAGCCTCTCACCAATGGAGCAGTACACTGTGTTCCAACATTTTATACTGAAGTACTACAAGCACCTTGTGTTCACTTGAAAATATCTAAACTACAAGATTATTTAAGCCGAAGCTCTCATGTCGGACGTTGGCATGGATTTGTATTAAAATTAAAACTGTCAGTCACAAAGGCCCATTAACTTAATTAGAGCATTTTGATGATAAATAACATCAATAAAGGCATAACATCGCTATCAATGTATTAGACTACATAAACCAAGATAAATAAATGCACAATTCCCAATCAATCGATATTATTATATAACTCGGGTCTGTTATATATTTTTAATGTGACGCCTACGCCGCTGATAAAGAATGAATAATTATAAGTTTCATAATACACATTAGTTAATATCGAATGTAAGCAAGAACATATTTTCCGTAATGAATAAAGCTAAAAATAAAACAATCTTCTTTAAATACGTTGAAGCAGCTTTAAACGGCGCGAAGTCCCTGTGAAAAAATAATATGTATTATTTGTGCAATACTAATGTCTCCTTGAAATAAATCTTAATAATATTTACACTACACTGAAATAAAAAAGGTTGAGGTGCTAATTATACATTGATTGCATGATTGTAAATTTAAATCCCAACGCTAAATTCCGCTTTATTAAATTTACGCAAAATATAGTCGCGTTACTTAGCTGGATTATATGTTACGTAACTGCAAACAACTTGTTTTTGAGTTAAGAATAAACAGATGTAATATATTAACATAATAGCAACACACAAATTGTCACTTTAAATTCAAATGATCAATGAAATTAATATATGCGTAATGTTAATTTCCTATGCGTATGTAATATAAAAATAAATGAGTGACACGGCACATATATTAACTACACTGTGACAGTAACACTGTAGCAGTAGTGTGCAAACATTACTGTGTTTCGGTTTAGAGAGCGAGCGTAATCACTGGACATATGAGACTTAAGAACTGATGTCTCAGGGGGACGGACGCAGTGTGGTGTCACAGTAATTTTTTGGGTGACACGGCATTTGTTACGGGCAGACTTTACACTTAACATCAGGTGAACGTTTTGCTCGTTCCGTCACATTTATGAAAAAAAAAATATCAAGCGCACATGGCGACTTCTGGTTGTTATTCGGACTTCGTCTCGGTGGACGACATCCTCATATAATTACAATAATAGTAAATTGTCATTTTTACGTTAATGCCGGTATTCCTAGAATTTCGATATACGAATGGTTTACATTTAAAACATCGCTCTTAATTGAAATCTGATTCGTATAATCATAAATCACATTAAAGCATATATAGTAGTCACAATTTATTTCGTGATGTCATCCTCTAACCCACTTTTTGCGCAAGTTTTATTTGTTATATACTTTACAAAGCCAAACAAAATCTCATTAATTACTTATATCTGCTGCTAAGGAAAAACTGCCTCTACTACATTACTAAATTAGTGGCATGAAATTATTTTCATGACATTCATTTCATCAACTCTTTCACAATAACCTCTAATTATCGTTAACCTCTAAATTCGTAATGCATGCATTGGTTTCATGAAACTAAAACAGCTTCGTGCTCTGTGCGATTTTTCGGTGAAACTAGTGACATGCAACTAATTTCGTCGTGTAAACGCTATGTGAACTTAGTGTCGCGAAAGCGTCTGGACATGTTTTATGTCGCCGTGTTTAAGGTATACAAGGTGTTTGAAAGTGGCAAACCAGAGCTGGCATGAATTATTTTCTTACTAGATATACATACAACACTGTACATTACAATACATAGCTTTGATGTTGATGAGGCTATGATCTCAGCGACACTGAAGATTTCGCAACGCTAAATTTCATTTGAAACTATTTTCATGCGTATCGAAATTAGTTACATTAGTAACATTTCTTTATGCATGAAAGAAGTTTCGTAATTTCACGTTTTTAATTGGACGTAGTTACGCAAAACATAACCAACCTACAATAAGTAAATATCTAAAACACTTGGCTCTATTACAAAAATGCAATCGGCAAATATCATGAAACAAAAAATGACTTATCTCTTGAGCGGTCAGAAAAATAATTCTTTGTCTCTGGATATTTAAAGTGAACCTGTACATTATTTTACAATCAAAAACTCGAATTAAGAAGTGTTATGGGTTAGTTCTAGTTTAAGTAACTACGTCCACTTAACTTCTGATCGCTACAATTTAAATGGTTAAGTAAGAGACACGAAACATTCTTCAAGTAAAGGCGAACCTCAAATGACTTCACTTTATGCCTATACGAACTACGAAGTTAAACATTAAACGATCGTATAATTTAGTAAATAACACAATCGCTATCTGTTTTAATAGTGTTGTCACTAATCCTTATCTCTTACCACAGAAGTTACTACGTCAGAGTTCGATTATGTTGGAAAGTATGCAATCAAAGTAGGCCAAATTAGTGACAATCGGAAGACTTTAGATTCTAGTTTTGGATCTGTATGTTGAATGTCCGGTCTTAATTTAATTGGTTGTACCAAAAATTTAAGAAAAGCTAATATGAGGATTATCAATTACATTTTTAAAACTTTAAATTCGCAAATTACTTCGCAATATTTTATGCAGATTTCTATGTGGTTTAGTGATACGTTTAAAAATATAGATTACACAAGCAATGTTTCGTGTTTTCATAACACGACCGTGCGAATTTTATTGTCATTTGCCTTACAATAACTTTTCACTTTTTTCTCCAGGGAAAACATATGTACATATTTATTTTTATAGAGTTATACGAAATTACGTTTCATTATTTATATGGCAACCCTAACCGTGATCGTTACTTGGAATACAATAAAAACCGATAACGATAGTTACATACTAACGCGTTTAATTAGTCAGAAAAATTAATCAATAACTATATGATATTTTTGTCATTTTCTTGTATAAACATATTGTAGTATTATGAGCATTTAAAACAGATAAATAATGACTTACGAAACCAGCTGTTGAATTGTAATCAGTATTTTTTGTGCAACGTGTATGTTTTGTAAAGATTTTCTCGCGATAATACTTCATGGTTACAAATGTTGGCTAAAACTGGGTAGTAGTACTTTGTACTTAAGCGCTTACGCGCCACAACTTAGTCGGGCAAAGAAAGGAGTGCCGCCCTCTTGCTGCTGTTACAGAAGAAAACATGCTGACAGAAAATATTTTAATTAGGGGACGATATAGGAGATCCGGTATTTATTGCAGATGAATCGAGAAGTGGAAATGAGATATTACACGGGTGTCTTTGTGTGTAGAGGACAGTTATGCGTTGGGTGCCTTACTGTGACTCAGAAACAGTTTCGTGTGGAATGATGCAGAAATATATTAACTATAATTGAGAAGGCTTGGCTCGGCTAGTTTTCGACATCGTTACGGCGATAAATCTTGGTTATATAGTATGATCCAGAAGCAAAGCGTCAGTCGAGTCTATTTGGCTGTTTCAAAATGAAACAACCCGTTACCAATATGTAGCAAGTGAGGAGCATTCCTACAGTCCCAACTTGGCACCGTGTTCTTTCTTTTCAGTGACCAAACAAAATAACCTGAAAGAAAAACAGTTCTCATAACCAGAAGATACATCTGCTGCGTTTGAGCGAGCAGAGGAAGAGGTGTCTGATGTAGACTAGAAGAAATGCTTTGAAAATTGGTTCAAGCGCGTGAGACTTTTTACAGACAATGGCAGAAAGTTCTTTGAAAAGATATTATAACAAAAATTTAACCCAGAAAATGTTTAACTTGATATTTTTCCCGTTAAGAAATGATTGAAGATTATTTCGTAAGTAAAACATTACTGTGTGGGTTTGTAGGGCACTGTGAGCTAGCGTAATCATTGTGCATACGAGAGAAAAAATCTGTGTGACAGAGAGAGAGAAAATGTCTGTGTGACACAGTGTGGTGTCACACAGACATTTTCTGGGTGACGCAGCATTTGTTATGGGCAGACGTTGCACTTACCAACAGGTGAACGATTTGCTCGTCACTTTATCCAAAAAAAAATACTTGTTCAGGTAATTTCGTCTTGTAATATTTATGCGTTCTCAGGCAAAGACATCTTCTCATCTGAGTCAAAATCAAGTGGTCAATTCACCCAATGTTGCTGATGACCTTTACTTTTGTGGACTATTTTAAGCGTTAGTTGAAATATACAAAAAAATGTGTCTGAGTTTAAATTCCAAATTGAAATAAAATCCACGTTCACTACGTCTTATTACACAAAAAAAAGACAACACTGCAAGACTATTCACTGGAAATCTAAATTCAAGATGGCAGGTGGCTGTAATAAATGAGTAAAGGTACTTGCAGCAATTATTCTGTGGATGCAAAAATACTTGCCTGAATGAGCATAAACTTTCCTAGCTATCCACGGCAGTTATCGCACTTTGCGCGCGGAGTCGCCACGCGCCGTGGGCGTGGGCGCAGACTCCGACAGCGCCTAACCAACACCATACGGTTAGTGAAGCGAAGCGATGTGATGAATTAATGGAAGGCATGCGACACATAGGAAGGTTATTGCGATGAATCGTTCAGAAATCAACGCTAGACCATTAAATAAGCTATAAATGTAACCAGGTATACATTTTTTACAATAGAAATGATAATAAATATACCGAACAGTAGAATAGAGTATAAACAGGTCTCGATTGCAATGATTTATGAACTATTCAAGTACTTTTGAGTGTTACTTAAAACTAATCAATGAATGTAAACCATTTTGTAAATTTAGCGGCCAGTTTCGATTATTTCCATAGCTAAAAAAGATTAATATTAAAAATGTTTAAATCACAAGAAAATATTACTGACATAATAATAAAGCATCCTGACGTATGACGTTGAAACAAAGATTATTGCTGACTTGATACGTCCTTTCAAATCTGTGCATGATATCTTCTGATAATGCAGAAATAATAATTTAAAAGACAAAGTTTATCTATTTTAAATATATTATATAATATATATTATAAGCGATAAAAGTATTTATTTTGATTATAATTAATTGCAAATTCAGTATCCAATTTAAATGTATTTACGGTTCAATATTTTGGCTAACATGTTTTCCACGAAAAAGGTATATACACGGTATATTTCGTCATGATCGGTTCAGCAGTTGAACCGTGAAAAGGTAACAAACAGACAGATGGATAGAGAGAGTTTCTTTTGCATTTATAATATTGGTATATATTAGCTTATCGGGTATTCTGACGTATAAGCTAAATTAACGAAACTTTACGTAGTTTTTGAGTGAAAAGTGACAAACATTCATACATCTTCACAAACTTTCGCGTTTGTTATATTAGTAGGATAGGATATGAACAAGGATTGTACCTTACTGGATGGAAATGGATTTCAAAAACGCTAAATCTGACTTTTATTTACAAACAGAAGCCTATGCACCAAATTCCATATTCTAACTACAAAAATAACGCTGGTGGTAGGATTTCAAAGGATTAAAATTATTGAAATTGGTTTCCATATTTTTAACTTAAAAAATGACGTAATTCCATACAAATTTTTATCCCCTATTTAACCTCATTGGAGAATTCTCAAAAATTCTTTGTTAGTGCTTTCGTTGTATAGGGAGCCCCCGTGCAATCTTTCATGGTCGATCAGTCAGTCAGTTTTACTTTTATATATGTATATACATATATATAAGGAGGAATAACCATAAAATCGATAATATTTTAGGTAATAAATAAACTCTGAGGTGTCCGTTGTTTAAATCTGTTTTTAGGTATAGGTACCTACGTATAATATATTATATTATATACTATATAGATACATATGTGTTGTTTTGATCCCAATATCCAATGTTCTATGACCATTGGTTCTTCGGCGAACTTTGTTTTTCTATGTCCTTTTGCAGCATGCCTAAGGCTCGCACGCAGATCAGTGCTATAAGACTTAACGTCAATAGCTAATGTTATCGCTATTGCAAACGCTGTAACATATTCTACACATATCTATATTTTCCATATACTTTTTAAAGTTTTATGTTTTTATATATATTGTATTTGCTTGCTTATATTATTGACGAGTATGGATTGATTAATCCGATAAAGCAGGTATGGGAGATCAACCATCAGTGAATCATTGCCTAGCACAAGCTTTTAAGCTTAGTTGGAGTGTTTAACAGTAATATTAGTAATGTTATTAGAATTATGAGTGTCATCTGAATTAAAAAAATCATGAATTATGCGACACACATCCTAAACACGGCGCTACAGCCGTCTTTTTAAATTAGCGTGACGTCATTTATATACCGATTTTATTTAAAAGTAAGAATTTACGATAGCGCAGTGATGGTGTAAGCAAACTAGCACCTCGTGTCGTCCCATTGATGTCGTAAGAGTTCACTAAGGGAAAGGGCTGGAAAATCTCGCGGCTTTCTATAGAATGGGGAAACCCAACGTCGAAAATTATACAGACCAGTGACGGGCAGTGGTGCCAACGATGAGGTATCTCGGATTGCGATCGCTCAACCACCTGCCAAGCGTAGCCATTACAGCAAATACTACCCTGACGGGAAAGGCCTACAGCCAGCAGATGGCTTATTTACAAACTAATGATTAGTAAGATGACACCGTTGGAGAATCTGCCATACTATTCCATCCCGAGTGTTTCGTACGAGTCGACTACGGAAAATGCTAGGAATATATCAGGACCTTCGACTGATAGTGGAATAACCATCATAAAACCACGTTAAGACTTAAATGATCCAGTCCAGTCTGGTACTGCGATCGCCAATCCGCCTGCCAAACATGGCGATTACTACAATTTAAAATTTGGGCCTGTGTCAGACTTTAAGAGGCTGATGAAGAAGAAAATGATGATGGTTAATCGAGGACATTACGTAAATAAAAGTAGCCCAATGAATAAGTTTATTTTAAAAAGTTATTTTTAGCAATTTTTATGCAGTCACAACAGCAAAATCTACTCCCATGCAAAAGACATCGCACTACGAGTGCTGTGATGTTGAGTTTGGTGATGTGAATGTTGAGTTGAGGTGAATGTTGATGATGAGTGATGATGATGACAATAGAAATCTAGCATAAAGGACATGCTTGAACGGTGGACTGAATTTTAATATAGCGAAGACCGAGCAGATTCCTAATGCTTACATCTCAGTTGAAAAATATTAAAACATCTCTTGTAGTTATAATAAGTTATTATAGTAATTCAGTTTACATTATCTGTGGGAGAGTCACAAATGTTATCCAAATAATGCTAGCAGAGTATCAATGGGTCAAAGTCAAACTCAAAATTTCTTTATTCAATTTTGGCTTGTTTAATGCTCTTATGAACGTCAAAATCTACACCGGTTCAAAAAAAGAGCTTCTCAGAGAAGAATCGGTAAGAAACTCTGTGGTCTTTCTTTTTTCAATGCCATATTACATATTGTCATTTATAGATTACAGAAAAAATGACATCATAAATTTAGTTAAGTTTAGTAGGGAGTTTGCAAATGCAGTGTATGAGTTATTTCCACGCATCTTTGTCCTCTAAATAATAATCTATTTTATAATACGCTTTATCTAATAATGTCTTCTTGATAAGTTTTCTTAAAATAAATGTCCGATAGTTGTGTTATACTTTTAGGAATTTTATTATAATACTTTATACAGCTACTAAGAAAATACTTTCTAGTTTTAGCCAACCTAAACATAGGAACCTCTAGCGTGTCTCCTCGACCCATTCTACAGGATAGAGTAAATTTTTGGGTTAATAAATTAATGTTTTTCCCTACGTACATAATATTTTCAAAAATAAACAACGACGGCAGTGTCAAAATATTAGTCTCCCTGAATAGTTCTCGTAGCGACAAGCGAGGTCCCAAGTTAAAGATTGCCCGAAATGTTTGTTTTTGCAAATATTACGAGTCGAGAAGGGCTTAATCAATTCGTATCGAATGTGTAAAAGTTTAGATGTTGGATAAAAATAGCACTGTAATAATTTATGCAACATTGACACGTGAAATATTAGTTACACTTACACATAATGTTCACCAGTGACCGTAATGATACAGTGCATGCGTATTAGAATGATTTATGTACACATGCTCGTTATATTAGTATAACGAGCAATGATGATTATTGCAAGTTAAAGTAGAACACATTCAAACAGCACCAATACAATGAAATCTATAATATATATAAAAATAAATACTCTCAAGCTGAAATGGCAATGGGCCGACCATATAGCTCGTCGAACCTATAACCGTTGGGGAAGAAAGGTTCTCGAGTGGCAACCTCGTACCGTCAAACGCAGTGTAGGACCCGCTAGTAGATGGCACTGCACGGTTTTTGGGGAAGTCGATGGATGCAGGTGGCTCAGGACCGTGTTTTGTGGGGGATCCACCAACCAATCTATGGGGGAGGACTATGTTCAACAGTGGACTGTGATAGGCTGAAATGATGATGATGATGATGATGAAATACTCTCACTTCGGCTGTAATATATTTTGTATATACATTTTTTTAATTACATCACCAAGATCCGACGCTGATGGAACCTTAAGAATCTTATGCATAAAAGAAACTACAGAACAAATGTCATTTCCATCCATCTTTTCACCATCATTTCAGGCATCACAAGTCTACTGCTGAACCCTTCACTCATTGACGAAGAACATAGTCCTGAGCCACCTTTTACTCCCACTAAACCGTGCAGGTCGTCGGTATGAGGTTGTTACAAGAAAACCTTTCTTTCTATTCTACGAGCTATGTGGCCGACCTTGTGCCACTTCAGCTTGTTTATCCCATTTCATGGCATGGAATTTAGATAATTCGGGTGATAGAGAAAATGCATGTACCTGTTAATATTGGTATAATACTTGTTGCGAAAAGGTGGGACGGAAAGATGCGAAGAAGGGAAACGAAAAATACTAGTTATGTTTCTATGACCTTCACCTATGAATAAAAAAAGGTGTAGTGATAAGGACATTGTGTTGCGGTTTGAAGGGCATATTGGGACTTAGAAACCGATGTCTAATTGCGACGAGTGCTATATGGTAATACACTTGGTGTGGTGGTAGAACACAGCACAGTTCTGAGTGACACGTTCTGGGTGAAACGGCAAATGTTATGAGCAGGGCAGATAAAGTTAATTTCCTAAGATCCAGTTGCAAAATGAAAAATGGTGTGTATTACCTAGTTTTGAAGAGCACCGCCTCCCCCAACAGCGTGCACAAGAAAACCAATAAAGCCACCGGGAGCCGCCACCAGATACCCTCCACCACTACAACACTGCCACTAGGCAATACACACCACTGAACTCGAGAACACGACACATTTTTAGTTGTTGTAGTTTGTGTAGTTTTTAGTTTCACCTCAAAATGAGCATTATCAAGTGATATTGACTGTCGTAGAGTCAAAACTTCAAAACTAGGTAATCGGATACGGATCTTAGCAGATTAACTTTCTCTCCTTTACTATAATGGAATTCCGCAAAGTAATGCCTGATTCTATTAACTATAGACGAAGCACTTACCGTCGGGCGAACGAGTTGCTACTTATAAAAAATAATTCAGAAAGGGTTCAAGGTCATTCTACACTTGTCGGTAATTTCTTCCGATAAATTTGGTCGGTTTATACCAAGGTGACATTTTCCGGTTTAGAAACTGAAGTTGTCTGAGCAGAATTGTATTATCGTGTCGTATCATTAGGACAAACATTTTATGTAATTTCATAAAATGTTTGTCCTAATGATACGACACGATAATACAATTCTGACGATAACCCAACAAAAATACTATTTATGACCTGTCCAAGGAAGCTCATCCACAAGTGTTTTCAAAATTGGTTTAAACAATTGGAAAGTGAACGTAATGTGCTTTCCAATAGAAGGTTATTTGGTTAACATGATGAAGGTTATTTAGTAAAAAATATAATAGTAAAATAGTTAATTTGTGTTGGTTTGTAAAATGTTATGTAATAATAAACGTATTTGTGTGGGAACGATTTTAGATATGCCGGATAGAACCCAGGTCACTCACGTACTATGAAATTTAAGACGAGTACCCAACCCCTGAGTTACCACGACCGAAATGCCACGGGTCCATTCAAATTATTCATTGCAATTATGAACGCTTTTATGATATAAGTATATGATTCTAACTCGGTATCTGTTTGTTCATTTCACTATCGCTTAGGTATAAAAAAACAAAGCAAGTGCCCTTAAAAACTTTATGCGTATATCGTGATCTGTTTCAAACAAAAGTATCTATCTAATCAGTTACACTAAAGCTTAGAACCCGATCTATATTGTACGTACTAATCGATTCTGTAAATTTTACACAAAATGGAATAGCCCGATACAAATATGCATTGCACAGCGTCGATAAAATTAATTTTAAGTTCACACAACCAACTTTGTACGGGCAGTCTGCGCTATCGCATAATTAACGAAGACCTCGTTAGTGCACTCAGGAACTATTAGCAATATAATTACATACATAAGATCACGACTGTATCCCATAAGGGGTAGTCAGAGACTGGGCACTCACTGCAAAAACAGATGACTGCCACAATCCACGTTTCACCAAAATAATATAATGCACTTGGTGTGATAGGTGGTGAGCCCATCGCCATCATGCGCTGTTGGGTGCACAGTGCAGTTTAAATAATATAATTATTGCTCTTAAATTTAAAGGCCCCCCTTTACAACGAGTGTTCTAGTATGGCTGCAGTGGACAAGAACGTCTCAGCTACTAATGTAAAATATGACCATTAGTGGACATCTTTCTACTTAAATAAACCGACGACGTGGTTCGCCGCCCGTCATGTCTCGTTTTCCGCAGAGGAGAAAAGTGAGCTACGGTTGTGGTCTCTGCGTAACCGAATAGGAGGGACGACAACTGCTTTCAAACATTAGAATACAATAGAATATTTTTTATTCAATATACATATACTTATACTATATATTAGGCATCGTAGGTGAGGTAGGTATATAACGATAAATACCTGCGATACGATACCTAGGAATAACCGCTTTCGAAATAAACGTGTATAAGTACTTCATAGATGTGTGTGATCTTCATAGAAGTCTTTAAAAATACGACAACTATATAATAATTTGCGTTAAATAAGTTAATTTCATCAACTTTGAAATTCTATCGGTCTAGACGTTTAAAATGTCAAAAGGTGAAATGATAAGGAACATGTCGATAAGAGCTGTTGACTCAAGATAAGAGTTTCTTGAAATGGATGTTTTTTTTACAGAATATCAGTGACTGTTGGGCATAGGCCTCCCGTACTGAGTGAGGGGGGGGGGGGGGGGGGACCACGCCAATCCACTTATTATATTTATATTTGAATTAAAATCTCAATACAAAAGTGATCTTTAGTTTGTCAGTTCTGCTGTCACATGTTTTCATAACAACTGCATTGAAAAGTGATGTTATGCGAAAAAGAATTGAATTGAAATCGATATTTCAGTGTGATATCGGTTCATATCTCTCATTTTCATATCTTTGGCGAATTTTATGGATATCATCCGTAAAATTCATCAATTCGGAGTGTTGCAAACATTTGCTTGATTACAGTTCGTGGTTTATTTAGTTATCTTTGGAAAATCACCATCACGTGTACATTTTGTTGGTCTAGTCACTTTATCCAATAAAAAAGTGTGACAAATTAATTAATTAGTGCTGTATGCGAATTACTTGATAACGGATAACCAATTTGGATGATTTTTTTAAAATGTATGTAATATTCTGCATAACGTTTTTATGGAGAGAAACATTAGAAAAGTTGCCGTGAAAATATAAAATTCGGGAAAACCTGAAAGTACTTTTTTCTATAGGATTTTTGTATTCATTTAACTTAAAATACTCAGGACGGAAATGCTTAATTCTGTTTTAGTTTTGTTCGTTATAGTCTTGGAATAGTTATAATACAAAAAAAAATCGGTACACTCGGAAAATTAGGACAAATTGTAAAAATCATAATTTTGGTATACACTCCATGATAACTGACAATAGGAACGACATTTGGTTCATTTTTTTCTTTCTCCTGGAATGGAACTAATTCAATTGAATGTTTTGAAGAAATATTATTAAATACTTCAGACAGGGTGGTTGCTATAAATCTCGTGTGTGCGAGTGCGAGCAATGTAACAAAAATCTGATGCCGGAAACACCAAGATTGTTGTATATGAGCTAAGGGCTGATTTACCATTTGCCCGGCGGTGAATGAAAACATCTTACGACTATTATAAAGTTAGTGATTTTGTAAGTTAATACGCATTAATCTCAAGAAACACTGATCGGATTCGAAAAAATCTTTCTGGCAATAGATAGCCCGTTTATTGTGTAAGGTTCTAGGCGAAAAACTCTACTCTACTCTCTTGCTACGGGCTTTATTCAGAAGCTGAAGCCTTTATTACCGAGACCGCACATTACCGAGAAGGACCTAACACAGTCATGAAGTCTACTTATTTTACGAGGGTAAAACCTCAGCTAGTAAAATATAATTGAACAACAGCATTGCATATATTATAGCGTTATTCTGCACGAATAAAGACTGTCCGTACGATACCTTAGTCGCGTCTTACAACACTTCGGCTGTAAAGAGATAGGTGCTATTCTACTCTACCGGAAACCTATCTATAGGCTAGCACAATATTAGTAATTAAAAAAAGAAACTGTACTAAGTAACGAAGTATTTATGGTCGTATTCAGTTTTATTTTGGAGCAATCAAAAACTTTTTCAATTGCATTAAATAAGTTATTTCTATTAAAAGCAAACAACGGGATTAAGTATAAGGTTTCTTCTTAAGAATCAATAGAAAACAAGAGCAGAAAACACCAACAGTTTCTTTTAACTCCGCTTCAAATCCTATTTAAAAAAGCAAAGATGAAATGGAATGTAATGCAGTTGCAGAACTTACATTCAGCATGTGTGCCGTTATGTTTAGGCGTCAGTTATAATGTAAATATTAGTAAGGAAAGCGTGCAACAAACAGTTATTTTTAAGTTAAAAATAAACTTATATTATCTTATGTCTGTAAACAAACTGCTTCACTGGTAGCGAATAGTGTAATTAGAGAGAGGATTTACGTATAAGAACCGATATTCCATGCCGTCCGACGCAGTGCGCTGGCGTGGCATTTACCATCACTTGAACGACGTCTTTATTTATGATTTAATTCTATTAAAAAATATTGTAATTTACTAAACGAAGATGGTGACGGCGTGGCCTAGTACTGGGTTCGAAGCCCAGCGGGAGCCAACATTTGTGCAAAAACAGAAATTGTTGGTTTATGGGTCTGGTTTATGCATGTGAAATTGATGTCTGAAAAACGCACCACACTACACAGGAGAAATCTTATTACGAGGGTTCCGTTTTAAAAAAATAAAAAAAAGTCTGACCATCCTTGAACGCTGCCATATAGACTTTTTCGAAATAACGAAAAATTCAAAAATGAATGTGTTGATGAATGTGACATCTTTTTCGTAATACTGTGGTTATCAAACTTTTTTTAATCTAAAAATGAAAGATTTTTATTTAAGTCTAGCGGAAAACGTTCTCATAAATCATTAATATTAATTGATGATTATACCGTAATTCTTTACTTTAATTTTGGGAAAAATATTTATTAATATTATTTTATTTTTCATCATTCAGGTGTTAAGATTTTCATCTAGCTTGCAGCCATTGGATACTTGTTCCCACCTCCCTCTTGAGTAGAGGTGGGAACCATAAGTGAAACATTTACTGAAACTAACATATATTTATTATATACTACTATACTATATTACACTATTTCATCTATTTAATTTTTAGTAAATAAAATTATTCTAAGGCTAGGTTAACTAAAAAAACTACGTTATATTTTTAAGACGAGATGATTCTGTTTACCTTGATCTTGGAGATGTCGACACCAGTAACTCCTTTAACCAACTCAGGAATACATTGCACAATGCTCAGCACCTCGCCGGTCAGCTTGGCAGCGCCCACTTCGCCACCACCACAAGACACCATCGTCACTTTGCGAGCTTGCGACAATGGCGCAGCTACCTCCGCTGCCACCTAAAAAAAGTAACATGTGAATAATCATATCATAGTTTAAAAACTAAAAAAACACGCTCGGACAGTAATGAGCTAAAGATCCTGGCGAGAATTCCAAGTCGTAATCATGAAATTATTGTATTGTCAGCGTGTTAAAAAGAATTTTAAAGTTTTACATAAGTCCCTTCCTTCCATTAAGAAAATTGAGTGTTATTAGCACTGATCAGTCCTATCACAAACTTAAAGTTTCCAATTTTCAAAAGTTGTTTGACGTATGAGACGTATATAACGTGCCTACGACCAACAGCTGTATATAATATATTTTTTTATTTTATTTCATAAAGTGCCGAGGCGACCAAACGTTCACCTGATGGTAAGTGCAACGTCTGCCCATAACAGATGACGTGTTACTCAGAATATTTCTGTGTAGCACCTTGAGACATCAGTGCTTAAGTCTCATATGCTCAGTGATTGCGCTAGCTCTCAGTGCCCTTCAGACCGAAACAGTAATGTTTCTACACTACTGCTTCACGGCAGAATAACTGACCCTGGAGTGGGGTTTTTATAGTTAATTAAAATTATTTAACTATTTTTGATACATTGACTCCATGTCTATCCCTATATATGTATATCATCACTTGCTCTATTTTAACCACTTTTAAGTATTTTTTTTTGTTTACCATGTTTTTTTTTTATAACTTTAGCCGCCACAGACACACATTTTTTTATGGAAGTTCTCATAAGTGTAGGTCATGGTTGCATTACTTTTGTGATGCAGCAATTTGCTGAAATAAAGACCATGACAAATTTTATATAATTTGTGATTTTTTTTGTTCCCATTACTTTGTGATGTCTCATAAAAAGCTTTCGTTCTTTCTTCTATATAAGGCGTAAGTTGTGGTGTTATAGAATCCAAGTCTCGTCATACACGCGTCGAAAACCGATTAAAAGCAAAACCATAAAACTTTATAGTCTCCGATAGATGATGAAATAACCACCTCAAAAACGCCAAACCTAAAATACACACTGGTGACATGCCGCTGCCGAATACATCTATAAAGCTTAAACACTACATAGAACCTTTTAAATTGGGGGTGGCATGTCCAGCAGTGGGCTTTCCACGTGTCGATGATGATGATGGAATAATATGGTCGTCGAAATCTTTATGAATGAAGAGTCTCTTCCTAAGAGTTACTGACCTACCAATAGCAAACCATCTTTGGGCGAGGATCGATAAGCTTAGTATGTCCCGATCGATCTATGTTTACTGTAAAATAATTTTATGAACATACCTTAGGTAACGTTTCCAGCATCATATCGACCATAGCTGCAGAGCCATATTCCTTCCACGCCTCTGCTTTCTTGGCCATTTGTTCCGCATCAGCCGCCGCTTTGGCTTTAATGGCGTAAGCTTCCGCCTAAGAGTTAATGCAAAAAAATAAAATCCCCATAGTTGACATGGCATTTGGAAGATTACAGTTACGATCGGACCCAACTAAGTTTGATCTTAAGTAACAGCCTATAAATTTCCCACTGCTGAGCACAGGTCTACCTCTCATTTCTGAAAGTTTTAGAGCCGGGAAGTATCCGCCACGCTGCTCCAATGCGGGTTGGCGGATTTCACATGTCTTCCAAATATTTATTATTCCTCAGACATGCAGGTTTCTTCACGATTTTTTCCTTCACCGCCGAGCACATGGTAAATCGACACTTAAAATTGCAATTAACAATATTAGTGGTGCCGGCACCGGGAATCGAACCCAGGTCACTCGTGTACCATGAAATTTAAAGCCCCTGAGCTACTAAGGCTCTAGTTTCATCTTAATATCATAAAAATCTGCTAGGCGGTTTTGCGGGAAGTCCATAGATGAAGGTGAGTAGGACCGTGGTTTGCGGCAATCAATGGGAAAGACCTTCAGTTGACTTGCAATTCGCGATCAATTTAGCAGTGTACTATGACGGGGATTTTGAGCATAATAAATTCTTGGTGCATATGGTTAAGTCCATCTAAATAAAGCACACAGCTAAATAACATGAAACAAACCGAAGGAATATACTACAAGTAATCATTCTTTTTTTATTTACGATGATTTCATTATACAGAGAAAACATATGATTATTTACTTAGATAGGAATATTAATATTCTTAATTAGCTTTAAACAGCTATCACACAATGAAAATACACAAATAAAATTCTTAAAAAGCAAATACTATCTACTCGTATATATAAATCTAGTCCCTTACGTAATAGTAAGTTGACATACTCTAGGGCAGGGATTCCCAAGGTGGTCGATAACGACCACTTGGGGTCAAAATTTCTCAGGGGGCACATAAACGAAAACTGATTTTGGGAGTTCGACGATCCTACGACGATCCTATTAATTAACACAAGTTCTAATTTTAAACTTTCAAGATACTGTATAAGTTTTTACTTTACATTGCGATTTTAATGTATTTTTTCAAAAAAATAATTACCTACTTAAGTATTTTTACGTAATTTGTAATAATAATGATTAATTACACTTGATATTTACTGAATTTTATGTCTATTTTGTTAAATTTTTATGAGAAATTGATGTCAAGTTTACTCGCTTAACCAACCGCAAAGTTTTTAAATTGATAAGTATTTTATATCAATAGGTAAAAAACTAGAGATAGGGTTTATAAAGTAATTTGGCTATGGCCTATTGGCCGAGGTATCAGTTTATTTTGGAAAAGAGGTCTCGTGCCCAAAATTGTTTGGAAATCCCTGCTCTAGGGTAACTTGAAGCTTATCGTCACTATTTATAAATTTAAGGTTAAGATGGCGCATTCAGTTATTCATAATACATACATACATACATACATGCATACTGTACTCGTACCAAAATAGCGACGAAGTGTTTCGTGACTGTATGTTTTTCTATTTTGTAGTTCTCAACTGTTCAAGTAACTCATTTATAAGTACGAGTAGCTTGCTTACTCATTATAAATTAGCTATTTTTGATTTGAAGCGTATTCCGCTCCTGCGTGTTAACGGGTCTTCAAAAGCATTTGAATTAGATTAGTTTCGTGTCTGTAGGTTTTGACATAATACCTTTGCCACTCACCTTGTGATATGGGTAATTAAAGTACATAATAAGTATATTTATTATTGGGATTTAAATGTGCGCATGTTCAATAGCTACAAGTTGAATATTAAAAAGATTCTTAAGATATCAGCGTAATCCTTTAATCATCGTGTCTTATTTTCGTATAATATAAAATGGTAAAACTCTCCACACTTTTATACTCAAGATTTTTTTTATTGGATTAATTGACGAGACGAGCAAAACGTTCACCTCGTGGTAAGTGCACCGTCTACCCATAACAGATGCTGTGTCACCCAGTAAATTTGTGTGGCACATCATTCTTAAGTCTTATATGCCCAGGGATTACGCTAGCTCTCAGTACCCTTCAGACCCAAAACACAGTAATGTTTGCACACTACTGCTTCACGGCAGAATAACTGGCCCTGGGGAAGTACCTACCTAGAAGGATTTCTGCATAGGAATTTTACCACGAGTATTTCTGCCTACCTCATAATAACCATGAAGTTTGTTGGCATAATCTAGTTTAAATCATGAATATTATTCCTTATATATGTCTATTTTATATGTATGAATATTTGTAGATGAACTTACTTCTCCACGCACTTTCACAGCTTCAGCTTCCGCCTCTGCTTCAAGGACTGTCTTCAATCTGTGAGCTTCAGCCAACTTTTCCAGTTTAAACTTTTCGGCCTCGGCTGGCCTGTCAAAATATTCAATCATACAAATAAATAAAAGAAAATATCACTACATTTAATTTTTTTTTAAATTATGATTGTGCACATATTATTTTCTGTCAGACTTACTATCTTATGACTTAGAAACATCTAGTGATCTTGAAGGAAAGTAAGATAATTTGCTAAGATCCGCATGCAAAATATTGATTGTGCACGCTGCTTTGGGAGGGCGGGCGGTGCTCTTCAAAAAAGTAGGTAATATACAATAACAATTTTCATATTTTACATGCGGATCTTAGCAAATAAACTTACTTTACTTCATTATAATGGAATTCCGCAAAGTATCGCCTGATTCTACGAGGGTGGATTGAAAAGTACTCGGCCTAACACAGATCCATTCAATTCTAAAAATCAAATCTACCCACATTATTTAGTTCAGTTCAGACTAGTTCATTGTGTGAAGTTCGAAACGTGTGCGATAATTAGTTGTGATTTTATAAATTTATTAACAAAGTAATCGGTCATAATTTCCGCAAATCGAGCAGCGTGCCGTCATTAAGTACCTCCATAAGAAGGGGCTATCATCAAAAGCCATCCATGATGACATGGTCAGTACATTAGGCGATTGTGCTCTGTCATATTCATCCATCAAAAAATGGATAGCAGAATTTAAGCGTGGTAGAGAGAGTGTGAAAGATGAACCCCGCTCTGGAAGGCCTTCGACGTCAACTACTGACGAAAATATTAAAAAAGTACTTGATTTAATAATGGGAGACCGCAGATTAAAAATTAGAGAGATAGCCGAGATTATAGGCATCTCTTATGAACGAACTCAAAACATCATTGTCAACGAGTTGGGTTTCCACAAGGTGTCTGCGAGGTGGGTTCCGCGACTGCTTTCAGTTGAACAAAAAAGGACGCGATTGACTATTTCACGCGACTGTTTGGAGTTATTTGAAGCCGATGCAGATGATTTTTTGAATCGTTTTGTTACTATGGACGAAACATGGGTTCATTACTGTACACCGGAAACAAAACAACAATCAAAACAGTGGAGATGGGGTGGTGAACCAGACCTGGTTCACCACCCCCTAAAAAGGCTAAGACGATTTTGTCGGCAAATAAGGTGATGGCTTCAGTATTCTGGGACTCGAAAGGTGTGATTATGATTGATTATCTTGAAAGGGGTCAGACTATAAACTCTGATTACTACTGCACCTTACTACGTCGTTTACGAGAGGAAATAAAACAAAAACGTTGAGGAATGCTCAGAAGAAAAGTCCTGTTTCATCAAGATAACGCCCGTGTTCACACGTCAGTACAGTCAATGGCTGGAATTCACAACTGTGGCTTTGAACTGTTACCGCATCCGCCGTATTCACCTGATCTGGCACCATCAGACTTCTTTCTGTTCCCTAACCTAAAAAAGCACTTGGGAGGTCAAAGATTTTCGACAAACGACGAGGTCAAAGCAGCTATAGACGCATATTTTGACTCTAAGGAAGAATCATTTTTTTTAACGGTCTAAATGCTTGGAAGGGGAGGTGGCAAAAGTGTATTGAACTTGATGGTGATTATGTAGAAAAATAAAAATATAACTGATTTAGTATGTGTTTATTTTCTTGGTTAGGCCGAGTACTTTTCAATCCACCCTCGTATTTACTATATGTAATGATATATGAGAATAATTTGCGAACATTAAAGCAAAGTAAAACTAACGCTTGGTTCAAGTTTTTTCTAGTTTTTGGTTTCTTTTGTTTCTTATATCAAATTATATTTCATTTCTTTGGGCGCGATGAGATTTTTTTTTTCTTTGATAAAGTGACGAAACGAACAAGACGTTCACCTGATAAATGCAATGTCTGCCCATAACAAATGCTTTGTCACGCAGAACATATCTGTGTGACACCACCATATGTGTGATTACGCTAGCTCTCAGTGCCCTTCAAACCGAAACACAGTAATGTTTACACACTACTGCTTCACGGCAGAATAAATAGCCCTGCGGTGGTACCTTCCTTGACGGATTCCTGCATAGGGAATCCCACCACCAGTGAAACATTTCAAGGACGAATTTGAGTGCAACGTTTCTGTTATCCTTAATAGATAGTGATCGATTAGTTTATCATTGTTATGTGTACGTACAGTGTGTAATAATATTTTTAGTGAATTTGAAATGGCTACAAAATTTACCAAATTTTTCTGGCATTTCGCTTATTCGGTATTAACGAAATGGGATAGCAGATAGCAGACCGCCGCCACTAAACCGCCTTTGTTTTTTGGCAGAGACCATTGTCCAGTAGTGGACTTTTGCCGAGCTGATGAAGAGCATTAAGAAGAAGTTGCCAGAAACGAATTAACATAGAATTTAAAAAAAAATCGGTTGCGACATTCTAACTGTTACAATGATATGGTTATTACGGTATGTTAACATCTAAGTACGGTCCACAAATTACCCTGCACTGCGTGAAACTTTTTTTATTGGTAATACTGCAACTAAAACTGTTCTCCGTTTCTGGAGAAATTTTATACCACGCCGACAACTTCCGAACACTGTCAACTGCGCAGGAGATATTGTACAAGTGTACAACCAGACCTGGAAACCAACAATTTGTGTATTTGCACAAATGTTAGCTCCGTCCAGGATCCGAGCCGGGAAGGATCCGCAACGCTGTTCCAATGCATGTTGGCGTACTTTACATGTCTTCAAAATATTTTTATTCCTCAGACATGTCTCTGGTTTCCCACGATGTTTTCCTACACCTCTGAGCACGTCGTCAATCAGCACTTAAATATGCAGAGCAATTTTAGCGGTGCCAGCACCGGGGATCGAACTCAGATCATCGGCGTAATATTATATTTAAGGCGAACGCCCGGCCCCTGAGCTACCACGGCTCTGACGGCTATAGTAGACAAGTACTCTAACAAAGAGGCCACGTTGTCAGCTTCTACTTCTTTTTTGATCCTGGCAATCAGCTACCAAATCTAGCTAATTTTGCCAATGTCGATTAATAATTTAATTATAATAAGGACTTTGTTTCGTTCGACAGTAAAATTATAGACTGATGAAGACAAAACGAAAAGTAAAATTTTAGTTTAGAATTGCATTTTCACATCACTTTACGAGCAATTGCTGCATAATAAACTGTCAATATTAAATATCAAAACTCATATTATACAAAGAAATTACAAAATTCAATAAAAGCCACGAGTTAGCGCCAGAAGTCCACGCGGTCGTCAGCCACTATTATGGGCTATGCTTTATGGTATGTAACTCAAAAAGAAGTTTACCTGCGCACAGTGGCCTCCAACTCCTTCTCTCGTCTCTGAACCTCCCACTTTTGCACGTTGATCTCTTGGGTGCGCTCCACAACGGCGATCTGCATCTGTTCTTCCTTAATGCGTTGCTTCGTTTTCGCGGCTTGCAGTTCATACGCCATTTCTGCTTCGGCCTGTGTTGAGATAAAATTAAATAATTCTTTATCAATTCAGTAAATTTCTAATTGGAATCCTAAAAATCATTATCATGGGTCACCAACGAACCCATTCCATATGATGGTAAAGTGATCACTATAGATAGACACCTATATTTCTGTCATGTGTGCGGTACCACATAGGAATGACTCGTAGAAACCTCAGTACTTATGCGGCTATTTTAGAGCTGCATCTGAGCTGGCGTTGTGAGAGCGTTAGCGAGAGAGTGAGAGCGTGGATGGGAGAGTAAGAGTGTGATTATCCTTGGTAAAAGCTACCCATTTAATTAGGTCGTTTTGCTTTATCACACAAATACAAACCGACCTTATACTAGATTTTTGCCTGCGACCCTGCATATCATAATTACAATCTACTATTTTTTATAGATAAAATCTCCTAGCCCTATTCGATTCCGCACATATCGTGGGTGTGTTTTACAGACATAAATTGCACATAGAAATATTTGTTCCTTCAATTTATCTGACATTTTGTGCGTACGCTTTCATTAGATTGACCTCTTAACTATAGCGACAATACATATTTAACTAACAATATATTTTAATTTCAATTTTCACCCACTCCCAGGCGTTCCAATAATTTGAAATTACACACGTATTATCGATGACGATCGAAGATTCCCGACTGAAGACGACATTCGACCGACAAACTTATTATCGTTCGTGTCTTGAAGTATTCTTAACGTCATTTAATATTCCTTATGCAGGTGCAACTTTCGAGTTTCATATCATCAGCTGAATCACCTTCATTACAGTTCACTGGTGAACATAGACCTCCCCTATAAAACTCTCGGCCATAGACAGCAATACATAAACAAAAAATATGGTACAGAGCCACCTGCAACCATTGACTTCCCGTAAAACCGCGCAGGTGGTCGCTAATGGGAGGTGCATTTGACAGTACCAGGTTCCCACTCGAGAACTTGTCTTCTCATCCATTGCCACTACAGCTTGCTGACCCTTATCTTTCAAGCATACTACAAGATAATGTAGGCAGAAAACGACCAGAGTTACATCACCAATAACTACACTAAATCCTGTCTGAATTTCGTAGCAGTGACATTCGTAATTACTACTGACTATTTTATTTGCCAAAAAATACATATTATTTTTTTCTGGATGTTTAATAAACGCTGCCACACGCTAGGATTTCTCCTGTTTCGTGGATGCTTTTTACAGACATAAATTACACATGGTCAACACAACCAGACTTAAAAACCATCAATTTTGGTTTTATCACAAATGTTGGCTCCGGCTTGGGGGCTTATTACGGAGTGGAGGCGTATTGGGGCATTTGAGGAGAATAAACGACGCACTAACGACTATTAAATAATGAATATTGACAATGAGCATGTTTGCTCTATCGGTTAGCGTACGAGTATTACGTAAGCATAACAGCGCCTGTAAAATATTAAGAAAATTTCGTATAATTTATTTTTTATTACATAAATAAAAATTAAATAACATTATAAAGAATCTAGTAAGATTATATAAAATATAGAAGCAGTCAAATTTGGTATGGCATGAAAAGTTATTCTAGTTCCAAATAATGACAACAAAAACATTGAAGGAAAACAATACAAAAAACTTAATAGGAGTATTTATTATTTTTAATTTGCAAAAATAATGAAAATGCGAAGGGTAAAGCCGCCTGTCTCTTTGAGATTGTTTACGTAACACTGGTACGCCATCTTACTCACAGTCCGAATTTCGAGGTTTTAGTAGGAGTTTATTTATTTATTTATGTTTGGGTCAAACCATACCTGGCACTCGGGCCCCTAGCCCGTGAGCACAGTATCCGTTAAAGCTGTAAAAGCCAAAAAGGCTAACAGCAATTACATCACCGAAATTATATATACGCCCTCTTACCTTAAATAAACAGAAATATAATTACCTTTTTAGTTTGTACTTCGACGTCGTACGCAGCTTTCTTCAATTCGAAATCGCGTTGAGCCTTAGCAATATCGGTGTCGTTGAGGTATCTGGCAGCCATCCGCTGTTCCTCCGCCATGGCTTCTTTGATTTTTGCTTCCGCTTGAGCCTCTGCCTCGCCGATACGAGCATCTCGTTTAACCTCCGCCGTTCGGGCCATACCCAGCGCTTTTAAGTAACCCTGGGTAAATTCATCTATGACTTTATTTAAAATAATATAACAAATTCGTCGCGTGATCAAAATCATAAGCTGACTACGCGATGATTGCGAACAGGAGTCAGCTCATGCATTTGATTATTATAAGACACGAGTAATTGGTTGTGAACATCTATGACATTAAAGCAAAGAAATGGGACGGTGTTAGCTTGTTTTGTCAACAAAAATTCTAGAAAGTGTTATAAGAATATTTAGATAACGAAGCATATTACCTATTAGATGGTGACACTGAAGCAATATGTACGTATACTTTTTTTATTGAAATGAATTGTAATGAGAATCAAGTAATGCCAATTGATGACTGCGTAATATATGTATATCGCATCTCTCGTTATGTGGGTGTTGCCATTCGGTTAAGGGCCGGAAAAATAGGTAGGTATATGGCTATTATATATCAGCAAATGAACATCTCAAATATATCCAGCGTCTAAGGTGCGAGACGTCTGACACAGATTGCCAATCAGCCTGCCAAGCGTGACGACTACGGCGTATGCTCCTAATTAGGAAGAAAATTATAGCGGATAGCTTAGCGGTCATGGTCATGGTGAATACATTCAAGTTTATATACGATGGTAATATATTTTATGTTCCATGAATATATATGCATAGGTGGTGAGGAAATACGTATTTGGAGACGTATTATATGTGCATGTGCGCGCATTCAGCATATATGTCACATTGTAATGACATATTGGTGAACATGGTTTTGAAAGAAATAGAATTCAACATATATTCATAGCTCCCCTAGGGAGGATTGCTATAGAGAGCAGGCCAGGTTTATGAAGTGAACAAGAAAACAAAATAAATTGTCTTTTTTTATTATGAAGTGGTTTTACTATTATAAAATGCATCATTTGAATAAATTAATTGCGCATGCCAATCCGCCTACCAAAGCGTGGCATTTATGGTAAAATCCCTCTAAATAAGAGCTACAAACTTTTGTGGAAATCTATGAAGGAGGCCTATTTTCAGCAGTGGATTAGTGACAGGCTGAAATGATGATGATGATTACTAGAATATTTTTTTTATGATATTACATCTTTAAACATAAACTCCCTAGTAAAATAATTGTCGCCTTTTTCCGAGTATGAAAATTTAAGAATAATGAATAATAAATATATAAAAATAAAGAATATCTAGTACATTCTGAAAGGATTTGCATTCATTTGTTAATATTTTGCGTTGAATGAAACAACCTATCAACTGAAACCTTTCTTGTCAACGCTCGATGTGATTGTGAATTTAAAAATTTAATACTCGTAATTTACTTCAGGGGTTTAACCTCACCTTTTCCTTATTTTATTACACGGAAAAAAAGGAACTGTTTTATACCACCAAACATCAAATCAAAAACACAAAATCATTGTTATTTCTGTAAAGACTAAGTTTTTTTCTAGCAACATTTATACAATGTACTAAGTTTTTGAAATTAACATACCTTCGCTCCCTGAGGCCATGGCAAAAGAAAAATAATTCTGCTAAAATACGTGGAAAGTTAACATATGGGCAGTAGCAGTCATCGTTGGGAAGTAAATATTAAATTCAATTAAATGTTTCTTTGCACTTTTTATTTGCACGCGCAAACGGAAACAAACAGTCGACATACTGCATAAAAATCATACAAGTAAACACTTTTGCATTTTACTTACTAAATATTAGTTACCAAACGAACATACACGTACATATTACCTAGTCAGGCCATAAGTTCTGTCACATTCTTATTTAATTTAAATTTCGAATACTAGCCAGAAATGTGAACTGATTTTAAATATGGAACTTTTGCGCCATCTTAAAATATAAAAATAAATTGAGTTTGTTACATTAAACAAAATGAAGCAAGAGTCGCGGTTATTGTGCTGCACCGCTGCGGTTACACGTCAATGAAATTTATAAACTTACTTGCTACTTGTTGAATTATAAAATATTTCAAAATTTGGACGAGAAGTCCGGCGCTATACCTCACCAGAATTTGGAGTCTCTCAAAGCATCCCTAATTAAAGCAGTGGCTGATATCATCATCATTTTAGCCTATCGTAGTCCACTATTGAACATAGGCCTCCCCCATAGATCGCCACAAAACACGGTCCTGAGCCACCTGCATCCATCGACTTTTCGCAAAACCGTGCAGGTCGTCGCTCCATCTAGTGAAGGGTCGCCATACACTGCGTTTGCCGGTACGAGGTTGCCACTCGAGAACCTTTCTTCCCCAACGGTCATCGGTTCGACGAGCTATATGGTCGGCCCATTGCCACTTCAGCATGCTAATCCTTAGGGCTATGTCAGTTACTCTAGTGTTCTGCTACGGATAACATCGTTACGTATTTTATCTCGCCGAGAAACTCCGAGCATAGCCCTTTCCATAGATCCCTGCGCGACTCTGAGCTTCCTCATGCGGCCTGCAGTGAAGGACGACGTCTCGGCTCCGTATGCCATCACTAGCAACACGCACTGGTTGTATACTTTTGTTTTAAGGCATTGTGGTATACTCGACGAGAAGATGTGACGCAGTTTCCCGAACGCTGCCCAAGTTGGATCCGTCGATCGACCTCTTGGTGGAAGTTGAACCTACCTAGTCGGACAATCTGTTCTAGGTATACATACTCGTATTAATCGACAACTTTGATCATAGTGTTCCAAACAACAACCGGTATAGGTGTGACATAGACGTTAGACATGATCTTCGTCTTGTCCATGTTCATCTTAAGACCTACCCGTTGGAAGACACTATTGAGGTCGTTGAGCATAGCGCTAAGGTCCTTGTGAAAAGCCGTCTGTATTCTTAAGCTGTTTGGGAGCCATAGTAATCTCGGTCAGACTGACGTTCGGGATATCATCGGAAGCGTGTCGGACGAAATTTGCTCTTCGGTCGTTACTCACACTAGTGTGGCTCCAACGACGATTGCCGAACGATCTGGATCTTAACTGCCTGAACAGCTGTCGTTCGGTCGTCATGATTAAGTTGATCTCATTTTTGGTGAAACCGTCCGGGCTCATCCAGGTCCACTTTCTGTGGGGCCTGTTTTGAAAGAAGGAATTCATCAGAAAGAGTCCCTTCTTCTCAAAGAAAATTCAAAGTCTCCCATTGTGTTAATGGTTGTATGTGTAGTGAGTTTTGGAGGAATGTATGCTCTTGATATGTCCTCATACATTACCTCTACCTCATCGGCGGGATGGGACGAGGTAAGAGCGTATACCTGTATGACCTTCCAGACCCTTCCTGACCGACCAGTCGACATAATCTCGATCTTGACAACGTTGTTAATGTGATACTTGTGGACGATAAACCCGACACCTCGTCCCGGTGGTAGAGCAAGTTACCGGATTCAAGGATTACCGTGTCCTCCCCCTGCCTTCGAACTTCAGATAATCCTATAATATCCTAGCGTAACTTAATCACCCCACCTTCCAGCGCCAAGATTTTCTTGTCGGTCCTCAGCGTGCGTGCGTTGAATGTTGCCAGGTTCAGTCGTCGGTGGTGATAGCAAGATCTCCTACTCCCGAGATTCGTTGGATTTTTTTGGGGGATTTGCAGTAGTTGCCACGCTTGGGGCGCGTGATGACAACCGCAGTTTATTTATTTCGATGTTACAGGAAGATGTCGCTGCCCATCTACTGGTTTTCATTACCCTCTTTTTTACGATTTACTACTACTACTTTTACGACACCCACGGGACTAGATGGGGTGGTAGAGTCTCTTATGCCACTACCGCACGGCCCGTGGCTGACGTAGGCATGAACATTGTGTGTGCTGCGATCGACGACTGGACTCCGAGGTTGATTTGTATTCAACATAGATTATTTACATAATACTTATTGAATGTCATTTTTTTTTTCATTTTTAACTTCACTCGCCCGCAAAAATGCCTCTGTCCTGGGAAGAACCAGCAAGAAAACCAGCGGGCAATTTTTTTTTCTTTTTAGTCAGTTAAAAATAATGTACAATTACAAGGTATAGAGATGTAGAAATAGCTTGGCAGCGGTCACCTCATTTCCAGGGGTTATCATCATTCATGTTTTCTTTTATATTATAATAAACCTTTTTATGAAGTCTTTGTTTAATAAATAATTCTTACTTTGTGATTGAAAGACTTTTTGCACCTTCTGGAATTTTGTTTGTAAAAACGTATACATTGCTACACAAAAAAGCTAACCCTGTGAAGTCGAGTAACTGGCATTATCAATATGTGCTTGGTATTTACATTATGAACATCAATTTTTTAGTAAACTGTTTTATGTTCTTGTGTACATACAAAACGTTTTCATATATATAGTGAGGGGCCAAGGTTAAGATATTAATTTTTTTTAATTTATCTCTAAGAGACACTTTCAGAGCCAAGATTATAAAAAGCTCTTACGGCCCTCTTTTCAAAACAATAATCACTTCTACGTCAATCGCATTTCCCCAAAGCAAAATACCATAAGACATTATGCTATGAATAACTAAAATAAACTAATCCAGCAGTTTCAACATTAGTCAGGTTACTATTTTTTTTTAAAGCATAAGCTGCAGAACTATGTCTACTTGCTAGTTTAGTTATTTGAAGGCCCCATTGAAGTTTCGCGTCGAGAGTTTTTCCAATAACAAATGCACAAGGCTCAACTCTTCCCCATTTACATGCACACTATTCTTAATCGTTTAACATTTGGTGTTGTGAATTTAATAAATTTTGTTTTATTGCCGTTTAAAAGCAAATTGTTTACGTTAAAAATTATGGCTAATTGAGTTGCAATTACATCTATAATAGACGTACTAACTTCTTGAGGGCCTGTATACAAAATAAAGGAGGGCATTTCCAATAGTATTAATGAAAATGTATGCTACTTTTAGCTACTTTTGTTTTCACATCTATTTTTTCTACAAACAAGTCTTACAAATTATTTAATGAAGTGTTTGTGACAGAACATTTGACTAGACTAGCCATAAAGAAGGACATATAAAGGTTTTAAAATTCATTTACCTCTTCATCCCTGATGTCTTTGAGTGTATACGACACAACTGTAATTCCCATGTTAATAAGGTCGCTAGATGCCACTTCGAAAACCTAAAAAAAACAGTTATTCTATTAAAAAAAATAAGTTTATATTAATATTTTACATTCAATATTTAATAATTTACGCATTACATTTATATATCTATGCCTACTACCCCGACCGAAATGGTCTGGACCTTTTAAGCGAGGAGTTTACTAATATAACATCTATGCAAAAATTCAAAAATATAAATGTTTACGACGAATAAGTGTTTAAGGTTTTATTCCCCCCGCGACTTCGTCCGCGTGGATATAGGTTTTCAAATATCCCGTGGGAACTCTTTGATTTTCCGTGACAAAAATTATCCCATGTTCATCGACAGGATGCAAGCGAGTCTCTGTGCGAAATTCCGTCACGATCGGTTCAGCGGCTGAACCGTGTAAAGGTAACAAACAGACAGAGGTACAGAGAGAGTTACTTTCGCATTTATAATATTATATGTTACATTTGAAAAAATGAAAATAGACAAAGTGAAAAAGTATGTCTTATCACCGCAAAGCGGGATGTTTTAACCATGACCACATTTCCCACATTTACTGGTGGTAGGATTCCTATGCAGGAATTCGTCTACCACATAAGGCCAGTTATTAAAAAAATACTATTAATTTCCGGTATGCAGTATGCCAAGGTGAGTCAGTAATCACACGGGAACAGCTCCTAAATCTGTATTGAGCTGAAGTCATATTTAAGCTGAAGCTTATCGGACTTAGTAAAAAGACGTGACTAAAGACTTGTGGGTGATGCTTCGTTGTTTAAGACAAAGCTGCAAAGCCTCGAACACCGATGGATAATTACCAGTCTGTCGGTTTTCCATAGGTTGCCCGATGCGTAGTTTTTATTTTATTTGATAAAAGCGACGAGACGAGCAAACCATAACAAATGCTGTGTCACCCAGAACATTTCTGTGTGACACCACACTGCGCTCGACACCCTGAGACATCAGATCTTAAGTCTCATATGCCCAGTGATTACGCTGGCTCTCAGTGCCCTTCAAACCGAAACACAGTAATGTTTGCACACTACTGCTTCACGGCAGAATAACTGGCCCCGGGGTGGTACCTACCTAGACGGATTCCTGCATTCCTATTCATATCCTACCACCAGAGTAACCAGTTTGGAGGTGTTGCTGTTGAAGTCAGTTTTTTGATTAAATTTTTATAATTTCATTCACGGTGTCTACGGTGTCTCTTGCGAATAAGTTGTTTTAAAATAATGATTGATTCATTATATTTTTTTCTATCTATCGAAGCTAACATACTAAATTGTGATAACTTTTGTTTTTTAACCGAAAAAAGTCGATGAACATGATCATGATTTTCTTTTATATAAAGTAAGGTTAATAAACATAGTTTAACAAGCATTTTAATTACTTCTCGTAAAACACAAAAGCGGATCTATGAACATAGATCTTATAATAAGAATTTTCAGTTACTTTGATTTGTGAAAGGCGCCGTAAATTATTTATTTCAATGCGCTATCACTGCATTTCAGGCTGAACTACTCGAGAATACATTAGGCTCATTGCCAAGATACGGTTTCATATAGCTTATTTATGAATAAATTAGATCAATAATTTGTCTATTTTCCTATTAAAAAAAAACATTAAGTGTCATGATTTTCTCACGGTACTCATTATCAGAACTTAACCAAAACTATACGGGATCCAGTATCCACTTTCAAAAAGAGATTTTGTAAAATGATCATACATACATACATAAATGAAATACATACATACGAACAGAGAACCGCCTCTAGAAATATAAACTTTATATATATATATATATATACTATATAGAGTTCATATTAATTGAAACCCAATTGTTTTACCTCTTCGCTGTAATCATTATATTTTGAATTATAACTATCAAATTATCGTTCTTGATAGCATCCAAATGATATAACGATTTTAAAGTTACTTCTGAATTAAAAAAAGCACCTAAGTAAAATGTTGTTGCGGTCAAATAGAAGTCAAGGCTTCACGATCGCTAAAGGCGAGCCGAAGGATATAAAGCTATCGATCGACGGTCGAGTGTCTCGCCACCATGGAGTCAACATTCAAATTATTATTCCGCCCATTGTTTTGATACATACATAGCAAGCTACATCTGAGTACTGGAAAAGTTGAAGATAGTTTGGCTTAAAAATCGTCACTAACAGATTTTCATACATATAATAAAGTTAATATTTTCATATTAACTTTGAGAATAACTGAACTTTATTGACGGGATTTTCAATAAGCATAACAATACGAATATAATAGAAATAGTCTAGAAGAGAATAAGTAGACGAAGAGTTCTTTTTAGTTAAACAGTACTAGTACAGTAATTTAGGTTTTTGGGAGTAAAAACTATCCCTCGGCCATTAAGTATTGTTCTTTGTAATTTTTTTAGTTCAACAATATACAGGGAGTTAAGTAAATAGGGTAACAAGCCGAAAGAGAGTGAACGTACCCATCAATCAGGTAAGATTTTACTATAGCGTAAATACGAAATTGCAAAAGATCAGCAATTTCATAAAAAAAATAACTACTCGACTAAAATATATGGAGCAACAAAACTATTTTTGCGATATCAGTCTTAGTTACATTACACCTTTAAATGTATAGGTTTCACGTGTACGTTCCCGCTTGTTAAACTAATTACCAAACACCTTATACATTTTTGACATAGTTGTGTTTATTTCGGAATTTTAAGTTTCTTCTTTATTGAATGTTAAGTCGATTCTGCCGCTTTCTGCTAAATAAACGGCTAGATTTTGTTTTTAAAGAAACACATTTAATAAACGACTATAACCTTTTTAGAAAATATTTTTCGGTCTTTATATATTTCCTCGACGGTCATTGAACCCATAATAGCTCGCTGGTGACCTTCAAGGGTCACAAGGGCTATATGTTGAATCTCCTGCTCTGATTTGCCAAGAAACTGCTCGCAAGCTGAGAGTAGCATTTCAGCATTCTGGCCCTGGATCTTCACCTGTAATATAAAAAATATATTTTTTGTAATCACTTTAGGTAGTATAAAAAAATATTTCACCACAAATTCCTAGTCTATAAATCTATACTAATATAATAAAGGTGGAGAGTTTATTTGGTTAAACGCGCTAATCTCAGGAACTATTGGTTCGAATTTAAAAAAAAAAATAGTGTTGGATAGCCCATTTATCGAGGAAGGCTATGTAACATCACGCTACGACCCTTAGAGCGATTTCTTTTAAATTAAACGGCGGGTGAAACCGCGTGGCACAGCTAGTAGTATATAAAAATAAATAATTTTTTAAAAATTAGATACTGTCTTTTTACTTATATTAATTTATAAGGTGTTCATAAGCAGGGTGTTGATTGTGAACTGGCTAATTGCAAGGTATTCAAAAACAAACGTAGAATATTGTATACCTAGTTCCATCATTTTTTTTTTCATCAGGAAACATTTTACGACGTCTCGGATTATACATTTATTTGAATTTGCATAACACTGCGTTCATACTCAAATTTATGGAAACTCTTTAAGTAAAGTTTGAGAATGGCAAAAAGTATTTATAACGCTGATGTCATTGACGGTTTAGTAATTAAGTTTTAATCATAGTCTGACCAGACGGTCTCGACTCTAGCTTGTTGCGCCATAGGTGCGTAAAAATTAGACGAAACATTAATTTAATAATAAAAAAATGAATAGAAATTGGTGCGGTAATTCGCGAAATCAGATAAGAAAAGCATATTATTTGTAAAAGGATAAAACTATTTAGGAGCTACAAATTAAAGCCAGTGCTTTCTCAGTAGCTATGTTATGGTAATTATATAATAACCGTCATAACAAAATAACATTAGAGGAAATAAAATTCAATCTTATATGGCGCGAAGCGGCGTGAGACGTGCAATATAATTGTCGGCTCGGTTAGCGCAGTGGCTAAGCCTTTGACTTCTGCGCTGCGGGTCGCGGGTTCGATTCCCGCACGGGACAAATATTTGTATGGCCTACAAATAGTTGTTCCGGGTCTGGGTGTTTGTGCATGTGGAATTTATGTATGTAAAACGCACCCACGACACGATAAATCCTACTGTGGGGCATCGTTTTTTAAAGAAAAAAAAATATTGTTTTACACCAGACATATCAAGGTCAAGCGATTCAGCGGCCTTTCAAATGCCTCTATCACAATTAAATTGCACTTATATTCTAATTCGAATAGACTCATATCAAGGAAACACTTTAATTAATTCATTATAATTATTTTGAAAAATCATCTGATAAGAAAAGAAAGCAGTTAAAAAAAAATTACCTATCCGTCCGGTTCGTAAAAAGATTTTTAGGGACGACAACTCCCGAAAAAATTGACGAATCGAGACCAGGTGTTTTTTATCGTGTCCAAAATTTTATCCGCTGGTTTCCTACCTAAACTTCCTACCTTCATATCAAAAGTCTAGCACTAGTAGTTATTAAGAAAAATATTTATTTCTTTGATACGGAAATAACTCGAAATATTTGAACCTAAAATTATTTTTTTTTCATAAGAGTCAAATAAGCGTCATGAGACGTGCACTTTTGGACTTTCCAAAATTTTCATTTTATATTCTCATGCTAAGACTGTATAATAAAATAAAAACGCAATTTAAACGTCGCAATATTTTGTCCTACGAGATAAGACTCGACATTGATACGACTGCAACTCTTGTATAGTAAGTAATTCAGAAAGCAAATCATTATCATTGTTATCTACAATACTTTTATTTTCAAGTGCGAGGGGCTGCGAAGTCTGGCAAAACTAAAATTTCTGCGAACAATATGAACTTAGACCATCTACCATTGTAACTTTAATTTACATTTAATGTCTAATAGCAGCAGGAATCAGCGTTTTTTACTACAACAGAGTTTAAGATTAATTTATATTTTACGCAATGTTTTTTTTACAATAAAATATGCCCAGTACTAGGATTTCTCCTTAATCGTGGGTGCGCCTATCACTAGTCCACTGCTGAACATAGGCCTCCCCCACAGGCTGCAACAAAAGTTTGTGGCTCTCATTTAGGGGGGTTTTCCCCATAGTTGCCACGCCCGACAGGCGGGTTGGCAACCGCAGTTTTTTTCTTCAGATGTTCCAGGAAGATGCTGCTGCCCCTCTCCTGGTTTTTATTGTCCCTCTGTCGACTTTTACGACACCCACGGGATGAGATGGGGTGGTAGATTCTCTTAGGTCGCCACCACACGCGTTAAAAAGTAAAGTAATAGCCTATAAATGTCCCTCTGCTGAGCACAGGCGTCCTAATATGTCCTTGAAATATTTTTATTCCAGACATACATGTTTTGAAAAATTCACGAAGTTTTCGTACACCACTGAGCACGTGCAAAATCAGCACTTAAAATTGTAGAACAATTTAGAGGTGTCGGCACCGAGGATAAGGTCACCCGCGTACTATTAAATTTAAGGCCCGGCTAAGGAGTGCCCGGCCCCTAAAATACCACGGATCTACTACCAACTCCGTAATGCCTTGGTAGGAGTAACTTGTTCAACCGCAACTTTTTTGTAAAAGGAACTAAAAGTGATAAAACGTAATTGTTCCTTTTACTTAACTTTACACTTACTTCACACGATGACATTAAGGTTCTCAGTAAAAATATATGGCAGTCAGTACTCAGCTGCTGTGCTGGTCAGAACTACCAGGAACTTGAATATCCCAAGAAGTTAAAATATGACTCATCCATTTAATATTTGAGATGTCTCATAGTTGAGAACTTTAATAGAGGTTTGAAGAAGAGATATTTTAACGCCTCGAAATTCTAAGTCAATATTCGATCAAAAATGATATGAGACTAATACCAAAGGTAGTCGTCAATGTCTACGATGGCTCACAATCTATATACATAAAAATTAATGTTCCTTTGTTTGTAACGTATGCGTTCCTATACCATTCATGGATTGCGATTAAACTTTGGTCAGTTGTAGAGTGAAGGTTTCTGAATGAGTACAACCATTTTACAATAGGTGCGCGCGAGTTATATCGGAAAAAATTTCGTCTGCTAAGTGTTCGCACATCGTTCATCCGATGGAGTTGAAAGTTAGTTTGTTTTGTACATGAAAATGTGTCTGCTTTGAATACATGTACTTAATTCAAACAAATTACAATATTGAAAGAGGCATTGCAACGCATGATAGGCATTACCTAGTGAAGCCTTTTCGATCTGTTTCCGCAGGTTCATTTGTGGTAGGCATGCTTGATCTATAAAGGTCTGGTACCCAATGCCCCGCTGTAGTTGCATATATTTATATTTTATATAGATTATCACAGTCTACAAAGAATAGAAAGCAAGCAGTTATCTAACTTTGAGTAGTCTTTAGACTCTTTAAGAATTGTTATGTGGTTATTAGTGTGTTTTTTACTTAATCTATGATTTAGAAACATCTATCAAAAGCAATTTTTAATAAACTCTTTGACAAACCTACTGGTTTTCTGTTAGAGAGAGATAACTATTGTCCTATCCCATTCAAACAGGCTGACAACTTCCGGTTGTACTATAAGCAGTTTTCATCTACCCAATGATACTATTAAGGTGTAGTAAGGATTAGTGCAAACAAACGCACACTCACACAATTCTTGTTCCAGTATCCGATGTCGCGATTATGAGATAAGATCGACGGAAGGGTCGGGTGCAGTGTCAGAGATAATAAAGGGAATGGTTAGAAAAGACTAGTTACGAATAATGCCAAATCGTTAATATGCGTCATTAATATGGCGACGTCAAAAATACCTGTGCAATTCCTGTCACTGAAATGGGTACGCCCTGACTTGTGTAAACCGTTGGGGATTCCACTTGAAGAGTCATTGTGTTGAGTGATATCTTTTGCACACGTTGCAATGCCGGCCAAACAAATGCGCGTCCACCTGGCACTAGAAGTGGCTTGGAGTAACAGCATCCTATTAACACAGTTAATTAGCTAATTGAATTGTCTGAATAAAATAAAACTATTAAACCCATCCAGTTGAATTTGATGTCACATTACGTCTTGATTACCTGCATTTCAGAGGTTGATTCAATTGACATTGTCCTATTTAGACATGACCAACTGTACCCGTGACATGGTCCACAAGTACTTGTGAATTGAATAGAGTACCTTTTTAAGACTAGTCTCAGAATTACAAACAAATAAGACAACTATATTATTGTTTATTGTTATTGATATATTGACAGTACAATCAATAGTTATATTTAATAATTAACCTACAGGCTTACTGAATATAAATATTAACATTAAAAACAACCAATATGCATAATGGTATTCAGTTACTTATTACAACATTTTTAGTCACATAAAATAATGATAGCAAGCTTGCCAGCAGTTTTTAGACATCCTAATTCATTAATGTATTAATTTCAGATATTATGATAAAACTACTGACAAACTATGCTAGTCAATGTATTATCATCGCATTAATATCAGGACAGAAAAAAACAAACAATAAAAAATATTTAATAGCAGATTTGGTTAAGCTAATGAATATCATCATCATTATCATTTCAGCCTATCATAGTCCACTGTTGAACATAGGCCTTTATCATTTATTGCCAAAAAATGCAGTCCTGAGCCACCTAAATCCATTGATCTCCTGCAAAACCATGCAGGTTGTCCGTCCATCCATAATAACTATAACAATTTTTTTAAGGAAGAAAGTGACAATCAAAACATTCACCTTACGGTAAGTGCAAGTCTACCCATAACAAACGCTGTCTCATCCAGTCACATCAGTTCTTTGGTCTCATATGCTCAGTAATTACACTAGCTCTCAGTGCTCATCAGACCAAAACACAGTAATGTTTGCAGATAACTGCTTGATGGCAGAATAACTATCTTAACATAATTGAACTTATTATTGATTTGTGCACAATAATATTATAACAGATACACACCTAAAGTTCATGTAATTACATAATGCCATAAATAGATTGCATAAAACTATAATCTATTAGATATTAGGTATGATTTAAAACTATACATCAAATGATTGCTATAAGATTTCTATAAAATCATTATAACCAAATACAAATCAAATACTTTAAAAAGTCAGTCTAGAATTAAGTCAAATAAATTCCTTTAGCTTCAATAAATTAAGAATAATGTGGAATATATTAAAAAAGAGATACAATTTATAATGATGGTCAGTTTACCTGCCTATTTGTGTAATAATAAGTATATTTGAGTCAGGTAATAATAAGGTTTTTGAGTCAGGCTGTACACTATTGGATTATACTGATGATAGGATTCCTTTGCAGGACCTCTACAGTACCAGTTATTCTGCTTTTAAAGCAGTAATGTCCTAATGTTACTGTTTCAATTTGAAAAGTTCTGATAACTAGTGTAATTATTGGGCATAAGAGACTTAAGAACTGATGTCCCAGGGTGATGAGCACTTTGTGATGTTACACAGAAATGTTCCTCTTACCATCAAGTAAATGATTTTGTGATTTTGTCACTTAATTCGATAAAAAATGATTAAGCCCATATGTACATACTGCACTGCAACTCTAACAAAACTTATTACCACTAATGGTATATACACAGACCATCAATGAAGATTGGGTTTTTGTTACCCCCAACAATAGAATTGAAGAGCTTAGTGCTGTTGATTTACACTGCTATTTTCTACTGCTGCTCTATGCTGCTACTGAAAGAGCTGTGAGAGCTTGGTCCAACCTATGAAGTCTCATAACCCATAAGTAATCATGGATGTGGTTACATTTTAGACATTTATGAAAACATAGTTCTTTTTTGTTGCCACTTGATACTCTTGGTAAGCCTTATAATAGCAGCATCAACAGATGAAGAAAACGATGTTATTAATATTAAAGTTAATTTATTAATTACGCATGATGGAATGATCATAACGAAATATAAAATTCAACATTACTACAGAATATTTTGAAGGACATTAGGAAGTTAAAAATTATATAGGCGCAGCAATTACTATTAATACTTAAGTTCGCCGAGCCATTTACCAATAAATAATATTATCCGCTACGGAAACAAAGTCATTTTAAATAAACAAAGTCTTAAGTCATTAAACTGTATATAATAATACGTAAAACTTAGATCAGTTATAGTCATCCGAGAAAAAGTACGTAATATTAAAATGTATGCTCAGCACGATAACAAACTATTTTTAGGCGGTTTCAAATATCTTACCTGAAACAACAAGAGCCTCATTTGGCCCACACGTTACAAAACCCCAAGTCATATTCAGCGTTACGAAATAAAACAAGGCGTGATATAAATAAAGACTAAAAATGAAATAAAACCATAAAACACTCGAAACCAAAACACAAATCGGGTTCTTAATGGAGGGATAGACAAAGATGCACAGTCTAAGTAATTCGTGCAAACAGACAGCGTTTTAATATTTAATCTGTAAGATATTTTTAGCTGATGTCCGCGACTTTATTTGTTCTGTTAGGATATAGGTTCTTTAATATTCCGTGGGAAATATATTTAAATATATATCTCTGTACCGAATTTCGAGCAGTTTGGATGAATGGTTGAGTTGTGAAAAGGTAACAAACAGACAGAGGGACAGAGAGGATACTTTCGCATTTATAAAATGAGAAAGTAATTCTTCTGTCCTTCTGTCTGTTAGTATGGATGAAAATATCGTGATAATTTTTTGGTAAACACGAAGTGTCTAAGAAGTAAAACAAAAAATTATCGAATTTTATCCAGTAGTTTTTGCGTGATGCGCGCACAACAGCAGAACTCTCTTATAAAATCTTAGTTACTTAAAACTTGAATGACTTTCTGTTAAATGAAGATATCGTGATATTTTTTTAAATAATGACTAAGAAGTACAATGAAGTAAAACTACTTATTTATCAACATCTAACTAGTAGCTATAGCGTGAGGGCGCTCAACGGCAGACCTCTTTAATTTTATTTATAGTATAAAGATAATGTATTCATACAGGGGCATAGGAGCTAGGCGCTCGCTTTAAATTTCATAGAACGCAAGTGACCTGGGTTCGATTCCCGGTGCCGGCACCGCTAAGATTGTTAATTGCAATTTCAAGTGCTGTTTTCCCAGGAAAACACCGTGAGGAAACCTACATGTCTGAGAAATAAAAAATATTTCGAAGACATGTACAGTCCGCCAACCCGCATTGGAGAAGCGTCGCGGATTATTCCTAACTCCAAAACCCTCTGAGAAATGTGCTCAGCAGTGGGACATTTATAAATTGCTGAAACTGTACTTTTTTAGTTTTTTATTATCGGGGTATTTCTGTAGTTATTATTATAGTACTCATCGTTACAGATGGTGTTAGTAATTATAGATACACCAGTATCTCATGCCATAAAAAAAGATAAAAAAACGAGATTTTGATATGGCAATGTCATGAATGTCAATTGTCACCTGTCAATTCAAAAGTACGAGTTCTGTCAACCGCTACTGAGAGATTATCTTCTTGAAATTCGTTGTTTTTGTGAAAATGTCGAAAAAGCCACTTCGGTCTCAAGCGAGAAATATTGTTTTCAATGTTAATCGTAAAGTAAAGGAAGAAGAAGGTGTAAATCAAACTCAATCTTTGATTTTAAGGCGCGTGGTAGAGTTGACCGGTAAGCTGGACTGAGTTGTTTTGATACTTTTAGTTTATTTTATATTTTATTCTTAATTGTGACTTCTTTATAGGGGTTTCCAGTACTACTATACGACGAATCGTTGCTGAGGGCAGATCGAATGATGGTGTATTTTCTACGACTGGTAAAAAGAGGACAGGGGGGAGAAGAAAATTAACTTGGATAGTTTCGATTTACCGTTGATTAGGAATAAAGTAAAGGAATTCTATACAGTTCAAAAGGAAATTCCAACCTAAAAGAAACTGTTACAAATTCTTCAACAAGATATTGATTTCAAAGTAGGGAGAGAATCTCTGAGATAAGAAAAAGATTAAGTAATAATCCCTCTCAATCTCTCTCGTAAAGAAGAGGACTGTGCCCTGCAGTGTCCTACTGTATATAGACTGATGATGATGATAAATGACTAAGCTATTGTCTTTAGTAACATGATAAATGTTATTATTTTTTACAGACTTATAGTTAAGGAGATTGGTTTTGAATATGTTAAATGCCAATCAAAACGGACCATCTTGACGGAAAGAGATGACATAAAACTACAAAGATACAAGTTTTTAAAGCGTATAAAGGAAAACCGCGTAGCTGAAAAGCATAATAAATTGGATGTAATTTATTTAGATGAGACTTACATTCACGGTTCATATTCTGTGAACAAATGCTGGCAGAGCAAAGATATTGCAGGTCCATCTAAAAGTATTTCACTTGGAGCGAGGTGGATCATTGTAAACGCTGGTGGAGAAAATGGCTTTGTACCAAATTGTTATCTGTTGTACAGGTCAACAAGTGTATCTGCTGACTACTACCACGATATGAATAAGGACAATTTTTCAAAATGTGTGACAGAGAAGCTTATTCCAAATCTGACAAGACCTTAACTAATTGTTATGGATAATGCTAGTTATCATTCAGTACGTATGAAGAAATCGCCCACACAAGCCAATCGTATCGCTGATATAAAAGAATGGCTCCGTGCAAATGATTTACATTATAATGATCTTTGGCGTAAATGTCAACTACTTGAAGTAGTAAAACAAAACATGTCTGGGCCCTTATATGAGATAGATGGAAGTATTATGATTTAAAATCGCACGGTCAAACCTTATCATTGCACATTGAATCCCATAGAAATGATTTTGGGGTATAATAAAGCAAAAAGTTACTAATAAAAATGTAAATGGGCCTGCAAGGGACATAAAAGTATTAACAGTACAAGCTTTCTCAGAAATTGGTGCAGAGGTTTGGCGATCATATTGTGAACATGTATAGGAAATTGAAAACAATTTCATCAAGCAAAATAGAATAATAGAAATGCTGCAAGAGCGATTTATAATAAATACCTCTTTATCTTCATCATCTGATGAAGAACAAGAAATGCAAGTAGAGTTCTTGGAATCTTTTTCTAGAAGGGAGATTTGATTGAGATCTTTTTCTTTTTCTTTGACTCTGAATGAGGTGATAACCTAATTTTATAATTAATTATATATAATAAATTAGTAGATAAATTAATTTACGATTGATTTATTTTTCATTACACATTTTCCTATGTAAAAACCCGATGTACAACAACATCCTTATACACCTAAGTAAAATACTTCATATTCATAAAACTAGACATAAATTAAAATTAAACAGTATCAAGATCGTTTAATCCAATTTTCCCAGTATTGCCCACCACAAAATTTTATTTCCTCATTTGCCATGATATACTGGTTTATCATATGAAAACAAGTAGTACAGCAGCAGCCAAGTTGGAACTATCGTAACTCACATTTTTTTATTTCTGGCAACAGTAGTAAGTTTTTTGCCCGTGTCCTAGTAACATATTTAGTATAAATAGATACATAAATATAAGTTTTAGTTAGTTTGCAAGGCTTTAAAGTTTGTTAGAACATTGCCCGTATCAAAATTCTGAGTATGCTAAGTTAGGCACTCAGAATTTCTAAGTTAGTTTTCTTTTGTGACATCTAGCAACTTAGACTGTTTCGCCATTTTGCTTAGTATAATTCGTGATATCGTAGCCAATAACAACCATCAAACTGACTAAATTATTTTGTAATTTCTTACATACATTTTTAATGTTTTATGTATGGGGGATCAAAAAAACAAGAAATAGATTTTGACGTAAGTTTTTATCAATTTTAGATCTTGTTATCCTAATTTCAAAAAAAAACTTACAACTTTGTTGACTGACTGACCCTTTGAGGTCGAAATCGATTTCCCGGGGTCGACATACACGAAAACTGTTTTTGGGAGACGACGAGGTCACAAAATCGACCTATTAAATAACACATGTTCTTATTTGAAACTTCCAAGATACTGCTTAAGTTATGTTACGTGTAGAAACTTATTATAAGAATGAATAATATTTTAGTAGGAAGTAACATTGTTGTACTTTTAAAAAATTCAACAAGTTGATAAGCGTGCACCAGTTCGTACAAGATGAAAAACTCGGGTAGTCAATAAGCGTGGACAAGTTCAAGTAAGTATTTTGCATCAATATATAAATAAAAAGTGAAGATAGGATTTTTTAAAGTAATTTGGCTATGGCCGAGGTATCAGTTCACTTTGGACAAGGGATGTTTAATTGTATTTTTTAGTGTATTGAAGAAGCGAAAGATGTGTGTCAGGATTGGAGCCAGTGGAAAGATGTGGTCGCTGCCTACCCCAATGGGAAAGAGGCGTTATGTTTTACAATACATATACTAGGCAACTTGCCGAATAATAAACATAAACATCAAAACTCAAAATATACATAACAAAATTTAATAAAAAAACATAACTGACTTTTGTCTACTTCAACGCTGTCAAAATTTTTCGCTTAGACGCATAATTGGGATGCTGTAAAATCTGCATGAATATTGGCTCACTAATTTCATTACACGACCACTGTATATGAATGTTACGTTCACTTCTAGTTTAGTTTCACGAAAATAACTTATTAATTAATAACTTATATCACTGACCTCAATCATTATTAATCCACTGCCTGACAGGCGCGTTTTCTGGAGAACGGCAGCGCAAGCTTGTATGTATTCTAAGAAAGATTTTGTCTTTGCAGTATCATTTAGAGCTGACGGATTCGTGAGCATTTTACTGTTATTCACAAGTGATGCTGCTCCTCACATCGCGCCTCTTTAAGAAAAATGTTAAGTACCGTCTAGTAAAATACCGTGTTTCTATACAAGATTGCCATGAAGCATTTAAAAATATAGTGTAAGTTATCGCGTATTTTTTAATATAGGTTGGAGAAGAGAAAGGAAGTGAGGATTATTGAAAGAAAAATTAACTAAGAATTTATTTGTATATTTGTAGCTTCATTTCAAATTTAGGACTTTTGTTACAGTGGTGCCATCTTAATATCACCCGATTTCTGGGACACTTGTTATATGGAGTCGTTCCTCCATGCTCTACTCTCTTATCAAATGCTATGTCACCCAGAACATTTCTGTGTGACACCACACTGCCCGTAACCTGACATCAGTTCCTGAGTTACACTAGCTTTATGCTAAAAAGCATGTATTAAAATTTTTATACATTAAACATATTTTTGGTTTCATAAAAGTACAATTTTCCATTGTAGTGCCTTTTTTTCTTTCCTTTTCACAAAAAAATGTTTTTATAGTTATTGAAGTATATTCTCTCAATTTTGTATGTTTTTAAGACAAAAATAAAATGAGGATTTTATTGTGTGTTTTATTTAATTTTTTGTGGTCTGGACACTGGAAAAATCTTAATTATTATCGAATAATGAGGAGCGGACGAATTATTTAATGTCGATTTAAAATAGCTGACTTTATCGCCCCAACGGGAAACAATAACTTACAGTAATATAAACTACAGTACATACATAACTTACGTTAATGTAGTTGAAATGTTTTATGAAAAAAAAAACTATAAATTAAAACTTGTTTTATAAATTATCGATTGTCGATATCTAGATTTTAATATCGATATGTCGTTTAGAAAATTATCTGTCAAATCGATATTTTATCAACTGTCCCAGCGAAGTTTCATTCAATTCAATTGTTGTTCAATTGTAAATAAAAATTCATAGTAGAATACTTATTTCTTGATATTTAATAAGTTGCGTTTCCATGATCCTGTTGTGTTTACAGGTAGAGATATTAAATTTTAAAATATCAGCATTACTATTGCTAATATAATATACTGTTTTCAGTATTAAATAAGACCGTCTTGTCTTGGAGTTTCTGAAAATTGTCTGCTATTGTTTTGTGTTTTAGTATTGCAATTTTGTTTGTTTACACTACTTAGTATGAAGCTGAATCATCGAGTAAATAATATCAAAATATATATGAATCACTCTTGTTTGCGTGCTAAAATACATGACTGACTTGCTTATGGTAGAATCTGTACTAAAGAGAATAACTAAATACATAATAATTGAATAGAATAAAAGGAGCTTACTTTTCTTCGACTTGACACTATTTTTTTATATACATAGGTTACAAAAACTTATATAAGGCGTTTTAATTTCTTTCAGATACCATACAATCAATTCCAAGCCGAAGATTACAGTAAGTATCAAAAACTATTAATAAACTGTGTTCTTTTTTTTGTTTTTTGTGTTTCGTTTTAACTCTTGAATCTTAAAGAAATAGTTTTTTCTTCCTTAAGACAAACAAACATTTTTATAAAATTACAATTTACATTATCATAGCTATGGAATAATATATAAAATTCTTAGACCACATTAGAAGTGGTAGAATTAATTGATTTAATAGGAATAAAACTTTTTAATTTATTAATTAATCCTGTTAATGAGATGAAAAGTTAAACTTTGTTATCTTGATATGGGCTTGCATATGTTTAGACAATTTGTTTAAAATAGTCAAATAAGTTTATTTATTTATTCATATTTTTTTATATTGTTCTCTATATGGTATTTCATTAATCTAATTTAAAAAAGAAGCTCATTATCAATTGTATTTAACATAATATTGTTCCTACTATTGTTTGCTTTCCATGTTCTCTTACAAAAATTAACAAAGAATCAAGAATTTATTTAAGCTATGAGTCCTCTCACAAAAACTTAAGATTTTTACTCCCTTAGATTATTTCATTTCATACTATCCCTTTTACTCTATTCTGCCAGGAAATAAATTTGTATCTGTTTAATATAAACCTGCAGGGAATGGTATTTATGGCCAGGAAAAAAACATTTCATCAGACTCCATGCAGGCTCTGCATCGAGGACTATCCATAAGACCTAACAGATGCTTGTTGAAAGATTTTTCAAAACTTCAATTGGTTATTTCATAGGGCTTTCCACCATTTTCCTTTAGAAATCATATGCCTGAAGCATCTTACAATTACTTATAGGACAGAGTTTTGTGTATAGATATAATATATAGTTTTAATCTATGTTTTGTATTGTCACTAAGACACACGGTCCAGATTCACCTGCATCCATCAACTTCCTGCAAAACTGTGTAGGTTGTCGCTCCATCTAATGGAGGCTCATTCTACACTTCATTCACCAGAAGGAGGTTGCCACTCGAGAACTGTTATGCTTTAATATCAAAGTGGCACATTAGGTACTTTATAAAAGTACTAGAATTTCTTTAAAACCTACAAGTGCTTTTGTGGTGTGTAATGTTTGTTGAAAGTTTAATTCAAGCTTCGATTTTAAACTTTAATTATTAGAAGAGTTCCGAGATTTCAGACGGAATTTCTAGATGACAGTTTCAAGCCGAATATTTCTAATTAGTCTTGTTTGCTGCAATGACCTTCGCTTATTTGAATAATATTTTACAAATTAATAATGATTTACAAATTAATAATACTCGTGTGATAAAATAACTTAAAAGGCGACGAAGGAGTTAAGATTACATTAGTAGACTGCACTTTCTCAGCGACACCTCTAACAAAAGTGGGCAATACAAGGCGGTTATTGTAAACTGATATATGATTTAAAGACAAAGGAATTCGTATGTAATAAAATATTTAAATGGTGATGAAGGAATTATGACCACGTCGGTTGAGAGTGCTCTTACCGCGACATATATCCTAAGAAATATTAGAACACTGGTTTTTAAACTCAGCACTTGTTATATAGTAGTGTTACTATTTAACATAAATATAATATCTGCTTTTTTTATGGGCAATACATTCATCTGCTTAAATGGTTATTATCAAGTTACGTTCCTTCGTGGTTAATTCGTTCTTGTTGAAGGAAATCTGTGATTCGATTTAAACCAATATGTATATATTACATCATGTATATGATGTAGGAGGACATTAAAATAAATTTTATTAATTTGAAATTTATTGTACATTTCACTTTTTTGTAGTTAATCGACCGGGTCTTACAACACAATTACAAACTTATTGCAGAATCTGTAGTGGACGTAGATATTAATGCTAAATATTATACCTTTTTGTCAGTTCTAGTTTATGCTTAGCGAAGTATTTATCTATTTAGACAACATGGGGCAGTTGATTTAATGCACTGTAATTTGATATTGCTTTGTCGAAATTGTTCTTATGTTGTTTACTGTGATACTAAAAATATTGACGATTGCTGATTTCCGAATAATTATTTACTTTTAAAAACATTTTACTTAGAGTCTTAAAAATAAAATATCTTCACCGAGAAAATAGTTTTTTCTTTCCTTAGGAGCATTCTAAAGGTTATAATATATTAAGTCGTTTATTAGGGTTGAAGTCAGAATCGTGTGGTACGATTTTGGGGAGTGAAGAGGTTGTATTTGATAGAGGTTTGGCCCCCGATCATTATTTGATTACAAGGTAAAGTAACAGTTTTCGAGAAAAATAAGAAAAAAAATTATAACCTGTCTGTGCTTTGTTACGCAAGACTAAACACCGGAAGGGTGCTCTTTCCGCAGCGCCGGTACATTTGCGAATCGAAATGATCCTGATAAATTTTCTAATTTTGAGGTTAGGTCTGTGGAACGAGTATATCGGATACGAGTATGTCGACTTTTCCGGACTCACGGCATGAGATGGTGTGGTAGATTTTCTTAAGCCAATACCATGTCCGATCCTTGCACTTATACAAAATTGGGTATGTTATAATGGTCTCACATATTTATGTATTCGGTCCGTTTTCCATGTTTTAACTATTGAGGGGTTATAATTGGTTTTCTTAATTTTATCGAAAACGGTGCATCACCTTGTAATTCTACATACATAAAGGCAGAGGCCACTAACGTAGCCCACTTTTCGCCCTCGCGGGAAACGAGACGTAACGGTTGGCCAACCATGTCGCCACCATTTTGGTACGAGTCAAAAAATTCTTACTCCCATTGCGTTCCCACGAGCAGTATAGTAACAGCATTGTATATTATGGTGTTATTCTGCACAATACCTTAGTTGCCTCTTACGACACCTTGTTAGGAAAGAGGTAGGAGCTATTCTACTCTGCCGCACACCTGTCGGCTAATCATTACACACAACAATACCACCTTGTAATACTAGCAGTATTGTTATGACCGGGGACCAATCCTCTAACAAATATAACCCATCCCTTCCAAAAATCTTTTTTTAAAAGATTTTTTATTATTATAAATTTATTATGATTTAGGTGAGTGATTATTCTTTAGTTAGATTAAATTAGGTACGGATTCTAAAGGTTTACGACCTAAACATTATAGTTTTAGGTCGTTTATTATCATTTAGTTATAATGCGTGATCAATTTAGTTAGGGTAGGTTAGAAACATTCTAAAAGTTATAGTATGTTAAGACGTTTAAAATAATTTAGTTAATGTGCGTAATCGTTTTAGTTAGGACTATTATTACTGTGTTTATTTAGTAACTAGTTGTTTTTGGGAAGTTATTATTCACTAGAGATTGTAATGCCCGAATACTGTCTTATGAATTAATCCTTCCTTTCCACTTGTAAAAGTTTTACAAAATTGCCTTAATACTCGATATAATCCGATGGCAAATAATACACCATTCACACCAACTCTTTGTGCGGTGAGCGCCAACCAAACGACGCGTTCCCTCCGAAATCTAGAAAAGGACCGTAATCCATACCAAACTCAAAGAGGGCTTAGCCTCTTGGTAGTGCATAAGCAGAAAAATCGACCGAAGTCTCGCATGCCAATGTGTGTTAACAACAAACAAGTATAAATCCAGTGTTAGGAAATGCATAGTGCACCGTTTAGGCACACGTCGAATAGTCATGGTCACTCGGCCCTATAAATAAAGACCTCCGTGCGCGCCACCACATTACCAGATGCCAAAAATTAACAGCTGCAGCGGGAACTGTTAATACTTGGCATCAACACCAGCTACCACCTGCATGAGGCCGACTAATAAAGCTTCATCGACCATGATAATAATGTATAAAATCAGTTTCATAGTTATAAATCAGCCACCAGGCATAGTTATATAATAACTATTAGATGATGTCCTCCTGACCGATTTCGACCACGGCGATACCTTACCAGCGCCCGATTTAACTCTGATGCGATGCACGCAGTTCACCAACATAATCGCCACAAGACAAAATACTGCAAGTAGCAGTATGCTTCCATTCGACTATCACATGTATGGCGCCGTTTCACAAAGCAACAATATAATTAATTAACATTATTAATATCGGTAACACCACCAACGAATCGTTTCAGGTAGCCAATAAGATGTTAGTGACACAATATCCAATTATAAAAAACTGGTGCATTGAGACATGGGTTGTGAGTGTGTATTACCATAGTGCTGCCAAACACATTTCCCTTGATCCGAAAGATCCGGAAGAATGTTATAGTGCAGCACACTAAGACGCCGACACAACCTGCAGTGGTGCAGGGTGCAAGATGTAAACTATTAAGTCTAGGGTATTACTACAAGAAACCTGCTTACTACATTCACCGACAGATGATATGGCTGATGATATTAGAGTCCACGTTTACCGTGGACTCGTGAACGGGTTGTGTACGCAAGTATATCTTAACCCTTTTGAGCTCCCAATTCTGCTGTTAAACATCTTGGAGACCTTCTGTATAATTTCTGCACTTCCGTACTGAGTCGCGATATACTTCCATACCTGTATGTGTCTCTGCTAACTGTTTGGATGGTAAAATAGAAGTGATCGGATTTTTATTAAACTTTGTTATAGAAACTTTGGTATACATTTCCAGATATAGCTTGTTTTAACTTTATTTCTTCAGGTTCTTTATTTTCGGGTAGTTTTCTTATAAATTCTTCGCTGAACAGGGCCTTCTTCACTAATTACTTATTTTTAGCTATATCTCTAATTTCTTTCATTCGGTTTTGGTTTTTGCCGTCTTAGTTCTGAAATTACAGATGCCCCCCTCTTTTATAATTGCTTAATTTTATACCTTCTCTGTTATTCGCTTTTCGGCTTTATTTCATCGTTAGTGATTGAAGGTGTATTCTGGCGTATAAAATTCTGAGTGATTCAAGAGTTGTTTTTTTGGCTGTATTTTGATGAATATTCTTTTAAATTTTTTTGGTTATTAATTGCTCATGAGGTGCCATTTATTTAATAGCTTTTGTTAGTTCTTTTTTGAAAAGTACAGCAACCTTTGTTTTTCTTTGTTTTTGGCTAATTTAATGGGGTTACTTTTAATCTGGCCAAGCTAGCTTTTTCGCTTCTCTTTTATTTTTTAATTTATCTTTCCTAGACAATCTATGTTTTTTTTAGGAGGCTGCATGATGTTTTAGACTGAAATAAGTAAAAGAAATGCCGTGTGTACACGGTAACAGTTGAGATAAAAAAAATCTGAAACAAAAAAAAGATCAGAAGCCTGGAAAAACGTCGGTCCTCTGGCGCAACACCAGACATAGGACTGACGCCAAAGTATGGATGAAATGGACATAAATTTGAGGTTATAATTGAAAATAATGCTTCTTTCGGTATTTTTGAATATTCCCAAGGCATATTTTAACAAATCATCGTTAACTATGTTTTTTTTTTTTTTGTTAGAGGAGGCAAACGAGCAAGCGGCTCACCTGATGGTAAGTGATCACCGCCGCCCATGAAAAAAAAAAACTAAACTATGTATGAATTAAAATAAAACAAAGGTATACAAGGACACAGTTTTGAAAATTTGAGTGGCTCGGCACTTGTATACGATATACCACGACTCTAACACTGGCTCAGCAACAGCGAACGACATATGGCGCGGTCTGCAGGTAAACTCATTACCAACAGTCAATATTTAACAAGGATTTGACCTTGCGTCAGTGATATTTTGCGAAAATTTCAAATTTTAACAACGGATTGATGAATGAAACTGAAGCGAAGATTATTCTTAATTATTCTTAATTTCTAAAAAGTCCAGTGAGATGATTTTATGATAAACGTTGAGGTATACATTATTAAGAACGTTGCAGTAATGGAATAATAAGGTTTCCTAAATTAATGGTAATATTTAATATACATCCATTTGATAACGCCTTTTTGGGATTGTGACATGCCAAAGATCTGACGTTTTGAGTATTTCTTATGTTGTTATACAAACTTGTTTTTAAAATAAATAGCTTAAATTGGATGACCTATTAAAGGGCTTTTAATTGCTTTAAAATAAAATTAAATATTAACAAAATATAATAAAAGGTTGTTTCTACTACTGATGACATCGAGTTACCCAACTTTTGTAGAATGACCCACTTATGTTTGTGTGTTGTTGAATGTATACATTTATGGATGTGTATATGCTTGTACTAGTATGAGTAAGTAACTATTACTCTATGAAATACACAATTGATAGTAGACATTTAAAATAAAATCTGATTTATTCTTCTTCAATTTTTTCATTGACACATTTTGATTCGTCAATCAAGACAAAATAAGGTTAATCTGTCTTATTCATGGATTCCTGTATAATTTTATCAACTTTTAGTAGACAGTGCGGAACGGTGATGCTACTCTGCCGCAACACTTTTCTCACAAGCGCGGAGGGTATTTGTCATTTTCTGTTATTGTATATTATGGCTAAAATGTTGTAAACACAATTACGTCGTACTCATTACTATCAGTAAATAGTAAATAGTTACAAAAATATGTAATGTAACATCATGTCATTGCATTCATACATAAATAGTAACGCCTCTTTCCCATAGCATGGGAAAAAGTTATATGCAAATAAAGATTGTTTATTTATTGTTTTTATAGTAAGACTTCGATGTCAGTCCAAGTACAGAGCATAAACCTGATTCAATAGTCACCCCAGTCAATAGTGTCTCCCATGGAGTAAATCGAGAAACAGGAATAGTTACAAGATGTACATGAACTAATTTTTGTTGTGAAAATTTTTCTTTGTGACCCCGAAGTTGACGAGGAGGTTGTACCTTCGTAGAATTTTCCAGATATATGTACCTTTGCGATTGTTGTATGTACTCAATGAAGAACTTATTAGGTAGAATGTCGGGCATTGCGCCAGAGGTTGAAATGTTTTAGATTGGACAAAATTAGAAAGTATTTTCAGAACAGATCTATAAAGTTTTTACTAAAAATACTGATGTCAATTTGATAAAAATAGCTTGATAAAGAGAAATTATTGGTGGTAGGATTAGTTACTGGTGATTAGTTACTGTATATATTGGTTACTGTATATTTGGTAGTAGGATTCCTATGCAGGAGTCTGTCTAGGCCACCACCGCAGGGCCTGTTACTCTCCCGTGAAGCAGTAGTGTGCCAACATTAATGTGATTCTGTCTGAAGGGCATTGAGAACTAAGTTAATTACTGGGCATATGGAACCTAAGAACTGATGTCTCAAGATGACGGGTGCAGTGTGGTGTCGCACATAAATTTTCTCGGTTTCACAGAATTTGTTATGAGATGACGTTGCACTTACACTTTACACTTAACATCAGGTGAACGTTTTGCTAGTCTCGTTATTTTTTCCTAAAAAAAAAAAAAAAAGGTCTTTCGTGTACAAATTTACAGTTATTTGCTACTAACATAGATCAGTACAATACATACATAAGATCACGACTGTATCCCATAAGGGGTAGTCAGAGACTGGGCACTCACTGCAAAAACAGATGACTGCCACAATCCACGTTTCACCAAAACAATATAATGCACTGGGTGTGATAGGTGGTAAAATAGGTAAAAGAGACCCCAGAGTTTACTGTCAATTTTTCTTCGAGAAATTCTTATATCTTGAATTTTGTAGTATTTAATATTCATGCAAGCTTCAAAGAAGAAAGTAAATAACTTTGAACGCAATTCGCCGAGGCATCTTTCTAAAAACTGCATCGCGTCTTCTCTACTATATACGTAAAGTCGCGCAGCAGACTATGGATTTTTTTTTAATGGGGCTGTCTACGTTCGTTACATTCGTGCGTTATGAGGATGATTTCAAATGCAATAAAAATAACGAAATTATAAGTTGTGAAGAGAAAACTGTTAAAACAAACCAGAAAATGGAAGAATCTGAAAACCATTAAATTCTTATAGGCGCGCTGCAATCTCGAGCTTTTATTGTTTATTAATTAAAAAAATAAAAGTATGATACTCGGATTGGATCGGATTTAACCTCAGATTTGGTGGTGACGGTGGGTGTTTTTCTTTTGGTTTTACTAAACATATCTTATCATCATCATCATTTCAGCTTAGCATTAGTCCACTGATGAACTTAGGCCTCCCCCATAGTTTGCCACAAAAGTTAGTAGCTCTCATTTGGGGGGATTTTGCCATAGTAGCCACGCTTGGCAGGCGGGTTGGCAACCGCAGTTTATTTATTCAGATATTATCCAGGAAGATGCTGCTGCCCATCTCCGGGTTGTTATTTTCCCACTGTCAAATTTTACTACACCCACGGGTTGTAGATTCTCTTAAGCCGCCAATACACGGCACTACTTATATTGGATCTTTAATTTATATAAATAACTGGTATGATTTTAAATAATTTTTGTTTTTGTTAACACCTTTGTGTCACAGTTTTACAATTTGCTTTAATGTATTCATTAACTCTAGTTGTAAACAAAACCAAGATATATTACAAAATATACAAAAGCCATTCACAAAAAAATTAAAATGAACAAGCGCAATTCGCTGAATTGATTATGACTGAAAGCGTGATACGGAAATAGTCCAATATGTTATAGTCGGTGTTAACTCAATTTTACAAACTGCTGTATATATAATTTCGGTGATTTAATTGTTGTTAGCCTTTTTTGGCTTTTACAGCTTCATCGGATCCTGTGCTCACGGGCCAGGGGCCCGCGTGCCAGGTTTGGTTTGACCCAAACATAAATAAATAAATAAACTCCTACAAAAACCTCGAAATTCGGACTGTATCGCGTTCGCTGCGTGCTTGCGCGATTTAGAATATCTCAATACGATTTTAAGTCGTCTAATGACCGTCCGAGGGAGGCTGCGGGCCTCCATTCGGACTGTCGACTTGTGTGTCAGTAACTCTGGGCGGTGAGAACCGCCCTGGAACACGGGTGAATCGTGTGTACGCGGTGTGATTGTCGACTGCTGCGCGCCGCTCTCTGCGGCGGTCGCGCGTCGTGGTGCGTGTTATATTAAAGCTATTAACTGTGTGTACAGTGTAGCCTGGATCGTGACTGTAGACAAACTGCTGTTCGCTGATTACGTAGCCGCTTAAAACTTTGCAAGCTTTTGTATGATTGTAAAGTTATCCTATTGCGTCGATAGTAATATATGTTATCATCGAAATTTTAGGGAAAATGAGATATTCCCGTGTGTCTAGACGTCCTTAATAGAATGCTCATTCGCATCAATTTGAACGCAGTTTGCCGTGTTACTGTTACATCTGAAATTATTTTTCAATTTTATGTTATTTTTTTTTATTTCTCAGTAGCTGCTACTCTCCTGACAGTTTATTTCAGTGAAAAATATTCGGCATTTTGTGAAATGCTTAACGAAGTGTGGACGTTTTGAAGTAAGATATTGGAAATGTAATTAAGGTCGTTTTGCTGGTAATCAGTTTCATTTTAAGTTTTCTTTTCTCGCTAGGCTCTCGTATAATAAATCTTAAGTAAATATAACTATTTCTGTTTTTGTTATAGTATATTAATTTGAAAATTGGATTGTCAATGCACCTGTCAAACGCGGAGACTACGGAAAGTCATTTTTGCGAGGCAGAGCCATTGTTGATTGCAACATGCCGGTTTCCGCAACTCGACGTCTATGCTCGTACTTTGCGAGTTTAAAGAGATAGGGCTTAAGTTCAGCAGTGGACTTTAAGCATACAACACAAATATAACATTAAATAAACTTTCATAAAGGTAAATGTATTTGGCGAATGATATTACCCAATGAAAAGGATAGCTACCCGCCAGATCAGGTGGTCTGATCTGGGGAGGACGTCTCCCCCAACTAGTAATATTTAGATGTTGTATATATAGTTCGCATGTCAGAAAACTTGTCACGATTATGGAATGTATGAAATATTTCTTGAGCTTCTCATGTTACGACATAGATGTCGCTACATCACTCCCCCGCTGAGACTGGAAATCGTAGTCAGGCGATGAGATGCAGTCTGGCGTTGCGGTGAACCTGTGCCCAGGTCTTCAGTGCGTCGAGACGTATGGAGACAGTGTTGATGCAGCCTGAGGAGAGGGGCCGCCGTTGATGATCCTCAGTGGCTGAGAGACTAGGAAGCACGCGTTGTGCCGACATTAGTCTAGTGCTGTGTCTGCGATGGCGATGATGTTGTTTATGTGTTTCGGAGAAGCTAGTTGCGATGTTCAAACCGGGGTCACCATTTTGGCGAATGATATTGTCAATGAAAAGGGTAGCTACCGGCCAGATCGATTGGCCTCATCTGGGGAGGACGTCTCCTCCTACTAGTGGTATTTAGATGTTGTATCGTCAGTTCTGATGTCAGAAAACTTTCATAGCGCGATTATGGAATGTATGAAATATTTCTTGAGCTTCTCATGTTGCGATATGGATGTCGCCACATATATATGTCATTAAACGGTTCATCATCATCATTTCAGCCTATCACTAGTCCACTGCTGAACATAGGCCTCTCCCATAGATTGCTACAAGACACGTAAATTTTTGGGGGATTTTGCCATAGTTGTGACGATTGGCAGGCGGGTTGTCAACCGCAGTTTATTTATTCTGATGTCCCAGAAAGATGCTACTGCCCATCTTCTGCTTTTAATTTTCCCTCTGTTGACTTTTACGACACCCACAGGATGAAATGGGGTGGTAGATTCTCTGAAGCCGCCATTAAACGGCTGCTTCAGTTTTTTCCACCCATTTTACCACCCATGCTAGCTGCAAAGTTTGAACTGATTTTAAAAGGAAACTGCAGTCTTTGAGAGGGGGTCAGTGGGAAATATAGAGAACCGAGGGATGATTACACGTTTTTGATTATGTCCTGCCCAAGTTGTGTGATTCGAAGTTGCGTACGTAATTGCGGCAATTGCATTTAGATTTCGCAAAATCATGACTGGTACACCCAATTTTAATTGAATCTTCTGCGAGGACACACATGGCAACTCTAGAAAGTTTAGGAACTTTACGTGTATGTTTGTGTCTACGACTGTGTCTACTGAAAAATACTCTTTTATTTGTCGTAGTATCTCTTTCAAAGTATCTAAGTTATGAAGTACTTATTATAAGTTACGTCATTGTATTATTTGCAATATGTAAGAATAAAAATCTTCCAAGTGCGTGTCGGACTATGCACAGTAAAGAGTTCCGTGGTGACGAATAACGTGTAACCGAAAATATCCCACACCTCATAACCATTACGGAGTTTAGTATTAATGTTTAGCATGTATGGCAGTATAAAAGAATACGTCATGTGGTATCGCCAAGCGATCACGAAGGGCATTTAAAGAAAACTAGAAGATGCGGGTTGCCAACCAATCAAGCGTTTCATATGTGAGTCGATTTGAGTCAACGTGAAAGTGGACCAATGATTAATGATATTTAAAAACTTCATAAGTATCATCAACATCGTCAGCAGCAGACAGCAGCATCAGTAGCAAATTGCGACTGTCAAACATACGTAAAAAAGTTGCAAATTTATAAAATAATTAAACGTTAATTAATATGATAAATTTGAAAGAATACGTAAATTAACTAATTAGTGTAATTAAATTACAATTAGTGCAGGCCAAAATTAGTTTCGATTTATTTCAGTAAAACTGTAGTCACAAAAACGTTATTATAAATAACTAGCTGATGCCCGCGACTTTGTTCCGCCCGCATATAGAAACTATTTTATCTTCCGGGATAAAAAGTATCCTATGTCCGTCTCCAGTATAAAAGCTATCTCTGTGCCAAATTTCGTCAAGATCGGTTCAGCGGTTGAATAAAAGGTAACAAACAGACAGGGACAGAGAGAGTGAGTTACTTTCGCATTTATAATATAAGTATGACTATTTATGTATGAGATAATCTCGTAAAATACTGCATTCTGAAACTTATTTCACTGTTAGAAAACATTATTATAGGACGGACATAACTTTGTTAGTTGTTAAAAAAAATTATGATAAAAACATAACACCTGCAAAAAGTAACTCGGGTCGCTTTTAACTTATTATTACAATTATCAATAGAAATAACGGCTTTTACTGATAACGCGTAACATTACGGGATTCGATTTGGAAAACTTCGGCTTTTTTAAAAGCTTTTGTTAGTTATTTATTCGTTGTAAACTTACATGTGAGATAGAAGTCTAACGTAATAGACTTATATTTACCACCATAATTTGTTTAACGCGATACATAATTCATCAATATAGCAACAAACTGTTCATTCGATTGTAGTTCAATTTGTTATGGCTATTTAATGTAGAACGTATGACAGAAAATTAAATATATTTTAGCATAGAGTACTCGGATGACTTAAGTAATTTCTACTGCGTCTGATCAGTTTCACTTATTAGTAATTATTAATGTATGTTCTTTATGTTCATCTTAATATGTACGTTCATCATCATGTCAGACATCACATAGACCTACCCTATAGAGTGTTACAAAACAAGGTCGTCGCTCTATATATAGTGGCGGGTCGCTCTAAACAGCGTTTGCTGGTACGAGGTTGCCACTCGAGAACCTTTCTTTCCCAACGGATATTGGTTTTATGATCTTTGTATTCACTGTTGAGATTTAGTGAAGATTATTTATCAATTATACGTTACATAAGTGTAATAAATGCTGTAATGTAATGCTTAGAGTACAAATCCAAGTTATACTTACTTACGTTAAGTAACGTAAATTAGATAATAGATTTTTTATACTAATTGTGTTTGACGCTGCTTTTTTTTTAATTGCATAAAGTGATAAAATGAGCAAAACGCTCACCTGATTGTAAGTGCAACGTCTGCCCATAACAAATGCTGTCACCCAGAAAATTTCTGTGTGACACCACACTGTGCCCATCACCCTGAGACATAGGATCTTAAGTCTCATATGCCCAGTGATTACCGGATACACAGTGCCCTTTAAACCGAAACACAGTAACGTTTGCACACTACTGCTTCACGGCAGTATAACTGGCCATGGGGTGGTACCTACCTAGACGGATGCCTGCATAGATTCTGTTATCGCTGTTACCGCCATATTATGAAGTATTATAGACTAAAACATTTCCGAATAAACGAGATATCTAATGCAAATATAATTTTCCAAATCGGTTTAGTATTTCTTGAGATAAGGGCGTAAAAACATACAAACTCTCCAGTATACTCGTATGTAGTAAGACTGGATGCAGCGACTTCGGTAACGTCACCCTAACGTAAATAGGGTCGGGCCTTGTTCAGCAAGATTCAATGATTGTACGTTCTCAAAGTACGTCAAAACGTTGTTACAAATTATTACTTTTGATGAAACCCTCTTTTGTTTAAAATAAAGCAAAAATGTTTGAGAAAACACATAAAATAAGGATAGGACAACGTTATTTTAAAATAATCTATTAAATCCATTTCAATAATTTTTATTTTTACTTTTTTGATATTCATAAAATGGTTTTCAAACGTTCCAAGTTTTGATTTGTTTACTTCGCGAGTTCGAGTTTTGTTTTGGGTTCTATGAGTGTGTGTGAATTTAAATAAAATGTAGATCAAAATGAAAATATACTCTCTTCAATTTGGAATCATCGTAAAATTTTAAGAAAAGTGAGTGTTTGATATTGCATGTAGTTAATAAATTTACTTTTAATGACTTTTGTAATGTATATATAATTCTGTTCCAGACACGGGGATTTATCTAAATCACTCCGATGGTTTAAAGAAAAGCCCTTTTATACAGGAAAGTAGTTTTAAAATTAAACAGTGATGGTACATGAAACAAAGAAAAAATGGCGCAAGGTAAACAAGTCCTTTCAAATATTTTATGTAGTGTAGTATTAAGAACCGTAGTATTACGTACATAACACAAGCATTTAGCATGGTACTTCATAACTTAGGTGTTACTTTTATTTTAGAACTGATGGTCACTGTCACCGCGAAGGCTTTTACAGCATCGCCGGATTGAATGGTGCGTTGAGGTGCGCTGAGGTCGCTTAGCCGAATCCTTTTTATTGAGTAACTAGCACAAGGGCCCCCGAGAGGGGACCACGGCTTGGACTGTTACACTGTGCGCGTAAGCTAGCTGACTCGAGGGCGCCCTGAGAGGACCACTTTTTTAATCCCTTATTAGAAGTTTTGAATAGCTGATAACAAAGTTGGATCAATTTTGAAATTATCACAAAGACCAGTTAATAGGGAAATTTATGTTCGCTTATTGAACATACACTCGCGTCAAAAAAATCGCACATCCGAAAAAAATAATTTAAATACTATTTTAACACAACAGGCCAATGGCAATGTTGTGGTTTGAGGGTATCATTCGAAAGGTAATTTCATTAGCTTTCAGGAATTTTAATTGAATTTTACTTTTATAACGAGACGAAAGAGAAATTAAAGAATAAGACAGGGTATGTACAAATTTGCAAATTAATAATTTAAAAAAAAACTTAATAAATACAAAAAAAGTTCTTAAAACCTAGTGTTACCCCCCCTTGCCTTGATAACGGCTTCCATGCGATCTTTCATGGATCTTACAAGGATCGCAACAGCCTCTTGGGGTATTTGTTCCCACTCTTCAAGTACAGCATGCGCCGTTTTAGGTCATCCCAGAGATGTTCTATTGGGTTAAGGTCTGGACTTCGTGCTGGCCAATGCATAACAGGGATATCGACCTCCTGTAAATAATCTCGTACAATAGCCACGGTGTGGCAACGAGCATTATCATGCATTAACATGAATCCATCACCGACATAACCAGCATACGGGACCACATGTTCCTCCAGGATTTCAGTAATGTACCGACCAGCATTTAATGACCCTTGCCCACGGCCACCCCGAGTCCGGGAAACGCACACAAGTTCCGTTTTCCCATCGACGGAAATGCCGCCCCAAAACATACACGAGCCACCCCCGTATTCGACGGATTCTTCGAAGCAGGGTTGTGTGAACCTCTCCCCCTGTCTTCTGTAGACCCTTCTACGTCTGTCATTGCAGAAGAGACAGACCCTCGTCTCATCAGAGAAGAGTACGGTCCGCCACTGTTCTAGAGTCCACTCGCAATGATTGCGAGCAAACTCTAGGCGATCTCTGCGATGCTGTGCAGTAAGTTTTGGACCTTTAGCAGGTCTATGGGCTGTTAAACTCCTTTCGTGTAACCTTCTTCTTATCGTAGAAACACTCACAGATGTTCTCCGAGTTCTGTTGTTGCAACTCAACAGCATTTGTAAAACGGTTTCGTAAAGATGTCGTAACGATGAAACGGTCATCTCTTTCCGATGTGCACCGTTTTCTTCCAGATCCCGGTTTTCTAACATAACCACCAGTCTGCTGAAAACGTTGGAACACCCGTCGAACTGAAAAACGGGACAGGTTCAACTGTCGAGCAACGTCACACTGCCGCATCCCCGACTGCAATAGGGCAATCACTTGTTCACGTGTGTTCACTGCAAAGTCTAAATTACGACTGGCCCATATTTCATCCAGATCGACCCTTTTATACCCTTTTTAGGTGATGTAACTAGCGTCCTTACTAACGAGCATTTGACAGTGTTTATTTTTGACGCTCTATAATGATAAATGTTTTAATGATTTCATGATTTTTTTTTTAATAATGTAAAGCTATTCAAATACCCGTTTCAAACATACCAATATTTATATAAATATAATTCGTTTCAAGCCATTACAGCCATTTTTCGCGCAAACTCAGAGAGGTGCGATTTTTGTGACGCTGAGTGTATATCATATCATAGAATAAAATATAGAAACAATATGTAATCTAAAGATTTAATAATCGTAATGAAGGATCTTCTGTGGGTAATAATCTACTACTGTTTGTTACAGACTGGAATGTCGCAGGAACGAGCAGCCGCTCATCAAGTATGCGCTCCGCTTCCATCTCCACTCCGGAGGATAAGCAGTAGAAGCTCTTTTTGTAGTTACAGAAATGCAAGTGATTAAGTCAGGGAGCATGACAGTATTTAAGACAAACAGAAACCTGATCTCACCCTTAGTCTCCACTATGAATGCTATGAATCTATTAGCTAGGCATATTGAAATGCAAGATTAAACAATTACAATTACAAGAAGTAATATTTGTCTTAGTAAGTAAAAAGTTGTGTGTTTTTTGAATAAAATTATGTTTAATTTTAGTGTGTAGTCTATTAATCCGTCTACCTAACGCATTTAAATTTAAAAGCTGACACATAAATGGGGACAGCATAGTATTCGTAATCACTTCCTTTACGAATTGCTTACTGCTGATTTACTTAAATATTTAGCAAATCCTAAGGGTATTTGGTATGATCAATAGACATAGAATAGTTGAAATTAATTATTATTGCCGACTCGGAGCGGCTAGGAGACTGGGTTTTACGCTATTGGTCGCGGGTTCGATTCTCGCTCGGGGGAAATATTTGTATGGCCAACGGATAGTTGCTCGGGGTCTGTGTGCGTGTATGTGTAATTTGTCTGTAAAACGCAATTACGATAAAGAAGAAATACTAACGTGGGGTAAGTTATTAAAAATCTACATATAAAAGCGATTTACAACTGTCTCATGACAATATCTCCGAAACTACAAGATGAATTGACATGTAATTTAGCATACATATTCCTTTCCCGATTTAGACACCCATTAAGAACGGACGAACATTGTACAAACATTTACTCCTAAATAGGTATATCGGCTGGTTCTGATTTTCTCTATACAAGCTTTAGCATTACAATAACGTCTATAATATAAATAATATGCTTTGTAATAATAACCTGATTAGCTATAGCCAATAGAAATATTCGTCCCATACGGGAGCGGAACCTCCGTTTAATGGCGCAGAGCATATAACCATTGTGCTAACCGACCCGGTGAAACTCTAGTAATTGAATACTAGATACAACTACATAAATATAAAATTCATAATATGAAAGTGATCTTTGCTTGGGTTTCCCATGGTGGGTTCGAGTCCCAGTGCCGGTATTATAAAAATCGTTACTTAACATATTTCGGTCTAATTTAAAGATGTTCATCAATAAAGAAAAATATTGAGACGAAACTAGACGCTCTTAAATATGTGAGAAGACCTGTGGCGAATAGACGAATATTTAAACTGTTATTTTTTTCATATACGAAGTTTCCTTTTTTCCTATCTCACTTCTTTAGTTTTGCAAAAACATAATAATATTATAATGCCACTACGCTCCGAAATTAGTACTAGCATTTTTAATGCAACGTGTTACAGTACAGAATCATAAAAACATTAATACCCTCCCGTAAAAATAAAGTAAAATGACTAACGCAACTTCTCTCGCCAATAAATTCTTAGTGAATAAACATTCGTATGCCTTCGAAATTTACTCTACCCTACGTCAAAACTAAGCTCGTGCTACCAATTTAGAAATTTTATTATATAATTGTCAGATTTTTGTTTACATTACGTTTAGGTAGTGGTAAGCAAGTCGCATAAAATTTCGTTCGTGCTTCATTACAGGGACTGCACAAATTACATACAAATCGCTATCGGTGACGATACGAATACTTTGTAGAAGTTGTTCGTTCTCTTCGTCTACTAACTTCAATATTTCTACTGTTCCTTCAACGTCGCTCGTCGATTCGGATTTATAGATTAAAACATTGTTATAAGTAGGGAGATTCTCCGAGTACTAGTAGAGCGAGATGCGGTTTTACACCTTACTAAGTTGTGCCCTTTCTGCATAGTTTTGAATTTTTTTTTAGATTTCATCATTTATTATTCAAAATAATTAATCTTAGAGCCTTTCTCTAAGAAAATTGATACTCTAATGAGTACTCGGCATATTCGTTAATTTTTCCTTAATATATGTGTGTATATAAGAACGTGGCCAATATATCAGGATATATTAACCATATTCTTACGAGATGTTACAAAGATAAAATTTTACAATTATTGCAATTTTGGCTTAAAAATAAGTAGCATCGATTTTAGTTTAACATTCATAGCATTCATTTATTTTTCAATAGAGGTTCACATTCGCTATTTTGTTCTCCTTTTTATTCTATTTGCACCAAAGCACGGATTTCAATAACGGTTGTATTAAATAGTAAATGGCATTGACTGCTGTAACGATCCAATCACTTAGTTGATGGATTTTACAAGAGGAACGTTATAAATGAGAGTGTATATATTGCTCTGCGTGAAATTTCCGATTACGATGTTCAAAATGATTAGCCGCCCAGTTAATAACAGCGTGAGTTATTCCAGTGTCGGTGGTGTAGTTACGTAGTGAGAAGAGGGAATTTATTTTAGACACCTCTATAAATTTTGCAGATTATTTTTTGTTACGTGGTTAATACTATTGAACTGTGACTACTCCACTTCGTTAAACTCCTCAAACTGTCCCGATGCGATCTATGTCTTCTGCCTCTAATATTTATCACTGTGTTTGATGTCCTTCTTTAGTTAATGAATGCAGATATGATGGAGTATGTGATTTTTTCTATAACTTTAATTTATTATTAGCAATATATAGAATTCTAATTTTAGTAAGACCCGCTGTACAAAGAAGATCAGGAAACTCCGGCCACACTGAATCTCAAGAAGACTATATAATTTCGGTGATGTAATTGCTGTTAGCCTTTTTGACTTTTACAGCTTCATCGGATACTGTGCTCACGGGGCCAGGGGCCCGCGTGCCAGGTTTGGTTTGACCCAAACATAAATACTTACATAAACTCCTTCAAACAAATCGAAATTCGGACTGTGTCGCGTTCGCTGCGTGCTTGCGCGACTTCGAATACGAATATCTCAAATGATTTTAAGTCGTCTAATGACCGTCCGAGGGAGGCTGCGGGCCTCCACTCGGACTATCGACTTGTGTGTCGGTAACTCTGGGCGGTGAGAACCGCACTGGAACACGGATGTATCGTGTGTACGCGGTGTAATTGTCGACTGTTGCGCGCCGCTCTCTACGGCGGTCGCGCGTCGTGGTGCGTGTTATATTAAAGCTATTAACTGTGTGTACAGTGTAGCCTGGATCGTGACTGACCGTATCGTGGTCAGGGAGTGCTGAGACGTCCGTGTCGTCTAGCACATTTCGCGGGCGATGTTTGCGTTCGGTCGCGTTTCAATCTGGTCGGTAATTTGCTGCTTTAACCACCAACGGGTTTGGATGAACCGCGGATTTTTCGAAAAACCGCCGTGATAGTGCTCTGAAGTGTTCAGAGATTAAGGGCATTTCACAGTCGCTGTGAAGGTCTACTTTGCGTTGATACCAACCGGCTCCGGTGGTAGTTCGCCAGAATCGATTTTGAATGCTCTGTAACTTCTTTAATTGATTGCCCGTCGCGTGAGCGAAAGCGACGCAAGCATAGGCCATTACGGGTCTTATGCAAGTCTTATAGAGGCGAAGTTTGTGTCTTAAGCACATTTTGCTTGAAGAGCAAGTTAATGGATATAGTCGGCTTGTGATAAAAGCCGCTCTATTTCGAACGTTTTTTATGTGTGCAGCGAACGACATCGCTGCGTCTAAAGTGACCCCGAGGTACTTGACGCTCTTTTCCCAGGGAATAGGGCGTCCGAACAGGGTGATCGTGCCTAGTTGATTGTTGCCGATTGTGTGAATTCGTCTAGAGGGCTTTGGCGTGCCCCTCGAGAAGTATATCGCTACGCTTTTCTCGGGGTTTACCTCTATTCTCCATTTCCGGAACCATTCGCTTAGGCGATCGGCTGCGGCTTGGAGATGAATCGTTATGCGGCCCTTGTGCTTGTCGGAATAGTACAGGGCCGAGTCATCTGCGAAAAGCGCAAGATTGACTTTCGGGTCTCTAGGAATATCGCTAGTATATAGCGAGAAAAGGAGTGGGGAGAGGCAGGAGCCCTGAGGGACACCCGCTCGGAGAGGGCGGCTTGAAGAGCGCGTTTCCTCTACCCGGAATCGAAATAGGCGGTTGGACAAGAAGGCTCGTATGATGTTCACGAGTCTGTCCGGCACTTTAGTGTGATACAACTTGTAAAACAAGCCGACGTGCCAGACTTTGTCAAATGCCTTTGCGACATCGAAAAATAAGTCCCCTGTGCCTACAGGCTTAAGGCGGTCGTTGAAATTCTCTAAAATGTGCTCCGTTAAGCGGTGCACTTGATGAGTACAAGAGTGTTCGGGGCGAAAGCCGAACTGCTCGTCTGGAAGAATATTATTGGTAAGGACATAGTGTTTTAAACTACTGAGTATAATTCGCTCATAAATCTTTGCCATCGAGTTGAGGAGACTTATTGGGCGGTAATTTGACGGGATGTTCCTAGGCTTGTTAGGCTTCGGAATGCCTATAACGTCGGCTTCTATCCAGGCGTCCGGGAAAGAGCAGCTGGAGAGGAGTCAAAAAGACTAAGGCGTGGAGTGGAGCATCAGTCCTCAACTGACGCATCAGCATATCGGCAACTGAACAGACAGATTCCTCAATGTATGCGACGAGATCTACGCAGCGTCAATACACATACAATTCAATACGGCCTATATTGACGAAGCGATAGAATGTAACGAAGACTCCAACGTTTTTGCCAGGTATCTGTCTGCCGCCAACTGACAGTTGAGGACCGAGATCGATGCAGTCCTTTCCGCTGGATCAGTGGTTATGAGTGAGATCGAGAAATGTTATGAACCGTCGTTGTAGCCTCACGCTAGTATGAATAACGACACAAGAGCAAAACTGACTGATGATACCCCGGACGTCAGAATGAGCGATTATTATGGCTCTCAAACAGGAACGGAAAACGACAGCGGAGCTCTGAAAGCGGGTGGAAAAACGGTATCTATAATCCTTAAGAAGCTATTAATTGCAACATCCGTGGCGGTTCTACTCCGAAAACGTGATGGTCTTGTTCTTCAAGAAGGATGACAAGAACTATAGACCTACATCATTACTCAACCGCGTCTATGTGCTGTTTTCAGAGTCTAGCTAGCAGATTTGACGACTTCCAGCTGGAACAAGCTGAATTCCGAAAAAGCTTTAGAACCTTAGGCCACATACCAGATTCCTTCGCCAGATTGTAAAGACTACTATTACACTCTTCTGTTTCTCATAGTCCACATACGCCAGATGTGGCAAATATGGTGTATGTGAACTATGAGAAAACCTTTGATCCAGCCGTCGAAACTTGAGCGGTGCTACAGACCCTTCAGCAATGTCAGATCGACTGTCGGTGTATCGATGTCCTGCAGTGTTTGTACAAAAAAAGCTACGATAGCTATCGGAGTACAGAACCAGAGTAGGAAACCGATCCAAATTCAGACAAGACAAAGTTATTTCACCGAACCTCTTTACCGCTGCATTGGAAGATTTCTTCAAGCTACTGGACTGTAAAGGATACAATATAAACATCAATGGCGAATACATCACTTACCTTCGATCTCCTGATGACATAGTCGTTACGGCATAATCGCTGGAGGACCTCTGCAATTACCTCAATAAAGTTTCCTAACGGGAAGGTCTTAAGATGGTCTGGATAACATGGTATCAGAAAAAAAATTACGTCTTTTAAATATTTTACTCTAAATTTTTCAAATTTGAAATATTTATATTTTACAAATTGTTATGTAATGAGAAAATACGAGAAGTGATAATAATTATTTTTAAACTACAACTTACTACTTATTAACAATTCACTCCGGTAAAACTGTAGTGCTGAGGAAATTGAAATATCATTAATATAATTTCGTATAACTTTTAATTTAATCAATTACTATAGAATTAGAATCGGTATAGAAATCTCGAAATATCAATGAATTATGAGTGATAACATATTTAACAAATTAAATTAAATATTCCGTTCGATGCGTAATTTCAGCTCTTAAACTGGGCGTATTGATTTGAGTTACATTTTAGTTTAAAATTAGCCGCCTCATGCGACAACGCCCGGGGCCTAATGGAAAACTTCCGATTTTGCGCACTTAGCACTGAATCCTTTGACTTTAAATATTTCGCAAGAACGTGACGTATATTTAATTTTTCAAATTATTTGAGTTTGATATTCTAATCAAAAAGTTTTAGTAGAGTCATTGGACCATTTTGTTTCATGGCTATCTCAAGAAGATAAGGAAAAAAAGTCAGTGGAAGGGACGAATCCATGTGTAAACTCTTGTACTACTGCTGCCAACCCACTTTACGCTATCAAGCGTAGTGAATACGGCAGTTAGCATAAGTTAATGAATAGGCTTTTAATGAATTTAAAATGGCTGAAATGATGTCTTTGTTTGATGATATTTATTTATTTTAATTAATAGATGACATTATAACATTAATAGGGGAAAAATTGTAACATACAATACGTTCACAGATTCCAGAACTATACAGAAAAATCCACATTACAGGAGATTCGGCATGTAAGTGGGCCAATCGTTGCGGATGCATTTTGGATGGATCTTGAGCGGATTAGTCATGCATTCATTATCGTTAACGATATTAACACTCCGGTTGCCGATGTGTAATTCGCTTGGTAGTACATTGTGGACGCACGCGTGTGGATATCGGATTTGTTTCAATTGATATGTTTGTGGTAGCATTTAATAACGAAAAACTTAAATGTACGTCTTAATTTATCTTTCCGCAGAATATAATTTGAGACTAAAGATTGCGTCGTGCAATACTGACACAGAATCCGGATAGGACCGTCGTTTTGTGTTACGTCATCGAACGCAGAGGTTTACGGTGCAAGTAGAGAAAGTGGGTTGCGGGAGTAGGGTGAATTGTACAATAATATCGTAAAGGTTTCTGTAATATAAGTTGTTCTTTGTATGATATTTAAGAAAACAATGCTCTTTAATTTATGCTATATGATATTTTATTTTGACTGTGCCTATTTTAAGTAAACAGGATTATGTGACTATTTTAAGTTACATCGCAAGATAAGTTCGGTGACGATAAATAAGGCCTTTATATCATAATGATTATAGTAATTAGCCAATGTCTTTACATGATTTCTATTATACTAAAATAGTACTGCATTTTTAGTGTTTTTTACACGCTTCAGTTCCAGGACATGTTAGCAGAATGTTAGCGGCATTAGGGCTACTCCTTGTAGGCAAAGGCGTTTTCTTACCGGTGTAGGATGATATATTTTCGCAACAAGCGTTTAATAATTATCAAGCTCACGAATCGATGTGAGCCGTTGCGGAGGGGGCTCTAAGACGTGAGGGGTCTGCGATGGCGGTGCGGGGCGACGAGGGACGCGGTACCGCGCAAGTCGCCGCCCGTATCGACCGCCCCGGATGTGCATAGCAATGCCGCGGGAGAGATCAGGCGACCCACCTACACGCGGAACTCCACGACCGCGTTCGAGCCGCTACTATGCGGCATGACGAGCCTCATAGAGCCCCGGTCGCCGTTGTCTGACGCGCGAATTTTGTTTACGCGCCGACTTCGTCACTCCTTGCCGTCGTCGTTTATCCAAAACGTAGATCAGGCGAATCCTAGATAGTAAAGTACAGACACTTTAATCGTGCTTCATTCGTACCCAAGCCGCACCGCAAGCTCCGCTAGCGAAAGCGTTACGTCACTCTTTTTTTTAAATGAAGCGATCAGCTGTCGTAGTAAGGCCGTTTGTAGCCAGTAATTGCCAGTAATTGTAGCCTTTGAACTTGCATAATATAATTATTATTACGGATCAACAAGTTATTTCTTTGTTGATATATTCATGTTAGAAAAGGTCGAATACTATAATTTAATTTTCTGACTTATTTGTCATTCGGAAACAAAATCCTTGACGCGAATTTGGGCTCAATAATAAATATCGCCTGTCACACTGTACCTGACTAGTACAATTTATCGCTTTAGTTTAATTAGTGGAGTGAGTTCTTCAATGAGGCCCGGCGACCACGTTATTATCGGTATGATGCCATGTCTCTTAAAATTAATACATGCTTTCTTTTAATTTGCTGTTTATTTTCAGAACTCTACATTTAACTTGTCTTTTAGAGTTGTGTCTGAATTGACCCCATTTTTATGTACATCAATATTGTCAAATTTTCGTAATTTTCTTACATAATATAAAGTAAAAATAATGTTACATTGTTTATAACAATAATTTTTTTTTGATTGCGATTTGTTTCCACCAAAATTTTGTTACAGTATAATTTCTCTTCATTCGGATAGCATATAATGTGGTATAGATATAATAGTTGTACAAATGCAAGGAGGGCTGTCGGGACAGTATGAGGGAGTATCTATTTCCGACGGCGGTCGGTCAGTGACACCGATCCGGAACCAGAGTTGAGCGATTCGGTGGGGTGCTAGCAACAATTGGCATTAATCTTCTATCATACGACTGAACTATTTAGAACACGTTGCATTGATCCGCGCTTAACCAATTGCAAAATATCATTATACCACAAATAGGACATTACGAATATAGAAACAATTGTTACAAAATAAGTACTTTTGCCTGTTGTTTGAGTACATCATAACGTTCTCAAAAGTGCGCACCGCTAAATTGATATAAAAATAAATTACCTATTTTTAATAAGTATTAGTATTTAATAAGTCATGACCATAGATCGTTCACAATGTTTATTTTTCACTTGTCTGCAGGCAAAGGGTTCGATGGCATCGACAGGACGGTAGATGTTTACAACCCTAATTAAACTCACTCTTTCTTTACATACAGTAAAATTGCGCAGATCCGCAACTCAATGGATAAGGTACATATGAGAACAAAGTTTTTCTAAGATATGAATCACATCGCCCAAATTTAAAACATAAAGAGCTGGAACTATTCCATCTGTTGATGTTTCAAATTTAGCTAGTGGTCAAACTGAATGTGAAATCACTAGGCCAAAGTTTATTATTTCATCTAGGGTTAGTATTAACTGACAATTTAAAAAGTAATCAGTCACGACAGAAACCTGCTGCCAAAAGTCAGTACCCTACTTAAGGAGATACATCTAGGGAATTTTAGTTAAAAATTATTGATCTCTATGTAAACCAATCGATTATTATTGATGTGAAGCCTACTTCTATCTATGCGAATATTAGTTATAAGGTGAATTTGACCTTTGACACCTCCATGATTTTTAATAGAATTCTTGTAGTGACCTAGTAACAAAAGGCCTTCGTTCTATAAGTTTCTTCAAACATGAAAAATTCAAACCTCAGTACAGACAGGCAGTATTGGGGTTGTGCACCACTGGACCACAGCATGCGAGCCATCCTTGTAATAAGAATTTGGCGCGAAAAAAGTCGACCGCCATTCCAAGAATACGTCGCGCAAGAAAGGTCTTCTGAGAAGGAGCGAACGGCGCCATGTATCTTTTTCCCTCTTATCATTCGTTTAACGATCCAACGGAGACTTGCAGTTCCGCAAGCAATATATTACGCACCGGCGATCGTCTCGAACATAAACTTTATTTTGTTACAGTTTTTACTCGGATTCTTATGTTATTTTATAGGTCTTGTATGTCTTACCTTTCCATTATGAACATCGATTTTATTTGCAATTTTGGAATGTGTGGAAACTGCCTAATAATTAAAACATCATTAGTATATTATTTAAATAATTGCTATATCAATTTGTAAAGTACCCTCTGTTATCGTGAAAAAAAGTGCGAATTTAGTTTAAAAAGATTTGTTTATGTGAATAAATTTAAAGTGTTATAATATTTAAGTGTATTTATGCATTGATTGGTCAATATGATTGGATAGAACTTGTTAAAGTTTTATTTTTCCATATTTATGCTAGTACTAAGTTCTAGATGATTTCCTGAAATACTGATTAAATTGTAAAATTTATTTTATGTTAAGTATGTTGTGTTTATATACTATAACTTAGATTACTATAGGTAGTCAATCTTTTTCATTATTACATTTTATAGTAATTAAAGTAGGAAAGTATACACAAGAAAGCATTGTTTTATATTGTTGGCGAGAACTCTGTCAGTCCTTACTCTTTATTAGCAAGGATTTCTCTGTAAATTCATCATCATCATTTCAGGCTCACAAGTTCACTGCTAAACAGAGGCCTCTCCCATAGATAGCCACAAAAGCTTGTTGTCTCACTTTGGAGGAATTTTGCCATAGATGCCACGCCTGACAGGCGGGTTGGCAAACGCCGTTTATACATTCAGATGTTCCAGGAAAATGCTTCTCCCCATCTACTGGTTTTCACTTTCCCTCTGTCGACTTTTACGATACGCACGGGATTAGATGGGGCGGCAGATTATCTTAGGCCGCACACGGAAAATATCTGGAACACTCAACACTCTGGAAATAATTGAACAATTATTATATCTCAGCGCGGATATAATTGTCATTCAATTGTAATGCAAAGCTCAGTAACAGTTTTTCACGGCGTTTTGTTTAATTGCTTCACTTAATTTTGGGATTAAATCTGAATAACAGACCGTAATTGATTTTCCTTTCGGTAGTCAATATAAAAGATTCCTCCAAAATGCCAAAATACAGAGTCAATCACTTCGCGTGCGGTTGAAGCAACTCTAAATTTTTTTATGGATGGAGAAATTGGCCTTTTTTCTATACAAATATATATATCTTAGAAGTTTCAGGGTTACAATGGTGTATTCACGTTTCATTTATAACGACAAAATTTCAGAATCACGCTGAAAGAATTCGAAATGCCCCTTTGAAAATTCCTAATGTCGGGTTTTGCTTTTTATTCAGTTATGCATGAACTGAATAAAAAGCATAGGCAGATGTGAGATGTGACTGGTGGAGAACCACGTCGCTGCCATTTTGGTATGAGTCAAAAAATTCTTATTCCACATTGTGTTATAATATGTAGCACCATTGCATATTTCGGTGTTAATCTGCACGAATAAAGGCTGTCCGCACAATACCTTAGTCGCCTCTTACGACACCTCGGTAGGAAAGAGGTAGGTGCTATTCTACTCTGCCGGACGCCTATTGCCTGTTTTATTAACTTTTTCAATTCTATAGTGTCCGTTAAAATAAATTAAACACTACTCTATGAAATCTTGGAAAGATATTTTATTGAAGTTATTCTGTCTTCTAAAATATTATCAAATTTTCCACTTTTCTGACATATTTTTCAGTGTCGGAGATGAAAGGAAAACTAGAGCGACAATTATCTTTACTACTCGATCTGCTCCATTTAAATTCAGTAACATTATAAGCGACTGTAAAATAGGGCAGAGTATTGTATCAGACCCTAATATCTGCTCTAATAGGCTAGCAAATATATTAACTAGGCGACAACCTTGGACCGATAAAACTTTTAGTTAGGTTTAGTATTCTTATTACGGTAAATGCGGGGCGAGTCAGTCTTCGTATCCATCATTTTATTCAAATAAAAGTAAGCCTTTCGATTTATTTAAAACATTTACAATTCTAATAAGTAGTTGCTTATTTAGTATTTATTATGGCCAATCAGACCGGCCAAATAGAGTTACGCCAATTTGACACGTTCATCACCTAGGACATTAACGTTTGTTAACTTCAGGCAGCTAAGCGGTCGAGCGTTGCCTCGTTCTTAAATAAATAAAAACCAGTACAGATGCCACTATTCATACCATTTTCATCATAACGGATTTTGGTATTTTTGAACCCTGAGACTGGACAATTGATTTTCTCATAAGAGCGGAGATATTGCTTCGAAATATTGTGCGTGCAGATCGCCTTAAATATTTTTCAGATTTCTTTTGCGTATGATATATATTATGTTAAAAAGATGTTAAATTATACATGAAACAGTGGACGTGAAGACGATTTGTTATTGATTTATTTCTTATTTTAAATTGGATTATAAACAATTAAAAATAATTCAGAAGTTAACACTATAAACTGGACAACGCAACGCTGATGTGCGTTCAATTTTACTAAGTGGATAAATAGCGGTTGACCACTGCTATGTTTGTACCACCCCAGACCTATTCAGCCGTAAAGCTTGGTTTCTTTTAGATCGTGTTAAATAATTTGAAAATGATTCCATCAACTATTACATATCTATCGTAATCAAAAAAGATCCTGTATTAAATTGTCTACAATACTAGGTTGGTCAAAATTTCTTTATAGACGACCTTATTTTTTACCTTGTATGAATTTGGCGTTATAAAATATTTCTGTCTGAGTTTTTTCTACGAAAAGTATTTTTTTAAGACCTGCAGTTGACATTCACTTTAACCTATCTTATTCTAAAAGTGGTTAACTGATGCGCGAAATGCAAGTGCGGCAGAACGAGATTTAAAGTTCCAGACTCGCTTTGGATTGCTAACAAGTTCCGCTATTGATAAAAAAAAATAAGAGCTACGTATATATAACCATTTATTCTTTATTCAGTTTAGGCTTGTATTTATCTCATATGTGGTGGGTGTGGGTCACTAGGGTGGGTTTGGCACCATGCTACGTGTTATCAATTGATCTGTATGATTTCGAATCATGGAGACTAGCCCAGAATATCAGCAAGCGCTTATAAGCATTAGAAATGTAGGTGTGCAAAATAATCTTGATCTTGAAATCTCGTGGATTTGATACTCTTTCAAATGAGAGTTTTGCAGAGAGTAAACAAAAATTTAGAGGTGCTAAACACTGTCAAAATGCGCAAGCTACAGTATCTAGATCATATAATGCGCAATGAGAAATACGATCTGCTCCTACTGCTCCGTATAATATGTTGGCTCCGGCTGGGATTTTAACCCAGGACCTGCGGCGTAGAAATCAGGTACTCGGACCACTAGGACATGCGGTCATCAATTGTCTTCTATTTTCGAGTTATAAATTTCGAAGGTAGATTTTTTACTTATTTCATATGCATAACATTTTTTAGTATTTTCCAAATATACATATTATATAATAATACCAAAATGATTCTTATTGCCGTACGGATAATAAGATCTTAGCGGACCGACAGACATACAAAGTCATTCGGTCAGAATTTGGCCTTTTTTGTCAATCCTATGTTGGGAACCCTAGCAAGTCTGTGTTTTTGTTGAAACTCTCCATAAATCCGTCAATTATGAATTTGTTCTACGTTAAAGGTTGTTTACGTTTATGTTTTCTTTTATGTTACATTAATTTTTATTATCCTTGCCTTCAAAGTGCCTTTAAAGGGTTGCATATTTTATAATTCTTTGTTTAAACTTTGCGTGCGATATACCCACGAAAAGCGTTAACAGCAATTTAATATCGTAACATTCAGGACCTCAAATTGTGACGGTGTATCCCTATAAAAAATAATGTTTACAACGATCGTTGTATTTTTGATTTTAAGTTCAGACGTTACACGTTTTATCTTTGTCGTCTTTAACAGAGTTCCAATTTAGCCCCTAAACCATTAAACATTTAGATGTATTCATTTTTACATCAGACTTGCTGTTATAAATTACCAAATTTTCGAATGTATCGTAGTTAGGGAGACCAAGTCAAGGGCAACACTTGTCACGAACATAGCTATTAGCCTGTGTTTTGTTGACATCCTCCTCCCTGATATTTGACCACGGCGACTTTATTATGGGGCCGTGGTTCTCAATAAATAGTTTTAAAATGAAAACGTTTTTATTTTTTATATCAAAACGCGAATACTGTTAATTTTTGTCACCTTGTATGTCTAGATCAGACGTCCTTTAAGAGTTCTTATAGAAAAGAGGTCAAGTTCAGGATAAACTCGGGCATTTTATGGACAATTACGTTATAGTAGTCGGATGAATGGCGATAAATCAAATCGCGCCATTGAACCAATTATAAATATTGGATGCAGACCATTTATTAACACTGCACAGCAGCAAAATTGCGTTACTTTTTATATTTGAAATATCCAGGCTTGAAGACCTTCTTAGTCATAGTAAAGCTTTTACGTACTAGGTTACAAAGTGGCTCTGTTATTTTACATACGACCAGTGGAAAACTTTTCCGGCTCACGAGGGCTTTTCATTTGGGTAGGATGTTTACCTTCGCGTTGTATACTGAGGAAAGCAACATTTCTAAAAAAACTTTTTCTTATTTGCCTGTATTGCAGCGTTGCCGTTTCCGAGCCAAATAGTTGAAAGAAACACATTATTACTTTCAGAATATGAATAACGCAATTTTACTTAGTAGTTCGTACTATGTTGGCTTAGATACATTATGACAGCGGTGGCCAACAGGTCGATCGCGAGCTACTGATCTTTTTTCAACATGATTTTAGTCGTTCGCTGACCATAATTAATAAAAAATGGAGACTATAACAGTTATGAAGAGCTGCTAATTTTTATCAAATTGGAACTAGTCGATCATCGAACAAAAAGTTCATGGAAAAGTCGATCGTCGACCAAATTCTTTGAAACGACACTTAATTATATTTATATGGACTTTTGGCGCTAACTCAAAAAGTGACAGTTATGTTTTTTTATCGAATTTTGTTATTTCTCTGTATTTTTAGTTTATTGATAGTTTATTATGTAGTTAGTGTCGTGAAAGTGTACAGTGATTGGAAAATTTATTTTAAGACCAAAGTTGTGCCTTTTTTTATCTCCGGCAGTCCAACAAATCTTAAGTAAAAGCGAACTATCATTTTACTATCGATCGAAACTGAAGTCTTGATACAAAAAGTTTGCCATAAATAAATATACATATTTTTAATGTTGATTGCGAAACGTATTTTTTTATTGGATAAGGTGACGGAATGAGCTAAACTTTCACGTATGGCAAGTGCAACGTCTGCCCTTAGCAAATGCTGTGTCATCAAGAACATTTCTCTGTGACACCACACTACTGCCGTCTCCACGAGACATCAGTTCTTAAATTTCATATGACCAGTGATTACCCTAGCTCACTGTGAAATAATGAAAACACAGTAATGTTAGCACAATACTGCTTCACGGCAGAATAACTGGCCTTGGGGTGGTACCTACCTAGACGGATTCCTGCAAAATTACGAGAGACGTGAAAGCTGTTATAGATAGGTTATTTGTATGACGGCACAATTTTAAGTGCACTGTCTGTTTATAGCAGAATTATTTGTGCTATGTAGTTAACACAATATACATATATATTTATTTACGTATGGGTAGGATGGCTGCAACATCTTGCCGTTTAATAGTCTCATCGCGCGTAGAGGGCGGCGCGGGCGCGTTTATTTTTTGTCCCCCGCGGATTCCAATGCCCCATGTCCAACCTGTAAGTCCGGCAGTTTGCCGTGCATTGACCGCGCGCCTTGCTACAAAGCTTGAAGCCCGTTGGACAACTACGGTGGACGCTTTCGATGACTAACTTAAATCATTAACGATGTTTTCGCTTTGCCCTTAGTTATTGCCACTCCTTTATTGCTATACGGTGAATTAGTGCGCCAGTGAGTGTGTGAGAGTTTCGTTTATTTGAATTAAATGATGGGCTATTTTTCTTATAAGAATGACACAAATATGCAATATTGTCACTCTATGGCAAAGATTTAAATGTTAGATGTTTAATTAATAAAATATATTTTAGATTATCTTTTATTGGTACTGCTACATTTAATTGGTTTACATTCTTATCGTTAAAACAAATATGTTTGTGATAATTAATCATTATTTTTCAGTCTTACTGTAATTTTATTCTCAAATTCAGTTCGTTCAAACTCCAAGCTTATTTTCTGTGTAATCATAACTGTATATTAAATTTATTAAATTTGAAAATGTGCACCGTTTATAGTCGCGACGACCGTTGTCTTACAAACTTGGAGTAGGATAATTGTTTATGTATCGGAATGTGTCTAACTACCAACAATTAAGAATAAACGTCTACTATATAGGTGCTATGAAGTCAAATGCACTTAGATATTAGATATTAGAGAACATATACAAATGAGATTTGATAAACATATTAATATCATCGTCATCATTATCAATGCGTCCCAATCAAGAAACGAGTTAATTTATACTGTGAAGACTGAAACTCGTTCCTCGTCAATGGCGATTTTCGTTTATGCATGACAGTTGATATAGCTGTTGACTATTAGAGAAGTCATGCAGATAAAGTGGCATCACGAAGGCAGGAAGGGGATAAAGCGGATTGTCGCGGGAACGGGACGGGGCGACTAGAAGCGGCGGTTGCGCGCGCGCCATTCATTGATGCTCAGGCGCCGAGGGGCCGGGGGCCGAGGGAGAGGAATGCGGTCGCGGCGAGCAATGACCGCGTCAGGGTCGCTTCCTTTACGAGAAGCGCGGGCCGTCGTACTACAGCCGATGCCCCTCGCCCCTCCCCCTCACTGCCTCTTCCCCACACGGTCCGTACTACATGGCCCTCCCCGCCGTCGACGCGCTCTTTTCGACCCGTAGTCCGTTAGAAAAATTCAGTGCGCCGCATTCCGCGACCATTCTGACCTCTCTATCACACCGCGAGGCGAGACGTATTCCGTTCCTTTCTAAGGTGGTAGCGTGTGGGGTAGCGTTATTTGGTATCCAAAAGACGGTCGCAGGACGCAAACTCGCGCTCGTGGTTACACGGATGCTTTCTATCTTGTACGTCAGCGTCGGCCGTAATATCACAACTGAATGAGTGACTAACAAAAAAACAGTTAGAAACATTATATGTTAGTTAAATTGCGCTTTCTCATAACTGTGTCTGATGTAACGCAGTCTGCGGGACGATAGACGCTCATACCGCTCATACTCATGACTTCTCTGCGTCTTTCAAAGTAAAATTAAATATGTATTAGATTATAATTTAGTAAATTTTACGTAGCATCAGTTATAGTAAAACTGATTGTTAACTATACTAAAGTAACTAAAATATTTTTTATAAAAAAGAAGGATTTATGCTATGTTAGCCGTAAACTACTACGAGTAGATGTATGAAGTTGCGGACACTGTCATATACTGATATTTTGTAAGCGTAGTTATTTTTTACGAAGAAACGAAACGAGCAAAACGTTCACCTGATGGTGACTGCAACATTTGCCCATAACAATTACTGTTTCACCCAGATAACTTCTGTGTGGCACCACACTGCGCTCATCCTCCTGAGACATCAGTTCTAAATATGCCCAGTAATTACACTGGCACTCAGTGCCTTTTACACGAAAACACGTTTGCACACTACCGCTTCACGGCAGAATAACTGCGGTGGTTACACGGCAGATTCCTGCATAGGTTACTATAGGTAATGTTACCTTCTAACATTAATTTTAGTTAAGGAATAAACATGTAACTGGAGATTATACCGTTAGTATCTTCCTACACCGGGACAACATTTCTTATCAATTATGCCAAAATTATCTTATCTTTCAGATCTGATTTTTATAACCGACCGATTTGCCGTCCTGGTTTTTTGCCTTACACTTTTTAAATGAAATTTAAAAATATATACGTATGTATATATATATATATATATATATATATATATATATATATATATATATATATATATATGTTGTGCATTCTCAGCTTTTCAGGTAAATTTAAGTTCGCGCATTGTTGAATAGTAGTATTTAAACTTAGCATACAATATTTAATATTAATCCTATATTTTATATTCCAAAAACGCGATTATTACGGTGTTTAGGAACCACAATACGTACAAAAAAGCATTAACTAACCTGGATTTATAACGGCGGTTACGACCTAGCGTGAGTTAAGGACAACCCGAAACTATATCGTGCGATTACCTGAGTGGTTGCTGGTGGATCAGGATGGTGCTTTGTGGCAATCTATGTTTGCAAATTTCGCAGTGGAAGTGGTGCTGCAATTGTGATGGCGATGGATGAATTAACATCAAACATCACTGTTAATAAGAATTATTTTTATCTAGTTTTTAGGTCTTCTGTGGCCAAAAATTTTTAGAAGCCAACATGGCTTTCGCGCTATTTCTACGCAATACGAAGAAATAGCGCGAAATTATTTTTTTCACAATTATTACTCCTTTATGATCTTATTACTTCACGGGCTCGATTTTTTTTTCTAGTTGAACCATTATATGGTCCAGGTAGCCTGTATTCCGCTTCGATTTACTTTTTTAAATTGTTTCTACGACCTTTTTTAAACAAAAAACGATCCTTTTGCCTTCAACCATCAATATCTTAGCAATCAATGATCGTACCAGAAATCGAAGGACAGTTTCGGGAAATGCAATAAATTTGCTATTAAACTCTATCAAAACATTTGAAGTTTTTTTTTTCATCCACAATAACGACACGAAAACTGTTGAAAAAATCGGAAAATCTTTTTTCCTTGTTTTGGCAAATCGACCGCATCTTCACAAATATTGATGAGGAGGCTTTTGGGAAAGTCTTTAGGGATTTTTACACCTCAATAGGGTACAATAGTACAATAGCAATGTGGAACGGCAAATCGATCCATTGAGCGGTTTTTTTTCCCGATTGATCAAAGTTTAGAAGAAAATAAATTTTTATAAAAATGGAAAAATCTAGTTTTCTTTTACTTTTTTCACAATAGGTCGGGGATAGACTTGGAGTTAGTTCCTCGGTTGTGAGTCGTTCCTACAATCGTTATCAGGAAACTGCTGGGTATGAACGACGAGCTGAACGAGGTCGTCGTCGTGTGACGACTCCTCGTGACGATCGGGCAATCGTTCGGCGTGTTCGTCAAGAACCCTTAGTTCGCAATTTCCCGAACCGTCGACAGCAACAATAACCACGAAATATCGCCTTACAAACGGTCCGAAATCGTCTCCGTGAGGCTCCGTGCAAGCCAGACGTGCTGCCCAAGTACCAATGTTGTCAGCCGCACATCGCCGAGGCCGTCTTGCTTACGCTGACGAACATGTGAACTGGACCATGAGGCAATGGAATAATGTTTTCTGACGAGTCTCGATTTTGCTTTATGGAAATGATCGAAGACCCCCAGTTTGGCGTCTTTAAGGCGAGTGGTTTTCGAAAAACTTCACTCGCTCCGCAGCAGCTTTATAGAGGATCAGTGATGCTTTGGGGCAGAGCTTCGCGGTTTTCCCGAACTCCTTGAGATGCTAGGCTAAATTTTGTGACCTCGTGTTGCCACGACGACAAAATACGAGGGGATTTATTTTCATGCAAGACAATGCTGGCATGCATAACGTTGTTGAGACATCCACCGATGAGTCCCGATCTAATATCCGAATAGAGTTTAGAAATGCATTTCTCATTTAAATACAGCCTTTCAAAAATAACCGAAAACTTTGTAATTTCTTTCTTTTCCCTTAATTTTTGTGAGTAGTGTTTTATAATAAATCTGGAGAGTTTGAATGTTTGAACGCGCTAATCTCATGCTAATCTAATCCGATTTGCAGTATTCTTTTCGCAATAGTTAAGCCTTTTAACGAGGAAGATTCTAGGCTATAAAACTCCACGGCGCGGCTTTAAGGAGCTCCACGTTAAGAACCCAACGGGGCAGAACGTACGGCGTAGTCAAGTGGTCGGCTTATTTTAAGCCGCGCATCCGATCAAATTAGCTTCATTTATCAAATCTAGGTTAAGTGCGACCTTTGCGGAGGTTTTTCAGTTATTTATTAGTTGTCGGTTTTAAATAGGAGGTCGAATGCAAAATCAAGTCTGAAATATATTTCGCCGTTCGAATTAGCTACGATATTTGTCCATAACATACTAGTTGATGCCTGCGACTTCGTCCGTGGCGATATAAGTTCTTTAAATATGGCTTGAGAACTATTTTTAACTTATTTATTTATTCTTCATTGTAACCTTAATGTAAGTGATACCATAGGCGGACCTAATGCCTAGAGGCATTCTCTGCCAATCAACCCTGGGAGACTAGGAAATGATGGCAGGTGCAAAGTTTGTTATATAAAAAAACAATCTGAGGTATACTATTTATATAAATAATCAATATATCCACAAAATTAACATAGATAAATACGTACATACAAATAATAAAAATAAATAATACATATATAAACAAAATAACAGGTCAAGCGATGATTTAATAATCAGTTTGCCTCCAAATAATATTGTCTAAGAAGTCTTTTGAAATCGTTATTGTTGATTGCATTCCTGATAGCATTTCAGAGGAGTATAGCTTGAACTGTGAAAGAAGAGTTAAAGAATCCAATACGATGCTGTGGAATACTAATCTGTAGACTATTAGAAGAGCGAGTAATTCGATAATGAGTCGAGTAAATATATGTTTTTATAGTGATATGTGATTTTTTTTCTTAACTATTTTTAAGCAGGTTTGCTTTAACGTATGTCTCTGAAAAAGTGTACCTCTGTTTATCTCTTACACATCTATACTAATGTTATAAATGCGAATGTAACTCTCTCAGTTCCTCTGTGTTTGTTACCTTTTCATGGTCCAACCGCTGAAGCGATCTCAACGAAATTTGGCACAGAAGTAGCTTGCATCCTGGAGACGTACATAGTATACTAGATTTAATCCCGGAAAATCAAACTGTACCAATGAGATATTTAAAAAACCTACTTCTATGTGGTCGAAGTCGCGGGCATTATTCGTTAATGATAATATAAAGAAAACAAATGACCATGTTACATATTTTAATTAATTAAATCTAGCTTTAGGAACATTTGTAGAGGTTTTTCAGACACTACATTATTAATGTCTGTTAGTCTCAATTTTTTTTGCAGTAACAGAAGTATACAATATTTGTTTTTAACAAATGTAAGAGTTTAGATAGCTTTTTCACAGACTAGTTGGCCACCTTTAAAATTGCAAAATAAGATCACTGGAAAACAACACTCGACGGGCAAATTTAAATGCGTCGGCGGTAATGCACTTGGAGGTACGCGGGCCTGCGGTGGGGCACCCCTGGTTTAGTACTATGAATACTTTCGAGGCGGCGACCATCCTGGCTCGCTTTCCACCACTGGACATACTGGCGGACATGGATGCGAGGGTGTACTGCCGGGTCCTCACTCTCCGCCAGAGCGATGGTGGTAAGCCGGATGAGGCGCTAGAGTCCATCAAACGGCAGAACGAATTGACGACGTGGTGTGTTCGGCTCCAAGAAGAGCGATATGCACGAAAACGCGTCGTCGGTGCTGTCCCGACGGTCGAACCACCAGGACCAGGACTGCATTCCACACCCTTTCGGTGTGTCCAGGTTGGAAGTCGGAGCGGTATCCCAGTGAGCCAACTCGGACCTCTCCCTGCCAACAGAAGTGCCGGCTATGCTGAGCGGGGGACACGGCGAGTAGGGCCGTAGCCAATTTCTGTGGTCCAGAAGGAGGCTGCCGAGAGGGATCAAGAGAAGACAGATCCCTCACAGAGACGACGCCGTCGAGGCAACGGCGGGCCTCGTCACGGCTCTCCTAACAACAACGGTGTTCCCTTTCCACATACGGGACCCGCACGCCCAGTAAAGCAACCCCGGGGAGTACGTTGACTCGAAGTGGTCTAGAGTTATCGTGATAGTACCGAGAGAATGCTGAGGGCAGTGAGTACTGCCCCCGGATCGGGCTAAAATTCTAGCGTAGCGATGGAGGGGTCATGATTGCGTTCCGAACGGAGATCCGATGACTCCTCTTAAGCGCTAATGGAGACCACCGTGGGATTTTAATCGGTAATAGTCCGACATAACCCGGCTGCCATCATCCATACAGGATATTCTCACGTGCAGAAAAAAAGTTCTATGAATACTAGCATAAACAGTAAACCCTGTTGCGTTGTGTAAGGTTTATTACAGTCTTTATTAGTTGCAGCGCACCAACATCTTCGTTAACGTCACCTTCATCGCGGATGGATTTAGCTGTGAAAGGATCACAAAGGTACACTCATCATCATTATCAATATAAATTAGAAGTACCTTTTGTGTCTGTCTGTTTGTACGAACGGATTTAACTCGAGAACTACTAAGGCTATTGACATGAATTTTAAACAGGTTATAGATAATAACACTGGCACCTACATTGACTATGTTTCATCGTGTTTGTTTCACTTTTTCCGTACATTTTTTCGATAATATTCCACTGAACGCCATCTGTGGTATAATTGCACAACCCTCGACTAATGAAACCTTTAATGATTTTTTATATTTACGTGAATATTACATATTTAATTAAACAAATTTTACGGATGTTATCGCTTTTTATTTTAACCCGACGTTTCCGGTGCTTTACAGCTCCCATGGTCACGGAGGGACTGAGGTGACAGTTGTCATAGTTAATCCGAAATCAAAGATCTATAAAAACTCGCGTAAAAGAACACATAGCTGACGTGAAGCATCGACGCTCTAGGAAGTCTGCAATAATGACCATTTTCGGGATCACCCCAACCATTACATCAGATTGCATAGACCAGAAATCCTTGCAAAAGAACATCGACTCCTACCCAGGATGACTCGCGAGGTTATTAAAAAACAACCTAATTTCAATAGAGAAGATAGTTGGGTACTAGCACCGGTTGGGGGGTTGGGGTTCCCATATTTTATAAAATTAAATCAAAAACCAAGCATACCACTGCAAAACTTCAAGACACTGTAAGCTCATTTTGCGTAGATCGGACCATAATAATGATTAAAAGCTGAAGGTACCCCGGATTAATTATGACATCGGCACTTCTGTCACCCCAGTCCCCCGTGACCATGGATGCCGTAAAACACTCGAAACGTCGGGTTATAAATAGTTTAAAATAAAACGCGATAAGATCCGTAAAATTAGTTTTTTAAATATTGAAAAATTGGTGCACGCGAACGAAGTGGTGGGTATAGTTAGTAATAAATAACTGGCGCCCATTTGTTCATCTTTAGCAGGCTGTTAATAGTCCATGCTGGAATTGGGCCTCTCCCATGAAAGTAGGATTTACAGTATCAATCAACACGCATTTCTGGCAGGATACTTGTACTTCCATTAAAAAAAAAAACAATTGAGACGAAAACATATCGGAACAGCGAGCAAGTCTTTAATCAACTATTTCGCATTTGCTAAAGAGCGCAACTTGGCTTAGTAATTTGCCTGCAAATTTTCTGGCTCGTACCAAATGGTTAATGTTCATAAGATGCGAGAAGGACGTATAACGGAGTGGGGATACAAGCGACTGTTTGCTTCCGTGCCATAAAACTCTTAACTGCCTGCGCTTAACCTATAGAAACTTAAAGCATGTACAACTACGCTGAAGTGTGGACAAGGTGTATCTATTTTTAGCAATAAACATTTACTTTTAGCTTTGTCGTTTTGCATCGTTTTGTTTTGTCAATTTATCAAACAGTCGTTTCTTTTCTGAATATAATGAAACATAACACTAATTTGGAGACGCAAATATTAATATTTTAATGTTGAGAATGATCTGCTTGCGTCCTAGATCTGCTACTTTAACGCAGTATTGATAGCTTACTTAATACGAGTACATCCGATAAAAAAATTAAGAGTATATGACTCAGTACTCGGGGTACAGTTTGATTTGTGGTTCCAGGACACGAAGTACCCTGATTGGATATTGGCTATCGGGTCTGGTTGTAATCTGGCTTTCCTTGTTACTCTGTCACTGTATTCGAACCTTCTATTATTATCTTTTAAAATAAAAGTCAACTACCCTTAAATTAAAAAAAAAACTATTTGAAACGTATGTTATTTTTTTTAGTTCATCATCATTGAAAATATTTGTATAATTGTATAACATTTTCACCTCGCAAATACAGTAAGTAAGGGTACTATCAACCATCGTCGACAGCGTCAAGCTTATGTGGCAGTAAGTCGAAGCGTATTTCTTCACAAGTGACAATTTATAGCATTTTCATGTGCGTTTTCCGCGTACTATCCAAACAGCTGTAATATGTAAGAGAACATTAGTTACATAATGTTACTGTTCACCGGTTCAGGCATTTAGTTTCTAGTGTATGAGAGATCTTCGGAGTTTTCTTCGCGTTTCAGTAGACTTATAAGATCTTGATTTACATGAATGTAACACGAAATAATGATTTGTCTTTGTAAATGCGTTTGTATTATTTAATATTAAAATGTTTTAAATAAGAACATACAATTATGTTATTTGGTGATAGTCTTTAACGTTATAAGGACTAAAAAAATTATAACTATTGATGATAACGATTTTACTATATATTTCAGATAGACGGTAGATGACGCATACTTACGGATTCATTTAGATTCAAATTAGTAAATAAAAAAAGCGTGGCAGCAAAAGCCTCAAGCTCACAACATGCGTTAAGAGTTCAGTGGCATCCCCGCTTGATCGGAGCGCGTCGCGCCCAACCGGACGCGGGCGGCGGTGTCCTGCATACTCGAAGCACTATGTACATACATTAGCGCCGTAGGTATGGCTATGTGGGTTGTTTGTGTCCCACGCGGTGCAACGCGCGGCCCTGACGCGCCCGCGACCGATGCGTCGACGTAAACACCGCGCAAGGTCGACCGCCTCGCTCCACTCGCATCCTAGCTCTGCCTGTCTCTCCACGGTACGATCGCTCTATAGTAAGAGTAAAATGTCCATGTCCAAAAAAAAATGATTTCAAATTCATTAGGGCACAGAATCTTTATGTATTTGATTTATCGAGGACAGTACTGAAGTACATGTTAATCACGTACGTAATGAGCTATAAAATAATCTTGATCAGTAATGTATTTAAGTTGCTTATTAGATAGAATACTCATCAAATATTGAGTCAATTAATCTTGAAGTTTGTCTAAGAGTGGCTTCGATATAGATTAGTCGGTTGCAGTTTCACTAGTTTTCATTGATTCGTATGATGAAGCTTATGCGTGCCCCGAGCGCACGTTTTATGGCCCGTAACGGGGCTTTCTGTTTGTTTAGAGTCCATAAAATAAGTACGAATAGAACGAAATATATGTCATTGACACATAAATGTTAAACGTTTAATTTTATTGTGTTGTACTTATTATTTTATTCATTACGTTTTATGGAATAAATATTTTCAAAGCGTCGAATTACAATACCACGCAATTGAAAATGTCGCATAGTGAGCTTTTTGAGGTAGTGGCGTTTGTTTGACATCAAATGGACTACCAAACGGTACTAACCGTTTTTATACAAAGGCGACGCATCTCCAACTTCTCTCGATGCCGAAGTCCTTTAGCGCTTTGAACTCAGAACTCTTTTATAAAACATAAGCAATCCTGTTTGTATTGAATCGATATCACATCGCGCATTGTTCGTGAGATTGTATTAATAATGTTTTCTTTCATTTCAAATCGTCATATTGAATCTTTTATTCGAATAATTATATAATGAACTTAAATTAGTTAGTACCATTTTACGCGCAAATATATTTTATTTTTATTATACGTTATTCATAATGTTAGTTTAATAATAAAATTGTTTACCTACATTGTCGATACGCAACTTGTAACTCAAAGGTTACAAGTTATGTATGATGTTTACAATTTTTATACGCATTTAAAGGTTACTGCCGGCTTATAAGAGCTATTGAGTCGTACATGCAGAGTTGAAAATTTACAAGGAGCCATTATTTTCGCGTGGCTTTCGAAAGGCGCGATAAAATACACGGGCGGTTTTTTTCCAGCAACTTGTTGCCTGAACCGCCTTAGGCTCAAACGCAGTGATACTTTTCGTGTGTTGAAGTGTGTTCCCACGCCCGACTTGCCTGTCTCTCTCTGACGCGGCTCATTCCTGCATCTTTCTTTGTAAACATTCAGCGCGTCGCCACTTCGCAGTCTAAAAACAAGTTCTTTGTATTGCACTGTAATTAAAATGTGTAGCTGCGATGACATACATTAACGCCTAATTGTTCTCCAACTTGTCGGTCCATATAAACATTTAAAAGGAAAGTCACTAAAATCAAGAAATATGTTTCAATACTTGTATCTTAATATAATTTAAAAGTTATTATTTCGCCAGGTGATGTTTAAATGCGGAGTATAGAAACAGCCTGGTTGGTGCGGATGAGGTAGGATGTCGAGAATGTTGCGGGACCAGTCCGAACGGAGTTCGATGTAAAGTTTTTACAGGACACTCTTCATAAACTATCACCGAATACATGTTTGTTTTTTATGAATTTTATTGTTAATACTCATAACTTTCGAAAGACTGCTGTTAGTCACAGAATATCATAAACATTTTAGCAAGTGTTATTTTTAATTTATCATTTATTGTTAGTTGCACTCTTTTAAGAAACTGCTGATTGAGTCGCGAAATACGTAAACTTGTTTATATCGTTTAAAATAGAATGATGCAAATATTGGAAAGTATGATTTTATCTCCATCTAAGAAACTCATGATGGTTGGAACCGATGTTTCGTTACGAATTACGTTTCGTAATGAGCAGCGGCACCCGTATGGTTTTGAATTGAGTTCACATAACAAAGCAAAACTCCGCCGTGGGGCATGTAAACCCGCTATGTTGGTTTCCTTTCCTCGAAGACCTGGACCGTTACTGATTGGTGGCCTTTGTCGATAGCTGGGCTAAAGTGCCGTACTAAAATTAATATGTGTCCAGCGTAATGATTAGCATAACATTAGTATGTGTGTGTGTGTGTGTATGTTTGCCGAGCTACTCGGTAACGAGAAATATTTAAGTAACCGCACTTACGCTGCTTGCAATTGCCTGTGTACGCCATTTTTATTGATGCTCAACGAAGTGAAAAGACTGCTTAAATACGTTTACGTTGACGTACTGAAAGTTTAGAGCAGACCGGGGATGGTTGACCACGTTTTTGGTTATCAATTTAAAAAAAAAACTATTGTCTTGGTGTTAATGACAAATATTGTAAACTGTGCTAAATTTCATAGTCAATTATAAAAAAAGGTTCTATGTGGATATTATTAAATAAAATCCGGATTTTTTCAGTTTTACGAAACCTCTCCGAGAGGGTCAACCTGCCCCAATGCCGGGGTAGGTAGACTACTCAACTGTTTCAGGTTGGCTTGAATTACGGGATGACAAAATTTAATGTGTAATAAAAATTTCACAGAAATATTCTTGGTGACACGGCATCTGCAATGGGCCGACGTTGCACTTACCATTAGGTGAACGTTTTGCTCGTCTCGTCACTTTATGCAATAAAAAAAATCATAAGTTTTGCAGAATTTTTCCCTGATGGGTTTATTTATAATTTAATGATTAATTTTTATCTCAAACTTTGATTTCTTTCGTAAACCATAAATATTTTCGAAAAAAATGGACCATATGTCATAGTCAGTCAACCAATACGCAATTGGCGTACCAACCCCGACCGGAGCTTTTGCTTTCAAAAATTCACTAAACAATAATGTTATGCATAACAGTCATAATACGTATTTGTATACCTTTTATAATAATTTACTTTCCATTTCAAATTAAGTTTGTATGAACTTGACTATAAATTACAATGTAAGAACAAAAAAGATGTGTTGATGAAAACCTACTTAGATACCCCAATTATTGATATTGCGCTCTAAGTGACAGTGAGACATTTCCTCATGTCTCGCGTTCTGTGCGAATGATCGGTCAAGCAGCAGGCTTTCTTTGAGTGCAACGTTGATTCTCTCACTAAAACCTGCAAGAAGTTAGGAGCATCTATTCTACCAGTCCCCAACCAACCCCGGTCTGCCCTATATTAAGATAAACTAATCAACTATAAAAGGTGTCTCTTTTAGAAATACTTCTACCAAATTTCATATTTTTCTTTAAGTTTCAACGTCTGGGTAATTATTTTTTGGCTGTTTGATCAGAGACTATTATGTGTTTGACATTGTCAGTATGAACATTTTATTTTATTCAATTTAATGTATTTGTTACATAATATGTGTAACAAATACATTAAAATTAATTCATTTTAAATTCATCGCTTCTTCTCCACACAAACTTTAACTAATTCAAATCACACGCATCTCCGTGCGCGCAATATACTTAAAATGGGGTACATATAGTTTTCTCTATTAATTTATTAATATATAGATATGAAAATCTTTAAATTTAGTGCGTAATGTACTTCATTAACCACTGCGAATAATACTAATAACAGTCGTTTATGCTGACGCGTTGGCGAAAGCCGTCTCAAGCGGGGACACCAAGTCCATTGTCTGTGCTGAGTCACTGTCGGCGCTCGCGCAGCTATTTCTGATGCCAGGCGTAGGCGTGCCATAGCTTCGCCCTCTCAGACCGATCAGAGACACTACGGCATTTGTCAGCCACATTTAAACACAGAGTGATCTCTGCTAAACTCCTCAATTATGACTTACATTGTGTACGATGTTATTTCAAGTTGTTAAGGCAGTACGACATCTATCGGTTAAACTGTTGTAGTTGATATATGTCTATAAAAAAGGCAAGTAAAATCATCCTCTGTGAGAAGAATAAAAGAAGATTGAGCAAGATAAAAGTGAGTTCAGTCAAGATTATTCTGTACTTTTTGTACCCCAAGATGATTTTGTTACACAACAAGAAGACTTTGTAGATGAAAATACCATTATCGTAATGACAATCATTAAAGAAATGGATCGCAAAACGTTGAGATGTGTTAGTTTGGGCTTGTAATGTTTTGGATTCGATAAGTTTGTTCCGTAAGTGGAATGTAACGTAAATGTAAAGTGTAAAGCAAATAGCCTATTAATATCTCGCTACTGTGCCCAGGCCTTTTCTCATTTTTGAGGGGGTTTTAGAGCCGAGAAGAATTTGACGCGCTGTTTCAACTTCATTTATCCTCGGTTATTTTTTAATCCTCTGACATGCAGGTATCCTAACGATGTTTTCTTTAGAGGCTAAGCACGCGGTAAAAAAATATGTTAAAATGACCAAACTATTTTATTGCAATATGTACGTAATATGGAAAAACAGGTTGTAGTCTTGTCTAAATAGCAGCTGCAATTTAGGTACACGATTCGTGGGTATGTACGTAATATCCTAATTGCATGCAGTGATCGGTCTCTGTTTGCCAGTGCATCCCTCACCCTATTGCTAATTGATTATTGGTTAATAGGTAATTAAGGGACGTTGACCACTAATTCGCTACACAGAGGCTCCAATAAATCGCCTCGGTGATCCGTTGACCGATCGTATTTACGTTGCTTGTGTTCTACAACGGCTTTTGTTTTACATCACTCTCATTTTTAATGTCGGTCGCTGCACTCAATTGTTCATTTGCTTTGTGAACGCCGTTGTACTGACTCATTTAAGTGACCATACTTTTTGATCAATCGAGAATTTATCTGATTGGATTTTATTGTGTGGGGTATCACATTAATATTTAAGTATTTTTTCTTCGTTTTTAGGCTTCTTTGATTGGATATTTTTTTAACAAAATAATAAATATAGTTTTGCTGCCTATCCCATAGAACAAACGGTTTGAGTACGTTGTCTTTACTTATATTTCGCGTACAATGTTCAAGGCTCAATACGTTACATATTTTTGTTCAATAGACAAAATGACGGAAAAAGATTTTAATGTAATATTTCTATAGGCGCTATTTACACCGGCCTGGAAGACTATTATTTCACAGTATAATATTTTTTATTTTAGGCTATTAGTAAAAACGTAGTGGATGTGCTTTTTAAGAGATGTGTGAAAAAATTTATTTACTCTTTTCTTTGAAAAGCAAGCTGATTTTGATTGCATTTCAAAGTATGACTATTACGCAGAGGAATGGATAGTGAATTCCTGATGTTAATATTAATTATAATTTCCATCGAACATGAAACAAAGATAGTCATTAATAAAGGATTTTGATTTTTCCATGTCAAAACTACGATATAAACTCTATGACATCATTTGCGTGCGCGCACTCGTTATACTTAGGTGTTTTAATTATTATAATATACCAAATATGACCATTATATTGTCATATGCCATCCGATTCATTCCTTATATTCTACATAAATAAATTTGCCTGTCTGTTTTGGCGAATTATGGCATTGAAAATCTTTTTTCCATGTTGCACATATATATTCGCATACTTAACAAAATTTTAATTTAAAAATGCTGAATGTGGATATCAACCAAAATTAGTAATGAAACAGATGTAATCAGTATTAGTTTTGATAAATTTCTTATGGACTAAAATATGTAATAATTCACCAGGTTAATGTTTTCATTCTAATGGATATAAGTACTCTATTTTCTTCTGCTGTGATCTATGCAGTCGTTTATATTAAACCATTCATCATAGACAATGATTCCACTGGCATCAGCATGGTTGCCTTTGTTGCACACTTCAGCACTACGAGAATAAAACAGTTATACACCTGTGCACTTTTGATTTCATACGGATTGTGTGCATCGACCTTCTGCGCCCAATGACGCCCGTTAGAGGGGTCACAGTTGTTTTTTGTATCTTACTCGGTAGCGAACCAGTTCTCTCAAGTGTCAGAGAGCAAAAAAAAACTAGTTCAATGTATCCGCACAAAAAGTTGCAGTTACTTGCGTCGATAAAAATTCTTCGTGAACAAAAAGGATTTGTAAAACCGCTTTTGGATTTATACTGTTGTTGTTTTGTTTCAAATGTTTTTGTTTTTGAAATGGGCTGCTATAAGGGAACCTTAAAGATCAAACTTTCTGGCGAATTTCATCTTTTACGGTATTAAATGACGGTCGAAGTATGTAGCATTGAGGTTTTTTTATTGAGCTTTGACTTTAAATAGTGTTTTTGGACCTGATTTCTCTTTCGTCGGCTTCGGCCCGTTTGTGAATTGCAGCTTGACTAAAACGGTCGATCCGATTGATTTTGCGGTTTTTTGATCTTATATCATGAGTAAAGTATTGATTTTAATATCAGCTAAGAATTGGTTGCCAATCTATTATATTTTTAGGACTAATATTAAATATGCATAATAAATTTTAACTTTTTTTTCATATTTGAAAATTTATGTGTTACTATAACTTTTAATTTAGGAACGTATTCAGGGAGATTAACGTCTTTTTCATAACAAAAAGTAGTGTTTTGGGGTGGTTTCCATTATGTAAATATTCGTAAGAAGTAGTAGTGAACGCATTTCATACATAGGTGATAAGATGCGAAGTAATGTCGTTAGCAAATCCCGGTGGGTTCGGGCGGGACGGGAGCGCGTCTCATTGCGGTACGACCAGAGCGGCTTGGCAGCACCGTGCCGCGGTGAGGGCGAACGCGGTCGATGAGCCCGGCCTAGAGGGCAGCACAGAGCATCGCGAGGTGGGTGGGGGTACGGCTCCCGCGGCCCCGCGTCCTTTCCACCGCCCCGTCTGCCTGCGCATTCTGTACGGCCGCGCCGCGCGCTCACTAATGCGTCATACTGCCACCTGACTTGACGTACACTCCGTCGTCCAGACGCTACACTTCGCGCGCGCCATGTGAACTTTAGTGTTGACTTATATGTAATAACGACGCGCCGGCGCGATCGCGACAACGCACGATGACCCCGCTCGAACTTTTTCAAGCATGGACAGTGTCTTTGGTGCCTGTGAGCTGGCAAACATTAGAATAGTACACGAGGTGGACGCACGTGCTCGAAGCTCGTTCCTGTAATCGTAAGTTTGAGTCAGATTATTTTAAAGTGTGACTCGACAGTGATGTCGGGCATATTGTGAAATGGTATGGGGCGCGTTATTTTAACATCGGCGGAGAGCCGCAGTGCCGGCCGCCCGGAATGCGGCCTCCGCCCCGCCGCGCGTTGCCGGCGCCGAGCGCGCCGCGCGTAGCGTAATAAATAAAGGCGGGGCACCGCTGCGTGCGCGCGCACCCTCCCGCGCCCTCCTTGCCCTCGGGTCATTGACTCGCGCTCGAGCGCCACCGCCTCCAACGCTGCCGAAGACAACAATCTTCGGAAGTACCACCGCGCTCTTGGCCGCGGAGCTAATCTGGCGCTCCCCGATATCTCCAATGTCAATGCCGATAGTTACGCACAACCGTGGCGAAGGGCCTCGAGCGCGCGACATGCCTATGTGTGACGCGTTTCTCACTTATTAGTTACTTGTCACGCTATCGAGGCTAATGACCCCGGATTTTACACCTTGCCTCACAATGGCAGTCCTTCCCTTCATCAATGCCATCGTGTGTAATCGCGAGACTGGCCTGGTCTTTTATTTTCGCAAGACCGGTTTTAAAAATAGCCGATCTACCGTTTTATTTCCTGTCTGTAAAGCGGTGCCGATTTCGCGTCGCACTGACGCGGGCAATTTTAGATATTTTATAGTCAAGTAAGTTGAACTCTTTAAGTTTCTTTCCCCGTTTTTTTCGTTTTTGACTTTCTCAACTTGTTATGTTATCTTATCTGGGAAATAATGCGCCAACTGACTCTGAGAACAGTGCACTGGTTTTGTAGTCATGGTAATGATAACTTCGGGGGCTCTAACCACCCAATTTATGGCACCCGAACCGCGCAATGTTTCTAACTTACTGACTGACGTAGTGCGCATACTCTATGAATTTTTGAAATTTAACCGTTTGGACGCCGCCTTCCATTATTTGGGCTTCTAAATTCTTTATTAATGTGCATATTCATAATATTACGCTTCCAAAAGTTCCACTTTAATATGTACATTACGAGGCAATACTCCAGTAAAACTCCGTTATATTTTATTGTATGGCGTTGCTCGTTTCGTGAAATGCTAAAAATAAAGCGTGAACTTCCCGGTTGAATGGCGTCGTTGGCGCGGTGAGAGCGGGGAGTGGCCGGCAGCCATTGCCCTCGCCCGGTTTGTTTACAACTCGGCCCTGGGAGTGGCACGCATGCATATTTGCACCCTGCTTACAACACGGTAGGGTGTAGAATCGTGGTGAGATTGCGACTGCGCTCGCGCCATCTGCGCGCGCATTATTAAAATAAACTGCTGCAGACAGATAGCTGACTGTGTGGTAGCGGCGGTATAAAAACGCGACGACGTAACCGCCAGGTGCATGGCAACCCTTAGCTACGATGAAGGTACGCCTAGTGTTAGGTCAGTTATTGCGGCCAAGGACCCCTATGCGAGTGCCAATGAAATATACTGCGAACCTAGTTTCGGGGGCCTCGCTTAGTGGTAAATTATAATTTAATCTTCTACACATCAATACAATCCGACGTCATACGAAATTCGACATCAATACGAAACGACCACTTCAAAATGAAATACTTTAGAAACTAAAAATAATCGGAAGATTATTTGTCGTTATGATTATTGTATATTGTTTGTAATAGCTCCGAATATACATATCCAAACATTATTTCTATTTTGAATAAACTTCACGTTCATCTTAGAATGAGATTTAATTCTATAAATTGTTTTTAATATTACGTTGAAAAACTATCTAAATTTTTTGCTTCAATAGTTTTTGTATTAAAGTCGCTCCTTTTTTCCATCAGACCAACAAAGATTTTTTCCACTACATTTCTTCTGAAGTTAAAGAAATAACAGATATTGTCATAGCCACGACTTCTAACGTTACACAGAAAAAGTTTATCTGACTTAAAAATACAACAATTATTTAAGATTTGTTTAATTGAGTATAGAATAGTAAAGAGCATTTTGCCGCATTATGACACATCAATATAACTTTTGCCAAAAAATGATGTTATATTTTATTAATATTTCTATTTAACTATCTAGTTTTACTCGAAAATAATGATTATTGTCGTAAACAAAAACCAAATCAGTAAAATCCAAACTATCGATACATTCATGTTTTGATTCGTTCTGTGTCTGCCCGAATTATTTACCGTAATACAAAACAAATTTATAGAACAAGACTCCGGAAGAAGCCTTATCACTTATCAGGGGTGTAGACTTTGACCCCTTAGGGCCGGTCTAAGCGTATTACATCGTTTTATATATAACCGCCACCTAGATATCTCGTTGGTACTGGCGGAAGCCTCAACAAGTTGCTCGGGCTGTAAAGAAATGCGCGCGCAACCTCCGGGGCCTTGGCCGTCTCTTTCGGACCCGAAACATTGCTGTCGCGGCAAAGTACTTTGCCTCTGTGACCCGCGATGCCGTGTCCTCGGTCCTCCCAACATACCGCGTAACGTCGCCCTTTGAGTCATCATGTGGGCCGCACGTGCAATCACCTTCGCTTACTATCCGAACAAAAAATATCTCTTAACCAACTGCCGAGTAAAAACATCTTTGTCACCGTGGCTTTTGTATGTAAGATAATTTTTTTACGGAGATTCTGAGCATGTTCACTCGAATGCAGGCCTGATGCGAAATGGAGTGCGACGAAACAACGAATGTCCGGCTCACGCAACGCTCGGTATGTGAAGAAAACTCCCCATTCTTGCGTATTATTAATGGAAATTACAATGTCGGTAGAGATATCTCTGCTTCTTACTGCTTCTGACACAAGTTCAGTCCGAGGACTGATTGTATTGGCGTCAGTAACTTTATTTAATTGTTAAATTTGTAAACATTTCTCTGCAATCGATATGTAACCGGACGCACGGTGGACACCATAACAATGGGCTTCCTCGATAATATGTTCCTGGCATATTTAAAGCGATATGGTTTCGTATAACATTAAAGCGTTTAAAAAAATTAAGTATTATGGAACTATTAATTTTTCACTATATTTTTGATGCAACGCCGCAAGCGTTAAACACATGGAAATACACTAATGCCGATTAAAAGCTTTGAATTCTGAAATTTACTGTTTTGTTTCCGATAACTGCTATGTTGTATATCATAACTTAGAAAAGAAATTCAGATCTGGTGGTGCCAGCACCTAGGAAACCCAGGAAATCTGTACTTCTACGGCTCGAAGAATGGAGTGAAGGAAGTGATTAAATATTCTGTAGTTTTAACTTTGCAACGATGACATTTACCACTGTAAGTTGAAAATGGCCGTAAAATTTTTGGACAAATGTCGATGATTTATAATTCATCGGATTCTTTTGTTGATCATGCTAGGATTACATAGACCGTTCCGCTTACTTACTCATTTTTACATGACCTCTTACTTTTTAAATCTATTAAATTAAAACATTCTCGTCAAGTAAGAATATTGTCGTGATTTGTATACACTGCATAAAACTCATTGTGGTTAGAGGTTAAATTTCGCTTTCGAAATTAAATTATCATTATTTTTAGATCCATGAATACAACTTTTTTAACCTATGTTCGGTGATGCAAAGAAAGATGGTAAGCGAACGGGCATTGCTATATTCCAATTCAAAACGGTCTGACTTATCGCAGCGGCAACTGTCGAGTCGGTTGACCTGCAAGTAGAATATATGATATAAGCGATTAATTTACTACACCTACGCTAACGTAATGCTTGCTTAGTCAATTTCTACTCCGTCATAGAAAAAACAGAAGTTATTGTCTTCAATCGGATATTGTTATGCGGATGTATTACATCTTTAAGCGAAGTCTGCCAAGCCTGTCGTTGGCTGGTAACTCGAAGTGCCAACTTACGTGACTTGGAATCATATTTACGAAATCAATTAACAATTCTGCATGCGTAAGCGCCCGTCGAGAGCATTATTCTGACTCCTAATTTGCAGCCTTTTATAACGTGAATGACACTTTTGACATTAACTGCTATTTTGCATTCATTAACGATAGCTAAGATCAGAGCATCTTACTCGGACTATCGATTTTGTTTGAGTACTCGAGTTGTTCCGACTTTGTGCTGGGATTTCGAAAGAAGTGGATACGTGTGAGTTGTCACGTAGATTGTAACACAAACTGTGCGGATGTGAGGTCTCAAAAAACCATCTGTAGAGTCGACCACGCAACGTTCCGTTACACCAAGTAGAGCGTCGCTGCACGCAATGGACGTTAACATTAGTAACACGACCGCGAATACGCATCTAGTCCAGTGTCGTCGTTCCAACGGTTACTATATATTACTCACGTCTACATACACACGAAAAACCCCTTAAAACGGTTTCAGTTTTTGCCCCTTCTTGACGGACTCGTGCATCGGTGCAGTGTTAGTTATGGAATGATTTATTGTCTATACAAATAAATAAAATTGAAGAGTCTGTTTGTAATAACAAAATAACAGCTTTTAAGTCAATGCTTATGAAAGTATATACGGTACTAAGAAAAAAAGTATATACGGTACTAAGAAAAAAACTATTTTTAAAATGTTTGTCTGTCTCTCTGTCCGTTTGTTAAGGCTAATATCCGAAACGGCGGGTCCAGCCGTCAGGACTCATTGACGATAATATAGCTTATATAATAGCGGCTAAATTAGGCTACTTTAATTTTAGAAAAATAATTAGGGATCTGCGAAAAAGAATTAAAACCCAAATATCAGGTTCAAAAAGGGAATTATATGAATTTTTATCATCGATCAGGGTCGGCTGTTTTACGCCGATGAAACCGCGGGGCACAGCTAGTCGCTAATAAAACCCGCTAAATGCTTACCATATTTGTCAACTAAATTGATGCAAAACTTTAAGAAATTTTTATATTATTAAGTTTCTTCAAGATGAAATCACTGACTTGTAGAAGACTGATATGCTAAGATTTTCTCTCCGTAAGTCTTTATTTTGATCAACAGTTATTTTAAATGCACAACTTAATTGTAATTTAACTCTGACTCATAATTGTTGCATGTAGTCAACACGCAATATGCGTCAGGATTAACTCTTAAGAGTTGTACGCAATAGAATGTTTTCGAGCGACAAAAGGCAGATTTCGCTGACCTTTACGTAGGATTGTTTCAGGGGTGAGCGCCTGAGCCCATAGAAAAAAGAGCAGGTAGTCGAATTCCCTGTTTAACAAAAGTCAACCGTAGTCAGGCCGTCATAAACAATGATTTCGGAATTGTGCAATTGAATTGCATCCCTATGGTGTGTCAAAAAATGGTCTATGGCTATATATAATGGGCTTGTTGAAAAAAAAAACAAAGAGTTGCTGAGAAATCGTCTTGCCTTTTCATGTGAATGTGGCATTCTTTTTATGAAACAAAAAATAATTATCAAGTTCAGGATCTCCGATGCTTGATAATATATATTTATTTATTTAGCTAAGTTAACTTTCGTCATTAAACGGATCATTTTATTATAGAAGTCAAAACAATTGAACAATAATTACCGGATTATATGTATTACAAACAAAATCACTCTCAATCTGTTATAGGTGCTTAAACACATTCAAGTTATGGATGCAATCCTTATAGAATGTTGTGTCACAGCTACGTTATAACAAATTGTTTGACACGTATTAACAGCGACGGATAAAACTATATATTTTTTAATAACTAGATGATGTCCGTGCCTTCATGTTTTTTAGTTTATTTTTCTTTGTTCCGGGATAAAAAGTAGTCTCTGTCAGCCTCTGGAATGCAACTGTACCAAATTTCGTCAAAATCTGTTAAGCAAATAGGCTGTGAAAAGTTAAGTTTTTTCACGACCAGACAAACACACTTTCTCATTTATAATATTAAAATATGGATTTATTAAACGGTACACTTGATACTAGAGTTTATAAAAAGTTCATATATTTCTTAGTTTCAGTGATATATGGCGTGACTATGCCATATATCACTGAAACTAAGAAATATATGAACTTTTCACTTCATTACATTTATATTATAATATCATCATACGTCGCTTAACCAATTCAGTCATCCATTAGTTTAAGTCGCATTTGTATTCGTCATTGTTCGGTCCTTGTGTTGTTAATATTAAACAGAAAAAAAATTGTTCGCAGTCATGACATACAACATCACCTGACGCCGGCGAAAAATCGATGCCGGAAAGGCGCCGACTAATGAATACAAAGAAAAAATGTGGTACTATCAGGCTAAGGTAAAACTTTGTACATACTTTTAATATAGTTTAGTTATTACTACATACATATCTTCATAATATTAATCGCTTTCTGCAAATGTGGTAATCTCAAATATTTCATTCAAACATTAAAAAAAAACTTTAATCATAAAATCATTTTATATTATTTTTATATACAGTGTCGACCGCATGGCCTAGTCGTCAGGCTACTTGACTTCTGCGCCACGGGTCCAAGGTTTCGAATCTCAGTCGTAGCCGCAAATCTGTGCAAAATACAAATCGGTTGTTTTTTGGTCTTGTTGCGCCGTAATTGTTCCCGTGTTCCTTACACTGCACTTAAGCGTTACATTGGGCACGGGTAGGTTAGAATGAGTGAGTGACTCTGTGTTTGCGCGTACACTTGCGCAGCCGATATCCTCCAACAATAATCAGGAGTTGTTCCCGTTGTCGAAAATCGACCAGGAAGACATCATACTCAAAAATCGTTATATAGTTTGAGCAAACTTGCTTTTATTAGTTTGCGCACATGGTCCAGATAAGATAAACATCGCACATATTAACCCATAATTTCGAAATTCTTAAGGAAAAGTATCCATATATGATTATATTTTGACTGACTTTTTTTTAGATTTTTAACTGACCGTCAACATGATTAGAAATCTGTATATACATGAAAACTTTGTACCCCTTTTTAAGCATATTGCAATGCGCAATATGTGAGATTTACAGTACAGTTAAAGTTTATATGGAGGTGTGCAGAAAACTAAAATGTATATATAATATTTGTTACAAATACATTAACTTCAATAAAAAAAAATTAAAAAACTTCGGTCGACCATTGGGCGACCACTAGTTTTATTTAATATATCTAATCGTGTTGTCGCTTTTTGTGTGAATGGGCATATCAATTGATGATAACTTACAAAATTAAATGCATATAGTTAGATAATATCAATTGTTTTTAACAATATCGAGACCTACCCGAGGTCAACACGAAGGACAAACAATGTTATTGTTTGATAAATAATAGCTCGCGAGAAACAATTGTTGATAACCTTTTAACTTTTAAAGTAAATAATGTTTAATACGGGAGTCGCAAACCCAATTTAAGAGCTAGGGGATATTAATTTCCAAACTTTTTACGTCGCATAAGAATTTTCTTTGTTTCTCTATCATATCTACTGAAGCTTTCTTTCGTTGAGCGTTGTCCCGGCTATTGTCCGTGTACTTTTTCGGCTTGATCTTGACTTAGTAAGGTCTTTTGTCTTGATAGACCTAAGAAGGACTTAGAAGGTATGATTTTACGGATAACGTTAAAATTTTTGAGATAAATAAGAATTTGGAGTTAATTTATTTTCGTCACGTATGCAAACTTTTTTTTGGAAAGATTTTATACGTAACAAAATAGTATGATTAAGTTGTTATTGCAGGCAATTACCTCTTGGTTATTGCGCATCGCGACAAATCGAAACGTAAACAGGCGCTTGTAGGTATTGGAAGATCTTAGTAGTACTTAGCGGGTAATTTCAGTGGTTACTCTTTATCGTACATTTTTAGAATTAGACCGTAGACCTGACTATATGTGGTCACCGTCCATAAACACCAACATCCATCAAGAAGTCGGTGGTTTTGTCTAAGATGAAAAGCCTTTTTAGCACGTTTTTATTAACTCGTCTTCGTGTATATCTGATCGGGTCAAATTTAGTAATTTATTTTAAAATAACGTCCCGAGGACGACTACTACGTTTAGTTGCGTTATTGTTGCGACTTTAGAAAACAGAAACGGCGACAACCTACAACGTAATTCGGTACTTAGTTCCGTGCATAACATACTTGTTATCGCCGTCGTGGTGTGCTCTGCTCTGAACACTCAGTGGTCATACAAGTAAATATGAGATTAAAAATAAATTATGTTTGGAAATCACTTAAACAGTTTTATGATGTTTGAAACGGAGTCCACAATATGTACCGTTTTATATTATAAATATATTTTAGGCCATAAATAAAAACAAACAAAAATTATTGCGAATGACAAATAATGAATATTTGTCGTTATCATTGATTCCACAAATATCCAGGCCATCTCGTGGCTTTATCAAATGGAGAGTCGCCATGCACTGTTTCTCGACAAGTGGCTGACGCTTGAGAACCTTTCGTCATTATTCGAGCTATATGGCCGATTTATATTTATAGCCGCTTCTGGTATATTATTCTCTTTAAAATTTAGTTTATATTACTTAGAAAATTTAAATTAGTCACAAATTACATGGTTCTATTTAGTGCTCTTTTGTACGACGATTAATCATTATTTTGGGTAAATGAAAAAAAAACAAAACTGTCCTTTTCAGAATAGCTTTACGTTATACGGTATCGCTATATAAGATCCTCGTAATGCTTAGCGCTGCCTTATGCCTGGTAATTTGAGGATGACGTTACTACTGTTAGAGTTCCGTGGACTATAATTAACCCTTACAGCTTTGGTCTGTCTGTATTTCTCAGTGCTCTCTTTTTATTTATTTATGCACTCCATGATATATGACAATCCAAAAACAGATATGATTGTAGAAGAATATATGTATAACAGTCTTAGTGCCACCCACAATATTACGCAGAACTGTTCGTTATAAGACGTCAGTTCCTAAGTGTCGCATTCCCAGTAATTTAGTGTCGCATTCCCAGTAATTTTATAAGAGATGCTAGTGAGAATGGATACGGAATATCTATCATATGCACAACACGCGGTAGGCCGGCTTTATATAGATGAGCTTATTTCTGCCTGACACAACCTATTATACAAACTTCAAATGATTTTGAATGACTGATAATATTTTCTTGACTTGTGTAATTAATTAATAACTTACCCATATTTTATTTGAAGATTATATCCGACTAATTAAATGGAAAAACCGCGTAAAGAAGTATGATTTTCTTTCTTGAATATTTAGCTTTTCGAACTCGTTAGTTTATTGATCCGTTTATATGAACAGTCATCAAAACTTCTTATGAGCTTGTGCTTATTATAGAATAGGAAATAAAATAAAAAACGAGAATCATAAGGAATGGAATTTTTAAGAATTTCTTGTGTTTTTGTTTAGTATTTATAAGAGGTAGTCATTGATGTTTTTCAATTAATTTATGAAGTTGTTTCTTAAGTCTGATTACGTACATTTGTTTCTACATAATTTCCTTGAATGCAAATGAATGTATGTATTAACATTGAATTTTTAAACGGTTACATTTGTACTTAAATCTCGTCTCGTCTCAAGATCTCTACTCTCATTACGGCTTCCAGTGTCAGCAGGGGGGAGTGATGTAGCGTCACATGAAAAGCTCAAGAAAAATGTCATGCGTCCAACATTACGATATTAAAGTTTCTGAGATGTGAACTATATATGCGACATCTAAAGACTACTCGTAGGAGGAGACGTCCTCTCCTTTTCCTTGGCAAAGTCATCTGCTAAAAAACGTATAATGATAATTTGAACCATGTAAAATACTTGTGTCGCTATTAAAATGCATAAAAAAATGGTTAGTAGTCGTTTCGGTAGTTTCTATGTGGTGATTAGGTTGTTCGTCGGTTACTTGGATAAATTAGGAAATATCTATTGTATTGTTAAAATAAGGCCGAAAATCCCTATAAAAGAAAACTATTGGACGTTAACCAACTTAGGGCACTTTTTAATTTATCTATATCAACCACAAATTCCTTGGAACGTCCATCCATCTCTTAAAGTCGTGAAATATTAAAGTTAAAAAAGTAAACAGACTTAAAAAAATACTATAGTACTTATTTATTGTTCCGTTTAATGTAATGAATAAAGTATTGTTTAATTTTTATTTTTATTTTGATGTCGGTGTTAAGTAAAACATAAAATGATGTCTTGAACAAATTAGATACAAAAAAGCATCATCAGAACAATCACAATCTTTTCCTCTCGTACTAATTACAAAAACACTTGCTGACACGAAATATTATTGACAAAGAAATTATAGTTTTAAAACGAATAATTTTATGTAACGCATAGTTTTTAAAATCGCTTAATTTTTTACTTTTACGTGTGCGCCTGCCTTAATTTTCATAGTATGATGACCTGGTTGCGATGGCTGGTACTAGTGGTAATTAAACTAAGTAAGACATATAATATATATGTCGAAGCCGAAGACCCAGGGTTATTTTTGGGGCAGCAGTGCTACTGTCCCCATTTGACAAGGATTCTGATGTACTGTCCTTCTCTTGATCCATTGAAAAGAAACGCCTTGATTTATCCCTTACAAATGATTTATTTAACACAGATTTATATTTCTCACAATATTTTACAATTTATTTAAAGTAATACACTTATCGAACGGTTGCCAAATACACAACCTGCACCGGCAAGCGCTAAAACGCAAGTTAACCAAGTTATCGTTACCACCCAATACTTCGATAACAAAATGCTGGTGTGACAAAATAATTTACAAGGTGATGAAGCAATTAAGGCTAAGTTGTTAAGTGGGCGCTTTCACAGCGACACCTCTTTTGATATGGAAAAAAATAAAGAACAAACATTGACACAAAGAAAGCGTTTAAATAATCTGGGCATCATGTTAAAAAACGTCAAAAAATCTCTCTCTTAATCCGGTGCAATACAAGCTTCGGGCAGTCGCGGCTTGAATGGCGGTGTCGGTTGTAAAAGTTGGCGAAAAAACGCGTGCCGTTGAACTCGCTACGGCGAATGCACCGGGCCGTTACCTTTATCCGAGGTCAGGGAGGCATCGATAAATTGTGGTGCCGTAAGATTCAGTAAAAATATGAACAAAGCCCCAGCTGACCTTATGGCCACCTCATACAACCTAGTTCTTTCCTTTACAATAATTTCTACATTTGTTTAATGTATTAATTTAGTAACACAAGAACCGAAATTGTTTTGTAATTATGTTATATTTTTCAGTTCATTTAGTCGTATTATTTTGCAGTGTCAGTCTACTTTGTTATATCCAAATCCTTTTTATTTCAATATCCCACACATATTGCTATTGTTATGTAATACTCTCGTTGTCATATAAAATGTATGTTAATTCAGTTAAACTTTTTGTTTTCCTATTGCCCGAGTACAACAAAAATAGCCTCGAGTGACAAGGGGGCATAACTCCGCAATGTTTTTTTTGACAGGGGTGGAATAAGGCGCGAATTCATTTAAGTAATCAAATTGTGGGGATAAGCTGAGCTTACCGTGGCGTCGAATGCTGAACGTGCCAACTACGACGCATGCGTCATTCAATTGATTTCTAAATACGGGAAGCTTTTCCAATATTCGTGACCGATGCTACTCGATGTTTATTGCCCTGATTGTAGATTTGTGTATCTCTCGAATTTTATGTCGCATTGACATGACAATTATATTGCCAATGATACGTTTAAATTTTTTTACTTTAAAATTTTTATCATAAGTATATTTTTTTATCGAAAAATATTAATATATATTACTTTTTTTTGGCAGCACTCAAAAAATTACCAATTAAATAATTTTTATGAAATCAATCATTGTCGGGCGCACTGAAAAGGAATGTAACCGTTGTAACATTTAAATGATTGCACCTGTTGCGTTTCCACAAAATATTTTATTTATTCTGAAAGGAAAATGAAATTAATATACACATATTTATAAACATCTACATGCTGTAAGGATATCGTTTATATGGCTTGTTTATTTTATTATATGTAAAAAATCTATTGGTATGAAAAATTATATACCATTTTAATTAAAGTTAGGTCTTTATATATAATATTTTTTATACCAAATCGTTACAAGGAAAGAAGTTAACATTAAATTTTTATCTGACTTAATAAAATATGTTATATTTAAAAATGTTTCTTTTGTTTAACAGGTATCTCCGCGATATGATAAAGGAAGAGCATGTAATTGGCTGCCAGTTGTAAGTTAGGTAAGTCGATTCAATTATTTTACTAATGTTTACGTCATTATAGTATTTATTCAATGCGATTGCACCTTGCGAATTTCCTAATTTTACCTATGTGCTATAATAATTGTTGCGTTGCGTTTTATTGTCGTTTGCTGAGCACCGGCTGCGCGTTGTTTTTGTTCTTTCAGTATTACATATAATAAACCATAGATATATTTCTTCCGATGTTTTAGATGCTATTAGAATTGGGATCAAAGAACATTTTCTCCATTGTTACAGATTCAGCTACATAAAGTCGCCATGTGTGTTACTGAGCCGTCTTAAGATGCAGTGAATATTGAAAATTAAAACTACAACGGAAATAATTGTTTTACAGGTAATTAATAATTTCATTTTTAAATTTAATTTAATTTATTTTTAGTAAATATGATTGTCGTTGTTTACATATTTGAACTAACTGCATTGCTATTGTTGATTACTAAGCGAAATGATTCTGCTATGTTATTTGTTAAGATTGTTTCTTTTATTTCCCGAATGAAGATAAACTTCATGTATCAGTCAAAATTTGATTAGAACACATGTTGCAGTAAACGATTATTCAAATTCTTTAAAAGGTGTTTCTTTAGCCAACATGCGCTGTAAAGAAACACTTTTATTAAGATCCATTTTCACTAACAATATTTCTTGCGAATGAAATATCCGTGTACTGTTAAATGAATCATCATGGCGCATTTAATGTTGAAGGTAATAAATGATTTCAATTGTTTTTGTCATAAATTTCCGCAGCCTGCGCAACCGAGAAACGGCGTATGGGGCGTGGCGATGCTCATACTGACGACAAGTCCACAGGTAGGTCCACTTTCAGTATTGTGCGGGCAAAGAGCACTTATTTATTACTGATATTTAAATGACATTTTTCTTCGTCTTTAGTTCGTTTTATTTTTCGCCTTTTTAAAAGATTTAACCAGCCAGCGAATTAGCTCTAGCGATTTTTGTCCATTTATGTGATCTGTCTGTGTTGCTTTAATAACAGTTCAAGAAGAAGTGTTCTGCAGCAAATCGTCGTACATTGTAGTTCTAAGTTGAAAGACGAAAAAAGAAATAAAAATTATTTTAATTTGCATAATTATTTTTTCAATCGAAATTACTTAATATTCCGATATATTGACATATTATTCCGATTATTTTATCTTAACGGCTTAACGCCCAGTTGTGAGTCAAAAGTCTGGGATCAAATCCCAACCGAAACTAGAATGTGTTAACGCAGGGGTTCCCAAAGTGTGCACCGCGGCGCCCTTGTGTACCGTGGGGAGATAGCAGGGGCGCGGCTGGGCGCTCATCCTGTTTGTCTCCGGAAACTAAATTATTTTTAGTTACCGGAGAAGAGAAAACAAGAGCTTTTTCACGGAACACATTTCAAAGATCCTCGATCCTTTCCGTGCTCAAGCTTCACCACAATTCACTTTGCAAGAAATCTCATTGAACTGTGACAAAAGCCTTTGAATAAAATTTGCTTGTCCGATTTGGTGGAATGTTGCATAATGGTCAACAATAAATATATCCAACTTTTTATTATGTTGTTTAAAAGCTGTGAGGATTCTCATTGCTTTTCCGACATCCTATTTATTATTGGGTCAGTTCTAATATTTACCTACATATGTGAGCCTCAGATTGTAAGGTTTTAATAAGTGTTTTCCATTTCTGTGCCCGAATTTGACTAGGGCGCCGTGACGTTACTTGTAAGTGCGCCGTGAACTGAAAGAGTTCAGTAGCCCCTGGGTTATATATAATGCAAATACTGAATACATACAGACGTCTCATCGGATACGAGAAGTTTTCGGTTTTTGGTACTATAGATAACTTAGGGTTGCCAATAGACGAATAACGTATTAGGCACAGGAAACTTACAACAACAACAACAACACGTAATCTTAGGTACATTTAAGTAAAATCTATTTTACTATTAAAATATAAGAATTTGCTGATATAAATAATAAAATTAAACATATTTCAGTTTGGGCATTATTAGCGTAGAAAGTAATATTTTCGTGCCACTTATAAATATTATAGAGAATGTAACGATCGCCTCGTTTCGCTTTCCATACTAAGTACATTACACACATTCATTACGTTCTTTAAATTATTACGGTAAAAAAGGTTTTTTGGATAATTTATTGTTGTATTTTTTTATTGGATAAAGTGACGAAACGAGCAAAACGTTCACCTGATGGTAAGTGCAGCGTCCGCCCATAACAACTGTTGCGTCACACAAAACACCGCTGTGTGACACCACACTGCTCTCGTCACCCTAAAACATCAGTTCTTAAGTCTCATATGTCCAGCGATTACGCTAGCTCTCAGTGCCCTTCATACCGAAACACATACCAATGCATACCAAAACCCGAAGTAATGTTTGGACACTACTACTTTACGGCTGAATAACTGGCCCTGTGGTCATACCTGCCTAGACGGATTCCTGCATAGGAACCCTACCACCAGTAGATTGCCAATAGATGTATAAAGTAGACGGGACGCGGAATATATAAAGTTTAGTGTTTCCTTCCAAAGAATGGCCGGCAACCATTATTATATGTGTGTCCTGCCCTGCACAATTGACAAAAACTGGGAGTAAAAAATAGAAGGCAGCTGTGGTCCAAATCGGCTAGGGGTCGACATTGCGGCTAATTCTTATAGTTCTAGGATTTTTTTTTTATATTTATATTTTTATTATTGTTTTTATTTATTGTTTTTATTTTTGTTTATTGTTTTTATTTTGTAGTAGACCTATATTGTATACCTGTGTTTTGAAATATGTATTATAAAAAATTATTTGTATGACAAAATAAAATAAATAACTGAATCCTTATCTATTTCTATAAATATCTATGTTATATGTTCCTTCTTGTCTTAGAATATTTGAAATTGCGTTATTGTTTATGAAATCGTCGTCCAAACTATATGTTCACAACTTTTTTTTGATCCGTGACGTAGAGCTACATTGCTTACACGTGGGAGGGCCTAGTGACAGAATAATTGACACCAACGCTGTATTCTACGAATTGGTCTTATCGTTACGTTCTATATAAACCTTGTTTAAAAAAGACTATACATTTTCTCATCTTACGTGTACATACAATATCTTCATCTAATCATCAATCTGATCAAAATCCACTGCTGGACTAAGTTCTTCTTACTAACTTCTCCTAACTTTCACTAGCTAACTACTATGATAAAACTAAGAAAAAAATTTCTTCGCCGCAAGATACGAGATGCATTTCGTTTTTTTTTTGGAATTTTAAGTGCCGAAACAGTATTGAAATAATTGCAAGATTATTTACAGAACTAAAAATAGTTGTCTAATAAATTATAACTTAAGTAAGATTTTAGTGTATAATTTTAAACAATAACTTCTATTCTGAGTGTCGTCCTGGTTCAAATGAAACCGATCACGAAAGCAATCAGAATTATACAGTAGACCACCTGGTCAGAAAATTTGATATCTTTTTTGATTATAGAAAAAACTTTTATATTTTTTTAATTCGACTCTGACTTCAAATAAACATTCTAATATTTTTGCGTATTTCATTTTCATAACATAAAAAAATTAACACTAACTATCATATCGCGTTTATATTAAAAAGTAGGAATGAAAATACTAACGTTAAAATTATATAAATCTCTGAAAAGTCTATTGCTATCATCGGTTGTTATTTTTTTAAACTATCATGTCGTTATCACTAATGTCTTATTATTAACAGTTAAATAGTATAAATTCTATAAATGCCTATAGTTATATAAATTTCTGCAGTATAATTTCCCTTTAGCAATGATATTGGTGCTAAAGCTACAACGTAAGTCTGATAAAGCACAAGTGCTGACGCTTGCGAGTCGTCGCAAGCGTCAGCACAGATTCTCATATTTCCGAGTTAACATTTCACTGCTTCACCCTGGGAACATCCGTTAGGTTCAGTGCTTACATTTGCAGTTTTGGATATGTATTATTGTATTAAACATGCCTCATAGATACCTATAAACACATACATACATATAATACATGCCAGTTAAGCACTTTAGCGATTATTACTCTTTCAATATATACTTTGTGTGATCACCCAACTTTATATGACTATAGATTTTATTGTCAATTACTAATAGACAGTAAACATCCCGCATAATTAAGTAATTGTTAAATATAAAAAGTAGCTTTATTAGGATTTATTTTATTGTGATAAATTTATATTTTACTCGAAAGTGAAAGCTCTGGTGTCTTAGTTTATCTCTATTGCAAGATTCTGATAGTGTCCGATTATAGGATACGAGATTATTAATAGTCAATTTGTAGCATAACTGAACACCTAATCCGCTTAACTGTTTGAACACGTCCACTTAGGTCTCCCTAGATTCACTCAGTTGTGGCTTATGGCAGTAATTAGTTTTGATAGGATTACTACCAGTGATGGAATTACTAGATGTGCGGAAACAAAACAGTGGAACAACTCGAAAATTAAATCGGTCTAGATGCGCTTGAATAACTGAAACGTTCACGTTTGCGTTATGAACAACGTTTCCTGGTACCGTATACGGTATCGACGTGTGTTGACGGGCTACAGCTTTGTTAAGTCGTCACGTATTGCATTGACACGTGTGTAATTGAGTTCAGAACAGTTTCGAGTGAATTTTCGAAAGTCAATTAACATTTACCAATCGTTATTTCACTCTGTGTGGTAAAATTTCCAAAGTGCAAGTGCATGTGCTCGTTCTAACATAACATTAATTAGAAATAAATCGTCGGTAGTTATTTAAAAAACTATGAGATGTACCGCTGTTGAATAAATTGCTTTTGGTTTGATAATAGATTAGAAAATTAGTATAGTGGTTCACTATTCAATGGTACGATTATTTAAATAAGTTTACTACTGATTTTTATTCCCTATTAAGAAAAAATTAAAAGCAATTTTATAAATTTGTACAAAATACATAAAAATGCATTTCCAAAAGATACTAAATTCAAAATTAAACAATAAAACTTTATTTAACGGGATTTGATATATAATAGTTATTTATTACGGGTCAGTAATTTAATGATTTCTTATATTTACGCGAATATTACACATTTAGTAAAACGAATTTTACGGATTTTATCGCGTTTAATTTTTAAACTATCTATAACCCACCGTTTTGTGTACTTTACAGCATCCATGGCGACTTTTTGGCGACCAGTAGTTCTTATTTATTGTCGTTGCTTCATATAATTTATTCGCTTATTTGATAAGATATTTAACATATTTTCTATACACTTAAACATAGCCTACGTAATATCTAAAGTACTGCTCGACATTCTCCGTAGCATGAACAAACTCTTTTATCTCCGTAATAATTATTAATAAAAACGTCTTTTTACCACGTTTTTATTCACTGTTCGGGTCAAAGTTAGTAACTAGTTCTGTGAAATATAACTTTTATTTTCTCCTTAAAATAATTATAGTTCTTTTTTAGTTGTTTAGGTATGTCAAATTAAAATACATCTTTCATACGTATGTTCGAACGATTTAGAAATATTAGCATATGTAGCAGAAGTTATCTGGAAAATGAACACATTTTCGAGAAGACATTTGTGAATTTTAACCACGCAAAAATCACAAAAATATCTTAGCACAGTCGATTAACCACGACAAGTGAGGGTAGATGAATATATAAATGTCAACAGTACTATTAGAAATTGAAGTTAACTCGTTTTCATTGCTAAGTACTTAATACATACCGAAATTACTACTTAGTTTTTGCGGAGGAAAACCATCGCAGTCCTATGTAATAGATTTTCAACTATCTTCCCGAGGAGCTCGAGACTTGAAACTTTAAACATAGCTAAAAACTGGATGACAATTCATTATTAACTTTCTTTCTTGTCTGTCTGTCTGTCTGTTGGGTACAAATTTTGCTATTGATTATAAACTAACTTTAAAAAACGTGGTACATAAAAAAAATTTATACGATACTTCTTTTAATGGAAGTAAGTGACGAGGCGAGCAAATCGTTCCTCTGATGGTGAACTAAGTGCCAAGTTTGCCCAAAACAGTTGCGGTGTCACCCAGAACTCTCCATTGTATGTGTAGCAGCGCACTCTGCTTGTCACTCTAAGACTTCGCTTCTAAAGTCTCGTGTGGCCAATAATAACACTAGCTTCTGTGTCCTTTTAACCGAAACTAAGGGCTGTTCGTACATCACTCAGAGACGACAGAAAAACTGACACTGAGGTGGTACCTAGTCGGATTCCTACCACATTGTAAAGTGTCACACGTTTATGAAAACTGAATTTGCTAACACTAATATAGTACCAGCTAACCCGTGCTAATATTTCGCGGAATAGTTGGCGATATCAACCTTTTTTAAAGAGTGTAAACAACTACAACCGATAGCTTTCGTGCATGTTAGTTGAACAGATTGTCGATGTTTTTAATAATTATTTTTTAACGAAAACATAATTTTTAATATTTACATAGATAATATTTAGAAATTTACTTATTTTTCATCATCACAGAGAATAATTGTCTTCAATGGCGTATCAAACATTAATTTTGAAATAGTATTTAGGGAGATATTTAATACCAACAAAAAATACCTTCGAGAAATAATATACATAGATTCACGAGTACATACGTTTTATAAACTTACTACTTTATGTTTAAATACCCCCGATCTCGGGATCGGTTTTAAAAAAAATTATACTTGCACGAAATCGTTGATACCTATTCATTGTGCTGTATCAATGATTTTCATACATTCATTTATTCTGCAAAATAATTATACAAACGTTTATTTTAAACTATGTAAAGAGAAGTCGTGCCGAATAAATGTAGGAATCAGTTTTATAATTGTTGACTTATCTATTTTATTCAATTAAAATATAAAAGTAAAAATTATTTTACCTCACTTTAAATAAATTTCAGACGTCCGATTGTATTACTAAAGATTTACTTGAACTTTTGTGTGTATTTTACGCACAATTAATCTATTTATCTGCCTACCTAACCTTTACCTTTAACAGTGGTTCAAGCTGTATTCAAACAATAATTTAATATTCATAATATAATAATTATGAACATTAATTAATAATAATTAAAAATTATTTTTCAAATATATCACATTGGTACTTATGCTGCATTGTGACCTTAGCAGACGATTACAATAATACTTTTATGTCAGAAAAAAGTTAGCAATATCAGATAGCTATCATTAGACTTTATGAGAAGAGATGTTTACGAGTCTAACTTCACGTCCAAGTAATGTTTAAGGCCAAATTAGTGTTCACGAGGAAAATATTTACCCTATCATATTTTATTCTCTGAAACCTTTACATATTTTTATCAGATGTGAAATTTGTGCTGAGAGCTTTTAATATTACCATTTTCACTTTGTTATTCGCACAAATATGTTATCATTTAAATGAAACAACTTTGTCAAAAATTATTAATTATAATGGACATACATCTTATTACATTACAAAATCTTAGATTTTTTTTATAATGTAACTATGGCACTTAATATTTCATAAAAAAATTTATTTGTAAATTAATTATTTGAGGTTTAAGATAACTTTATTTCTTAAAATAATTTGATATTCACTTACATGAGAAATTAAACATAATTAAACTAGAATATTCATGCTGGAGGTAACAGTGGGTAATAATATCGTAGTTAGTAGTTTTACATATGTATATACGTATAACACGTAAGTTTTGAATAGAAGTCAACAGCGGCCATCTTATAAATAGTAGTAGGTAGTTTTAAATAATTTTAGTTATGATACTTTTACGATCTATAAAAATGTTTTAAGTTTTATTGAAATACAGGGGAGTTTAAGAAATTATAACGTGAATTTGTATTCATTCCGACATTTGATTCTTACAAACAACCTTACAATATATTTTTAATCTTTTAACGTTCGCCTCTCTTAAGCTCCTTTAGAAATTGTGTAAAATAATAATTCTTTATAATTTTTCTCGGTTTTCAGTGTAACTATGTTTAAGCGATTTGCAGTATTAAATTATCATTGTTCATATAAATTATCATATGACATTTTCATATTTACTTCTTTTTAGTTCAGTATATTTTTCATTTATAAATGAGTTTTATGTACATATGTATTTCATACGCATTAGTAATATATTTTTTCCCTTATATTTTCTGTTTATTTTTGGATCGCTTAATTTTTTTAATACCTAAACGCCAACGTCGGATACAAAACGATCATCGTCACCATCATTCATAGTTAAACTTTTTGCCATGCATTCTCATCACAATTGTCTTGCCGGTAAATGATGCAGTGCTATTATAATTTACAAGTAACGTCATTTAAATCAAAATGATGTGAATTGAACGTCAAAATTAGGTCGTTTATGTCATTGGACGTTTCATGTACCGTTATATATTCGATGGATTTGTTTTTTATGTTTCGACTATGGATTTAAACGTCGAAACAAAAACAAAATTCTATGCACTGCTTATTATCTATATTTAGAAACATCTGCGCTCTGAAACGTGTATGTACGCTGTGTACATACAAAACGGTCTCTAATACATTTTGTTTACGTCAAAAATAAAGCGCCACCGTAGGGTTAATGTTCATTAGTGTACGATCAATTCACCAAAATAGATCATCTCATTAATTTCATCCGTATTACAAAAGTATAATGATAAATATCTGATCAATTGAACGCAGTTACACTAAAGCTGAGCCGTTTTTAAACAGCTCGTCAGTTCTCCTTGGCATCGGCGCTAGCTGTGCGTCAGCGCTTGCTCTTTACCTCGTGAAAGACATGAGTAGTGAGATGTCCCGTACATCACTAATTCTCACTACCTTGTCTTTCATGCGGATCGAGCATACTCTCTCCAACACCGAGTATTGCAAAGCGTGAAGATTAATTCTCTAAGACGCTGGTGGTCAGTTTTTTATTTTTTTTCTTATACATGAATTAATCTATCTATTACTAGAAATGTTTAATATAATTATGTAAAGTTGACTATTAGGTTTTTAATTATTTTAATTATAGCATGAGCAGTCGTAGTTGTCTGTTTTGAACTATGAATATTATTTTGTAACTTATTACAAATATCTTTTTTAATATTTTTATGGAAATGATATTTATATATAAAAGTATTCTAATTAGTTTTTCCAAAAAGGACTAAGTCTGCGAATAAATTGAGCTAGTTACGTGGCTCATTGCGGCTATGTTTTAAGATTTAATAATTTCAAGGAAATTCTTGGTACTAAATGTATTTCAAGAAGACAAACATTGTAATTCAAATTTTGAATATCTGTGTCGTCCTTGTTAAAAGTAACATAATATTAAAACTTACATATAGCTTAATGTTTTAACGAATTCTCGTGCAACAGCGCAATTGTAGTATTATATGATGTTTTAAAAATATATGGTTGATCAAAATTATTTAATTTAAATTAATTGTCATATTTTTATGTATACTAAGTGTACTAGATTGTGTCAATTGTCATGTAAACGATCTCTATTTACATTTGTATGTTTAAACTATGAAATATATAATAAATAAAGGATACTTTCATAAGTCCTCTGTCATAACACCATCTCAAACTTTTCACGACATTAATAGGTTTACATTATTGACATCATAGCGCACCATACACAACGAAGTCCTTACATAAGATATATAATAGAAGAAACATAATTCTTGTTATTTTCTAACTATACGTGATTAATATCTCAAAAACTTATGACCAAATGTAATCTATTTTTATGCCAATTGATTTATTTGTTCTATATTTCTATGCAAAAAGTAAATCCATGGGATCATTTCAAAATTCGCATACACTGTTACGTAGTGGCGACGTATTCACTTATGTAAATTGAAATTTGTGTTTCATTAAAAATTCGCGGAATATTTACAGGTTCCTTTTTATTTAATAGTCAATGATAATTTTGTGTTTATTATTTACCTAGGAGTCTAGACGAGTTGCAATTTACAGTCGTTAAAGATAACAGAAAAGTCTCAAAATATATGGGTATGACATTAACGATAACTCAGTACTCAGTTGAAGTCTTATGTCAATCTAAAAATTGTACTTATTATATTTATTGGGTTCAAACCTAATTTGTTATTCGTATGTATGTATGTAATTTTTAAACATTTTGCTTTTTATCAGAAATATTTCATAATTTTGATTGCATGTAACACAAATTCCCTCTCTCGGTATTAACGCTTTAAGAGCACAATAAATACATACAGTCACGTATTTTTCCCATATAAGGGGTAGTTGAGACCACACACGTAGCCCACTTTTCGCCCACGTGGGAAACGAGACGTGACGGGTGGCGAGTCACGTCGCCGCCATTTTGATACGAGTCAAATTAAGTTCTTATTCCCCATTGCGTCCCTCGAGCAGTATATATGCACGAATAAAGGCTGTCCGTAGAATACCTTAGTCGCGTCTTACGGAACCTCGATAGGTTCTATTCTACTCCGGACGGCTAGTGCATCTATATATATAAAAAATAATGTTCGTTTGTTCAAAATCGAAAATCTTGTAAAGTTCTTCACCGATCGTTTTAAATTTTTTACGTCCACGTTGTTTTCATATACGCGCATGTTTTTATTCAAACAGGGGACTCAATAGAGTTTCATATTAAGAGGTACAGTGAAGGATGCTGCGGGTTGTCAAGGGAGGTGTTTTCATCGTTATTTTCGTCGTTTATTTTAATTCAATATTTCCCTCAATCCATACATAATATTATAAATGCGAAAGTAATTATCTCTGTCCCTTTGTCTGTTTGTTACCTTGGCACTGTTCAACCGCTGAACCGATCTTGACAAAAGTTAAAAATAGCTTACATTCTGGATACTATTTTTATTCCTGAAAATGAAATAGTTTCCACGGAATATTTTAAAAACCTATATAGACGCGGACGAAGTCGCGGACATCAGCTAGTAGCATAATAAATATATTATCTATTTTCATTTATAAAATGTATGGCTTTCGGATTTACTTCCTGATTCGCCCAAAGAGCAGTGCAAGCTTTATTAGGATGGATAATAAATCATAAGCATGGGCATAATAAATCGTGGTAACTTAAGTCTCGCTCGCACATTACACATTGGAAATGTTGAAGCTGCACGAAGTCCGCTGTTATTATGACGCTGTTGCTAGATTATATCTCTCTTTATTACCTTTTACAACTACCTAAAAATTATTCTTAAAATAACTAAGTCACATAATGTTAAGAGGGTCTGATATAATACTGTTCTACACAATTCGTTTAGTTACTAACAAAGGAAGTCTCAAATGTGTACTCCCCGAAAGAGTTAGACCACATATTTACATCGTTGTGAATATAACTTTTTATATAATTTTTAATTCACATCTCTTTTCGCTACTCCTATCATGCCATTGTGGAAATTTTTGCAGTTTTATATAATAATATTTTTTTAATTTAAGTACTGGAAACAATATGTGCAATTGATTCGATTGCCATTCTTCTCGCGATAAAAGCATTTTCTTTGTTCCTATACAGGTTTTGAACTTTATGAATTTGATATCATTTGAAATATTTTAGTGCGGTTATTATACTATAAATATATAGTTTATTTTATCGAAGGCAGAACCATTCTAGTTTTCTTTCTCATTCCCTGTAACATCTAATTCATTATTCAATCGTTTTATTAAGGTGCCAGTCTGTGATTTATGACAGTTGAAATTATTCCGTTCATCATTATTTCAGTCTATCACTAGTCCTCTGCAGAACATAGGCCTCCCCCATTGATTGCCACAAAAGTTTGTAGATCTCATGTTGGGGAGGATTTTGCCATAGCTGCCACGCTTGGCAAGCGGGTTGGCAACCGCAGTTTATTTATTCTGGTGTTTCAGAAAGATGCTGCTGCCTATCTCCGGTCCTCCTCCTTTAATTTTTTCTCTGTCTTTTTTTTCGTTAATCGAGGTTTAGTTTAAAAATTGACACCAAGATATTATTTATACTTTTATTGTCTTGGTAATCGCGCTAATGTTATTAAAATAATTTTATATATCCCGTAGTAAGAAATATAAACTTCGTTAGACTTAACTGGATTTTTACAATCTACCGCCATTAACTGAATATTTACAATCTACCCCCATTTCGTAAGAAAGTACTTTTAGCAGAAAAAACGAAACAAACTCCGCAGTTATTCCCTTTTTTTGTAATTGTTGTCAAATACACTTAACTAATTTATAAGTAAATATTAAATAATTGAATTGAAAAGAATAGACCTTCACGTAAACGGACCATGCTCCGTTATGTCTCCTATTCAGCTTCATTCGCGGAGGGGAGCTAGTTAGGTAACCTTTTTTTCTTTTTTTTTTTACTGACACCATACATACATTCTGTAACGTACTTGTAATATTCAGTGCCTTTGTGAGGTCTTTATTTATTTATTGAAGGACCATATCCACAGGAGATACAATGAAACTCAAGATTACAATGTAACGGACATAGTAAAAAGTATTCCTAATTAAAGGCGCGCAAAAAATTAACAGTTATTTACATGTTATGAAGAATTAAAAATTTGAAGATTTATTAAACTGCTTAAAATTATTAATTTTAATATGATAAGGTCTCGCCGCCTTTAACGTCTTAAAATATTTACTAGTATTAGGATTCTTATGCAGGAATCCCTCTAGGTAGGTACCTACCAGCAATGGCAGATATTTTGCCGTCCCTAGAATCTCGGAAATACTTAGAATTAGTTCCGTTGTACGAGTACGAGTATCGCCTCCGCGCCGACCGCCATAGTGAAACTCATACAAATAAAGTCACTCGCGCGCTCTTTGTTTTAATTCTGTTGCTGAAATAGTACGTGCCTTGTTATTGTTATAACAAATAATAGTTATCCATACTTACAGTTTTCATTTTATGTACCTATAAGTAATACACCATGGAAAAAGGATTTCAGAAAGGCCAGTCGGTCAATCTGCCAAGAGTGGTGGATAGCTTGATGGTAGCTCAATATGTTATACAAAATAAGGAATTTACGGCCGAAATACGTAGATGAATTATAGAATGAAAAGTATATCTTATTTATTTTAGGTACTTTAGTAGGTATTCCTACATGATACCTATTTCGGGAAACTGAATGTTATATTAAATTCATGGTCTAGAGAAAAATATACCGAGCTGCTGATAATATAAAAATGCTTTAATAATAAAATTACTTCTGGTTTTGTTGTAATTCATGATTTTGTAATAACGTTTTGTTAGTTACTTACCTACGAATACTCCTTTTCCAAGTAATACCTACTACTTACCTACCTAGTACCTAGGTAGCTTAAATATTAAACATGAAACCAGATCTGTTCATTCAGTAATAAATATTCAATAAGTGCTTATTCAGTAAAATAATATACCTACAACGACATGAGAAAATTTAGGTATTTGGTCCTATTGAATCAACTCTTCGAATAGCTATCATCCACTTCTTTCTAGAATTTGGATCCTTCGCCACGCTAAAAAAACAGCTTTTCTGATATTTTTACATTGTAATTAAAACACTGAGGCACTGCACAGTATTTATTATTAATTTTTAGCCACTACCCGCCACTATGCGCTTTAGCAAAATTTTACGAATGAAGGTAAACGCGAGCGATTAGTCAACAAATGGCCCACTCCGCCCGGCCGGCGACTATATTGGAAACGTCATCCTTCGACCGAGTACCGCCCTCGTTTTTAACTAATTTTTAACGAAAATGCGCTCTTTGATCTTAATCTGAGTCATTTTTAAACATAGATAAAAGTGAAAACGCAGTGATTTTCGTAATTTTTTCTTTATTACTTTTGCATTTGTCGAAAAAAAACGTTTGTCATCTCCATTACTGGACATATGTGATTTGAGAACCAATTTCTTATAGTGATGAGGGCAATGTGGTGCCACAGATAAATGTTCAGTGTGAAGATTTGTGACGGTGACGTACTATTTTTGACGTTATGAAAAATCTTATTACCTATTTTTGCTAGTTATATATATTTAATTGATGTTTTTATCCACTGTTGAATTAATAAAGTAATGGCGATTTTATTTTGCCGCTTTTTTATATATTTTAATAACAGTTACAATGAGTGTATGCTACAAATTATTAACACATGCGCGACTGCTGACGTGAATTCACGTAATTTCAAATTATAAAAAAGCGAGCATAAAAGTTACAAAAATCTTATTCACATATTTACAAGAATGATACTTGCCTTAACGATACAACTTTGCAGCAGCCAGCTTCAGAATTTCATTATTTTTTGCCGGCATTCAGTATTAGAAACGTCGTGAATGTGTTGTTACCCGTGCTCGCTTTGCTCTTGTTTTTTTTACCGCATTTTTTTAAAATTATACAAAATGTCTGTTTTGAACTAGTGTACTTTCCAAATAGTTTATAAAACATATCTTTAGGTTTTAAAGATAACTTCCTACGAAGTTTAGAGATTCACACTATATCAAATTAATGTTTACAAAGAGATATCAGTATAAATATAATAAGACTCATAGATGCGATAAGTTGATTTACTTTTAAAACATCCTTTTCCTTATATTATAATTATAATATTATAAATATGCCAGTTTGTGTGTTTGTTTGTTTTTCATTCAATCACGTTTAAACGGGTGAAGAGATTTTAATGAAATTTGTCAAAGGTACATTTTGTCATGGAGGTTAGTTTTTATACAAAAAATATTTATGTAGAAAAATCAATAACATAAAAATCGCGTTAAAGAGATATTATTTATATTGTGCTGTATTTTACTGGTTATAAATTTTTCGATGTATATATTTATATATATAATGTTTATACATTTAATGTTACAATTATATTTAATTACATTATAATATTTATGATTGTTATGATTGTTGTGAAAACTGAATTATTTTGAAATATTAATTACAACAAAAAATCCTTACTGTCGTCGTTTGTAACTGAATTGAATATAAAGCAAAGGAGTTAAGTCTCATATATTCGAAAATTAGCTTATGTTTTAATGCGTTTCCTTGTCTTTAAGTTATATTCATTAGCGCAGTTGCAATGATTATTAAGACGCTTTATTTTATTTACTAGCTGCGCCCTGCGGTATAGCTCGCGTAAAATTAGCCGACCAGATGTTTGCGCTGTACTGTAGTACTGTGTAGTAGGTACCTCGCGGATCTGAGAATCCACAGTTCGCCCCTTCTCGGTCACGGTCAGTTCTCATCGTGAGGTACCTTAAAACCGTAGCATGAAGTTTTATAGTCAATACCTCTTCTTAATAAAGGGGTACCTAATGCAATATTTTTTTACATTCGGATTAGTATTTCCTGAGATTAGCGTGTAAACATTCAAAATCTCCAGCTTTGTTCTAGATAACGTAAAGAATTTGAGAAACAAACTATTAATTTTCTTAATTATTTATGATGTTAAGAAAAATATATAAACTGCCAAACAAACTGTGAAACAATAACGACCATAATGAAAATTAAAGCCTCGCGTGGCGCGTCCGTTCGCATAATTTATACAGTTTTGCAGATTTTCATCGTAGGAATCACAGGAATTCTATATATTTCCGAAATAAAATTACTTTAGATTATTCTCTGTCTTCTACCTGCCAATGAAGTCCCGTCAAAATCGATTTAGCCGTTTCGTGGATTAGCCTGGACAAACAAACAGACAGACAGATAATTTTTTTTTAAATGCGTGTTTGAGATTTGGTTTCCTGCTTATATTACCACATAAGATTAAGAAAAAGTCTTTAGTGCGGAGTCACAGACACACACTTCAATTTTATTTGTATAGATTTGTGAGTAGGTGCAACACAAGCCGATTTTTAAAGTACTGGTATATACGTATTTAATATTAATACGTGAAGAGAAAACTCTGCACCCCTTTTTAAGAAAAGAAGCGAGGAAGCTAAAAATTATATGTGCTACAAAGACATTAAATTGAATTAAACAAAATATTCATTATTTACGTTCATATCGAGAATTACAATCACATTATAGTTTTGGGTTTATGAACGTTCTTACTGCCAATGTCAAACACATAATAAATAGGCTGTGGTCAAACAGTCACACAGAGTAAAGATTGTTGCTATAGAATTTTAAAATGTTGCCAACAAATAAACTCAAATCCTCTATTCTAGTCCAGACTTAAAAATCTTATGTATTACGCTCGAATTTCGACCACAGAGAAAGCACTAATAATTAGTGAAATGCGTGGAAGCCTATCTGTTGAGTCCTAGGTTCCAGGGTAGGTCCTAGGTTAGGAAGCGAATATTGGTGAAATATATAAGTAATCTATTGATCGTTTTCGACGTATTGTGACCTAATGTTGTAGCATTAGTTACATTGGATACGGGAAGATGACGACGGGTTAATATCTCATATATATCATACAACTAACATTAATTTGAAATAACATCGATATAATATTCCAATTTTCATGGTCACGCCCATTACTGCACAAGTTGTTATTTTAAAAAATATAAAAGAGAATACACAACAATTTATTTTTATCTGTATTTATAAATATGTTTCAAAATACATTAATTAGAAATATTTTACACTTTGTGACTCGCGGTTTAAAATAAGCCGACCATATGATTGCGCCGTACGGTATATTACCTGAGTAAAGTTCGGTCCTCCTCGGGAATGTCCGGTTCACGGCGTGTGGCTCTTTAAGATCATACTCGTAGCATTATTATAGCAATTTTATATTCATATATTCAGAGTCCTGGAAGACATCGAAATAGAACATACAGGAAAATTTAAGTTAAAGTTCCTGTTTTTCAATGAAATCCCATAAACCTGTTCGAGTTCGGAACCTATTCGAGTCAAACTTTCAGACAGACAGACAAATATTCTAAAAACGGTTATTTGTGATTAGGCATCGTATAAATAGCAAGCAGTTTTACTTAAATTTTGGAATATTTATTTTGTATTCACAGGAATATTAATCGATCGAAACAACACAAATTTAATCTTATGCCTACGACAGAAAGTAAATAGCTTTTTAAATGAATTCAACTATCGATCCACGAAGTTTTTAAATTTGTTAAATAAAATTTGAATTAAATAATGAGTTAATTTTGCGCCCTTATTTTGAAGACGACTTTGTCTTTTTTTATCTAAATACACAGTCAGCGACTCAAAAACGGTTTTTGTATATTAATGGAGGGAGCTAATAAACATGTATCGCTTAACAAACTGTTTAAAGTACGTGATTTAATCGCCGCTCGGAAATTGCATCCCGTCATTCATTGACTAATACCCGTTGCAAATTTATATATCGTTTAACTGACAAAGATTGAGCGGTGTAAAGCCGACCGCATCATCCGGTCATTTCCCTAACCACTATCAATTAGCATTACGCGCCCACATTTTGCGGAAAATTGAGGTTTTGGTAACGTATCGCAATTATATAATATTGCAGATTAGTATCATGATATTTTCGTGCTCGTACTAAATGTTCGTTGTAAATGGATTGCATTAGTTAATTTTGAATGATGCGTTTGGATACTCGTAGGTATCATTGGAAATTATGATTTTGGTATCATGTTGCGTAGTAAAATTAAGCAATTGCAATAGGTTATAAGCATATTAAAATATTAGTATGATGGTTTTTTGGTATTTAACGAATTCAATTTAACATTAAAATTATAAAATATGGTTTTTCAAATCATATTTGATTTTGATTGGTTGGAACTAGTCTGTAATGACGACCGAGTGGCTTAGTGAACAGAGCACTTGACTTCTATGTCGCGTTCAGATCCCAGTCGGCGCAAACATTTGTGCAAAAGCACAAATTTTTGGTTTTCGGGTCTGGTTGTGTTGTGCATGTGGAATTATGTCTTTAAATGCAACCACGATACAGGAGAAATTCTAGTGTGGTGTATCGTATAGAATAGGAGGCAAACGAGCACGTGGCTCACGTGATGGTAAGTGATCACCGCCGCCCATGAACACCTACAATACCAGAGGAATAGCAGATGCGTTGCCGAGAGAAAGGAATAGGCTCTTTTCTTGATCGTTTTTGTCAACAAAAAAATTACGTCATCATAAGCAATACTATTTAATAAAAAATTGTAAGAGGACTTTATTTTAGTCACTCTAACTCTCCTAGACTCTTCACACTTCTGTTAATAAGTTGATGATTTAAATTAGAAACAACTACTTTAAAGAACTTAAGTCAAAAATATTTTTTTATAAAACTAATTTTACGGATTTTATCGTGTTTAATTTTCAACTGTTCATAACTTCACGTATCGAGCGCTTTAAAGCACCCATGGGCACGGGAGAACTAAGGTGTAAGACGTCTTTATGTCAATACCTTCAGCTTTGTAATTATTATTTTTGATACGATCTACGCAAAATTCCTTTACAGTATCTTGAAGTCTTGCTAGTGGTATGCTTGGTTTTTGATTTAATTACAGTTAATAGAATCAGGCGTTACTTTGCGGTAAAACATTATAATGTAGGAAAGAAAGTTAATTTCCGATGCACAATATGTATAAAACAAACAAACGTACCGAATTCACCACTTAAACATCTTTAAATCTAGTACTTAGTGGGTTACGTGTGTGGTCTCTGCCTATACCTTTTATGGGAAAAACCTTATATGTATGTATGTGAATCTATGAATTACAGTTTAAATCCACTTGAAGTAGTAGTTTGCTATCAATATAGTCGCAAACGGCTGCTTTCGTAATTCGGGAGGTGGATTGTGTGAATAACCGGTCGTTATCGCGATGTCGTCGGCGTCATCGCATTATCTTAGATGAGGACCGGTTGAGTCTCCGAAAATATAAATAGGCAGCTCTTTGACAGGGCCGATCTCTTCAAATACTTCGGTGTCCTACTGGACTTAAAAGTAAGTTGCAGGCTACACATTAACCGCGTAAGCAAACGAGTTAATTTCGACCTCGGCCGATTACACTAGCTGCTAAATAAAAATAGTAAAACGTCCCTACGTAATAAAATACATTATACGAAGCCTGTATTCGGCCAATCATGACATACACAAGCCCCGCATGCCTCCCCGCGTTATATTCACTGTCTTCAGGGCATCCAGAATTGGTTCATGCTAAAGGTAATGGGAGCACCGTTTTTAGACTCTGCTGTCATGCACCCCAACCCACTGGTTGTAAGTGCCGCCACATATAACCCCATCGCGTTACACTAACAATCGACTCGCGGAAAAAGGAGACTGAGACACGTCCTCGAGGATCCGGTCGGACAAACCACTAGGGCCCAAGCGTTCTACTCAACATTACACATATCAACAACATAATCATACCATCAAACAAACTTATTTGCGATACCGCCGCCATTTCTACCCTAGCGGAAATCTGAATTGGTGGTAAACTTAAATTTAGATAATAATGTAAATGCCCTCCTGAATGAAGTAACTGACGAGCCGAGGCCGCTGCCTTGGGCACCCTCGAGTCAGTTACTCTCGCGCGCAGGATGATGGTCCATGCTGAGGTCCACTCTCTGGGGCCCTTTCGCTGAACATCCATAAATAAAGGTTTTGGCCAAGCGTCCTCAGCGCTAGATCACATGTAAATCTGGTGACGCTATGAAAGCCTTCGGGCTAACAGTGACTTTCTGTCCTAAAAAAAACCGCGCCGCTCACTCGGCGGCTGCCTGTCGAAGAGTCAATAATACTTGATAACGCCTCGTTGTGAGGTAAAACACTATGGCCACATGGTCTCGACTTCAGTGGTGTATATTGCCTAGTATTGTAGTGGTGGAGGATGGCGGTTCCATGTAGCGGTGTTAGTTTTCTTGTGCACGCTACTGCGGTAGGGCGGGTGGTTATATACATCATTTTATATTTGACATGCGGATCTTAGCAATCTAACTTTCTATTCTTCATTAATTATAGGATCCCAAGCCGGTAGTAGTATCCAACAATCTTCTCTATTGAAATGACATTTAAAGCTTGTTAAGTACAGCTGTGCTTTCGGATCTCTTGTACTCGCATTTTTATTCAAATTATTTTAAGTATTTTATTAAACGACTGCAATAGTTCTCAAAAGAACACTTCTTGAGTGATGAAACTGTAAGATGGATTTCAAAATTGTTTTTCATGGTTATTGTAATGGTTCTGTGGAAGAAAATTGTAATATTCATTGTTATTAATATTAATATTTAATCGAAATTTACGCTCGTTTTGAAGTAAAGTTTCCGGGTGCCAGTCCCTCAACAATACCCAAGTAGTTTTTACGTCGCATTATTCTTTATATACTTTTATTTCTGCTTATTATTTAACAGCCTGTAAAAATCCGCTGCTGGACATAGGCTTCTCCTATTTGGGAGGTATTGCCATAATCGCCACGCTTGGCAGTAGTGGCTAGACTACTCACACCCAAGACGCTAATGACTATCAGCAGTCTGGTCCGGTCATAGCGGTTTCCGCTTTCGCTGTATTTTCTACAATTAATAAATAATATTTTAAATTTTACTGAATTTGAGTTATAAAAAGTTGCAAATATTTTTTATAAATTTATCCTCCATTTCCTTAACTTTTAATTAATCATATCTCATTGATATTATGTCCACTACATACCGTGGACCTTATCAAGTTCTATGTTGAAATTATAATATATTGTGTGTGTTTACCTCTCTCCTACTGACATGTCATAAGAGGCGATTAAGGTATTGTACGGACAGTCTTTATTCTTGCAGAATAACACTATGATATGCAATGCTGTCACTATACTGCTCGTGTGAACGCAATTGGGAGTAAGGATTTTTTGACTCATACCAAAATGGTGACGATGTAGTTCGCCACCCGTCAAGTCTCGTTTCCCGGGTAAACAGTGAGATACGTAAGTTCCCTCGGCCTACTATACTATAAGGCGTGACTGTTACATATTGTGTTAATATAGATATATCTCGAACATAATGCCTACAATAATCTAGATACCTTTTGTTAGCCAATATAGTATCTATATATTAATATGTGAAGTTAAAACTTTGTAGCCTTTTTTAAATATTTTGCGCGTACGGAGGAGTGAGAGGTTTGGCATAGAAGTTTGTAAGGAGATGAAAACTAAATCGAGTATAGAATATGTGTTGCAAATACATTAAATTTAATAAAATAAAACATTCATTATTTACGTTCATACTGACAATGTCAGTCACATAATAGTCTGTCGTTTGTTTACGTTCATACTACCAATGTCAAACACATAATAGTCAAATAACACATGTGGTCAAAGAATCACACAGAGCAGAGACTGTCGCCATCGAATTTTATAACGTTGCCCACAATTAATTAATCCAATTAAAATAACGCTAAAACTTTAAAAAAGTAGGAATTCCGGTCGATTTTCAACCACTAGTATGTATACGAGTATAATAACCTATCTGACCGATGCAGATTAACAGATGTTGCTGCGTTTAAATTAATAAAAAGCGACACAATCACAACATATGATGTCAAATTTAAATCACCACCATTGCATATAATATGTGGCTGTTTTAATTTTTCATTGTTAATAACAAATGTTTTATAACTGTTTGATAACCCTGATAAATTTAAAAAAAAAAACTAATTAATCTGTACCAAAACTAGCACCCGTTTGGTCTTAGAAGATGAGCATACGATTATAACACAAAATAAAAACCAGATGTAACGGACTTTCACTTGGAGCTTATAGTTTAAAATTTGTTAAGTGTTACAAATGGATAATTTTAACCATTATGCCCTCTTCAATTATAAAAAATATATTAAGTCATTCATACTATTACGCTTATAACTCCATTGATTTAATTAGAATGGGCTATTTGCAGAGAATCACAATTTTCAGAAACAATCAGTTATTTTAAGGAAAGACTAAAATGGGACTACACCCAGGCCTTTCTAATTTTTTATACATTAAATGATTGACGTTAATGAATTTTAATGTTTGTCGTTATAGCGAAACTTTAGGCATAATTTAGTAGACCCATGTTGACAGTATATTTTTTTTTTATTATAATTTTTTAAGGACATGATATCGATTATTTAGCTCTTCAATATAAAATATTTATGTACGTTTTCCCACCGCATACTTTTGAGTACGTCCAAAAATATGAATTTTAATTTTATTGAAATAATATTAGACTTAAAAATAACAATAAGCCTACATCTAAATCTGACCTATTAAGACGTTTTCACAGTGTTGTATCGATAGGCAGTTGCTGTAGAATTGCGACCATTTATAATCGTCTGGGTTTAGTAATTAAATGTTTAAGTTAGATACGAGAGAGAACTTATTATGATATTGGATAAGTATCTAATATACCAAAGTATTATAATTTAAGCTATTAACAATTAAATGTTAACATCAGTAATAAACAGGATAAAGGAAAAGTCAGTAAGATGCAATACGTAAGTGAACCGATCTACGTTAATCGAAAATAGGACTATATTAGTTAAAAAAAATATCAGTCACTTTATAGGCTTATGATTTTCAAATGCTATCTCCGTAGTTAACTGTGGCGTACTTTTCTATTTGAAATTCATTTTATTCAACGAGTCGGCAAGTCAGTTTTATTTTCTTCTGCTGTTTACGTTGATTAAGATATTGATTTAGCAGCTGGTATTGGACTACACAACATACATCAAAATAGTGTGATATGCTAAGAAATTTATAAATTAATTTTTGATATTGAAGCAATCGGCAGCCGCGATTCAGGCGGGCACCACCAGCCTATCGTGTAAAATACACACTCAATCGTCCTGGTAATTAATTTTATTTTGTAAGACTATTTATGAAATAATTTACTTAGTTGTTGTTCTCTACATTATATTTTTAATCGACGAATGTCATAAAAATATTATTTTAAATGAATTTTATATGTGTTTGTTTACAGTTAATATAATTATAATATTGTCAACTATTTTTGCTTACTATTTTACCAGTGAAAAAAGTTTTTAAACATGTGGAAAGATTTTCTTTTAAATTGACTGTCAATAACTTATTTACTATATTACTATTTTATTATTTTGATTTTACACATAATTTTAAAAGTTACTTTTCAGAAGGAGACTGTGAATAAACTGTTTTTATATGTATATTCTTCTATGTTACCCGACCATTATGATTTTTCATAATCACCTTGTACCGTAGTGATAACACCGCCTTTGATCTATCTTTCGCGAGTGATCCCTTACGGGCGCAAGTTTGAGCAAAGCATTTCCATTTTTTTCAAATTTTTGTGCATCCATTGCGAATTTCGTCGTTAATAGTAATTTTCAGGAGATTCAAATTAAAAGATTCAATGTGGCCCTGCCATCAAAGTCGGTTTGTTATAGATCATTATACAGCTATCACAGCCAGCTTTGATGAGCACGGCCCCATTTATAACAGCCCGCTTGTTTCGCGCCTCTCCCGCGGCCTTACCGTACTGGAACTGTGTCTCTATACTTTTCTCGGGCCTAGCCTGTCAAAGCGGCGGTGAAATGTCATCCCGTCTTCATATCACAGCCACTTTGATGTGGTCGGTTTACTGAGACTTCAGCGACGTCACAGTGTGTGCGGCACGCGCTACGTGGATCCGTGGCCCATTCGTAAAAATGGCTGTGCAGTGTTGTCTAATCATATCACAGCCATTTTTGACGAGTTGGGCTGTGAGATATGTCAGCCGGTGGCGAGTAAGTCTTTAGGCGATGTTCGCGGCGTGTGCAACGTAAAGTGGCGACGGCAACATGTGGCAACGTGTCGCTCACAAAGTGGTTGTCATGTGCGTTATATAGCCATATCACAGCCAGCTTTGATGAGCGATAGGTAGCCGTAAATCTCAAAGAAGGCAACAGTTTTCATTAAGGTACAACCGACGGGAAGACACCGACGACGCGTCGCGGAGGTCGGCAAAGTGGTTGTGACATGGTACTCTACGACATATCACAGCCAGCTTTGTTGACTTTCTAAACGCATTGCACATCACAAGATTTACCTCAAGATTTATAGATCAAAAGTGTATTGACACGTTTTATCATCTAGGAAATTTTAGCATATCGCTAACAAATACTTGCAGGAAATATGGACAGCATTGTTAAGACACACTTGTTTAGAATAAGGCAGTCTTTTACGTGTAGCAATTTATAAATAACTAATATTCAACAATTTTATAAAATCACAATAAGCCAGTATTGTAGCCGAGAAATAAACCCTGTGAACAACTAATATCTTTAAAGAAATATAACAGTACATTTAGTTGTTCTCGACATTACATTTATTATGAAATAAATAAAACTGATTTTTTTTTTCAGATGCCGCCAGACGTGACGTAACGTGCTTTAGCGTTAGATTCGACGTTAGATTTAATAAAACAAAATAATCTTGTCGTTTATATGTTTTAATATTACGTATTGCTTGTTAAAATATATTATTTTGCATTTTTCTATAAACTATTATAAACTTAAATGTATTGACGACTATTATTAATAATAAATTATTCAAAATACAGCGTCGTCTTATTTATCACACGTAAACCTGTCAATATAAAAATGGAACATTATGACACAGCTAATAAGCTGCGTTATTTTTTTTCATAAGTAGAAGTGCTGTTTTATCGCAAAAAATCTTTTCATATAGTCTTACACACTGCGTATGAAATATAGTCAGTTAATTTATTAATCAAAGCAATAATTTATATTTTTAAATTTAACTGAAAACCATGACAAACATGAATTATTGTCATCATCATTTCAGTCCGTCACAAGCCCACTAAACATACGCCTCCCCCATAGATTGCTACAAAAAAACGGTCTTGAGCCATCTGCAACCATCGACTACTCGTGCAGATCGTCTGCCTGCGTTTGCCGGTACGAGGTTGCCACTTGAGAATCTTTCTTCCCCAACGGTTATCGGTTCTTCAAGCTTTATGGCCGGACCACTACCACTTCAGCTTGCTGATCCTTAATGCAATGTCGGTTGGATTAGATCGAATAGTGTTAATTACATACAAAACTATAAAAAATACAAAGCAATTATTTCATTTTAAACACAGCGATCTGATCAGTAAAAGCGTTTCCTCCTTGACAATTTTTGGATGGAAAAAATTGTTTCAGAACAAATAAATTATTTCTAAATATATTAATAATTATTATAATATTAATAAAATTATTAAACTTTATATACCAAAACTAAAGTACCTACACTAATGTCAGCAGAGAACTACAAATAGTCTGAACGATACTTGTTACCGTTACTGGCGATGAGTCCGCATCTCTAGTCTAGTCGAAAAGTCAATTTTTGCCTGGTCCTCGGTTCATTCCATTAGTGTTTATAATATATATTATTTATAATTTATATTTAAGCCGATAGGGCTTTCAGCAAAGTGGAATAGCACAAACCTCTTTCCTAACGAGGTGTCGTAAGAGACGACTAAAGTATTGTACGGACAGCCTTTATTCGTGCAGAATAACACCATAATATGCAATGCTGTTAATGCAATGAAGAGGAAGAATTTTTTGACTAGTACCAAAATGGCGGCGACGTGGTTCGCCACCCGCCACGTGACCGTTCACGATGAAAAGTGGGCTACGTGAGTGGTCTCTGCCTACCCTTTATATGGGGCTCACCGTCGAAAAATATACGTAGTCATGCGGTATATTCTGTCCCCCATAAAATATTTAACAGAAAAATATGTTTTTATTAGTGAAATGTCCACCTTGAAATTTAACACCCCTCTTCATTTGATTGGCCACTCATCGGTCGCCGCACGCATGAGTTCAAAGAGGTGTGTATGGCTTCTCTAAATCAGGCATCACATTCGATATTTCGATGAGGCTTAGTGCGGGCCTTCTCAAAAGCGTTCAACAATCGGAATTCTAATGGATTAAGGTCAAGGCTTCCCGAGGACCAATCTTCAGGCGCGATAAACTACGGTAAGTTCATTCTAACCAGCTTTTACATTTTGTGCGGATGACAAATCTTGCTGAAATAGCGAATGAGTCACGGATAGAAGTCATGTAACACTATAAACACTTCACCAAACCTCTTTTTCTACCTTCGATTTTTTTAGAAGCTTCTTGAAGGTTATGACATAAACTTTATCATATCGGCGGTTCCATTTTCTAATGTGGAAAATTTGTTGATACGAGGGTGGATTGAAAAGTACTCGGCCTAACCAAGAAAATAAACACATACTAAATCAGTTATATTTTTATTTTTCTACATAATCACCATCAAGTTCAATACACTTTTGCCACCTCCCTTCCAAGCATTTAGACCGTTAAAAAAAATGATTCTTCCTTAGAGTCAAAATATGCGTCTACAGCTGCTTTGACCTCGTCGTTTGTCGAAAATCTTTGACCTCCCAAGTGCTTTTTTAGGTTAGGGAACAGAAAAAAGTCTGATGGAGCCAGATCAGGTGAATACGGCGGATGCGGTAACAGTTCAAAGCCACAGTTGTGAATTCCAGCCATTGACTGTACTGACGTGTGAACACGGGCGTTATCTTGATGAAACAGGACTTTTCTTCTGAGCATTCCTCGACGTTTTTCTTTTATTTCCTCTCGTAAACGACGTAGTAAGGTGCAGTAGAAATCAGAGTTTATAGTCTGACCCCTTTCAAGATAATCAATCATAATCACACCTTTCGAGTCCCAGAATACTGAAGCCATCACCTTATTTGCCGACAAAATCGACTTAGCCTTTTTAGGGGGTGGTGAACCAGGTCTTCTCCACTGTTTTGATTGTTGTTTTGTTTCCGGTGTACAGTAATGAACCCATGTTTCGTCCATAGTAACGAAACGATTCAAAAAATCATCTGCATCGGCTTCAAATAACTCCAAACAGTCGCGTGAAATAGTCAATCGCGTCCTTTTTTGTTCAACTGAAAGCAGTCGCGGAACCCACCTCGCAGACACCTTGTGGAAACCCAACTCGTTGACAATGATGTTTTGAGTTTGTTCATAAGAGATGCCTATAATCTCGGCTATCTCTCTAATTTTTAATCTGCGGTCTCCCATTATTAAATCAAGTACTTTTTTAATATTTTCGTCAGTAGTTGACGTCGAAGGCCTTCCAGAGCGGGGTTCATCTTTCACACTCTCTCTACCACGCTTAAATTCTGCTATCCATTTTTTGACGGATAAATATGACAGAGCACAATCGCCTAATGTACTGACCATGTCATCATGGATGGCTTTTGATGATAGCCCCTTCTTATGGAGGTACTTAATGACGGCACGCTGCTCGATTTGCTCCATTCGCGGAAATTATGACCGATTACTTTGTTAATAAATTTATAAAATCACAACTAATTATCGCACACGTTTCGAACTTCACACAATTAACTAGTCTGAACTGAACTAAATAATGTGGGTAGATTTGATTTTTAGAATTGAATGGATCTGTGTTAGGCCGAGTACTTTTCAATCCACCTAGTAGTTGACCCATGTGGGTCGTTGTTATGATTGCTTTGGTCTTGAGGCTCTAATAACGACACGCTCTACGCTTTAAGTTTGCTAGGGGTTACTTCTTCGGAGAATTATATTTTTTTACGGGAGCAGAAGATGTCTTCTTAATCACTTCGCTGCCGCATAGATTAGCGCTGGTTTCGTTGATTCGAATGATTTAACACTCCTGTCAGAATATAACTAGCTATTTTTTCATAAGCTAGATGAACTTTTAGGTATTTTCAGTGATTTCTAGAAATTCAACGTTTTTGAAGTACACGTATTAATAAATATGTGTGATTTAAACAATATAGAAAATTAAAAAATAGATCCATCATTTTCGACAATTGCACTTTTGATTAGATCAGACACATTTGATTAAGCAAATTTATTAAGAGTAAAACGTCTCTTAATTGTGTCCAACATTACCCATTTACAAGAATATTATGCGGCAGTCTATGTTAGGGATGTATTGATCACTTAGTTGCGCTTGCGCAGAAGGCGCCATAATACACTTGATCAAAAGTTTAGGATGTTGACTAATTTATAAGAATTATTTGCTGTGCCCATTTAGTTTTGTCTTTAGTGGTAGGTTTGTTTTATTAAATATTTTAGTCTTTTGTAATTATCATGTATTATAAGATAATCGTTACACCATCTACAGGAGACAAAAAAAATCCGCCATTGTCTACTATCGATTTTTAAAACATCCACGCAATACATGAAGTGATGAATACACGTACGTTGTCACAATCACGTTTACCTTATTAATACTCTCCATTAGTGATGCAACGGATCTCTGTTTCTGTTTCCGCAAGTGCGGAAGTTCCGCGCTCTTTTCAACATTCGTTTCTGCTTCGTTTCCGCTACTTTTATAACGGAGATACAATCGGAAGTTTACGACGGCTGAGAATCTTTTGCCATTAGTGCGCCAATATTTGTCGGTACCCCCAGCAGCGTCGCCAGTGAGCAATTATTTAGCGGAGCTGGTCGTATGTACGAAGAACACCGGAACAGATTATTAGGTGCAAAAGCGGCCAAATTACTTTTCATAAAATATAACTTACCACTACTTAATTTTGAATATTAATAAAATGTTCAGTTGCAAAGTTGCGATATTGTTTTCTATAGTAGATTTCTAAAATATCTATTTCTAATCTAGATTTGGTGTATTTGATAATAAATAAAGAAATATTTTTGTAAATTTGTTTTATTGTTCATATTATTTACACTTCCGTTTCTGCTAAAATTTACTTTTGACATCTGTTTCCGTTTCTGGTTCCGCTAAGTCACTTCCGTTGCATCACTACTCTCCATATTATGCTTATAATTCCTCGAATAATGATATCACGCTGAAAAGACATTTTATCATCTTAGTAAGTGGAATTATATTATTACTAGCTAACCCGTACGAATATTTCGCACTGTATCGTGATCAGATCACGCCATCTACCTTCTTTAAATAATGTAAACAACTTCAACCGACAGCTGTCGTGCATGTAAGTTGAACAGATCGTAAACAGATGTTGCTTTCTACAATTAAATTATTTAATTCAATCTATGTAATATTTTTTTTAACGAAATCATTAATACACTTATTTTTCAATTGGGAGAATAATCTTCAAAATGGCGTATCAGACATTGATTTTTATACAATATTGAGGGAGACATTTTATACCGACAAAAAAAATACCTTTAAAATATAATGTATATAATGTGTTATAAATACATAAAAAAAACTTAGAATTACGGTCCATTTTGACCATTGGGCGACCACTATTACCAGAACTGATGTCGCAGGGTGGCGCAGTGTGGTGCGTTTCTTATCGTTGCGCTTACTATCAGCTAAACGTTTTGCTCGTTTCCTCACTTTATCCAATAAAAAAATATTAAAACTATTAAAAACCTTTGTCTGAATCTATTTCAATTACGCATCATACAATCTGTATGATGCGTATAAGTCATGTACTTATGATTAACCGTTTCTTCTAAAACTAACTTGTTTGAGTGAATAATGTCTTGAATGTTTTCTTTGATGATAAAATACAATAAGAAACAAAAAAGATCTCTGGTTGACAATTTTTGAAATTTTTACGAGTGTCCCAACACGACGCCAATTGCTAATCCCCGAGGGCCCGTGGCGTAGAAGTGCTCTAAAGTTAGAGCACGTATCATCCAAGGAAAAATAAATTATGGAAACTCCAGTATATTTTAAAATTGTTTAGAAAAAAAAATGTTGTGTAGAGTTTGTTCGCAGCAAGTTATAATACTACCTAGTATAGTCCTTATTTTTGTTATAAATGCATTTCCAACTAAAAAAAATATGAAATACGTTTAGCTATTATTGACAATATTCCTTGTCGTGTTCTGACAAAGTCACGATGTCCAGCCGAAGGGTCGAAATTTCTTATTACAACCGCAGTTTAATTGTTAAGATTGTAGTCCTTTACTTACTAAGCGATCAATTATTATGTTCGATCATTTGCTATAAAGAAGATTGATTTAAGTTTTTTTTTTTAAAGGAAAAGGTGACGAAACGAGCAAAACGTTCACCTGATGGTAATTGCAACGTCTGCCCAAAACAAATGCTGTGTCACCCACAACATTTCTGTGTGACACCACCATACACTTAATAAGTCACGTAAGTTGACATAGAGATGAAACGAGCCGCGGATATGGGTCGTAATCGTACTGAGATTTAAAAATATTGAGAACATGGGAGGAGAAGTCGTTCTGCCCTAAGTTTGTAGACAATGTGCACTAGTCAGAAATGGGATCCGCAAAAATCGCCAACGAAAATAAAAAGAAAACCAGTTCGTAAGGGAGATATCCATATCCACGACGTTGAAAACATTAGAGAAATCTATTAAAACTAATATTTCCTTAATCATAATTCTTTCACCAAAAGTTTTCATTGCTTTAAGAAAAGCTGCTGAATCTAGACCTAAAGCCTGAAAAGATGTTTTTGGACATGAATAGATATTGGACAAAATTAGAAGAGAGCTGGAATTGTTTACTTTGGAAACTAGATATAATTAGAACAATGACTTTCCATCAAAGCGGATCAATCAAAAGTATAACAAACCCCGCCAATACTGAATAATTAATGACTGACTTATAATAGGAGCTACGGTAAACTGATGTATTATGTTTTATTTTGATTTTTTAATTGATTTACTTCTTAAAAGGCATAAGAAAATACTTTTATATGTTTATTCGCACAACCCACGCACATTATAAGCCAAGCCATGGTCTTGGAACGGAAGTCAACACCGCGGTTTTACGCTAAAATTAATATACAATATTCTTTTAAAAAATGTGCCTCATTTGTAAGTTTTCTCCGTGACATCGGCGCATACCGATAAAATTTTTGTTAATCAATGAAAAACTTAAAAAAAATTATCATTTTTTGCAATAACTATTTGTAACAGTAGTAACAACATAGCCAAACGACTTATGTGTTTTTGTGGTAGCTGTCGAGTTTAGTCTACATGGAAATTCTTGCCAAAAGACGTCCCGTCGATATCCATCATCCGGAGGGCTTTTGTCTTCAAATGTTTATTAGGAAAACTAACCACTGTAATTAAAATCCACCTTCATTACCATAGTTTGTAAAATTTTACTGTGAATTGTTTTCCATAACTTTTATGTAGACTTACCATATAGTAAATAACAAAACTAAAAATCATTGGTAAGCAGAATTTTAAAAAGGAGAAGAAGGGAAAAATAAATTCTACGTGTAGCATCAAAATATATCACACGTGTCAGCAAACGAGTTTACTAAAGGAACAGGTGCAGTATTGAAATAGGCAATTTTTTCTCTGAAGGTTTTTTTCAATCTGATTAAGTTTTGTTGTACCGCTTAACAAGACAAGAGTTCACAGAGTTCATGGAGTATTTAGTTATTAACATTTCCTTGGTGGCAAAGTTTTGCGAAATATGACTAATCACGGGATGATTTTGGTCACTTGTGACAGAGGCTCTTGTGAGGGTCGTTACGTGCTTGGCCACATTGGTGGCCAAGTAAAGATGATGTATTTGTGCCATTTGCTGATTAGAGACTTTGGCAGGAGTAGTCCCAAATGGAAAAAGTATCCGCCGGATCCATTGGTCCGATCTGGGGAGGACATCTCCTCAAACCTGTAATCTTTAGGAGGACTCCTGGCCGATAATACAGAAGATCTTCCTCCTCCTCCTCCTTCGACCACGGCGACAACAAACGATACTGCCGGAAGCTATCAAGTGCGCAGGAGAGATTTTAGTGCTACAAGTGTACGCGTAAACACAGAGGCACTCACTCGTCCCAACCTACCCGTGCCCGATGAAACGCTCATGCGATAAGATAGGAGGTAGACTAGGATGCAGTGTCAGAAACACGGGGACAATCACAAGACAACCAGGCCCGAAAACCAACGATTTGTGTTTTTGCACGAATGTTGGTTTCGGCTGGGATTCGACCCCAAGACCTACGACGTAGAAGTGAGGTACTCTGACCACTAGGTAACATGGTTGCCGAAAATATATACTTCATATTAGCTATATTTGTGTGAGGAAATACAAAATCGCATCGCAATCGTACCCATAATACTATAGTAGTTGACAATTGAGTTCCCCAAGAGAACAGTATATTTTATTTTGCTACTATAAAATATTTGTATTATACCAAAAGTTGATGAGGCTCTGCTAAATATATTCAATAATAATTAATTAAAATTTTAGTAGTATCACATGAAAATAAGCTTTCGGTGTACTCGGAAAGCACGTAATGTGTCTAGGGTTTCACATGGGTAGTCACGTATCTGGTATTAGTGTAACGTAGTATGTTATGAATCTTGTTACTATGGAAAGCTTAACTGAATTATAACATAAACTAATAAATAGTTGTACTACCAAGAGATTGGTGTTTGATATTTTGATATAAAGAGACTTATATAATGAGACCATAAGTTAGTAAAATTGGAATTTTGGTGCGCGTTCTTGCACATGCTTTTGCGCCGTAGTTTGACTATGTAGAAACCACAACGGTATCCTGCGCTCTTCATTTTACGAGCAGGGATCAAAAAGTCGTGAAAACGACATACTTTATGGTAAGAAAAAAAATAAATACTGGCAGGCATAGCTCAGATATACGAGGGGTGATCCAAAAGTAATGATAATCAGTTATTTCTAGTGCACACAAAAATACAAAAAAATTTCAGTCACTTACTCAGTTAACCACTAGTTCAGGGAAAAAAAATCATATAAATAGGCCACGATTCCCGGGAGCTACATTCATTTGAATACGGACTGTCAAGGAGTGAACATCAAAATGGAAAAACACGAAATCAGAGCTGTCATTAAATACCTCTGCTTGAAAAAAATGTCTACCAAAGACATACACAGCGACTTGGTGGAAACATTAGGGGACTCTTCTCCTCCATATTCCACAGTTGCACGCTGGGCTAAGGAGTTTAAGTTGGGAAGAACATCGACGGAAGACGAACACCGCGAAGGACGCCCATCGACGTCCCTCACTGAAGAAAATGTGAAAAAAGTTGAAGAAGTTGTATTGGAAGATCGAAGAGTGACTATCAGGCATGTAGCTGAGGTCACAGGGATCTCATATGGCAGCATTCAAAGAATCCTTGCGAACGAATTGCATATGAGAAAGGTCTCCGCGCGTTGGGTACCGAAAATGTTAAACGACGAGCAAAAGAAGAAACGAGTCGACATGTCAAGAGCAAATCTCGAAAAGTTCCAGGCAGACAAGGATAATTTTTTGTCACGTTTTGTGACCATGGACGAGACCTGGATCCACCATTTTGATCCTGAAACAAAACAACAATCGATGACATGGAAACGATCCGATGAACCGACGCCGAAGAAATTCAAAGTGTCAAGCTCAGCAGGGAAGGTTATGGCGTCTGTTTTTTGGGACGCTGAAGGAATAATCATGGTGGACTACTTGGAAAAGGGGGCCACTATTACAGGCTCCTACTATGCAGAACAAATAAGAAGATTGCGGGAGGCTATTAAGGAGAAAAGGCGAGGCAAACTGCGGGCTGGAGTGCTGTTCCATCAAGACAACGCACCGGTTCACAAAGCTGCAATTGCCATGGCTGCCATTCAGGAAGCGGGCTTTGAGCTGGTGGAACACCCCCCCTATTCACCAGATCTAGCCCCCAGCGACTTCTATCTCTTTCCACGACTCAAGGAACACCTCCGAGGCAAGAAATTTGACGATGATAGCGACGTGATGGCCGCGGTTGAGGACTTTTTTGAGAGTCAAGATAAAGATTTTTTTTCTAAGGGAATTTTAGGATTAGAAAAGAGATGGACTAAATGTATAGACTTGCTAGGAGACTATGTTGAGAAATAAATTTATTTATTTATTTTATTCATTGTGTTTATTATTGATTATCATTACTTTTGGATCACCCCTCGTATATTTGTAATATTTATAAAGAAAAAAATCATCGATTCACTTTTGTTTTTTTCTGAATGTAGTCATTTGTTTGCTTCGTGTCGGAACGTGTTCTCGAAAATGGAGAAAAACTAAGTGCGAGCCGTTATTAAATACTTCTGTTTAAAAAAGTTAACGACGCAAGAGATTCATTGCGATTTATAGGCAACATTAGGAGAGTCTGCTCCGCCGTATTCCACTATCGCAAGGTGGGCTTCTTAATTTCGAGTAGGGAGAACGAGCACGGAAGACGAACATCGTTGCGGCCGTCCATCGACGTCAGTCACCCAAGAAAATGTTGCGAAAGTCGAGAAAATTGTATTGATCGATCGAAGAGTTACCATCCGATATTTAATTTAAGAAACGGGCATTTCATATGGAAGTATTCAATCCATATTGAAACAATCTTTGAATATTAGAAAAGTCTCCACAAGATGGGTGCCGAGAATGTTAACCTACAGTCAGAAACAAAATCGACTTGACATTTCGAAGATATTGTTGGACAAGTTTCAAGATGATTCTGAAAACTTTTTGTCTCGTTTCGTAGCAATGGACGAAACATGGGTCCATCATTTTGATCCCGAGGCAAAACAGCAATCTTCGCAATGGAAACGGCCAGCATCACCGACCCCGAAGAAGGTTCGTGCCGTGGCATCGGCTGGCAAGGTTATGGCCTAAATATTTTGGGACTCAGAAGGGATATTGTTGATTGATTGCCAGGAGCGTGGAACCACTATTACAGGCCAATATTATACAGCTTTAATTCCCAAGTTGAGGAATGCCATCAAAGAGAAAAAGAGAGCGAAACTTCGAAGGGGCGTGCTGTTTCATCACGACAACGCAACCGCGCACAGGTCGGCAGTTGCGATGGCATGTGCAAGAACGTGCAATGGCTGCCATTCAGCAAGCTGGCTTCGAATTGGTTGACTATCCCCCTTATTCACCAGATCTGGCGCCTAGCGATTTTAATCTGTTCCCCAAATTGAAATAATACTTAAGGGCAAACAGGTACGAAGACGAAAACGAGGTGATAGACGCCGTGGAGAGCTTTTTGCAGGACCAAGACAAAACTTTTTTTTTGAAAGGGATTGAAGCCTTGGAAAAGCGCTGGACTCGGTGTGTAGAAAGACTCGGAGACTATGTAGAAAAATAAATTATTAACTTATCAATAGTCCTTATATTCTATCTCATTCTCACTACTTTTTGATCCGTCCTCGTAGTAACGTAACATTACGACCAAGAGAACTTGCAGTGAAGACATTCGTCTTGCAAACTATGATAGAAAAACCAAATTTTATTTGAAAATCTTAATCGTATTCAGAGTAAAGTTGTTAATCAGACGACTGCTTATAAACAAGGGCAACGAAATTTATTTACTAAGATAAGGCGGTGTTCTACAAAACTTGTAAATACTCGGAGACACGTTATTTTGCTTCCCAAACTTGAACAAATAAATTTGCTACCCGTATTTGTTTATAGAATTCCGCAAAGTAATGTTAATCAGCTTGGCTGTTGAATGTTATGATAACGATGTTTTGAATTTCATTCTTCTACGTCCATTCTTTTACGTCTCCAACCAGTCAAATTTGTTTCGAAATTATAGCACAAAAGGTATTCTTATCACTCTGGAATTGTTTTTTTTTCAGATAGTCTTTGCGTTAAGTAAAGAATGGAGAAGACTGGTGACGTAAATTTATGTAAGTTTATATAAAACACAAGGTGATCATCAGTAGAAGATAAAGGTGATATACAATGTGTCCGGGATAGTATTAGCGATAATTTAATAATTTTTACACTGATTCTAAATCTCATCCCCACTCTAAAACGACCCCCTAATGCCCTAATGCGTCTTACACCATTTCCCCTTCCAGCCATTTCAACTGCGTTTTTTTGTGTCTTCAAAAAAATAGCAATCACGTGAAAGTCTGTGGCTTCACAGATCCGCAAATGGTCTTATTCGATTTGATACAATATTCTTCATCGTTAAACACCTTAAAATAATGTAAAGCTTTAAAATAATAAGGATAAAGGTATTTCTAGAGAATACAGAAAACTATCTAAAAAAAAAAACAACAAGTTATTGTTACATTTTCCAAAATAAAGCCCGTTAAGAAAATAATGTTTAGTATAAAACAGACAGATTTTGAGATAAGTAACAAAACGGCATCAAAGTAATTTTTTTAGGACTGATGGTCACTATTAGGCTTTTACAGTTTCGCCGGATTGAAAGGTGGCCGAACGCTGAGGGCGCTAAGCCGAGACCTTTATAATGGGTAACTAGTGCGGGCGCCCCCGACAGGGGACCTCGGCTTGGACTGTTACGCTGTGCGCGTAAGTAAGGTGACTCGAGGGCACCCGAGAGGGCCCAACCACGGCTCGATAAGTTACTTCTATCGGGAGGACGATTTTAAATATCTAGTTTACCACCACTTCGAAATGCGTAGAAGCTGGAGAAGTAATGGCGCAAGAAACTCCAGCGAAGCTTCTAATCATAATTAATAAGGAAAACCAGACTGAACGGCGGTATCGCGAATTATATATTTGAATGTGTTACAGTGTGAGAGGCTTGAAATTTAACTATAGTCGAGACTGTATGCTGGAGCTTACCGTTGGTATCCCTGATCGCAAGCGGCGGGGCCGAAGTCTGCTAACAAAGTTTTGTCATTTGGTCTAGGACAGTCTGAGGTGGCGTGATCGCCTAGGCATTTTACGCACCTTGCTCGTGTGTTCTACTGTTAGCCCAGTGAGGTTGCAGCAGGTTTTCAGGTTAATAATCTGTTTTCCGGCTGTGGAACGGCCAAGGGCGATGGGTACCATGTTGTAGGACGCCTTAGTGCGGCCGCTGTACATCCGCTGCACGGATAGGATCGGAAGGTTAGCTTTAACCTCCTCGGCGGGGATTTGTTTTGGGATGTTCTTTAAAACCACCCGAAGTAGACGCTCTTCGGCTAGGGCGTAGGAGTGGAAGCACACAACGTTTGATTGGAGGAAGCTTGACATCTTGTTGGGCGTCTGACGTCTCGAGTTGGAGCTTGATGCTTGTCTGTAATGGAGATCGCGTTGACCGGGATGTTATTGGATAAGGCCGATGAGACTTGCGACCATTTATCTTTCGCCTGTATGAAGAGGTCCTTAAGGGGGTCCTGGATTGCACCTCACATACCGGGGCGAATGCAGGGAAGACCGTGGGCACGCGGAATGCATCCGGGTGCGCCCGGAGATGGAGAAGAGCATTATTGAGCTCTTCTTCCGAGATCGAGCCATCCTTTTTCGAGCCGTCCAATTTTGATTTCTATCTAATAAATCCTAAAGGGGAAGTGGCCGCCGTGGGATGCCGGGTAGGTGACCTAACTTTCCTCCCTGCATGGTATAGACAGGAAGGATGAATGCCTAAGGTATGTATCCCTAGTGCGTCCAAGTGTGGATCTTATTTTGCACACTTTTGGGTGTGTACTTATAAATAATTAAAACGCGGGGACTTAGTCCTATCGAGTTAGTCTACGTTGACTTGGGCTCTACTCAAGACCAACTTATGTAAACCACTTACGTACTGCGTTTCTCAGAAAGTTACGTCTGTAAGTTAGTTACTGTAAGAGATATTTTTAAAGATAAGGTAAGCGCGAGCGCATAAATCCCATTGTTACTTAAATTTGGGTTCCTACCGCATGCCACGTGCGAGCAGGTAGTAAAATGTGTTTTGGATAGAGTGGCTGAGATAGCATACATTATAGTCTTATCGTGATTGCGACGCATTAGGGGGTCGTTTTAGAGTGGGTATGAGATGTAGAATCAGTACCTAAATTATCGCTGATACGATCCCGGAAACATTGTATAAAATCAAGTGATAAAATAGAGAAAGCATGATTTAGATTTCCTAGTAATAGCCTTAACTAAGTTTTCGAAGGAGAAATGGGATAAAGCACGTCAAACGTGCAGAAGTACAAAGTTCCATTAACGAACAATTTGTAACAGTGACGGATTTCTTATCTGCCTATGTAATTCACAAATAAATTTAGGACTTATTTGGCTTAGCATTACAAATATTTTATGCCAGCACATAACATATTTAAATATGACTGCTCTCTCACATTCAATTTCAAATGCCAGTAATTCTGATTCTAAAATATAAATAAAGGTCACTTTCTTCAACACCACGCCAACAGAACTGAAAACTCTGAAATTGACTATGACGAGCTTTAAGTGTGGTGCAATCTAATAATAATTTGTTCGGAAAATTACGCAGACCTTGTTGTGGCGCACGTGCCGAGAATTATATATGAGACATGCCAGGGCTACGGCAAGTACACTAAGTGGTAACATAGAAACCGATTGCGATAACAAAGCATTTTATAGTTAACTAACTTTCGACAACTATTGATTCGATAAATCTTACCATTTAAAGTATTTTAGTTTCATTATTAAAAAAATCTTTAACGGTCACGGTCACTCTAACAACTATTTCGATTGATATATTGGTTGTTACTACTTGTAATAGTAAAAGTTAAAGCTTACTAAGATCTAACTAAGATGAACATTTACGCATTGCTGCGTACAATATGTAAAATTATGTTACTTATGCTGTAAATGTATTAAAATGGCGAAATATAGGCATTGTTTTAATAATTGATACCGCCGTGATCTGAGCTTGAAGAAGCTCATAATGTTGTTGGCGATATATGGAAGTAGAAGAAAGAAGAAAAGGTAGTCGATCTTTTGTTCTTATTCTGGATTGACTTAATTGTTTATCGTTGTTCCTTAATTAATACCATAATAACCACAAAACAAAAAAATAGAAAAAGGAAATATATTAACAGAAGTGAATGGGCAGAACATAACTGTCGCAAAAGTGACTGGTGTGGCAGTACACGCATCCTAGACAGTAGACCGTGTAGAGGAGATTAGATGGAGCAATGATCTCAACAAGGCAAGCTTCCGAAAAGGCGTTTGACCATTGATGGATTGGCGCATGCATAAGGTGCATAAAATACATAAAAGTGCTTAAAGGCAATCAGTTTTACAATAAGTACTTATGGTTTTTTATATTCCAAACAATTTATCATTGCAATGGGAACATAAATAAAGAACATAATAAAAGAACATAAATAAAAGAACGACATTAAAGGGGGATTTCCTTTTAACCATAACACGGTACGGATGTCCCACTTTGACGTGAAAACTATCTACCGTTATCGATTGATAGATTACTCTTTGGGTGTCTCGTCCCAGTGCTGTTAAGCATCATTGAGTTCAATTTCACATGTGAAGTAGCCGTGGATCTTATGTTCGAATCTCTGGTAAATAACTGCGCTAATCACAAACTATTGATTTTTAGATCTGGAAGCAGTGAGCTGCCCCAAGTCTTGCAATGCACTGCATTCGAACTTTGGCCTGATCTTATAAACTCCATGAGCCACGGAAATGTAAGGATTTTAGCAGCAACACGATATTGTACTCTACGCAGAAACGAATTTTTAGCTGTGAATCACAAATAGGTTTGGAAGGACATATTTGATGTGTGAATATTAAAATACAGGCTAGTAAACGCAATGCTCGAATGCTCGGTCAAGGTCGACTGCAACGATTTATCAGATGAAAAAGAAATGATTTTCAATAGCAAAAGGTATATTTGCCTGAATATCTACTAAAAAGAAAAAAAAACATCTACGGAAGGAAGTTCAAAATAAAATACTGCCTTAGTTTCATTATTTCTATTAATCTTTGTTTATCATAGGTATTTTCATTTCGACATTTCAACTCCATACATTTTGTAAGAGATTCGACATAAATGTCAAAATACCTACACGTATCGGCTCAAATCTACCACCTCATCTCATCCCGTGGGTGTCGTAAAAGTAGACAGAGGGAAATTAAAACCAGAGGATAGCTTCCTGAAACATCTGAATAAATGAACTGCAGTTGCTAACGCGTCTGCCAAGCGTGGCAAATATGGCAAAATACCCCAAATTGAGTGCTACAAACTTTTGCAATCTATAGAAGAGGCCTATGTTCAGCAGTGGATTAGTGATAAGCTGAATTGATGAATCAAAAAAAAAAGAGCGCGCACCGGTGTAACTAAATAGGTACATAATGTAACTCTTTTTAGCCTTCATTGGATTTTGAATTGAATATTTTACTTTTATCGGATGAAGTGACGAGACAAGCAAAACGTTCACCGGATAGTAAATGCAACGTCTGCCCATGACAAAAACTGTGTCACCTGGAACATTTCTGTGTAACATACTGCACCGGCACCATACTGCGCTCGTCAATCTTAGACATCAGTTCTTAAGTCTCGTATGCCCAGTGTAGCGACATCTATGTGGCCACATGAGACGCTCAAGAAACAATACCATACGTCCATAATCGCGCTACGAAAGTTTCCTGAAATGCGAACTATATATACAACATCTAAATATTACTAGTCGGAGGAGACGTCCTCCCCAGATCAGACCACCCGATCTGGCAGGTAGCTACCCATTTCCTTGGCAATACATACGCCAAAATGGTTACCCCGGTATGAACATCCGCAGCCAGCTTCTTCGAACCACAGCAACAACGTCATCGGTAGCCATCACAGTCACAGCACAAGTCTACTGTAGCACAACGCGTGCTTTTTAGTCTCTCAGCCACTGAGGATCTTCGGTGGCTCCTTCTCCTCAGGCTGACTCCTGTGGCATCAACACTTGTCTCCATACGTCTCGACGGCACTGAAGACCTAGACACAGGTTCACCGCAACGCCAGACTACACTTCAGCGCCTGACGTCTCAAGTTCTCCACGCTAAATACGACTTCCAGTCTCAGCGGGGGAGTGATATAGCGACATCTATGTCATGAGAAGATAAATATTTCCACACGTCCATAATCGCGCTATGAAAGTTTACTGAAATGCGAACTATATATATATATATATATATATATTATTATATATATATATATATATATATATATAGTTCGCAGGCCTAGTGGTCATAGTGACTGACTTCTAATTCTAATGAGGAAAGAAAACTCTTGAAATAACTAAAAAGTCATCATTAAAATATAAAAGCTTAAAACTTAACTTCCCATTGTAATGTTTGAACTAATTCACTTACTTTAAATTATAACCCACGGATGTTTTATACTAACTTTGGTGGTTTGATTTTAGATTAAATAGCATTTTCCGACCATTAACAGGGAGTCGCAAGGTATAAAGTTTTATGAAAATATTAACATTTACCTAATGACATCGAAACACCGGTGTGTTCAAAATAATATTTTAGTTCTTAAAACTGTATTATAAATGTACGATGGAAAACCAGCCCATAAAATTAAAAAAAAAACTTTTATTTTATTCTGTATGTATTTTCATCAGTAAAAACATTTTCAAATGTACTTCAATGGCACGACTAGGGTAGCTAGTTTTTAAATATATTGTGGAAGAATACATTTTATTACTTTATTGAAAATTCAAGAAGAAACTATGTGAACCTCTATGCATTTTATAGAGAATATTATTCGACACGCAATTGTTTGAGATGTTACTATGTGCTTAGTGCAGTGTTAACAAATGTCAAGCACGTGGCCTACTTAGCAAGATTATTTACTCTTAGTCATCTTGTATGCTTAATATTGTAATGAATTTTTCTTCATATATCGTAATCGGGCAACAAAAATATTAACAATAATATAATATTAACAATAGTTCGTTTGAAGGAAAGGAAGTTAATTTGTTAAGATCCGCATGCAAAATATGAAATAGTGTATATTACCCACTTTTCGAAGGCTGCTCTTCAAAAACTAGCAAACTAACACCGTCACCGGGAACCGCTACCAGATACCCTCCACCACTATAACACTACCATCTACGATAACGACAATCACACAGTCACAGTCGTAGAGCCAATAACACTTGGTAATGCCTCGTTTTAAAGTGAAATACGCGTAGTCCCGACTTCAGTGGTGTATATTGCCTAGCGGTGCTCTACAAAAACTAGGTAATACACACCATTTTATATTTTGCATGCAGATCTTAACAAATTGACTTCCTTTTCATCATCATAATGGATTTCCGCCTGGAAGTAACGCCTGATTTAATTAACTATAATAATTCGTTCTTAAAAATCAAATTAATGTAAGTTTGAAAATATGAAAACACGACCATATTATACCTTTTAGGACATATTATATTAGACCATATTATACCTTTTATATTATACCTTTTTAAAAATAAATTGAAACTACATGGTCCAGAAAAGTACATAATATTCCAAATAACACATTAAAATCGTGATTTTCTACCAGAATTGGTACCATGTAGTAATATATCTTATTGCTTTTGTGTCTTGTATTGTATTGTGTACTGTATATAAAAAGAAACATCATAAATACAAAAAATTAAAACCCCAAAATTAAATTAAAAAAATAAATCTTAATGCTAGAAAATAAATAATTGTTAGGTTTGAGTATATTCAATATTTGCTGTGGGCAGATATGGGTATCTATTACCAGTGACCGCTTACTATGATGTGGAGTGTTTTTGTTAGTCATTGTAATATTCGTAAAAGGAAAACTGATTAGCCAGAAAAACTGATGACTGTCAATTTCAAATAAACTCGGATCGTCACGGGTACCAGCGTCTAAAGTGTGAGGCGCCTGCTGATGCGACCGCCAAAAGCTTGTTTTCAACTCAGCAGCCGTTAAATGTCTCTAAAACGTTTATAAGTTCTTTTTCAATTTGCGTAGTGCAAATTTAAGAATAACTTAAAAATCGCGTCCCGGCGAAGGAGGAAAGGTGGAAACTCTACTCACGACCTCTTTTTGACGCCCTAGAGAGTTACGCTATCAGAACTCAAGCTTTGTAAAGTTCTTGTCTGTAAATGTTTATTTTAATGATATATTTTGATTTAAATAATGATTCCAACAAAACTACCTTCTAAAATGTACCTTGTGTACATTTTTTTGTGAGAAAATTCAATAACACAAAATTTGTTACTAAATACAAAAAAATTAAACCAAAAAAATTGCAGTCGACGTAATATTCTTGCCGCGGGTATTTTGGGCGTGACTAAGTCTACCTGTAATGAAAAATAAAAATTATTTACACGCTTTTATTAGTTTGACCTGTATGTATGTACTCGTACGAAGTAAGAGCTATAATGTAATAATAAAATCTTTCAATTACATTTTCACCCATTTTCAGATGTCCAAAAAATTGGAATTTTGCAGACGATGGATCGATGACAATAATTTGTTAACTGACCTATATTCTCGTCAGCATCATAAGGTCATTGCTGTCCAAGCGTCAAAGTTTTTAAACTATAATATGATTATTTTTAATTGTATATTAGTATTAGTTATGATCATAAATAATATTATTACATAGTTGTGCCATTTAACTCATACTTTTAAGTAAGAGAATTACACGATCTCGTATGTCTTTTAAATTTTGACAGAAACAGCCAAGGACCGATAACCTTATTTTGAAGTTAAGCAATAGTGTGCTGTTCTAAATAATGTAAGAAAAAAAATCATTTACATTCCCAGCAAGATGCAACCAAGGCTGCCATAAATGCTGAGACGCCGACCGGGATATTTAGAACAGAAATAGGGCGACTATTCAAAAACCCGGGTAACGAGTGAAGTGGAGTGGACTTACGCAACGGTAGCTTAAGAATTGTGTGCATGCCGGGACATAATTATGACATCCTGACCGGGACACATCGCTTCAAACCGGGATCGCAATGCCGGCACCACTAAAATTACCAGCTATATCGGTTTATCGTCAAATTACCTATTTTTAGGGTAATTACCCGCCAATTAGCAGCGCTGGTAGCGAGGCTCAAAGCGTTCAGAGTGTAGAATATGCTAAAACAACAGCAGATACTTCAATATGCACTAACATTTGTAAGGAAAATCTTTGTAATTTTATGTTACTTCTATTCACATCATTTACATATCTGCCTAAGTGAAGTTAGGAATATTATTTTTGAACAATTGCAAAATTCATCAAAAAAAAAAAAAACAGATTAAGTATAATTAGAATTATCGATATATTATAATCGATAAATTTAATTTCCGTTTGAAACCTGAAAATTAGAACGTATCAAATTGGGGAATATATAAATACTCTTATAGAAATACATTTATTTTTATATAAGTGTGTATGTATATATATTTATATATATTATTTCTCAATAAGAATGATTTTCTTTATGTGTGCCACCTATTTCAATTTTATGTTCTTCGTATTGAAATCATTTTGATACCTGCTAAATGCTTGTATTTCGACGAAATATATTTCTTGAATTTAGGTATATCGAAGATATACAAATAATATAAAATTGTATGTGCACACAAACAAATTCTCTTATACATATATAATAGAAAATTATATATATATATATATATATATATATATATATAAATAATAGAAAATTATATATATAAAAATAATTTTCTATTATATATATATAAGAGAATTTGTTTGTGTGCACATACAATTTTATATTATTTGTATATCTTCGATATACCTAAATTCAATAAATATATTTCGTCGAAATACAAGCATTTAGCAGGTATCAAAATGATTTCAATACGAAGAACATAAAATTGAAATAGGTGGCACACATAAAGATAATCATTCTTATTGAGAAACTATTTTTAAATCAGTTTAAAATAAATTGTAGTACCTCTTAAGTTAGATATTAATAAATTTAATCTAAAAAAGTATTCAATTATCACCTCAAAATTGCAAGTCCCAGTTCATATACTTGCGTTCAGTATGTTTACATACTTGATGTCTTAACTGATTATCGAGCATATAATAACCTAGAAACTATTAAGGTGGAGACATACGAGCGCGCGGGGAGCAAGAATATTAGTGACGCCTATAGGCGGGGACATCTAAGTTTCCGTGGAGTTGTACTTAGTCTTAAGAGTTAGCCAAATAAAAGTCACATAGATTGTGTTATATGGGATCTACCATAGCAAATAATAAAAACATAAAGAGTAATCCTTGAACGTTTACCCAAAAAACGATATGTAAAAAAATCAAATTTGTACACAACCGTTTGTGAGTTCGACTAGCACTTAGCCGGTTTTATTTAGTCATCTATCTTTTTCTTTAAAAGCGTTTGTCAGGTAGGTACTGTTCACATCCCTCCTTTCTTTGAACCTCTTCTCATCTCCCATATATATTTGCATTTTTTTTAAATACGATGTTACTTGCACTAGGAATTCTCCTGTGAGATCGTTTTGACACCAGACAATGACCAGACAAATTTCACATGCACAACACAACCAGATCAGACATCTCCTTTTTGTTTTTGTACAAATATTGGCTACGGTTAGGATGCGAACCTAGGACTTGCGACGTAGAAGTCATGTGCTCAGTGCAGGTGTACAGGTGCTGTGTACTGATTAATAATAGCAACACTTTACGATTTACAAACTTATTACTTTTGCGGCTCTAGGTCGTCTAGGAAAAAGTGAGTTTACCAAACGCAAAGAAAATGGAGATGAAATTTCCGGATTTTGCGAAATATTATTAGTAAGTACTACTTAGTAAAACTTGAGGATGGTCTGGAAGTATGAAATTTAGCACACTAGTTCTTTGTTTAGGAATAAAATGCATTGTGGAAGACAACAGGGGCCAAAACAAAAAGATATTTTTTTTAATCAAATAAGATTTCGTGAAAAGGAAGTAAATTTCGAAAAGGGTGACATAAAAGCAACTGACTGCCAAACGCACGTACAACAAACGTAAGACGCAAAAACAAGAAGTGCTCAGTTCAGCTAATGAAATCCAAAACGATTTTAAGTATTTTCAAAAATAGCGAATTGGGGAGCTCAAGGAGCTGACACGGGCCCAAACCAAAGGGTTTGCAGGGCGAAAAATAACACAACGAGTATGTTAACGGAGAAAATTAAAAATGTTTTTATTACAATAACGCAGAATTGGACGTCTGCAATAAAATGGTAAAATAAAAACAATTATTTAATAGGTTTTCATATATTTAATCTTGTGACTTCAAATATAACAATATTTACTGTAAGTATAAAGTACATTTTATACCCCAACATGCTATTACGATCAAGATTAAGAAATAAATTAATAAAATTCTTTAATTTATTTGTCGACAAAAACTTTTTGTGCTAAAATGTTCGTTGATAACATACATCAAAACACATAAAAATAATGAAAAATGCACAGAATTAAAATTACGATACATTGAACATTTAATTTTCTTTAATAACTGCTAAGTTTTATACACTAAGATTTTTTAATAGCGAATAAATTATTTATTGTTTTTACGTTGGCGATAGTATTAGTTAGGCCGAAAAAATAGCTATTAACCATTACATAACACAGCCATACAAAAGATTCTTCATTCAAATTAAACGTGAATTTGTTACATAAAGTTTTTCGTTAAAACAAATAAAGGAGCCGTTTCTTTTAAATCGGTGTAAGTCCATTTTGACCAAAAATTTGATGATAAGAATAAATGCAATTTACTATGAACTTTTTATTTATAAACCTTTAAAAAAAAATCTATTACAATTTTCATTGTTTTCATCATTACAAATTTTCGTAGTGAGTGAAGTTACTAATATAATTATTTTGAAAATGGTGTAAGTCCACTATTTTCTTTCAAAATTGATTCGACAAAACATTTTTATAGTTTCCCGGAATTTTGGTTTTCCTCGTTTGTTATAGAATATAAAGTCACAGTATGAAATATAGTAATGTATTGTATTTGTTCACTTATCTTCAAGGATATAGATATGTTGAATAAGGGTTTATAAAGGCAAACCATATACAATATTCTATAAAACTTCATTTAGCGTGAATGAGGATTTTAAATCACTAAAATCTATTGCCTCTCACGGGGAAGACCAAAAAATTTAGAAATATAATTCACTAACACGTTTATATCATCATTCCCGACCCATCACTTTCGAAAATTTTACAGATATGATTGATTTATTACAATATATCCCTCAAATACATCATGACCATTTTCAAAAACTTCATTCAAAAATCATAATTAAAAAAGGTAAAATGTACAATAGTAAGAGTAATAAGTAAGTATAAATAATTTTGATTGCATGGTAAATGTTGAAATGAAGCGTTTTTATTTTGTTATTTTTAATTTTTTATTGTTGATGTATTCAACAAAAATTTCATAAAAATAAATTGGTTAGTTTCAATTGAGATCCCGTAGTTAATATTGAAATGTAAGATTTTTACTTTTTGTTCTTTTGAAGTCATTAAAAGTATAAATTTATGTTAATGACATTTTAAAAAATGATAACATTATAAATGTAAATCAATTTAATATTTAAAAAATACTAAACTACTGTAATAACGTATATCCATATTACTCAAATTATTCAAATGCAAAACCCTTATTATCTCCATATAAAATACACTTCAAAGAAAACGGCTCAAATATGAATATACTAGAATGTAATCGGTGACTAAGTTACACATTGTTATCATCTAGATTTAAATTGTATAGAAAGCCACTCCAATACATGAACAATATTATAAGTAGTTGTGATAGCAGATCAACATTTTACTTCCAAAGTACTGAGGGTACCATCTATAAAGCATTCTAATTTTTCTTCTTATCTCAAATTTAGTTATTTAATAAAGATAATAGCAAAGTAAATTCAAATAAAGGGTGGTCTGAAAACAACTAACCCTGAAGCAACCTCGTCATTAGATCGATGGTGTGTTCATTTTAAATCATCACTATTTTTTTAGGAAAATAGATTTATGTATGTAAATATCCTCAGTAACAAGTCAGTCAGTAGCAGGTGTATTTACATGCATCATTATATATTTATTAATAAATTAACAGGTGACTGACTATTACGTATAAACGAAATGTAAAATACAGTACATGAGAGAGTTATTTGAGAGCAAATTTCTAGAAAAGTAAGTGTTGGCCAAAAATTATTTATAACGATCTTTTTGTACAAATTGGACGATTATCTTCATCAGACTTAAATGTGAACTAGAGTATATAAACACGAACCTTTAAATAAAGGAATGTGTTTAAAAATCACCTTACAAAATAAACTGTAACATTTTTATACACTGGCAATGTTATTAAAATATAATTTTGGTTACTTTTTCCTTTTAATTTTTTAATAGTATTTTTATAATTTAAACTTACGTAAGGCATGTATTTGTATTAATAAAAAACACAATTAAATATCCATATTAATTCAAGTAAAACTTCAAGAATGGATGATATTAATGAGTTCCAATAATATTGCCGTATACACATAAGACACTAATATGTGTACGTAACATATTAGTGTCTTATGTATGATTTTTGAATTTTGTGTTACAAACACTTATTCCTGTAGCATTTTGGCTTACTTGATAAACTTTGACTTTATAAAAATGGTCTGTGTAGTAGAAAAATACTACGAGACTGTTGTAGTGTGAAGTGTTCTGAATTTAACTTCAAAACTACTGAAGCTATCTGTCTGATTACATACAATATGCACATGTTATGAATAGTAATTCTCGAATCTATTTTATCTTAGTTTCATTATGTCAATCGTTCAGAATTTACACGAATTTTTAAGACCACGCGGGTGTAGCCATTTTAAAATAAAACTCCTTTTCAAATGCTGTTATTGTAAAACCTGAGTTCATGATTGTGAATGTTTCAGTACATTTTGAACTAATTAGTCTAAAAGTGAGGTGTTGTATTAAATCTGTTAAGAAGTTACAATCGATCAACCTTAGTAAATTTTAATCGAACGAGTTCAATCAAGCCAATACGAGGGTGGATTGAAAAGTACTCGGCCTAACACAGATCCATTCAATTCTAAAAATCAAATCTACCCACATTATTTAGTTCAGTTCAGACTAGTTCATTGTGTGAAGTTCGAAACGTGTGCGATAATTAGTTGTGATTTTATAAATTTATTAACAAAGTAATCGGTCATAATTTCCGCGAATGGAGCAAATCGAGCAGCGTGCCGTCATCATCAAAAGCCATCCATGATGACATGGTCAGTACATTAGGCGATTGTGCTCTGTCATATTCATCCGTCAAAAAATGGATAGCAGAATTTAAGCGTGGTAGAGAGAGTGTGAAAGATGAACCCCGCTCTGGAAGGCCTTCGATGTCAACTACTGACGAAAATATTAAAAAAGTACTTGATTTAATAATGGGAGACCGCAGATTAAAAATTAGAGAGATAGCCGAGATTATAGGCATCTCTTATGAATGAACTCAAAACATCATTGTCAACGAGTTGGGTTTCCACAAGGTGTCTGCGAGGTGGGTTCCGCGACTGCTTTCAGTTGAACAAAAAAGGACGCGATTGACTATTTCACGCGACTCTTTGGAGTTATTTGAAGCCGATGCAGATGATTTTTTGAATCGTTTTGTTACTATGGACGAAACATGGGTTCATTACTGTACACCGGAAACAAAACAGTGGAGAAGACCTGGTTCACCACCCCCTAAAAAGGCTAAGTCGATTTTGTCGGCAAATAAGGTGATGGCTTCAGTATTCTGGGACTCGAAAGGTGTGATTATGATTGATTATCTTGAAAGGGGTCAGACTATAAACTCTGATTACTACTGCACCTTACTACGTCGTTTACGAGAGGAAATAAAAGAAAAACGTCGAGGAATGCTCAGAAGAAAAGTCCTGTTTCATCAAGATAACGCCCGTGTTCACACGTCAGTACAGTCAATGGCTGGAATTCACAACTGTGGCTTTGAACTGTTACCGCATCCGCAGTATTCACCTGATCTGGCACCATAAGACTTCTTTCTGTTCCCTAACCTAAAATAGCACTTGGGAGGTCAAAGATTTTCGACAAACGACGAGGTCAAAGCAGCTGTAGACGCATATTTTGACTCTAAGGAAGAATCATTTTTTTTTAACGGTCTAAATGCTTGGAAGGGGTGGTGGCAAAAGTGTATTGAACTTGATGGTGATTATGTAGAAAAATAAAAATATAACTGATTTAGTATGTGTTTATTTTCTTGGTTAGGCCGAGTACTTTTCAATCCACCCTCGTATATTAAAATATGTAATTTCACTGTTTTACATTTGTAATAAATTGTAATAATTACAAATTTGTCAATATTACTACAAACACTACGAATGAAATTGTGAATTATTCAGTAGTAGTTGCAATACCCAGCCTGGCTAGACTTATGACATAAAATATATATATATAATTAAAAAACCCTAACAATTTTTTATAGTACGATGTAGGATATCTTTGTCAGATCATTCATTCTTATAGCCTCCTCCATTCTGCGGACGACAGACGTTGGGGGAGGAAAAGTAAAACGTCAAACGTCAAACGGCACGCGGCGTAGTTACACGCAATTCCCTTCCCCGCTACACTACTCACTCCTTCTTACATCTAGACCGACTGACTACCACCGTCTGTTGTTCCACGGGAAGGTCGCGTACCAATTTGTCGGGCTACAGTTGCAGTGATAACATGCAACTTCAAGAGTCTGGTTGTAACATTAGCTTAAGAAGTGTAGAGGGAAGGAATGACGTCTGCATATAATAACTGTGTCTGAGAAATCTTGTCAAATTAAGATGGCTTTACTGGTAGCAAAAGTCCTAAATTTGAAAACAACCGTCTTTAATGGCGTTATTTAAAAAAATATGTTTTATTATAACTTGTTTTAAACTACGCGTCACATGTTTCATTAATATTTAGATTTCTATAAAGTAAAATAATATTTTATTTCCTACTTAACTTTACTTTTATCAACAACTCTATTCAATGCAACTACTTTTATATTTTAGTAATTTCCTTTACCATACTTCACTTCATTTAATATCGCTAATTTCGGGGTCATTTCGGTAATTTTTGAAACCCTTTATCTGTGCATTTTGTCGGAATTTTTTCGTGAATCGTTCAATGTGAGTCGTCATTTACCTCTACACTCCATACATTAGCTCTAGAAATAACATATTGCCCTACTACATCACGAAGTTAAAGATGTCACATCATTCCAGTACCAATTGCATCAATAGTACTGCCTAATGGCACACATGGTCTGTAGAAAGTGGCATTGCGTTACGTAGCATTGGCATGTGTAGTGGAGAAGGTAGAGAGCTACGTAACTTTGTACACCTATTAAGATCGATACACGAACAAAATTTAAAAACACGATATATTCTTTAACACTGTACTCTAAACATTTCTTCATAATAGAGTGCGTTAGAAGTCATCAAGTTAAATTTGTTAAAGTTAGTATAAAAATTGTCTACGAAGTCCTTAAAATCATATAACAGGAACATGAATAATATTTTTTAAATAATTTTAATACTTATGTTTGCGACTGTACTTATGAAATTTTAACGCCGAACAATAATTTTCTTAAACATCAACCATTTAAATAGGCTATTTATTTATCTTAAATAAATAATCATTAAAAATAATTGCGTTTTACAAACGAAGAAAGTAAACATCGCTTACATGTTATTAAAATAATTCGTTCGAAGATCTGTGGTACCTACAATGTAGATATAAAACACAATTTAACACTAATTTAACACTAACATCAAATATTTCGTTACACATATGTCTAACATTGAATGCTTGTAAGCCAACAAAAGAAAGAATAAAACAAGGCCAACAAGTACAGTTAGCAAAGTGCTTGCTTAATAAATAGAATGGCGTATAAATACAGTATATTAAAATATGTATAATTTAAATACACAAGATTAGAACTCTTTCGGTATTTATAGAGGTAATAAGACAAAGGATTTTCTAATAGGATAGACTTTTTTATATATTATTTTGTGACTGTTAAGTTCTCTTTCATATCATATATATTTACATAATTATTAAAAAAAAATTACGATGTCCATCCGTCCGATCGTCTTTAAGCTCTATAGTTTTTTTTATCAATACTATTCCACTTCCAATTTCCTATTCAGCCTTTGATATTTCAACCGATCGACTCATTGCTATTCTTGCGGCATAACTGTAGCACGTTGACTACTACTCTGGAGAGCGAAATGGAGATTTTATTTATATATAATTCCTGTTTTTTAGTTATACAAAACCAGAAATAATGCCGTTAGATCTTTTTTTTAAAAAAATTGTATTTTATTGTAATAAAAACTTACGCAAAAAGATGTGATATTATGACAGTTATTTATAGACTTGACAGAAAACTTCAAAAATGACGCACAAGCTACTTTTGACAATAATGGTAGGTGTTTCCGTTGTTAGAAAATATTAATGTCCAATCAAAATGAAGATAAAATAGAGATTGAACAATCAAAAAAAAAGTTTTATTATTTTATATTATATTCAGTTTATAGTATATATACACCCCCCATTTCTCCATACATTTTTGGACCATCTCCTTTGATTATACTTACGAGAAGTGTCATAATTGTACTTCAAAATAAACCTATCATCAGGCTCGCCTTTTTTACACATAACGGGTAAGCAGAGGCCACTCACGTAGACCACTTTTCGCCCTCGCGGCAAACGAGACGTGATAGGTAACGAACAGTAAAAAACAGAAGTAGTTAGCAGCTTTGAAAATAGCACATTTACAAGAAAAGAAAAAGTTATAATATAGCAATGTAAACATTGCAAGAATCGAGACTTTGTAGTTTTTAGGCTTACTTCGACTGCTAGAAACAATTGCAAATTAAACTTTATTATTGTCGAGCTGTTTCAAATGGTGCCACCATTTTTAAGAAGATTATTTAGGTAGGCTTAGAAACTGTAGAAATATTTAGTGCATCAATAACACAACATTTTATATATACGTAATAAAATATCCAGTACAATATTTTATAAACTTGGTAACATAGTCTTCGAATTTCACTAAATCATTGTTCTAGACAACATATTAATAAATAAATTTGTATTTAATATGAGATGTTTTATTTAAAGTACAATGGTATTGTTAATTATTCTAAGCTCTGTTATATTAGTATTTTTTTTTTCATAATTATATGTTTCTATGAAAACGTTTATATATCTACACATCAATAAGTTTTCATCAAAAAATTCAGATATTGTTATAACATTTAAATACTACACGTCTTGGTACAGAGTAATGAAGGACGCTGTGTTTTGCACTTCAATCAATGTATTATAGAATATGATCCTAACATTTATTATTCATTTAGTGAGTATAATAATTACTTAAAACTGTTAATTATATATTTTTTGTGTTCTGTATTTATAAAGTAACTTCCATTTTTTAATAAAAAAAAGGGATAACGTTAGAGAGTCGATCGGATTTAAAAATAAATAAATAAGATAATAAAAATCAGAAGTGTAAATAAAGTTAAACAATACTATTGTTTTAAATAACGCTAAGCTACATTATCATATTTAAAAAAATATTTTTTTATCAGCAGTTTCTAATAGCATACTAACTCAACTTCGTGTAAACATAGTTTACTAACTTATGCTATTTGAGCATAGAATTGTTTCAATCATTAATTAGCACAAATAACTAATAGTAAATACAGTAGTATGATTTAAATGCAATAATAATGCTAAAGAAATGAGAGCTCGCTTGTGATTAAAATGTTCCAATGATAAAACTGAATGTTTGAATAAATACTAAGTTGTGTACTTAACAACCACTTAAAAATGCTGATGTTAAAGAATATATTTCAGTAAATTATTACTTGTTCGTTATGTTCTCGGTACTATCTTCGTCGGTGATCAGTTGCTCGTCGGTTTCATCGCAAGGGCTGAGCGGATGCTCAAGGGTGCGTCGCCTCAACCACTGTCATGTGCCTTCCCGACGAATGTTCAATATTTCTGCTCTACACATCGGGCACTCCTTCAACTGCGAAGTGCACAGCGAGCAGAAGCCACTGAAATATTAAATAACATATCTCTTAAAGATCTGGTTCCGTAATATGCTGCAGGTCACGGATTTTGCTCCGGAGCAAGAATGATCTACAAGACAAGCAAGTGTCGGTCGTACAATGTAGCAACACCGGAACGTGCTCCTCTCTGCAGTCAGTGGTTTGTCAATAAAAAGAGAGTTTTGAGAGTTCGTGTAGTAAATAACACGGTAGAAGACACATACAGTAAAAGATTTTCTAGAACGAGAGTCGCAAACGTTTTGCTGATCGTAGGAAGTTTACTGGTCGTAGAATTCCTATACAGGTATCCGTCTAGGTAGGTATCACCGCTAGACCAGTTATTCTGCTGTAAAGCACTAGCGTGCAAACATTACTGTGTTCGGTTTGAAGGACACTGAGAGGTAGTGTAACTACTGAGACTTAAACTGATTTATCAGGGTGACGAGTGCAGTGCGGTGCCACACAGAAATGTTCTATATGACACAGCATTTGTTTTGGGTAGACCTTGCACTTACCACCAGATGCATATTTTGCTCTGTGATTTATGAGATGAGTGTGAATGGACAAGCCGGTAAGGGTTGGCGTAGGCGAACGTATCACGATCAGATCGAAGTCGTTATAAAAGACCACGTCAAAAGTACTCGCAACCGACGAGCTTGTATGAAAACACTAATGAAAGTAGAAGAAGCGAAAGATTTGTGTCAGGACCGCAGAGAGTGGAAATTTGTGGTTTCTGCCTACGTCAAACAGGAAAGAGGTGTGGCTTTATTTATGTCATCATCATCATTATCTCTTCAGCCTATCACTAGTTCACTGCAGAACATAGGTCTCCCCTATAGATTGTCACAAACCACGTAAGTTAGTAGCTCCTATTTTGGGGGGATTTTGCCATAGTTGTAAAACTTGGCAGGCGGGTTGGCAACCGCAGTTTATTTATTCAGATGTTCCAGGATTAGGATGTGCTGCCCATCTACTGGTTATCATTTTCCCTCTGTCGACTTTTACGACATCCACGAGACGAGATGGGGTAGTAGATCCTCTTAAGCCGCTACCACACGTTAGGTACGTGGTACATTTCCCTTACATCTTTGTTACATTTTTAGTCTTTGTCATACGGGTTGCCTAGTGGTCAGAGTACCTGACTTCCACGCCACGGGTTCTGGATTCGAATCCCTGCCGAAGCCAACATTCGTGCAAAAATATAAATTGTTGGTTTTCGCGTGATTGTATTGTGTCGTGGATATGAAATGTCACGATGGAGGAAAAAAGCTACTGCGTGGCATCGTTTATTGAAAAAAAAAAACAGTATTTTCAGTGTAAAAAATGGGTATATTTGACAATCTTACCGGTGCCCACAAGGCTCTAAGATGCAGCAAGCCGTATCATCAAAGCATAGGGTGCAAGAATCTTCCTTCACACTTGAGCACCTCAACTGTTCTAGGTAAATCCTCCTTGGAATAACCTTGAAATAAGAAAAAAAAAACAAATTAATTTGAAATGATTTTATTGCATATGCGAGTAACTCGTCCCGATTGATATCTTTCACTCAAACGCAATCGTCTGGGCGCAGTGGCTGAGCGATTGGCTTTAGTGCTGTGGGCCGTGTGGTGTGGGTTAGATTACCGCACGGGACATATTTGTAGGGTCTTCAGATCTTTACTCCGAGTCTCGTTGTTTGTGCATGTACAGTTTACGTGTATAAAATACCCACGATACAGAAGAAATCCTTCTTGGATAAGGCACATGTCCAGCTGTGGACTATTAAAGACTGATAATTATGACTGGTTAGTTACTTTAGATTGAATTACATGTTTTGCGATTCGCCGCGGCTTCGCACGGGTAGTATTTGGACAAATAGAACAACAACAATCCCGTCACTGACATTTTTTTGTAGCGACTATGCTCATCGGCGGCTCTGCAGCTAGTCAGGTAAGATTAAGTTACCAACATAATGTTTTATTTATGGGAACACAACCCATGAAAGTTTAGTGGCTCTAAGCTTCCTTGTAAACAATATTTTATGTTGTGTTAGCAGAATAAAAAGACTGCTCTCGACCGCTGCGCAAAGGGAGACGTGCACCTCGATGATGCCTAAGTCGCATAAAACCGGGCGGCGCCGCGTTCGAGACATCATGCGTTGTATTTTATAAAGAGCATTTCAAAGTTCAAAATTAAAAAAAAAACATTATTAAATTCCAAACCACTATTCAATTGTTCATAGTTTACAAAAAATAAAATGAGTAGGTATATAATCAACAGAACTTGTCTAATCACGCGTAGCGCGGCCGAGCGTTTGGCCGTTCGCTCACACCGCAGCAATTTTCTTACTTTTAGCATTTTTATACCCGTCGTAACTTCTAAACGATAGGTCCGATTCGAATAATTTAAAGTAGAATTTATATGTACATAATCAACCTTGACAATAAAACTATTAAGTAGGATAAGAATTAATATTATGATAAGAATGGCATCATCTTTCGATCCTACCCGTGTTTTGATTGACTAATTTGAACAAAAAGTAAAAGATTTTTTAAAATCGGTTTTGTAGTTTTTGAGTTTATTCATTACAACCAAACATACAAAAAATCAACTCTTTTCTGTTTATAATATTAGTTTAAATAAAATATTAATTCAATTTTAATATATACAAACATACAGTCACGTCACGTAGAATGGTGACAGCATTGTATATGTTGGTGTCATTCTGCCTGAATATAGGCTGTCCGCACTGTAACTTAGTCTTACCTTTAGTCCTTAGTACACTCTACCAGACATTATTAGTGAATCCAATTACAAATACATATACTCGTATATCATTTAATAGTACCCGGAATACCAAAAACAAAGAAATATTCAACTATAGTCAATAAATAAAATAAATGTTACCATTTTCTGTTCATCGGAGAGCTGTCCGTACTCGTTGAAATATGAAAAAGGCCGATCCGTCGGTGGAAACTTAAAGGGTTCGTGGCCGAAGTTGAAAATGCATTGCTGAAAGGCCATGAAGCTGGCCGCCGCGAAGAAACCATAGCTGGACATAAGAATAATACTAGAAACACAATATAAATATAAGAAGTACGTCATATTAATTGTATATATAACATTTAGAGGTTCTTCAACATTTGGTACATTTGTCATTAGAACGTAGCTTTAATCAGTAATTAAGTAAATGACTCCAACAAATATGGAAAAACCGCCTTCACATTAATAGGATTAAGCTCCTAAATATTAAAAGCTTAAAGGTCAAAATTTTTAGGAATAACAGTTCTAAAATATTATAATAGGTCGGAGAAAAAAAAATCCATTATTTTTTCGGTTGATGGCTGTAATAATCAATATATCGTAATATCGATCAACCAATTTCAGATTTATACTCGTTGGAAAGGTGACATTTTGTACTAAAAAAAATTATTGTCTGTCTGGTCCATTCAGCTGTGAGTTACACAGGATGTTAAAAATGGAATTAAACTAAGAGAAAATTCGGTACATTTTACAGTTTTTCTCTGATAAAGACCAAAATGCATGCCAGGCGGCTACCATAGCCATCTACGTGCAATTTTTGTTTCGTCGATTCCGTTCAGGTATTTTTGATTTTGATGTTAAAGATGCACCTCGCCCAGGTGGACCCGTCATCGAATATGTCAATAAAATCAAAGTTAACCGGCATGACGTCATAGCATTAAACCATTTGCACAAAGCTGGATTCAAAAAGAAGCTTGGATGCCACACCGATTAAAGCAAAAACCATGATGAATAGAATTTCCATCTGCTAAGCCTTGGCCACGGAATGAAAGAAATAGGTCGATTACCTATTTGTTAAGCGGATGGTGACTGGGGATGGAGAAATGAGTCACATACGACAACATTGTGCGAAAACTATCGTGGTCAAAGCATGGTGAAGAAGCTCAAACGGTGGTCAAAACTGGATTATCGGCCAGAAAGGTTCTGCTGTGCATTCGGTGGCACTGGAAAGGAATCGTTTATTATGAGTTGTTTCCATATGGCCAGACAATTCTATGAGAGAGGCATTATGAAGCTATCTTTATATGACAACAAATTATAGAACAAAATGGTGCATATTTGACCAAAATTGGTAATCCGAAACATGTTAAATAAAGTCTTGAAGTTCACGTAAAAATAATGAATTTCTTTTTCGCCAACCTAATATAAATCTAGCTAAACGTTGCGATTATTTTCCACAGTACCGTGATAATGAACAGATGTCGCCATTTAGAAAATTTTCGCTATTAGATAATCTAAATAATCTTCAAAACGGCGTATCAAACATTAATTTTTATACAGTATAAAAGGCGATATTTCATACCAACAAAAACACCTTTGAGAAATAATATATATAGATTAATAATTGCCATGCGGCATAAGAGAATCTACCATCTCATTCCGAGTGTCGTAAAAGACGACAGAAGAAAATTTAAAACTAAAAGATGGGCAGCAGCACCTTCTTGGAACATCTAAATAAATAAACTGCGGTACTTCATCGCAATATCATCATCATCATCAGCCTATTTTAGTTCACTGTTAAACACAGGACTTCCTCATACATTGCCACAACACACGGATCTGAGCCATCTGCATCCATCGACTTCCCGCAAAACCGTGCAGGTCCTCGCTCCAACTTGGTTTCGCCCGACACTTCGTTTGCCACTAGAGAACCTTCATCACTGGCAACACGCACTGGTTGTAAATTTTGCTTTTGAGACATTGAGGTATACTCGACGAGAAGATGTGACGTAGTTTCCCGAACGCTGCCCAGTCGAGTTGGAACCGTCGATTGACCTCTTGGTCGAAGGTTGGACGTACCTAGTCGGACAATCTGTCATATGTATACGTATTCGACAACAGATTCGAGCTTAGTGTTCCCAACATCGCAATATGTAAGACATTAAAAATACAGACTGAAAACGGTCACGTCCATCCGACAGTAAGTGGTCACAGCGACCCGACACCTTTGATTACTCTCTATGAAGAACCGGGGGTGCATTGTCATCATTCCTGAAGATTATGATCCGGTTCTCCTTAGGGACCGTTTTGGTTTTATTGGATAAAGTGACGAGACGAGCAAAGCGTTCCGATGGTAACTGCAACGTCTGCCCGTAACAAATTCTGTGTGACACAGAACATTTCTGTGTGGCACCACACTGCACCCGTCCCCTGAGACATCAGTTCCTAAGACTCAGCTGCCGAGTAATAATTCAACAAGCTATCAACGCCCTTCAAATCGAAACACATTCAAATTTGCACACCACTGCTTGACGACAGAATAACTGGCACTGCGGTGGTACCTATCTAAACTGATTCCTGCATAATCCTACCCTCACATGAATGATTTGCTCGCCTTTCTTCCAAGAAAAAAATTATATGCCTAGTAATTACACTAACTACATTGCTTTCTGAACCAAAACACAGTGGTGTTTGCACTTGATCACGGCCATCCTGAGTCAAAAACTGTGTGCCCAACACAGTTTTGGGCCCTTTTTCTATGCAAAAGAACGTGAATGAAATCTACATGCTTTTGTTCAGGGAGTGTTTATTATGCGTGCACTAAGAAACAAATCTGTTTTAATTTTATATTGATTAATTGGTAACAAGATATATAGGGAAAATCACTGGGTTTCGCCATTGCAGGATATCCTGGGCTCGCCCTTAGCGTGAAGTAGGAATTGCACTTGATTGTTTATTCTATGAGAACATGTAATTCATCCGTCGAGTCGAATCTTCCATATGTTTTACCTAATATATGCAAAGGTGCTCTATAACATATTTTTTTTTTAAAAGCAAGAATGCTCTTAATTGTCACTCTGCTGCACTATAAAATGGATTTAACTTCTATAGTTACCAAAATAACTGTCACTCTATAGTTACTATGACTGAATTCCATAAAAGACGTAGACCAACTCACCGGGTAGTATCAAATATCTCCTTACGGGGCAGCAGCCGTTGTCCGTTTAGAGCGAATATAACCTCCCTCTTGGGTATATCGATGAGGCAGCCCAATACATCGCCCGGCTGCCACGCCGGCATTTCAGGAACCGCTGTTGGCTTGGCTTTATACCACACCAGTTTACGACACCCATCGTATGACAGGGAGAATAGATCATCTCCGATGCCGTAGCCTTCCTGTAAGTGGCATTGGGTTACAGTAACAATTAATTTTGCCGCCAACTCGCAAAATGTTAGTTTTTTATTTATTATTTTTTGTTATTTCTATGTATATTTCCAGTTTTTATGTTTAATATAGTCTAATGACAGTGTACAGTGATTGAAAAATTCAATTCAAGGCCCAAATCGCGATTTCCGTTTTTTCCACCAACTATCTAACAAATCTTTCGTAAAGTGAAATACTCATTTTACTGTCGTGGATCTTACATATATTGAAGTCCTGAATTTTGAACATTTGCTAGTTGCTTGAAGATTAAAGATTGCTGCGTATTTACTTGTTCCTAAAAATTATATCTGAATATGCTTCGACACTGGCAAAAAGCTTACGTTTGTTGACACAATTAAAAAATAATATGTGTTTACATTAGGGTACTTTGAAAGCGATTCTGACGACATTGCCTTCGAACGAAGTGGTGTTTGTGTTTTCGACACAAATTGACAATAACGAAAAGAGTAATTTACTATTACTTAATTACATTACGACACTGGTACACTTTTACTGAAGAAAGTCATCCATACTAATAGTATAAATGCGAATGTAACTATTTCTGTTCCTCTGCTTGTTTATTACCTTTTCACGGTTCAAACCGCAAAACCGATCTTGACAAAATTTGGCACAGAGATTTCTTACATTCTGGGGACTGAAAAAGAATACTTTTATCCTGGAAAATTAAATAGTTCCCACGGGATATTTAGTTTAACTAGTAAGAAATAAATGCTAGTATCTACATAAGCACTTTTGTGTCAGCAACAGAAGAAACTCGTATATACTGCTTAAGATATATAGCCGGTTTCTGAAGTTCCCAGTTATATATTAGTTGTTGACTCAATAAAGTTACTTTGCTGCACTGCATTTTTGAATACCCAAAGAACCGTTCAATTACTATGAAAACGATAACCAGTTCCTAATTCTGCAGCTAGATGGATTTAAGAAATCAAATTTAAATTGGATATTAGCCTTTTATTTCGTCATTAATACTCGTTTTATATATGTTAAAAATGTTTCAAGTGTGTAGTGCTTTAAGTAAATATGGTTTTAGCTTAATACAGACATACATAAGATCACGACTGTATCCCATAAGGGGTAGTCAGAGTCTGGGCACTCACTGCAAAAGCAGACTGCCACAATCCACGTTTCACCAAAACAATATAATGCACTTGGTGTGATAGGTGGTGAGCCCATCGCCACCATGCGCTGTTGGGTGCACAGTGCAGTTTAACTCCTTACTCGATTTACGAGATCCATTGGATGAGATGGAGTGGTAGTATTCTTTTAACGAGCCGCCACCACACGTATTTTTGTATCTCTCTCGCAACTTAACATAGTTGTTAAAAGACTTTAGCTTAATAAATTATGATAATTTGTTGTAATTTATTAGCGGATGTTAAACTCTTGTCAATCACACTAATTTTTTTGTGCGCAAGTGTTACCATTTGATGTATGTGGTTTGCTATCTTTTGTGCATTTTTGTGTAAAATACTGTACAAAAATAGAACTAGGAAAACAGTAAACATTTTAGAGAAAGGGAGAAAATGTTTATTATCCAGTTGCCTAGAAATTTGTAGCTGTAATCGAAACTAAAAAGACGGATGAGATTATTCTAACGCACAAGGTATATTTGCGATGTATAACAAGAAGGCAAGGCTAATCATAACGCTTGGGTGTACAGTATTTTTTTTATTGGTTAAAGTGATGAAACGAGCAAAACGTTCACCTGGTGGTAATTGCACGTCTGCCTTTAGCAAATGCTGTGTCACCCATTACAATTCTGTGTGGCACCACACTGCGCCCATCACCCTGCGACATCAGTTAAGTCTCATATGCCGAGTGATTAATTACACTAGCTCACAGTGTCCTGTGCAGGAATCCGTCTAGGAAGCTACCACCCCAGGGCCAGTTATTCTGCCGTGAAGCAGTAGTGTTCGGTTTGAAAGGCACTGTGAGCTAGCGTAGACATTGGGCATATGAGACTTAAGAACTGATGTCTCAGGGTGATGGGCACAGTGTGGAAAATTCCCAGAAATTTCTGTGTGACACAGCATTTGTTATGGGCAGACGTTGCACTTATCACCAGGTGAACGTTTTGCTCGTTTCAACACTTAATAAAAAAAAAAGTAATGTTCGCACACTACTGCTTCTAGGCAGAATAAGTGGCCCTGCGCTGGTACGATTGTTATTATGAAAGCTATATTTCAATTGAAATGCATCATCTGAAAACATTTCGAAAGTTTAGGAAAAATTTTCCCATGACTTAAGTTTCTGGCTATAAATAAACACCAGTACTTAGAATTCAGACTCTGATGAGCTGCTGGTTTTCATAATAATAATATTTATTGAGTTGTCCTTTGAATGTTTTAAATAAGTAGCTGCAAATTATGAAATTACCTTTATCGGTTCCATAAATTCCCTGGTCAGTTAAGTTTAAACGAAGTTTATCCTAGATTGCGCGCTGTTCAGAAACGCACGTTCATAAATTTTCAAATCTATAGCGGTAACGAATAGATAAACTGCCGATAAAAATACCTCAGAAACCGGCCTCAATGGTGCAAACAAATTGAAAGCATCTACATACATACAACAATCCAACAGCTATCAAGTTGATATTTCACCCAATTTCTAATTTAATACGTACATGATTCAAAAAGTGGCTGTTTTTCGTTGCCCATCCAATCTGCATGACTCCGGGCGTCACAATGGTCGTTTCGTAGTACCAACACCCCTGATCCACTTGAAAGGTGCATCGAACACTCTCGAACGAATATGAATCGCAACGAGCCTCCAGGCCGTTGCACGATATCTTGAGATATTCACTCACGTCTTGGGAGTTCAGGATCACATTAATTGCCGACATGTCGACTAATTCGTACGACAACTTTCTGCCTTCGACGATGACTGTGGAGAAAATAAAAAAATAAAAAAAAAGGCTGAAGGTTAGTTAGTTGAAAGTGTAGGTTTTGCGATTTCGTTTTATTTTAATTGTTGGTACTTCGAAAAGTTCCGGTTTCAAGAAAAAAGACTGATTGGCTTAATAAAATTTCTATCCCTTATTATTATCCTATATTACTTCGTCATCACCCTCTAATCAAACACTAACAAACATAAGCCTTTCCTGAATTTCTCGTTTTTAAACATACCTCCTTGCACCTTAGATGTTATAAGCCGTCTCCATTTTGTTTATTTAAGGAACGGGTGGGAGGAAATTTTTGTGGCGGTTCTCTTAAATAACTTTTACGACAACCACGGGACAAGATGGCGTGATTGTCTTATGCCGCCACTAAACGACTTAAATGAAATGTTTTTTTTAAACTTTCACATGATTGTAAGTGCAACGTCTGCCCATAACAAATGCTGTGTGACCAAGAACATTTCGGTGCACCACACTTCTTAAGTCACATGGTTCTTAAGTCTCATATGCCCAGTGATTACACTAGCTCTTAGTGCTCTTCGGACCGAAACACAGTAATGTTTTCACACTACTGCTTCACGGGATAATAACTGGCCTGGGATGGTACTTACATTGACGTATTCATTCATACACAGAAATCCTACCACCAGTATACTGACGACCGCATTGCTTAACGGTAAGAGTACCTGAATCCCAGCCAGGTTCAAGTTTTGTGCAAAATACCGAACGTTGGTATTCATGTATGTTTGTGTTATGCAGGTGGTTTGTCTAAACGCACTTACAATGCATGGGAAATCCTAGTGTGGGCAAGTATGGTTAAAAAAAAAGAAATTAGTGTAGTTCGACAGCGTGGATTAGTTACAGTCCAGAGTCGTGAGTTACGGGTGCATCCTGGCCGAAGCAATTACGAGGGGCGTTCACAGTATTCTTGTTAGGTATAGGCATGAAAGAATAAGCAGAAAATTCTGAATAAAATTTATTTTTCAATTTCAATAAGCAAAAAAAATTAATTACCCTCATCATTAGTATATCTCCCCGTTACTGAGAATACATTGGAACACCCCTCGTACAATTAGTCGTTTCATTTCATAAGATCTTTCCTCCAATCATACGAGTGTTACATCGGACTACGAAATACGAGGACGCTTGATATTTTTAGTGGTTGAATCACATTTCAATAATCCATGTATTATCTCAATAAATTTGTGCCCTAGTAATGGTGCTATTTTAAAGAGCCGATGCACAGTACTCACTGAACTAAGCAACTGAAAAAATTCTCTCAACCGGAGATTACAGAAAACGACCAGAGAAATCGTTATACGACTATATGCTGATTGCATGTATCAAACAACACGCAGTATAGTGAGCTGAATAAAATTATCACAATGAGATGATTCAATTACGATTATAAACGAGTTCCGGTGTACTTAATACATTAAAGCAAGTACTGAACTCAAAAAAGTGGTTGAATTTACACTCGTATTTACCCCCCCCCCCCCCCCCTACTTTCTTGTACTGGAGATCTGCCTCGTATGCCAAAAACGCGTCAACATGAGACACTTTAGTAATTGAATCTGCTTTTGTTGCTATTTTCCACACTAATATTATAAATGTGGAAGTAACTCTCACTGTCCCTCTGTCTGTATGTTACCTTTTCACGGTTCAACTGCTGAACAGATTTTACGAAGAGTGACATAGAATATCTCTAATATAAAGCGCGGGCATCAGTTAGTTGCGAATAAAAGTACTCTAAATGTTGCACCGGAGTATAGACTCAACTATACCAAATTTTTTCGCAACTATATAAATGCGGTAGTTTTTCATCCGTCATTCATGCACAGGGAGACAGGCAGGCGAAAATTCCAAAAAAGATTGGCTTCTTTTGGTCTAGATTTGTTTCTCCTTTAATAATTTTCCAAATAATTAGATATAAAGAATTGACTTTTATCGTCTGCTGGTTTTGTAATGAAGATATAAATTCATTGACTTGTAGAATCCGATACAAAGGATCTTACTCGACGGATTGTACGAAATGTGAGCTATATGAATGTGTTATATGTTGTCGCTGCGTTTGGAACGCTTTCTTTATGATGTATCTTTATATTGTAATATCATTGCTGCACAGCGAGATTTTATAGTGCCGCAAGTGTGTGCGCTAACAAAAGACATTCACTCGTCTTAATCCCATAAGGAATGTCCATTTCGGAAAAAGTAGCATTATGTCAAAATCGCAAATTATAGATACTGACACTTACTCAAAATAATATTTGTTTGTATTTTAAATAATTATTTTATGAATAATAAGCAAAATACCATAAGATATTATGCTATAGAATTCCATACTAATATTATAAATGAAAAAATAACTCCCTGTCCCTCTGTCCGTTTGTTCCTATCCACGGTTTAACCGCTGAACCGATTTAAACGAAATTTGGCACAGAGATAACTTGCACCTTGGAGACGGACCGATAATTTTCTCCGGGAAAATCAAATAATTCCCACGAGATATTTAAAAACCTATATCCACCAAGTCTTGGGCATCATCTAGTTAGAAATAACTAAAATAAACCAATCTAGCAGTTTCAACATTAGTCAAGTTTCTAATTTTTGGTTAGTAAACCACTACGGCACGCGATCGTCAGAGCATAATTATAAAACGTACGTTTCATTTGAAATAATATCAAAACGAATATGATCCTTGTATATCTAAAGATATGTTTAGAGATATTTTGTCAAAAGATATTTTGATTTGTCAAAAATTGAGTAAGCCCAGCGAGCTAAGCCCGCTGCCGGCGCCACTTAAATTATTGATTGCATAGCTGAGTGCTTTTGTTAAGTGACGGAACGAGCAAAATGTTCACCTGGTAGTAAGTGCAACGTCTGCCCATAACAAGCATAACAGTAATGTTTGCACACTGCTACTTCTCGCCAGAATTACTGGCCCTGGGGTGGTACCTACCTAAACGGATTCCTGCATACAAATCCTACCACCAGTAAAATGTGCTAATTACAACATGATGGACGGCAAAAACATCAAGAATGTTGTGCTTCGTCAATGTCTGCCCATAAAAAATGTTGTGTCACCCAGAAAATTTCTGTGTGACGCCACACTGCGCCCGTCACCCTGAGACATCAGTTCTTCAGTCTCAAATTCCCAGTGATTACGCTAGCTCTCAGTGCCCTTCAAATCGAAACACAGTAATATTTGCACACTAGCGCTTCACGGCAGAATAACTGGCTCTAGTGTGGTACCTATCTAGACGGACTCCATAGAAATACTACCACCATCATCATTTCATCCTACTCGTATCACTAGTGCACTGCTGAACATAGGCCTCCCCCACCGATTGCAACAAAAGTTTGTCATGGTTGCCACGCTTGGCAGGCGGGTTGGCAACTGCAGTTTATTTATTCAGAAGTTCCAGGAACATGCTGCTGCCCCTCTCCTCCTTTTCATTTCCCTTTGCCAACTTTTATGACACCTACGGGATAAGATAGAGTGGTAGATTCTCCTCAGCTGCGGCCACACGGCCATCTTCTCAAATATGCAAGCTTATTAAATTATTCAGACCGTTAAAAACATCGTGAAAAAAATCGGCATGTCTGAAAGGAATCTTTTTCTACGTTATTTCAGTTAAAATTATTTTACCACGAGGAACGATTTCGATGTTTTTCTTAGAATCGGTTCCATATAACTTTGGTTAAGTTCTGATGATGAGATCCATGAAGAAAATTCTTAATTTAGCATAAGCATGACTTGAAGCGGGGTTTTTTTTAATAAATTTTTTGGCCTAGTGTTGGTGTAGGGTAATCATACACTGCGGTTCATACGATACCGATACTATTTAAAGCGATTGATGGATTGAATAAACGAACGGACGTGGATATTTACTCACATAATAACAAACGCAATTGCAATCGTATGCAACATGATCTTGTGCCCTTTTCGTGCCCGGAACACAATAATTTACCGTTTAACTTTCACAATGCAAGGCGGGTTCGCGTTACATTTTTAAACGCAGTAGAAAGCACATTTAAAAGTATGCAGAGATGTATTACAACGCACAGTTACAGTATTGCATCTACTCATTTTGAACTCACTCTGCGTAGATGTGAGAGTTGAAGGTTACGTTGCCTTCACATAAATATAGATTTCAGTGTCCCAAGTTGGAAACTTTCTGTTCAATTGTTTGTGTCAAAGCTAGCTCTAGTTTGAACATCTGTTGATGTCTTCCTGGCCGATTTTAGACCACGGCGACAACTTCCGAATGCTGTCGGAAGCTATCAACTGCGTAGTAGACATTGTAGTGCAACCAGTGTACGCACAAATACAGGGGCACTCACTGTCCAAAACCTACCCGTGCCCGATGTAACTACTAATGATTTATTTCGTCGTTTCATTGAGACGGAAGGAGAATCACAACACAACCATTGTTGTTTTCTGTGTATGTTTTTTTTCGCAAATTTTGGCCCCGGTTGGGATTCGAACTCAACTACTAGGCCACTTGTTAATAGTTCATACGCAGACCGCAAGAACCCTCTCAGAAATTAGAGGAGGTCTAACAATGTCAAGCAGTGGGATATTTACTATTCATTATTTTCTTAACATTATATGAAAACTTAATAATTAGACGGGATATATAAAATTGTAAGTCAATACGGTTATTATTACTTTTTTTCAAAAACTTGACTAAATATTGCAAAATGCCAGCTTAGTGCAACTATTTTAATGCACGAGGTACACAGAGGGCGAAGTATCGATACTAGTTCTATATGTGCATATAACTAGTACCAATATTTCGCCAAATACATTATATGACTAACAGCGTAGGTTAGTTCAGAACTTACAGAGGTTATCGAGGGCCCATTTTGCGCAGAAGCCGACTTGGCGCCACATGTAGTCGCTGCTGTCCGCGTAGCTCTCTAACACCAGCAACGGATGCTCCGGTTCGTTTTCGAGACGATTCTTAATCGTCAGTTTATTTTCTGTGGTGTGCGCGAACTTCTCCAAAGCGATCAACGCGAACAGCACTATGCATGCTTCTCGGCGTGTATTCTGCTCACAATATATTTATTATTTCAAATTATGAAGTACAGGATCAGAAACTGTGCAGAACTAAGGCTGACATGATTATCTAGTATTAATACACTAAGAGCCGTGGTAGCTCAGGGGCCGGAAGCTCGCCTAAGTTTCATAGTACGTGAGTAACCTGAGTTCGGTCCCGGCACCGGAAATTGTTCTACAATTTTAAATGTTGATTTACCACGTGCTCAACGCTGATAAAAACATCGTGAGAAAACATGCTTGTCTGAGGAATAAAAATATTTTGAGGACTTGTGAAGTCTGTGGAATACGTGTGGAGGCACACTATACGTGGAGGTCTACCCCTTATATGGAAAAAGACGTGATTGTATGTATGTATATATTATAACAAGTCTTAAATTCACCAAAACCAAGTCGATATAAAAAATCCTTTATCAATCACTCGATTATGTTCGATATTACCGATTTAGAATCACGATGAGCATATTAACTTTTGGGCAGTCAACGATTAATTCTGGTCATCATATATATGTCCTTGCTCACTTGCTTGCAAACGGGATAAGCATAATCAAATTTTCTTGTAAGAATATATTTTTTTAACTCTTTTGTACAGTACCAAAAATTTATATAATCAATGACTCGCCGATGTTCGGCAGTAATTACGAGTCGTGGATATGCCTAACGTATTAATTTTAGACCAAAGAAGAATTCACTTTTCTTCTTTAATAAAATACTTTGATGTAAATTCACTAACATAAGTTTCATCTGATTCAATTCTTGAACAGTTTATTGATAGTTGATTATTATTTGTCTAGCTTAATTTGTATGTATTTTCCGGCTAGTGCCGATTTCATAATAAATCAAATTACTTCTGAGGAGAAACACCAAACAATATGACATGTATTTTACTGAAACTAAAAATCGTATTTGATTATATGCCCACTACTGTAAATGTTATAGTGATATTTAAAGGCTGTTACTTTAATGACTGATATGGTGATGGTGACGGTGGGAGTGGCCTCTGCTTGCGCTTGGCGTTCGCTGTGTTTTCTTAGAGCATGATTAATGGCCTTTCCTTTTTAGCGTCAATGTTTTGATTGATTAAACAGAGTACCAAATTAAACCGTAAAATAATTCATATTCCAAGCCTAGGTGTCTTATTATAAGAATTTCAAACATTCTAACGTTGATGCTGACGTTGTTCGACAGACGAAATTGATCTGATTTGACCAATTTGTTTTTTTATACATAGACTATCTCAGCTAGTCAAACTTGGGTCGTGTCGACTATCGCGTCATTGTGATCGTAATTGTTTTTCGTTATTAAAAGTATGCAAATAATATAAACAGTCAACACTGGTCATCAGTAATTAAAATCAATAAAACCTAAATTATATGGTTAACCTTATTTACCTTTTGATGCGAAGGCCTACCGAGAGATCGACCACAACTTACACCAAAACTTTTAGTGGTAAAGTTGTAACTGAACTTGTTTTAGATTGAATTTAGATTTTGGACTTTGAATTTAAAACGTTTGATGTGAGCTGTTTCTGCAATAATAACATCTCGTCTTTGAAAGAGTCGTTAAAAAGAGTCAGGAAGATAATAATTACTAACGACTGCAGTAGTACTAAGCAATTAAATATCAATACTTACAAGGAAGGTAAGCAAGTAATCAAGAGTGCAATCAGTAAAAATGGCGACGCTGTTGGGCCCAGCAAGCTTCTCCGCGATACATCCCAGCACCACGCAAATGTTGCGCTCCACGCGCACGTTCATCTCCGGGGCCCTTGCGCGTTGTGATGACAGCCGGAACAGTTTGGTTACCTACGTGAAATCAATAATATTATCTGTAATTTATATAAGCTTAGGCGAGCTGGGCGCAGAACTTAGCGTGTTACTTTATGATACGATATGAATACGGAACGAGGATATTCACAATAGGGTTACCGTCAAAAACTCAAGGGATCAGTAAGGTAAAGAGGCAATGAGCCGGCCACATAGCTCGCAGGACCGACTATTGGAAATCGCAGGGTAGGAACCGTTATTTGAAGCAGTTTATGGAAAGGTTAACAATGATCCGCGGTAGATTTACGATGATGCAATGATATTGCAGTTGTAGAAGAGAGTATAATAATACAACATTATAATTTTGTCATTGGAGACGTAAGAATCGAATTTTGGTGACTTTACTATGTGTATATGTTACTATATTTACTAGTGGTAGGATTATTATGCAGGAATCGATCTAGGTCGGTACCACCCCAGGGCCAGTTACTTTTCCGTAAAGCATTAATGTGTAAACATTACTGTGTTTCGGTCTGAAGGGCACTGTTAGCTAGTGTAATCACTGGTCATATGATACTTAAAAACTGATGCCTCAAGTTGATGGGCGCGGTGTGGTACCACACAAAAATATTCTAGGTGACACAGCATCCGTTATGGACAGACGTTGCACTTACCATCAAGTGAACGTTTCGCCCGCCTAGTCACTTAGACCAATAAAAGTAAAAAAATAACTCATGAAGAATTTCGTACCTTGGCCTGTTACTATGCCACACTATTAATGAAAACTTAAATATATGTATACTAAAAAAGCTAAAAACTCAATATTTTCAAAGATATAATTACCTGGAGATTTTATTTTTAGTGTAAACGAGAAAATATATAATAGAAAAACTCGAAATCTTATTCGTTATTAACAAAGAACACCGAGTTAAATTTACTACCGTAGAATTTACTTTGTCACGTATAAAGGTATATGTAGATGTATATAGAAAATAATTAATATACAAAAACTATTGACCATGTTTATGATTTAAAAAGAATAATGTCGCGCGATACACCACAAAGCGTGTAACGATAGAAGTTGATGTGTTTAATTGTGTGGCAAGCGATATTTATGATGATATCGTTTTCATACGAGTAATTCTTTTTTTTTATTGAAAGAAGTGACGAGACGAGTACATCGTTTAGCTGATGGCGAGTGCAATGTCTGCACTTATCAATGTGTTACCCAGATGTTTAAGTAAGGTACACATGCCTTAGTTTTACTAGTACTAAGTGTTTTTGTTATTTGTTAACTTTGTTGTTTAATCCTTAATTAAAATAAAATAAAATGAAATAAGATTAAAACTAATTACAACCTTTCAGATCGGACATACCGACAACGTAATGTTTTCACGACTCTGCTGGACTGCTGAATAACTGGCCCTGCGGTGGTACCTACTACATACTTATTTGGATTCCTGCATAGGAATCCTACCACCAGTAGCTTCTGGTATATGAGTAATACTTAGCAGAACTCCATCCAGCTTGCGCTATACTTTCAGATTTTAATATCTGTTAATAATTGATTTCCAGTGAAACAAATAATTTAGTCAAAGAGTAATGATCTCTGCATAATTAGTATATGTACCTTAAGCAGTTTTTAAGTTGTATCAGAACAACAAACAAAAAAATACATATTAATTTCATATATTTGTATTAATTGTGCTATATTGTAACAACATACAGAGAAGTAAGCCCAAAAGATGAAAACACCCGCAGTAATGAGAAAATATCTAAAGAGTATATAGAACTGTTTCAAACAAACATAAGACATAGACTGGCCAAGCCTCTATTTGCTTGTACCAACTATTCTCAATATTTTAGACTGAACAGTTTAAAAAAACATAGGGGATTTAAACTCACCTTAATTACTGAATCCTTGGATGGCAATGGGCAGTCATCGAGAAGAATTGTTATAGCAGAGGGACCAAAAGGATCCTCTAATGGTATCACATTAACCATGGACGATACAACTTGGATCCAGCCCTCTTCTTTGTCTGCTATGACATGCAATTTCACTAGAGACACTGGTGACTCCTCATCACTGAAATTAAGGATTAATATTCTACTATTTATGTATAAAGGGAGATAAGTGAAGGCATTTAGTGAAGAATGAGTCTAGACATATTTTTATTTAACTTTTGGTGTCCCACTGCAAAAGTTAGAAGCACACTGACTATCTTGGATTTTGTTTTACAACATGCAAAGCTTTTGTGATTTATACACAAAATTCAAATGTTTATACAGTTGTTTCTCATAATATAATAATTGCTCAACTGACAAACCTGACAACTAATCAACTGACAAAAAATTTATGATGATTAATCTATACAAAATTATTCTTATACCAATACCAAAGCATTACATTGAAATAATCAATGACATGATTTAGAACTTATTGTACACGAAATATAAAATAAATAAAACTGATAGTCAATTAATAGTAATAAAACTGTTGGCATTATGTTGTTTTATTCCATTATACAACACAGTTTATTTTCTGTATTATTCATAATGTATATTCATGTATAATTAATATAAAGTGAAGTGCACATTATTAAGTTTACCTTTAGCATTTCTATTAATTGTACCAAAGTTAAAGTTAAAATAAGTATCTAAATGTTGTACAAAATCCTTGCAAGATTTCTAATATGTTCAATTACAACTACATCTCATTTATTAAAAGTAATGGTAAATAATGTTTTAAGACCAACAAAGATGTCCCATTTTTTTTATATCTAGTATATAGTATGTCATTTTAAATTAAATTTTATAGTTTCAATATATCCTGTAATAGTTCAGTTAAACCACATTCAAACTGCATACTATTTTCATCAAATTTACATGCACAATACAGTAATTGAAATGAAATATATCTGTTTGAAAATATTGCTAACAATAATTCAAAAATTAGCTAAGCTTTTTCTGCAATGTTAATTAAAAATCGCGCCAAGCCTTAAAATGCACAGCAACAAACTTAAATCTAAATGAATTCATTTTTAGAGAAAGGTAATGCATGTAATTTGATATTTTGGCATTGTACAATGTATGGCTAGGCATAATTTCATAATCTTGTATGATGGATAAAAATCTGTTATTTAAAACAAATTTGTATGTTTTCAAAATAAAATGTGAATGTTCTATAGCTGTAGTAATTTCAAAAGGCATTTTTTTCTATTGCATGGATATTCTTCAGGTTGATATCCAAAATTCACCATAACAATTTATCACATATAAAGTGATGTTTGGTTAGAAGGGCCCTGAAGCTGGTGTTACACTGCATAACAGACTTAGAACTAATGTCTCAAGACAGAGAGATAGAGAGCTTCATTTTAAAGTCCAGTTAGTAGTAATTTGTTAATCATCAATTGGTAAAAAACTTCAATAAAATATTTTCTAATATTAAATCACAGAATATTATCAATCGCAAGCAATATTGTTACTGCTAGAAAATGTACTTTGAATTGCTGGAATCTATCCATAATTGCCTAACTAATTGTATTCTATAGATAAAATTACCATTTTGTCTTTGTATCTTCAGGTAATTTACAAAAATTGCAAAAACTGTGACTGGTTGATTGTTGATTGGAAATTTGGACTATACATGTAGAGAAAGTAATGAGCTTCCTATTGGCCATACACTAGTTATGTTTTTAGGAAATAAAGGAATACATTACAAGATTATTGAAATTAATGTTATTGTTTTGCATGAAGAAATTTCATAATATTTTACAAAAATATATCTCCCCTAAATCATATATCTACTCTGCCAAGTTTTATTCATCATCATCAAATTCGCTACACAGACACATGTAGATTGTAGATAAATATTTATGCTCCAGAAATCTAACTCTATTTGTGATTATTCTGTATTCTTATTTCTAATGTTCATATAAGAAGGCTTCATGTCAAAGTCAATACAAATATCCATGAACTCCAATAATACAAGAATCCATGTTAGTCTATACATATATTAGCATAGCAATTATTTCCATGCACAATTCATATATTCGCATTTAGTTATCAATAAATAATGCTTTTAAAGAACAGAAAATAGTTAAGTTATACATTCTGTAAAAATTGAAAACAGTTCAAAATATGTGTACTACTCTTAATAGAAATTTATTAAGAAATTTTCTACCTAACATAAAAAGTGACACATTTATATAATAACACACAAAGCAAAAATTAGTCCAATGTGACAAAGTTCAGTAAGTCTAAATTAGAGAAGACATTATGCTAATAAATTTTGATTAGTTAATACACACTTATATATTCACTATATATATATATATATATATATATATATATATATATATATATATATATATTTACCACTGGCTCATTACAATATCTCAAAAACTACAAGGTCTATTGATGTGAAGCATATTTCACACATATTTATTTCCCAACAGTAACAACTAAGAATGAATTTTACAATTATTTACTCCTAAATGAGTAAACAGTCTGGACTGACTACACTTGGCAAAGAGGTGCTGCTAATAATGAGTGAATGTCAAGACAGTGGGAAACAACAAGAGGACTTACTTATCAACAAAGGATGCTATAAGCCCAAGCATCTCCAATACAAGTTGGTCCACAATAGCTGTGTCCACAACTTTATGAATTCTTGCACGAGGTTCTTCTGGTGATATCACCTGGGGCCATTCTGTTGACCTTGCAGGCGAATATTCGTCCACTTGGACAGGTGTCTCGTCTTTGCACCAACACACCCCCATTACCTATAAGGCATACTATAGTATTATCTCATCCTATTATTTCTTTGTCTATTCCAAAAGTTACAATTGAAAAAAAAACAAAGTAAAAGGTATGTGACGCAAAATGAACGCTAATGTGAACATGGTTTTTTCATGTGTATTTAAACAAGTTTCTGTAAAAAGGAATTATAAAGTTAGGTAAAAAATTATAAAATATGACAAAGTATGTTTCAGAAATCTCCGATGGCTTCCATAATATGGTCGATACTAAGAGGTTTAATAATTGACAATTTCATTGCCCACGCATTGCACTGTGCATATCATTATACCAATTACAAACCAAGAAAAGTATATCAATAATCATAATATAAAACAACAAAATTTGTTTAATTTGCCATTTTCCTTATCCTTCAAAAATATAATAAGAATAGGTAACATATTTTAGAACATCTGTTTAAAATGAATCATAACAAAAAAGTCGCTTACCGTAATTCTTTACGCATCTCTTTTCAACATAACTGGTAAACACTCCTTAGGGCACGCGAAAAATAATAATTCAAAGATTGTTGCCAATTACAGACGTTATTAATTTTCTTATTATTGTAAACACTCTGTAAGTTGTTTGCTTCTAGGTGCAGGAGACAGTGCAGGAGATGCAACCGTCAGCAGTCTCTATCATAGATAAGATAGTATATTTATAGAATTCTCTATAGTATTACTCTACTCTTTGGTCAGCAGAGCTGTGTCACAGAACACCATACTTTATCGAGAAATCAAGAGTAAATAATGTTATATTATTCTTAGTTAGGGTTTAGTCTATAATAGTTACTCTATGGCTTACGGTATAAAAGATGAACGAGCTTTAATGTTCAGTATCACTAACCTTTTGAAAATAAGAACTATGTAAATAAACATAACAAATTAAAATTTTTCATTTTAATTAAAAGAAATAAAAATGTTTAACAGTTCAGTAATATTAAGTATAATGAATATTTATTTCTAATATTAACTAAATAATAAATAATTTATCTATTACATAACTCAAAAGTTATTCTCATATTCATTTCACACATGATATATTGAAGTCATATTTTATTTGTTTGAGATATTTTTGAATTTATAATATAATATTTTTTATTAATTTTATTTATTTATTTATTAATAGGAACAGTCATAAACTATATTCCAGAGTCAAGTTACATAACCAAGTACACAATCTTCAAGCTTGCTGACTTCAAAATTTTGATCGACAGTATTTTTTTATTATCGTTAATAGAATAATAAGAATGGTACATCATTCTATTTGTATTTATGGTTTATTAAACTTGTAAAAGACCAAAACGAATCAGTTACATCGGCTCGGGTGGTCACCAGCGGTACCCTATAATAGAGCGGTTGCCAGAAAAATAAATACACGTAGAACGAAGTAAGAACGACATCATCGACGAACAATTTCGCATAGTTAGTCTCAAAGAGCGCTCCTTGTCCTTTAAACTAGGACGTTCGCGAACTACACAAGTCTAGTGTACACACAGCGCGCGCTTGTCAGGCGTTGAGGTGAGCGCGCGCTGTCATAGTTCCGATCGAGTTCTATGACATTGAAATAGCAATGTGTTTGGTGATTTTATATTGACGACAGAGACAGCGACGCAAAATAATTTTGTTTTATTTTAATCATTTATTCTCCTTTACAGAATATAACAATGAGCACTTGTCATAAGGTTTTTAAATTCGTCTTTGAATAACTGGACTTTATCTATTCTGGACTTTTTAAAAAACTAGTGCATCGTTCAACTCGCGTTAGGATATGTACACCATGAATAAAATTCGTGTAGTTGTAAACGCGCGTCGTCTTAACATATCGATATCGCTCATTGGATTACGCTTATGCGTTAATGCCACAGAATACTTAAGATAAAGCAGGAGGGAGTGTAAAGGGAAGTAGTGAAAACTCTTTCTTCTTCTTTTTTTGATCCTGGCAATTACCTACCAAATTGAGCCATTTTTGCCAATGTCGTGTAATAATTTAATTATAACAAAGACTTCATTTCGATTGACAGTAAAATTATAGTTGACTTTTACTAAAAATCTGGACTGGTGAATGATAATAGAGATGAAGATTTGCTGGACTGATGGAGACAAAACGAAAAGTACAATTTTGCTCTTGAATTGAATTTTCCAATCACTGTACACGTTTACGAGCACTTGCCGAATCAAAAAAAAACAATCGATATTGAACATCAAAACTCAAAATAAGCACAGCAGTCACCGTCGAACTAATTCAAACTTACTAGCGATGTTTCCTTAGCTACTATTTCGTTGTATCTCTATATATTAGTTTATATGACAGAAATTTCTCACCGAGCTGGGGTTGTCGCGCTAATTTTATTGTTCAACTTGGTAATTATCTACGATTATCATGATCATGTAAGATAGTTACTGTAATCAAATTTTTGTCATGGAGCGTGATGCAGTTATTTATACGACTATTATACGAAAATTTATATATAATGTTTCATAACTAAGTTCAAAATTAAAGACCAAAAAAAGAGGACACCTGCAGATTTTCTATTGCTTGTTTCTTTTCAGCCAGAGAATTTCATTACAAAACGATTTAAATGAATTTAATTTTTTTAGGTTAAAAAATAAAATTTATGTTAAATATTTTTCATTTCATTTCATTTTCAGATATGCCGAAGCCTACCCTCCGGCTCTGACATCAAAGCCAGTCACCGCCCTCTCAATGGTAAGCTTGCTGGGCCTCCCCCGGCCTTCCAAGAGGGCGGTGTGAGGACTTGGATCGCAGCATACTGATTACAAAAGGTCTTTGAAATCAAAGCCTGAAATAACAAATCAAAGGACCCGCCCCTAACGTGCAGCGATAACAGCCATTGAGAGGGCCCAAGCCCTGTCAATCGCTCTGTGGAGGGCATGGGTAAAATCGCTTACATAATATGTATGCCTGGTAATACGGCTAATATCGTTTCTTATCAGTTTTTGATGTCAGATATTGTATCTGACATATTTCAATATCTATATTGGTTGAAATCTATGGTGCTGAAATAACTGTACCGGTATGGGCGTATAAAGTTTTGATTTCCGTTACGATATTTCGTAGCTTTTTTTTTTTTTTTTTTTTTTGTTTGTGTTAACGTTGTTAGCCCGGCGGCTTTTACAACTTCGTCGGAAGAGACTCGCGAGCAGAAGGCCCGCAAGTAAGGGTACAACGTCGCTGCTGGCGTTGACTCGGCGCTCTGCGTCTCGACGTCGCTCTGCTGCTCCGCTGTACTCCGACCCCTGTAGACGAATGGAATCCGACTAACATGGGGGGGGCTCGATGCAATCCAAGGGCCCCTCTGAAGGAGGTCGATGCCTCGGCTTGGACTGCTATCGAAGGAGAAGAATTTTTTTTACAATGATATATTACGTACTCGCTAAGTATTATAAAACAATAGTATTATTTTACAACACCGCGACCTGGCAATATAAAATTATAAAAATGTGTGTCGATATTAAAATCGACCTTGCACAGGGATGAACCTTGTGTAGGCCGTGTACCTATGTGAGCGCGCCCGCCGGCGAGCGCGCTGTGTCCGCTGAGTTAGCGGGTGTGTATCGGTGCGAGTGCAATATTTCGTAGCGGTATCGTCATAGCTATAAATATTATGTTTCGAGTGCTTGATTGCTGAATTATTTTTAGTAAGTATGTCGCGCCGAATCGATAATATAATAATTTTTATTCACAAAAAAGTGAATTAAACTTTCCTTCATACTGCACAGGCCATGTCAATATTTATAGAAGGCGAAATTTTATTCCAACCATATATTTTAAATTAGTTGTAGATGAGTTACAGTATCTATGTACGTTTTGTATCACCCATGCCTACTCTGTGGACGTCGCTGGTAAATCTATGGTTTTTTTTTGTAAACGGTTTCGTTCTATTCTATGTCTTACTTAATAGTCATATTTACATTTTATAGTATATAATTAACATACTCATTTTAAAAATTTAATTCGGTAAAACAGAAAAATATTATTTTTATGCTTTTCTAGCTAAATTTAGTTAATAGTCGTACTTGTGATACTGTACTGTACTGTACTAATACTGTAAATTGCGAATCAACATTACTTACACTATTACATTACTATATTCTCAGGAGTTCTCAGAGGACTGAGTAGATTCGCACTCCATTTCGGAGTCCGAGGACGACGTTGCTGTTTCGTCGGAAGTTGATGAGGCCCTAGAGAGGGCCTGCAGAGTGCCTCACAAGCTGAGGCGACCATCGCCGATAGCGCGCTGAATGTTTCCGGGTGCGACTTCTGGACCGCAAGGATTACGTTAGCTAACGCGTCCTTTATTCCTGTCTTTCTATTTTTTCCAATCTAATATCCTACGGGGAAGTGGCCGCCGGTGGGATGCCGGGGTGTGTGACCGAACTTCTCTCCCTGTCAATAAAGAGAGGAAGAATGGATGCCTAGGTACACGTATCCCTAGTGGGTCCAAGTGTGAATTTTGCACACTTTTAGTTGTGTGCTTAAAATATTATATCTACGCGGGGACTTAGTCCAGTCGAATTAGTCTACGTTGACTAGTACTCTACCCAAGGCCAACTTGTGTAGACCACTTCCGTGCTGCGTTTCCCAGTAGGGGAACCGCGGGCAGATGGGGATAGCCCTGCGCTAACTTCGTCATCGAAGAGAGTGGATTTACAAAATAACGCCACAGAAATGCTTTTCAAAGAACAATAGAACAAAGCAATCCAAACTGTTTTGTTTATTAATTCCCGAAATGGGTCAAAGCGCATTACGGGACGAATAGACTACATGAGGTCGTCTTGGGTACGTGCTCGGTACCAGTACATTCCAGTCTGTTTTTACATTTCTAGACAACATTAGTTAGTGCCATCAAGTATAGCTCTGTGCTCTTTTTGCTTTTGTAAATAGATAAATAATTATTAAAAATAGAAATATCGATGTTATTCTCATATCAAATGTACTATGATATTTCTCTGAATATTTTACCTCTTTGTATTTTACATTGACTATTTGACAATAGTTTATTATGTTATATAGTTTTTTGATTGAATGCTGTCACTATTGCCGTGTGGTGGCGGCTTTAAAGAATCTACCACCCCATCTCATCTCGTGGGTGTCGTAAAAGTCGACAGAGTGAAAATGAAAAGATGGAAATGGGCAGCAACATCTTACTGGTCACGATAAATAAACTGCAGTTGCCAACCCGCCTGCCAAGCGTGGCAGCTATGGCAAATTTCCCCCAATTGAGATAATCTATGGGGGAGGCCTTTGTTCAACAGTAGACTAGTGATAGGCTGAAATGATGATAAACTACCTTAGTCGCCTTTTACGACACCTCAGTAGGAAAGGGGTAGGCTATTGTACTATGTCGGGAACCTATCGGCTACATGGGCAATGGTTCTTTTTAAAGTTTTCAACTAGTTTTTGAAGCCAATATGGACTTATTTTTATTGGGCACTGGAGATTGGTAATTTAATAATTTCCCTGCAAAACACTAAAACGTTTATATGTACATGTCTGTATAAATATATCCATTATTATTATGATTATATATTCCTTTTTATAATCCTCATGAATGACCCTTGTTGATTGGTGTTAGGGTTACAGATTTTTATTGTTAGGGTTAGAAATTTCGTTAAGACAAACTTTTTTTTTTTACAACTATTGGCAAAGTGTAAAATTTAAATAATTTTTCAGTAGAATATACTGTTCTTAAACATTACTGGCTCAACATTGATTTGTGGCAACAATATTTTATTGATGTTCTCAAATAAAGGACATGTATAAATGCTATGATGCACCATGGTGTGGGCTTAATGTGGTAACTGTATTCTAGTCATCATCATCATCCTTTTCACATTTTTTATGTTATTCCTCTTACAACATTGTGTGTCCTGAAAAAGTAAATAATGAAAATAACATGGAACAACAAAAGATACCACAATAGATAAGAAAATATGTCTAGTTTATATTATTTTATATATTTTCCATGATATATTTTTGCTACACTGTCTGTCTTTCCAAAATAATTTTTTGAGTTTAAAACTTTAGAACCCATTTGCATGACATTTTCACTGGTAAACAAGCTAGTATGCTCTCTTCCCATATGAGGGTTAGGCAGAGGCCACTCACATAGCCCACTTTACTGTTTGTAACCTAACCTAAATAGCACTACACATAGTATAATGTTGATGCAGTATGATCTGATAGTAATGAAAATGAAACTGGAGTGCTAATGTTTAACAATAAACAAGAGTTTAATGAATATCACCACAAATTATTCAGCAACGAACTACATTGTCATTAGAAGTTAAATATTATAATATAATATATAATAGACATAATCATTGTCATCATTTCAGCCTATCAAACACAAAAGTTTGTATTTCTAATTTTGGGGGATTTCGCCATAGTTACCACGCTTGGCAGGCGGGTTGGCAACTGCAGTTTATTTATTCAGATGTTCCAGGAAGATCCTGCCGCCCATCTACTGGTTTTCATTTTCCCTCTGTCGATTTCTACGACACCCATGGGATGAGATGAGGTGGTAGATTCTCTTAAGCCGCCACTATAACGCAGCATCCTCGTAATGCAAGATCATGATCATGGCAAATGATGGGGCTTGTCATCTAAAATAATGCTGTGGCTGTATAAGGTGACCTACTGGACTCATATCTACTGGACACAGCTCATAACTAATATAATTATCAGCATAAACAATTATAGCCAAATATTGAGTTCCAATTAAAATTTTTGATATCATATTTTGTTCCTGGCAATAAACTTAAAAAAAAATTAATATGCTTTTTCATGTTGTCAATCCTTAATGATTAATGGTGGCAATTACGAGTAATATGTAATTTATCACTGGGACACTTTACAAACAAAAGTACGTACATGCTATTAGTTAGACCTATCAATTGTAAATAGTACGATTCTGCGAATTAATTATTTGTCAAGAGGTTGATTTAGTATAAATTGTCTAATATAAGTAATAATATTTTCATTTAATTGCTGTGCTCCAGTCGGTACTGAATTCATTATTCTTCTCCCAACCATGCCAACTTATTTAGCACAGATATGATTCCAGTAATTCCTTTACTGTTCAGGCTGCACTACTCTGGAATTCCTTGCCTGAATATATAAGAAAAGCCCCAAATAAGGGCTTGTTTAAGAGATTAGTTCGTGATTACTATTTGAGAATAACCAATGTTTGATGATAGAAATGTATATGCATATTATATGTATTAATATCTATGTTTATTTAAATATTTTATTTATTATATAATAATAAATAAATATTTATTTATTATAATTTCTATTAATCTTATCACATTGAATCTCAAATGCTCTTACCATCTGTAAGCTGATCTGAGATTGATCTGCTAATGCAACTATATATGGAAGCGGGACCATCTGAAATCATTAATGCGATATCATTATTGAACGAAGAACTGCAGTGTATAAGTAATTGGTCCATTGTTTATGGTATTAATGTGAACCTCTCCAAATGCCAAGCTATAATCATAGGCAGCTCTAGATTTACATCAAGACTCGATTACTCCACACTGCTATCGGTTATGTTTAACAATAATGCTATACCATTTTGTCCACATGTAAAAAATCTCGGTATGTATAATGACAGCTGTTTTACATGGAACAAACAGATTCAGGAGGTAAGTCGCAAAACTACTGCAACCTTTTGATCTCTTTATCGTTGGAAGAATTTTCTTCCAACCACATCCAAGGTTTTGCTTGTCCAATCTCATATTCTGCCGATTATCGACTATGCTGATGTATGTTGCCCAGATTTGTCTCAACAACATCGTAACACATTGGATCGTCTCCTCAATAACTTTATCAGATACATTTATGGTCTACGTAAGTTTGATGATGTATCTTCCTTTCGTAATCAGCTCAACTAGCTGCCTATTCGTCAACGCAGGTATGTTAGAATACTCTGCACCCTTTTCACAATACTAAACGATCCATGTGCTCCTGAGTATTTGAAATCTAGGTTTCAATATCTGGGAGATTCTCATGACTGTTCTCTCCGGTCCTCGGATAATCTTAAATTGCTTACGCCCTTACACCGATCTGGTTACTCATCTCACTCTTTCGCCTTAACGGCTATAAGACTCTTGAACGATATACCTCTTGACATTAAAAAAGCTCCTAACAAGTTTGCTTTCAAAATTAAAGTACGGGAATATTTTAAAAATTGGCTGCAAGTATGAATTCTACTTTTCTCTCTTATTCGTGTGTATGTGTGTTTATTTATAATGTATGTATATGTAATGTATATATATATATATATATATATATATCTGCATATGTATGTATTGGTATAATTATGTATATATATTTTATAGTTTGTGTATTTATATTTATAGATAATAAATTATTTTTTACTCTGTTATTGTTCGCTGCACCGCCTATCATATTATGTTTTTCTCTGCTTTACCTTATGGTTGACTGGTAGAGAATGCCTTTAGGCATTAAGTCCGCCATATGTACCACATGTGCATAAAAGCTTAAATAAATAAATAAATAAAAGATATTGATTTCAATTAGGGAATCTCTGAGGTAAGAAAAATATTAAGTAATAATCCCTCTCACTCTCACTCGTAAAGAAGAGGCCTGTGCCCTGTAGTAAGACGTATATAGACTGATGATGATGATGATGATAAATGACTAAGCTATTGTCTTTAGTAACATGATAAATGTTATTATTTTTTCCAGACTTGTACTTAAGGAGATTGATTTTGAATATGTTAAATGCCAATCAAAAAGGACCATTTCGATGGAAAGAGATGACATAAAACTACAACGATACAAGTTTTTAAAGCGTATAAAGGAAAACCGCGAAGCTGAAGAGCATAATACGAGGGTGGATTGAAAAGTACTCGGCCTAACACAGATCCATTCAATTCTAAAAATCAAATCTACCCACATTATTTAGTTCAGTTCAGACTAGTTCATTGTGTGAAGTTCGAAACGTGTGCGATAATTAGTTGTGATTTTATAAATTTATTAACAAAGTAATCGGTCATAATTTCCGCGAATGGAGCAAATCGAGCAGCGTGCCGTCATTAAGTACCTCCATAAGAAGGGGCTATCATCAAAAGCCATCCATGATGACATGGTCAGTACATTAGGCGATTGTGCTCTGTCATATTCATCCGTCAAAAAAATGGATAGCAGAATTTAAGCGTGGTAGAGAGAGTGTGAAAGATGAACCCCGCTCTGGAAGGCCTTCGACGTCAACTACTGACGAAAATATTAAAAAAGTACTTGATTTAATAATGGGAGACCGCAGATTAAAAATTAGAGAGATAGCCGAGATTATAGGCATCTCTTATGAACGAACTCAAAACATCATTGTCAACGAGTTGGGTTTCCACAAGGTCTGCGAGGTGGGTTCCGCGACTGCTTTCAGTTGAACAAAAAAGGACGCGATTGACTATTTCACGCGACTGTTTGGAGTTATTTGAAGCCGATGCAGATGATTTTTTGAATCGTTTTGTTACTCGTACTATGGACGAAACATGGGTTCATTACTGTACACCGGAAACAAAACAACAATCAAAACAGTGGAGAAGACCTGGTTCACCACCCCCTAAAAAGGCTAAGTCGATTTTGTCGGCAAATAAGGTGATGGCTTCAGTATTCTGGGACTCGAAAGGTGTGATTATGATTGATTATCTTGAAAGGGGTCAGACTATAAACTCTGATTACTACTGCACCTTACTACGTCGTTTACGAGAGGAAATAAAAGAAAAACGTCGAGGAATGCTCAGAAGAAAAGTCCTGTTTCATCAAGATAACGCCCGTGTTCACACGTCAGTACAGTCAATGGCTGGAATTCACAACTGTCGCTTTGAACTGTTACCGCATCCGCCGTATTCACCTGATCTGGCACCATCAGACTTCTTTCTGTTCCCTAACCTAAAAAAGCACTTGGGAGGTCAAAGATTTTCGACAAACGACGAGGTCAAAGCAGCTGTAGACGCATATTTTGACTTTAAGGAAGAATCATTTTTTTTTAACGGTCTAAATGCTTGGAAGGGGAGGTGGCAAAAGTGTATTGAACTTGATGGTGATTATGTAGAAAAATAAAAATATAACTGATTTAGTATGTGTTTATTTTCTTGGTTAGGCCGAGTACTTTTCTATCCACCCTCGTAAATTGGATGTGATTTATTTAGATGAGACTTACATTCACGGTTCATATTCTGTGAACAAATGCTGGCAAAGCAAAGATATTGCAGGTCCATCTAAAAGTATTTCACTTGAAGCGAGGTGGATCATTGTAAACGCTGGTGGAGAAAATGGCTTTGTACCAAATTGTTGTCTGGTGTACAGGTCAACAAGTGTATCTGCTGACTATCACCACGATATGAATAAGGACAATTTTTCAAAATGGGTGGCAGAGAAGTTAATTCCAAATCTGACAAGACCTTCACCAATTGTTATGGATAATGCTAGTTATCAATTAGTACGTATGAACAAACCGCCCACACAAGCCAGTCGTATAGCTGATATAAAAGAATGGCTCCGTGCAAATGATTTACATTATTTATTTATTTATTTATTTAACCTTTCATGCACAAGTGGTACATATGGCGGACTTAATGCCTAAAGGCATTCTCTACCAGTCAACCATGAGGCAAAGCAGAGAATAAACAATATGATGATAGGCGGTGCAGCTAACAATAAGAAGAAAATAAAATAATATGATTATAAATACATAATCAGATAAAATATACATACACAACACTACATATACATACATACATATATATACATATACCTACATAAATATGTATATACATACACACGAAACAGGAAAGAAAAATCAAACTAGTAATGAATTTTTAAAGTATTCCCGGACTTTATTTTTGAAAGCAAATTTGTTAGGAGCTTTTTTAATGTCAAGAGGTAAATCGTTCCAGAGTCTTATAGCCGTTAAGGTGAATGAATGAGATATGTAACCAGTACGGTGCAAGGGCGTGAGTAACTTGAGATTATCCGAAGAACGGAGAAAACAGTCATGAGAATCTCCCAGGTATTGAAATTTAGCTTTCAAATACTCAGGAGCACATGGATCGTTTAGTATCGTGAAAAGGGTGCAGAGTATTCTAACAGATCTGCGCTGACGAATAGGCAGCCAGTTAAGCTGATTACGAAAGGGAGATACATGATCATATTTACGGAGACCATATATGTATCTGATACAGTTATTGAGGAGACGATCCATTATGATGATTTTTGGCGTAAATGTCAACTACTTGAAGTAGTAAAACAAAACATGTCGGCGCCCTTATATGAGATAGATGAAGTATTATATATATAATCACACGGTCACGAAGTTTTATGGCTTCCACCATATCATTGCACATTGAATCCCATAGAAATGATTTGGGGTATAATGAAGCAAATAGTTGCTGATAAAAATGTAAATAGGCACTTAAAAGTATTAACAGAACATGCTTTCTCAGAAATTGGTGCAGAGGATTGACGATCGTGTTGTCAACATGTAAATGAGATTGAAAACAATTTCATCAAGCAAGTAGTGGAGTTCTAGAAATTTTTTTCGAGTTTTGAATGAGGTGATAACTTATTTGTATAATTAATTATATGTAATAAATTAGTACATAAATTAATTTACAATTGATTTATTTTTCATGACACATTTTCCTATGTAAGAACCCGATGTATGACAACATTCTTCATACATATAACTAATATACTTTATGTTCATAAAACTAGACATAAATTAAAATTAAACAGTATCAAGATGGTTTAATCCAATTTTCTCAGTATTGCACACCACAAAATTTTATTTTGTGGTGTGCAATACTGAGAAGACTGGCCGCTTTATAAAAAAATAAGAAATAAATAAATAAAAAATATTACAAATTAAAAAAGTAGCAGTTCTCGGGTATCAATGCAAGAATTGAAACCGAACAGTGCCCGCTCTTTACGGAGTGAATGCCTTATAATTTGTTTTATTATTATAAATAACTAATTATTGTGCTTCATAGACTGTTTGTTCCTGCATTCTATGTGCCGTTGTAATTGTTTAGACTGCAATCTGTGTGCTTTTATGCTTTAACCGCATGCTTTGTTGATCGAAGTGATCATTCCGTTTCGGACTCCGGTGAATGTTCCTGGATGCTGTAAAGATATCCCGACAGAGCTGCCTGCCCTTGCTAGGACACACATGCGCTATGGAACAAGTGATTGAGCTTTGCTTATCTTTGTTTTGGTGAGGAAGATTCCATCTACAGTAGGCCAACACTTTCGGGCATTTGATACCGTGTCAATACCGGCAAACGGCCGAGACCTTGAATTTTTGTGTTATTGATTAAAAGGTTGACGATGTCAGTCAGGTCTGAACTGGGCCATGGCATCGTTTTAAATAATTTGAGAATATCCAGACTGATTATTAGGAGTACCCCATTGGATGTCGACCATCTTTATGTGCTTATCTTATCTTTTTTTTATAGGGGAGCAAACCTGACCTCACCAGCTCACTTGATGGTAAGTGATCACCGCCGCCCATCAACAACCGCAATACCGGAGGAAATGGCGGGTTCTTTGACGGCATTTGAGATTGAAGCAGACCCTTTTTTTGAAGGTCTCTAAGTCGTATCAGTCCGGTAAAACCGCTGGAGACAGCAGATTCCACAAATGGTCATGCGTGCCAGAAAATTCCTTTAAAAAAGCTCAGTGGTGACATGAGGCGAATGACAAAAGAGTTAGTAGATAGTAGTAAACGCGCAAAACATGTTCTTAGGATTGAATTGGACTAAATTTAGGCCGCGCTAATCCGAGACTTTGTCAGACATAATCTCCTCTTCATACACAATTTTTTCGGTATGTTCTGCGGGCCTGCCGGGGTTTAATATCTAGTTATAGTTACTTTCTGAGTTCAGTTAGTCATTAATCACAAATAAGAAATATTGTTATTATATAGTAGGTTACATCGTATCTAGCCTGAAATTTGAATTTGGCTATATCTCAAAATGTACCAATTTTATATGAGTTATTCGGTCCTCTCAAATAAGCTTCTGGTTTTAACATGGTATGAACGCTGATTTACTGTACAAAAATCTTTATGAATGATTAAAAATTTATAATATGTATTAGTATAATTAGGAATGATACATTTAAAGTGGTGGTGTACTCCTACGAGTCATTATGATATGATATTTAGTTCTTTTCGCCATTTCTAAAGACATGGTATCTGCCTACCGTCATGTGTCAATAGCGCCGTTAATTAATTTGAATCATTTTGTAATTTCTGTTAGTTTTAAGCTATCGGCACGAAAACAATACGAAATGGTCGCAGAAATGAGAAAATATGAAACTAGGAATATTTAATTAAGTAGACCTTAAATGTTAAATAAGGTGTGAATGTAATGCATAGTGTTAATTAAAAATATTAATGGTTAAATTGTCTGTGCTATGACATTGGAATACATTTGTAATAAGTATAAAAACATATGTTTAAACATTAAATAAAGGCGGTAAGATGCCATGTCAGGATCAAAAAGTTTTGTAAAACTTATTCGGTGTGCTCGTTTACTTCTAACTATCTACCTGTACCCGCATACAAATGACTCTGTTTAAACGATCAAACTTTTTAAAAAATCCATAATTTATTTCTATTTATTCGAAATATTTTTTTTAAACTTCGTTGTCATTATGCCCAATTAACAAGCGTTTCGCGGCGGCATGTTTATAACGAGAGGAAAATCGTGTCGATGCTGTGTCGTTAGTGGCGTGGCGGCGGCGTCGGGCGGTCGGTACGATCGATAAGGCGGGCGCGGCGCTGCAGTCGACGTCGATCCGCCTGCCGCCTGCCGTCGGTGGCAGTCGTTCACCATTCCGGCGTCCGCTCGCGCCGCGATAACACGCGACGATGCGCGGCGACCGCGCCGCTCGTGACACGCGGCACAACAAGGATCACGAAAACTTAAAGTCGTCGCTCAAAAAAGGGAACAAGCCCAAAAAACACAGGGTCGTTTTCGATGAGAGCGCGAATGAGTTTTTCGAGGCCGATTATATTATTGTAGTACGAGATGAGTGCGGATACTCCGATGAGGATGAGAACGATGAGTGCTCAGGGTGCGGAGCGTGCGAGCGCTATCAAGAGCAGGAACCAGGAGCACTCAGTCCTCCCGAGGGATACAAAGATATGGGATTATTCAATCGTGATGGGACGCTGCGAGAACAGGCCTGGTGGGAAGCGGGAGACGTTTTGCTGGTCGGTGAGCGTTCGGGTACGGTGTTTACGCCGCAGCATTTGCAGCTCCTGCGCAGGCTGCAGCGGGAACGAATGCTTCGCTCCGCGATTTGTGCTGACTGCGACGCGCACGCAGCTCTACACCAGCCACTGGGTGAGTCACCTCTGTCCTTGCCAAGGACAAACGTCATCCAGTCGGCGTGCCCCAGCATATCGTATTATATTTCTTGTCTGAATCATTCTTGGCTCCTCTTTCTATTCTATCTGAAACGTGAATGAGGATATTCTACCAGTACGACTTATGAATGCGTTGAATATTACATATATTACAAAACTTTCGATTACATTCCACGATTTACATTTTAACCTGTACGTGTTAAAACAAGTATTACGTACTGATAACATTTTTTAAGTATAACTGCCATTGCGATTGTTTTACTTTAAATGCGTTATGTTAATTGCTTTGCGAACCCGCCTACATCAATGTTTTCATTATCACTGTGAGACGAAAAATGTAAATGAAGCAAGCTGAAGCGAAAATATCGGCATTGCGTTACACTAACAATGTTTGAACCATTTAACGTCGTTATAAGAATGGCTGACGCAAGTAGAGTTGTGTTCCAAAACAAGCGAGGATCTATTGTGCTCATCAAAAGAGCAAGGTGAGAGCACTTGACGGTTTTAGCCTTTTTACTCGTTCACGGTCGAGGAAAGATTCTGTAAAGCTGATCGTCAAATGATACACCGCGTCGACAGCTTAGCTTTCTCCATGACACTCACGAAATTAGGGCGATTCAGTCCGACCAATTTGGGACAAGTTTAATTTGTCTTCCATTGAATTATATTAAAGAAAAATTAATAATTTTTGTCGCTCTTTAAATAACTTCGAAAATAATAACGTTTAACAACAAATGTTATTTTTTCGAAGGTATTTAACGACGAAGCCGAAAAATATTTATCTAAAAAATTCTGGTTTTATAAATTTTATGTTTATTATCGTAAAATAAAATTTTACTTTTATAATTCACGTTTCGTCTCTTGCCATTATTAAACGTAAATTGTTTGAGAAATTAAGTATAACAATGAATTGTGAATTGTTATCTCATGAATGAATGTTTTTATAAATACACGGCGCTGTAATCTTTCTTTTGTATAATAAGATAAAGAAATTTCACACCCAAATTTTGAAAATAACTAGAGAAACCAAAGACGTCTACGTTACCTAATATTTTATCCGCGGAACAATGTTAGAAGTATGATTTATTTCACGAATCTGCAACAGGACAGAAAAGTAAGCCTATACAGATACATACGAATTTAAATGGCGAACGTGCTTCTAAACTGTCACAGCCTGGCAATCCAAGCCAGATATCTTTCTACTTAGTAGGTTGAGTTTTCATCTACCATTATTTTGGCAACCATCAAAAGAATCTCATCCTTCATACTTCTATACATGAAATTATACCAAAGATTGAGAATAATGCAATGTGCACAATGTAATTCAAAAAAAATATTAAAATTAAAAAAAATATTACTTTGAAAATGTTATTTTTTATTTATTTAAATAGACAGGTGGTTCAGTCTGTATATAATTCAGACAGGTGGTTTAATAACCATTTCTAAAACATACCGAGTGCTAGACAGACCGGGGACGGGCAGCAGCGATTAAGTTCCGAGGAGTTCGTTACGGCTGTCGCCAATCCGCCTGATAAGCGTGATGATTACAGTAAATACTCCCTTGGAAGAGAGGCCTTTGTCCCACAGATAGGTGATGTAGAAGATACATGTTTAATATAATATTCTCGGATGTTACAAAAGTAAGAATCGAATTTTAACACTGACACTGCATTAAAAAATACACCACAACATATCTCGTTAAGAAAGTCGCGACTAACCTTTACTTACTTTACCACAGGGGCTCATGAAATATTTCTATGGAGTGGTTTACTCCGATGCCGTGCCGAAGACTAAACATGCTGAAGTGGTTACGATGATAACCGGCACGTATAAAAAATTACGCAAATACCATCGAAACTGAGAGATTATTGTCTTAAATTACGAAATGCTTTGAGTACAATTGCAAAAAAAGTGATAGCGGAGATTTTGATTTCATGTCTTAGTGTCGTGTCGTGAAGAAATAGAGTAAAGTGCGTTATATACAGTACAGATTTGACATAAGATTAGTAAACATTATTCCTCATTTACCGATTTTTTCGGCATTTTACTAAGACACAAAATTTCAACAGAATCTGTTAAAAAACTTACATAATAGGACGAGGAGCCAATCCTTATTCGGGTTCTGGTTCATTAGTGAAATTACATAATATTTGTAATTATAAACAATGCTTTCATACGATGAGATCTAGCTTAGATTATGAACAATATTCCAAAAAATAAATGGTTTCATAACCACCATCATTATGTAACAGAGAACATTATATACCGTGAGTGTAAAATTTCCGATACCGATATTAACGCAACGTTAGTGTTACAATTTAAACGTAGTATTCGATGAAAACAGAGGTAAATTATACTAAAACGGTTATTAAATATTTAAATCAAAGTCTATTTATAGTATCGTCCACATCTATGCTTCACATGCATGTTTATTTTAAAATGTTCACGGAAGTATTTTTAATTTTTTTACCAACTAGCATTTATCCTTATATCAATCAATCTATTAGAAAGAAAGAGACAGTTGTTTGAAACGTTCACGCAGTATACAGAATGATTTGAAAAATAACATAGAAATATAGAATTAATATATTTCTAGATATAAAACCAAATTAAACAGTCATAATAGAAATACAATACTTAACATTCATTAACAATAACACAAAAAATAAAAACGATTTATTTGCCGTCTAATAGGCTTTGTCAATAACATACGTCGGTGTGTAGTAAGATGTTTAGACATGAAAGACCAGCATTAATATATGCACACATTGTGCAGAATTTTTGTCTTATAATTGCTTTTGAAGAAGAGATCGCAGACAAAACGGTAGGAGAAAAGTTTTAATTACACTATGGCGGCTCCGTTTGTAATTTAGACAGCCGTCGTTATATTTGAGAGCAATAAATCTTCCAAATAGTCGTCTAAGTTTTTAAATAAAATGAACACAAAGAGAATACAGAAAAGGTTAATATATTCGTGTAATACAGTAAATATATATTTTCTTAAACGATGAAAGCATTGAGGTAAACAAAATATCAATTGATGAAAGTAACTTCCATGGAGTACTGGATTACTTGATTGACTGGATTATTTGGATGACTTGATTATTGTTTAAAAACAACTTCTGTCAGGCATCATAAAAATAAAGTTTCTTCTATATTTGTTTAATGATATAAAGGAAACTTTTTTAATTTAATTGCTAAGTGTTCACACTGATTCACTGGTGTGCCTTATGTAAAACGTAATGTGTAGCGAAATGCTAAAATTGTTAAGACAATTATGATTTATTTCTTAATAAATTTACACTATATTTTGTCACAAAATAAAGTGTACATTTTATAGTTATTGACAAGAACTATAAAAAAATTCTATAGTTATTGACAAGTTGTAGAGCGAACATGAACGGGATAAAGGCGAATTTGCAATCAGTAACCGTGTACGCTAGTAATATACACATAATTTACAAGTAAAACTGCATGACATATTTAAATTAAAGTAACCAGTTATTCTTAAAAACGTAAACAAAGTTGAGGATCAATGTTTTTCCCGCCTCCGGTCAAAACGCTGTTGAGCCTGCTGTAAATTGTAAACAGCTAAAGTTTTTGAAGAACAACTTAAAGTTAGTACAATTCCAAATGATTAATAATTTATTTTTAATTTCAAAATATTCTGGAGTCACTTTAATTGTCACTGCTACAGCATGTCACATACAGCATGTCACTACAGCATGTCACTACAGCATGTCACTACAGCATGTCACTAAATTAGTTCTGTTTATAGCCGGGGCTTTAAAAATATGTGATACCAATTGCATTTACTACTGTTCACACATAAGACCAACTACCTTGTCGGATCGAGACTTGCCTTTAGACGAGATTGCATTTATATTTTATCCTTCAAACAAAACGATTAAATAGTAATTCCTGTGTTCAATCTATAAAGTTAAACACAATTTTTCTTAGATATTGCTATGTTCCAGGAAAAAAAAACTAAAAAAAATGTATTTCTGATTGTAGATTATTATAAGAGGGGTATATTCCATGATAGTAAACCAGACTAAATCCTCTAACTATAATTTATAAAATAAATTTGTGTAAAAAAAGAGTTGCCCAAAACGGGCAATTCAGCAAGCAAGGGCTAATCTGCGATGGCATAGGTGTGAATGCTGGCGTGAGCCAGCGAGAAGCAATAGACAGTAAAATTGTTAGTTCTGACGCATGTAGTATTCCGCATAGGTCTTTAAAATAACGATGTGGAAATCACAAAAAATAAAACCTGAAACCGTTGTAAAAGAGCGCGTAGACAAATTTACTTATCTGGAGGTCAACGCGTCATATTCAGGAAAAACTGAAGATGAACGCTTCTCGGATCGCCAAAGATATGAGCTATCTTTGTTTAACCTGAGTTCAGTATTTTTGGCGATATGATATATCGGTGTGATAATAGATAGAATCGGACCCAAAGAGTCAAGTATAAGATATAAAATAAGTCTATGGTTAAATCTTACATTTGCTGGGTTTCCTATGATGGGAATGTGCCTGGCAGTTTAGTTCTCTCAAATAACAACTAGGTCTATGTTAGAATAAGAATATTCTTCTCGAAATAAAGAATATTCTTGTTCAGCAAATTTATATTAATTAATTTTAACAAACACAAAGACACTTTGAATCAATAACACGAATATCCAACAGCACGGGAGAGATTAAAAGCGAAATATACTAATGATATTTCGATGTATATTAATGAACATTGAGACAGTTTATGATTATTTGATTTTTTGGGATATAGTCTGATTCTTCGAGAATTCTTGAAGCTTTTTATATTCATTTACGCTAATGGCTTGGACAGCAACTTAAATAAGATAAGTAATAATATATATTATGGTATGTACTAATGTAAAGAGAATATTTCGATTATAATGTTCACAATAGGTACGGTTATCACGTTAAACGAAAATTGTAAGTTGGCTCCTTCGCTTTTTTTTTCGGTTATTGTACATCATCGAGTTTTAATTTGTGTTGAAAGGTAGCCCACAATCTCAAATACTGCTCATCGCGGAGCGGATGACAATGAACAATATCGTGTTATTATTCCTAACAACTTTTTATCATCTATAGTTGTGATATTTATATAAATCGTTAAAATAGTTAATAAAATAAGGCGTTAGTTTGCGGAAAATCATTATAATGAAGGAAAGGAAAGGAAAAAAAGGAAAAGTTAATTTGCTAAGATCCGCATGCAAAATATAAAATGTATGTTATCTCGTTTATTTATAGAGCACCGCCCGCACTCCTACAGTTGCGTGCAACAAGCAAACTAACTAAATAAACAATAACTAAATAAACAAAATTCTCAATCTCATCAATGTAAAATAGTCTGATATTTGCCAGATCTAAACTACATAGACCGGTGACGAACAGCAGCGACTAAGGTAAGAAATTTCGGGACATTGGTCTGCCAAGCATTATTATTTATTACTGGAGAAAGAGACGAGACGAGCCTGATGGTATGTCCACCGTTTGCCCATAACAAATACTGTGTCACCCAGAATATTTCTGGTTGGCGTTACACTGCGCTCGTCACCCAGAGACATCAATTCTTAAGTGCTGTAATTGTGCCATACAGTTACGGCAAATCCTCTTAACCTGAGAGGGGCATATATCCAGGAGTGGACTATGCGGCAGAAGAATATTTATCGTACAATAAAAGTATTTTTTGGTGTTAGCTCAACAATGTTACATGAATAAAAGAATTGGATTCAATAAAGCTCCTATGTTTTAAATTGCATATTAACAATGTTTGTAACAGACACATTGGACATAAAAAGCTCACCTACTTCCTAACCAACGCGTCCTCAGTGACCCGCTTTTTACTTGTTTATATGTAAAGGGAGGGAGCTAAATGGGCCAGGTAATAAGAACGTGTCTATAAACAAACATTTTTATGCTCATTCCCGTCGTTTCGTTGTGTTTACTTTTTTATAAATTTTGGTCACTTTGATTCCTCATTTGTGTCTCTCAGATCGTAAAACATTCTCAGTATCAATGGTCAAAAAATTTTTTATAAGTAATTTGGTATCATGAGAATTTTGTTTCCTTTTTATTTTAGGAACAGGAAAGGAGTATATCTGTATTAGTATCAAAATATTAATTTACTAGCTGATGCCCGCGACTTCGTCCGCGTGGATATAGGTTTTTCAAATATCCCGTGGAAACAGTTTGATTTTCTGGAATAAAAGGTATCCTATGTCCGTCTACAGGATGCAAGCTATCTCTGTGCCAAATGTCGTCAGGATTGGTTAAGTCGTTGAACCGTAAAAAGTAACAAACAGACAGAAGGTCTGTTCCTATGAATTACTTTCGCATTTATAATATTAAGTATGGATTAAAAGAAATACTTGGCTGCCATGAACGAAAATAATGATGACCAAAATGCAAATTAAAGCCGCGGGGAAAACACCTAATTTCTATAGTTTTTCAGATTTTAACGTAAAACGCGCGCAACACATCCCCATCCGCATAGCCCCAAATTTCTAAAATTTTTCAGATTTTACCCAAAAACCCTAATATTTCCGAAACAAAAAGTACCTTAGATTACTCTGAAAAGTAGCCTACCCGTCAATGAAAGTTACTCGGATTAGCTTGGAACAAACAGACAGTCAAAAATTTTAAAAACGCGTGTTTGAGTACCCTGCAAATTATTATAATGCATGGATAAGTTCTTCCGCAACGTTGCAAAAAGCTAATAAATCTTATACGACAAAAATATGAATTATTAATAAATACTTAAAAATGAGACAAAAATATATTATAAAGGAACCAAATCGATTCCTACTATTATCTAACAATCGTTTTAAAGATTGTTAGTTTACATAAATTTTGTTTGCAACTAGATGTGCCCTCTGATTTCACCCGCTTAAAATAAGCCGATCACATGATTGCTCTGTACGGCATGGTACCTCGCTTACCTGAGCATTAACAGTTACGCCCTTCTCGTTCTATTTACAGCGTGCGGCACTTTCAGGCCTTATCATTTTCATCGAAATCCGTTGAGTCGTATCAAAGCATTCGAGACAAACTCTGAGACAGACAGATAGACAAATAAACATTTATTTTGAAATCACTGACAGACACTTCAATTTTATTGGTAAATAAAATTTAGTCGATAGGTGTCCGACAGAGTATAATAGCACCTACCTCTTCCCTACCGAGGTGTCGTAAGAGGCGACTAAGGTATTGTACGGACAGCCTTTATTCGTGCAAACTAACACCATAATATGCAATACTGCTCGTGGTACCGACGACGTGGTGGCGACGTGGTTCGCCACCCGTCACGTCTCATTTCCCATGGGAGCGAAATTTGAGCTACTTTTGTGGCCTCTGCCTACCCCTATATGGGAAAAGAGTGTTTTTTATGTTTCAATTTATTAAACAACGGAAAATAATTTTGAACCTATTAAGAAAATCGTTGTAGATTTTGAGCTTCAGTGAATTCTATAGCGAATGAAATGGATGAAAAATAATAAGAATTTCAGATTTTAAGTAGATAATAAAAGCATTGTTTCTCATAAGTGGAAGTTTCGGATGCGCGATAATGGTTTCCGCAAAGCGTTAACTCCAGCAATTGTAACGAGTACGAGTAATTAGAATTATAGATATAATGCTTGAATTACTTTCAACAGACATTAATGATTAATTATTTAAACGTAATAATACGTAAAGCTCATGGTTGAAACGACGTATTTCTGGGGCAAACTCATTTACTTTTTTCGTACATAATCATCTAGGTAGGTACCCCAGGGCCAGTTGTTCTGCCGTGAAGCGGTAGTGTGCAAACATTACCGTGTTTTGGCTTGAAGGGCACTTTGAGCTAGCGTAATCACTGGGCATATGAAACTTAAGAACTTATGTCTCAGGGTGATGGGCACAGTGTGGTGTCACAAAGAAATGTTCTGGGTGTCACAGCATTTGTTACGGGTAGACGTACCATCAGGTGAACGTTTTGGTTGTTTCATCAATTAATCAAATAAAAAAAATACTATTCAAAAGTATGTGAAATCCTTGAAACTGCAGTGAAGAAGCATCGTCATCTGCGTTCCAATATCCTCTCGCAATGAGAAGTAGTCTTTGTTGTTGCACGTTTTTTACTGCACATCCCGTCGACCCCTTACGCGTCGTGCAGCAATAGAGCGAAATTATCATGAAATTTGCTAGTTTGATCGAATAAAGCTTATTGAACAACTAAAGTCACTATACGAAGTCTCCTCAACCGGTGAAGCACCACGTTCTGATTATCAGTCTAAAGTAGCAAAGTTGTGTTACGTATGTCCGAGAAGTGACAGATGCTCCGAAGACTCAATTAAACTTTCGCATATGCGATGTAGATGTATGAGCCACAGTGAACGTTCACTACGAGGTGTGTGCACTGTATGTCCGTCGAATTAATTTTCAGCTTGCAAATAGTCGCTGCTGGACAGTCCTGCCCTAAGTGAGGAGCCACCCAGATCTTTGAATTGTAAAGTCCAGTGTAACAATATGCTGCGCTCTTCCTAACACATTAGTTACGTCTCAGCCGTCCAGTAATTCCTCTAATTTCCTTACTTCATGCCATTTAGCTTATTACGGCTATCGTCTAATAGCTTACATTTATAAATTTTCTATATTCTAAGTATAATTGCTAGTTGCTAGTTTAGATATGTGGGGACGCCACTGAAATTTATAAGCATACAGAGTAATGTAACAGAGGTTCAACTCTTCTGCAAGGCGCAGCTATTCCTCATTTCCCAAAACATTTTTCCATCCGTAATTACCGGTTCAAATCAAAGAATTAACGTAAATCCAATGTCCTTTTTAAGCAGCATTATTCATTCCTACCTTGTAACGTCGTTTGATTTAATTAAAATTATTAATAATTACTTATCCTCTACAAAGTAAGGTACGAGTAAGTCAGTGATATATATAAGATATGAAAATGAACCGAGAACCGAGCTACACAAAACTATCACATTGCCGTGTTGAGAGTCGATTAGTTCTTACTTATCGAAAACTTTTATTGCCATTGAAAACTACTTTATGCGTTTTAGTATTTAAATATGAATTAAAAAGTTTAAGCGTATATTTTATACTGCAATGATGTAGTTTTCTGATTAGTGTATTGTGATGAACACAATAGAAGACTATATAAAGACTGAAATCATGCACTTTCCTTATTGTTACAGACATCGAATATTTTTTTATCATTTTAACACCCGCATCGCTTGTGAGGTTGACACTATGTACTAATTTGTATAGATTACAATAATTTGACAATTTTTTTATTTTGCCGGTAATTCAAAATGTTTCCTTCACAGATATCTTCATCATCATCATCTCAGCCTATCACTAGTCCACTGCTGAACATAGGCCTCCCCCATAGATTGCTACAGAAGTTAGTAGCTCTCATTTTGGGGGGATATCGCCATAGTTGCGACGCTAGGCAAGCGGGTTGGCAACGGCCAGCAGTTTATTTATTCAGATGTTCCAGAAAGATGCTGCTGTCCATCTGAATCTGAAAACCAGATTTCATTTTCCCTCTGTCGACTTTTACAACACCCTCTGTATGAGAATGGGTGGTAGATTCTCTTAAATCGCTACCCACACGATAAACATATATTTTTAAAACAAATACATATTTCTGTAACTATATGTTAAACATATGTCATTAAATAGTACATTTTAAGACTTAAATAATAACGTTTAAATGTAGTATTGTACATCGATAAATAAAACGAAAATAAAATTTTCAATCCCAATAGACTTAAGGCGAAGAGAAGGCGTTTGGTAGGAGCTCTGTAGACTCTTTTGTATCGTGATCCAAACTAGAGATACTTGTAAAAGTATAGAACCAATGTCCGAATATCTTTAAAGCATAACGCAAGTCTCTGAGCTTATCAAAGAAACTGTCTGCATGCTCCCATGCGGTTTGACTTTACCGTGTGAATAACAAGGGTGTATAAGAGCGTCTCATGGCTCAGGGGCAAATCACTTAATAGCTACAACTAACCTAGTGACATCAATTTTCACTGCTAACCGAGGTCAACTTTTGTTATGCAGCCAAGTTAAAGACATTTTTATTAAATAATAATTTAATAATATAAGAATTTCACCAAGTCACAGAATAGTTACAAACATACAGTTACGTATTTTCCCATATAACGAGTAGGCAAAGGCCACTCCCGTAGCCCACTTATCGCCCTCGCCGGAAACGAGATGTGACGGGTGGCAAACCACGTCGCCGCCGTTTTGGTACGAGTCAAAAAATTCTTACTCCTTATTGCTTTCCCAAGAGCAGTACCACGCCGCGGGTCTTGGGGTCCAATCTCAGCCGGAGACAACATTTGTGCAAAAACACAAATTGTTAGTTTTCGGATCTGGTTGTATTGTGTTTGACTTTGTGTCTCTCATACTACATCCTAGCCTACCTCCGATCTTATCGCATGAGCGTTACTTGGGCACGGGTAGGTTGGGACGAGGGAGTGCATCTGCGTTTGCGTTTACACTTGTGGCACTATTATCTCCTGCTCAGTTGATAACTTCCGACAGAATTCGATAGTCGTCGCCGAGGTCGAAAATTATATTATATTGCTAAAATATTATGGTTTAGAAGAGCAAGCTCTTCTTTTGTTGGATTCTTATCTTAGGATCTATTCTGGGCCCATATTTTATAGTCCATATAAATGATCTACCATACCTAGTCCAGAATCATACAAATATAGTATTGTTTGCAGATGATACATCACTAATATTTAAGGTCAATCGAAAAACTGAGAACCTAAATGAAGTAAATAATGGTCCGAATAATATTTTGATTGGTTCCATGCAAACAATTTAGCTCTAAATACCAAAAAAACAAAATTCCTTAAATTTGCATTATCTTATGTTAAACATCACAAAATAATATCGTTTTGCAAAACGATAAATTAGAGATTGTTGATAGTATCGTATTTTGAGGTCCACAGATACCTTAGCTAATAAACTCAGTTCGGCTGTGTATGCTGTGAGAAATATCCGACATATTACGGATATAGCTTCTGGAAGATTAGTTTACTTTAGCTATTTTCACAGCTTGATGTCTTACGGTTATTTATTATGGGGAGATGCGGCTGACGTGAATACAATTTTTAATTTCCAGAAAAGAGCAGTCCGCGCAATCTATAATATGCGCTCTCGTGGTTCGCTAAGGGAACTGTTTAAAGAAATTAATATTTTAACTTTCTTAAAACGTAATGTACGTAAGAATAGTGACAATCATGATTTAAAATTAAGAAATAATAATAAACTAGATAATCCAAAATTTAGACTGAATAAAGTAAAAAAAATATTTTATGGGACGATGTACACGTATCTATAATATAATTCCAGAAGATATACGAGTAGTAAATCTAACAGAGACTAAATTTAAAACTTATATCAAAAAAAGTCTGTGCTCCTAAGCTTATTATAATTTGTTTGATTATTTCAATGAAAGTCCATGAAACATTCGAGTCATCCATCCAGTGAAACATTCAAGTAATGTATAACACAATGTTATTGTTATTTTGTAAAAGAAAGTTTGGAGCTAGGAAGAATCCGCCACGCTGCTCCAATACGGGTTGGCGGACTGCACATGTCTTCGAAATATTTTTTATTTCTCAGACATGCAGGTTTCCTCACGATGTTTTCCTTCACCGCCGAGCACGTGGTAAATCAGCACTTAAAATTGCAATTAACTATTTTAGTGGTGCCGGCACCGGGAATCGAACCCAGGTCACTCGCATTCTATGAAATTTAAAGCGAGCGCCTATTTTGCAAGCAGCTGCGTAATTAAAATAATGTTTTCATAAACAAAATAAAATGTAAATTGTCTTGTCGAACACTATAAGTGCGCTCTGTAAAGTAAAAGACAATAATTTAAGTAACGTTAATTTGTTTGGTAGACTTGAGTATGTCATGCTCGCTTTAATGTCTCTGCTTGCGGCGGCGTCGTGAGACGGGTCGTCCACTTCCCTTTGAAATGGTTGAGGAGGGCGATGGCTGCCACATGCGTCATACTTGTGAACAGGTTCTGTTGGTGGAGGCTGGTATGCTCGAGTTTACTGTATACTTATGTATTGATTAAATTAATCTTGTCTGGGATTTTAACATGAAGCGTGCTTTGGTTTTCCTTGCGACTATTCTTTGTAAATTTTATTATAATGTATTTTTGACTGAGATAAAAAAGAATTTACAAAAAAGAGGATACCTACGGAGTTTATTTCACCTGTTTCTTCTCCGTCAGAGGAACCTCATTGCGAAACGGCGGTAGATAGTAAGGAAAAGACGTTTGACAAACCAAATTTATATTTCTTACGTCGAAAAATAAATAATTTTCATTTAATTTCATTAGTCTAGAAAACGATTATTGAAAAAAAAGATAAACAATGATGATTTCGCCCAAATCTTTATAATTAAAAAAGCTAAGCGCCTAATACTCTAAGAACATAGTAAGTAAGATATGGCATGTGCTGTTGTGCTCTTTTGTGTTTTGTATTTGTATCTATTTTTTCTTAAACAGTGTTAAAATTATTAATTGCTATTTAAAATATTAATACTGATATTAGAATTGCAATTACAAGTAGCTTTATGCTTTAAGCCGACACTAAGTTAGAAAAGTTCACAAGCATTTGATGGTTTTCTGAGCTTTCTAAGCGAGTAGCGATCAACGATAAAAGAAAATGACTTTCTTGAAACTATTATAGAGTCTTTGTTACGAGTAGTAAAAGAGTTGGACGTTGGTGGCTAATGGTAAATCTCCCGCGAGTAAAAAGATTTAAGTTTATGTTATCGTGAAATATTTATGAAAAAAAAAGTTTCTGTAAATCTAAGTCACGACCTTTTTGCGTCTCAGTCTTTAATTGAGAACTTTTTGATACATTACAACAAAACGTAGATTTATTTTGCCCCATTTACGATATTATTTCTGCACATTTCATACTAATAGCGTTAGTAGTTTTTAAAATATGAGTACGTTTGTCGCTCAGTAAGTTCTGTCGTACCGCACAATAATCAGAAGCTGACCGTTTATTTTAATTCCTTCGCATTCTGATACTAGGATACGGTTGAGGTCTGTCGACCGAACGGTATAAACCGTTTGAATGAGTGGTTTTTGATCCAGAAGGCTATCCGCGTCAGAGTTGGTCGAGCGAATTAACTATTCTCGAAAAAGGAGCCATTGACATAGAAAATGAATTAGCAAAAACACAGATTCATATATAATCAAATTGACAAGGCCTCCTGTATTTCTATATATGCCGCTAATAACAGATAGTGTCGTGGGCTTCTTCATCACGGCTTGCTTATGGCGCTCAGAATACTGCATTTTTTGTGGTGTCATCCAATATTGGACAGTAGACAGATGTTGCTTACATAAAAGGCCCTGTGGCGACGCACTCTTCTCGTGTTTGATCAAAGTCAAAAATCTGTCCATCTGAAATAATGCCTTTATTTCAGATGGACAGATTTTTGCTTCGTCGGAAAGTTGTTGTGCTTTAATTTCAAGAGAGAAATGGAATCTCTGGTTTGATAGCCAGTTTGAGCGTATGACTAATTGTTTGCTAAGTTGCAGCGGATACTTTAGAAAACAATAAAATTTTATAGAGAACGACCAGATTTGATCGAAGAACCTAGTGATCAAAATATTTCCGTTATTATTTCATTATCCTGATAATAGTCTACTTCTGAATATACGCCTCTCTAAAGAATTTGTCGACATTACCACGCTTGGAAGGCCAATTGGTGATCGTAGCGCCAGACGCCTATATTCTGCCAACTTGGAAGCCACGAGATTTCCGATTTATTTCCGTTCGTACAAATAGATTTAAAAGACATTTTTTAATTATAATTATTTTGTATTGGAAAGAATAATGTACGTAGAGCTATAAAAGTTGTTACGAGATAATAGTGTCACTTAAAACAGATAGTTATACAGAAAGTAAGCGTTGACTAAATATGAGTTCATGTTATAGAACTTATTAGTTATTATATACTAACTATTGACAACTATTTAATACAAGGATTAATCATATTTCATATTTCAAGATGGCTTTCCAGGGACAATGAAGTTTAATATTGCCTTTCATTAAAAAACTACAACGTAACCAGTGTAATAAAACTCCAAAAACATTGCCCTTTCAACGGGGTAAAAGGTACTGTTTGTTATTTACCCTGCAACCAACTTTTTAAATACCTACGTCGACTTTATACGAATGAACTATTTTCGACTGCAATTACTTTTTCGTATGCATCTCTAAAATAATCTGGCTATTTTCAATTTTAGATGAGTGATGTTGAAAATAGTTAAGTATTTCTATTTAGTATTGATGGGGTAGGATTCTTATGCAAGAAGTAATGTTTGCATTATACTGTTTGAAGGCAGAATAACTGGCGCTGTGGTGGTCGGGAACCACCTCGAAGTATTAATAGATTAATGATGATTATCAAATAAATGAATTTGTCCGTCTGTCCGATAAAACGAATATAACTTAAAAAGTGCTAGACTGTTTACCGACCGGTTACCGACCGCATTAAATAATTCCTTATAATGGAATCCGTTTTTCATTTATTTATACTTATTGTTTAAAAGAGGTACAATTTGTTTGTCAATATTTGATTGGAACCGTCGAGTCTCATGTTTGTCGACTGCTTACTCAACATTTTGTTCTTATCCGTATTTTTAATTTTGGTTTTATTATACACTCAGCGTCATAAAAATCGCACCTCTCTGAGTTTGCGCGAAAAATGGCTGTAATGGCTAGAAACGAATTATATTTATATAAATATTGGTATGTTTGAAATGGGTATTTGAATAGCTTTACATTATTAAACACAAAAATTTAAAAATCAAAAAAATCATGAAATCATTAAAACATTTATCATTATAGAGCGTCAAAAATAAACACTGTCAAATGCTCGTTAGTAAGGACGCTAGTTACACCACCTAAAAAGGGTATAATAGGGTCGATCTGGATGAAATATGGGTCAGTCGTAATTTTGACTTTGCAGTGAACACACGTGAACAAGTAACCCAAGTAAGAACAAGTAAAGATGGACACCAGCTCTGAAGAAGCCGCTCAAGTGATTGCCCTATTGCAGTCGGGGATGCGGCAGTGTGACGTTGCTCGACAGTTGAACCTGTCCCGTTTTTCAGTTCGACGGGTGTTCCAACGTTTTCAGCAGACTGGTGGTTATGTTAGAAAACCGGGATCTGGAAGAAAACGGTGCACATCAGAAAGAGATGACCGTTTCATCGTTACAACATCTTTACGAAACCGTTTTACAAATGCTGTTGAGTTGCAACAACAACTTCGATCAACTCGGAGAACATCTGTGAGTGTTTCTACGATAAGAAGAAGGTTACACGAAAAGAGTTTAACAGCCCATCTGCTAAAGGTCCAAAACTTACTGCACAGCATCGCAGAGATCGCCTAGAGTTTGCTCGCAATCATTGCGAGTGGACTCTAGAACAGTGGCGGACCGTACTCTTCTCTGATGAGACGAGGGTCTGTCTCTTCTGCAATGACAGACGTAGAAGGGTCTACAGAAGACAGGGGGAGAGGTTCACACAACCCTGCTTCGAAGAATCCGTCGAATACGGGGGTGGCTCGTGTATGTTTTGGGGCGGCATTTCCGTCGACGGGAAAACGGAACTTGTGTGCGTTTCCCGGACTCGGGGTGGCCGTGGGCAAGGGTAATTAAATACTGGTCGGTACATTACTGAAATCCTGGAAGAACATGTGGTCCCGTATGCTGGTTATGTCGGTGATGGATTCATGTTAAAACATGATAATGCTCGTTGCCACACCGCGGCTGTTGTACGGGATTATTTACAGGAGGTCGATATCCCTGTTATGCATTGGCCAGCACGAAGTCCAGACCTTAACCCAATAGAACATCTCTGGGATGACCTAAAACGGAGCGTGCGAGCTCGAGATCCAGCTCCAGCCACTCTTCAAGAGCTCCAAGATGCGGTACTTGAAGAGTGGGAACAAATACCCCAAGAGGCTGTGTTGCGATCCTTGTAAGGCCCATGAAAGATCGCATGGAAGCCGTTTTCAAGGCAAGGGGGGGTAACACTAGGTTTTAAGAACTTTTTTTGTATTTATTAAGTTTTTTTTTAATTATTAATTTGCAAATTTGTACATACCCTACCTTTTTCTTTAATTTCTCTTTCGTCTCGTTATAAAAGTAAAATTCAATTAAAATTCCTGAAAGCTAATGAAATTACCTTTCGAATGATACGCTCAAACCACAACATTGCCATTGGCCTGTTGTGTTAAAATAGTATTTAAATTATTTTTTTCGGATGTGCGATTTTTTTGACGCCGAGTGTAGTTACGAGTATATTCTATTGTTCATTTGTGTTTAAGCACAAAAAGTAAACTTATTTTGATGCCACTTTTTACGTTGTTTTTAGATTATGCTTGCTACTTAAGTTGTCATTATTTGGCGCCATATCCTGAGTCTACATTACAAAATCTTAAAAAAAATTACATTGTGTTTATGTGCAAAATAATTCACCATTTTTTTTAACCGGAACATTGTAGCATTGTATGCTTCTGTACTATTACTATAACTAATACTTAGAGTAATTAACAGAACTCTTTGAAATATGAGTGATGTTTATCCTATTATATATTTAATTTATATTAACTATATCATTTTTATTAACGTAGAACACTAATGTAACTTACATCTTACCTACGTTATTTTCTTTTTTTATTTATGCTATCAACAAATGTATACTCTTTGTCGTGACTCACACACACCTTTATATGTGTATGAAATACTTCGATAATAGATTCAATGTTCGTGGCGGTTAAGCCTCAGCTTAACAAAGTTTGCCGTGGTCAATTCGTGGTGGGCGATTATGCGACATATAAGAGAACCGCACCGTATCCTGTAAATACATTGTTACGGTGTGCGTACGTACTACGAGTTAATGTTTTAATTACAATTTATTTATAACATTAGTTCACGAATTTTGTGATAGCAAGAGGAAGTGCGAGAACAAGAGAATCTCATTATTAATGTTATCATAACATCAGGTTTAAGTAGTTTACTCATGAACATCAACCTCTACCAAGTTGGAAGTAAAGTAAAAGTACGACTGCCTTAAGATGTAGGTACTACAGCTCGTCAAATTTTTTCGGAGAAAGCTTGTTAGGAGGGAAGATTCCGCCACGCTGCTCCAATGCGAGTTGGCGGATTTCATTTATGTCGTCCAAATATTTTAATTCCCTTGAAATTTAAGGAGAGCAGCCCTTGTACTATTACGGAAGTTAAAGTTGAAAGGCGATCCCAGTAATGCCTGTAACAAATGCTGTGTCACCCAGAATGTTTTTCTGTGGCAACACACTGCGCTGGTTGCATTGAGACATCAGTTCATAGGTCTTTCAACTATGAGAATTATGAAAAAAAAAATAAGGTAGTAGGTAGAACCTAAAAAATATGATACCCATTTTAACTTAGTTTTGTGGATATTTTCCGTTACACACTATTGCCCACTACAGAACCTTTACTGAGCGTTATTCGCACGCACGTGGTCGGTTTTTATTTCGCCCTCTAATGTAGGTTATGATATTCTCTTTTTGCTAGTTTTACAACATCATCAAGACAGACAGACAAGGCCTAAAAATACGAATTAATTACTATCATCGCTACTACGCGACGAATAGTGCATTCGTTGACGATTACTAGGAACGATAATGACTATATTGTTAGCCACATAAAGAAATAGGGCCTCGCGCCCTCGTCCTGAAAATGAGTACGTTAAACAAGGGTGCGACGGCTAGCGAGGAATGACTGAAGCAAATCAGCGCGGTCATCGCGACGACAAATTAAAATTATGATTTTACGATGTATTATTGTTAAGAGTAGGTTTCAGTTGTTTTTTATGTAAATAATAGCATTATTCTTTGTACAAGACAGCTATGTATATTCGAGATGTTTTACTTGTTTATGTAGTCTCTTAGAAAAAGAAAGAGACAGCAATCTGTGCAAGCGGGACGGCGCGATCCGGTGACCGCGACTATAAAAATGGACCACCTAGCGGCCGAAAACAGCCCGAAAGCCGCTCTCAAAAGAAGAACAAAACTAGAAGTGAAAAGTGATAGTACCAGTGAGTAGCAGTGAATTATATTGTGTTACAAGTCAAGTCGTATGACGTTTTTGTTGTTTCTTATTTGTTTCTGGGGTACACAATAAACGTCTTAGATCGCGGTACCGTAGTCTGATTTCCGCCCACGTCCTGTGGGCTTAACTGTTTGTTGGAAATGTGCTGTTTCCGAGATTAACAGAACGTCGAACTCTGCCTGGAAAACAAAACGTCAATAGAGTTCATTCACATTCCCAGGAGGACGGACGTCTAGGTGCATCGCAGTGTGCAATAGGTGTGCAGTTTGCGATCTGTGTATGCGTCCACCATCCGTCCCACTTACACGATCTAAGTTGCAGCGTCGTGACGCCGCGACACTTTGCCAAGTGTCAGTATCTACGCCCGAGGAATAGTTAGATAGGTGATTAGGGGACATAGGTAGCAGAACGTTCGCCACCTCAGTAGATTTCCCATGCGTTGGACATAGTACGTCTTATTGATCTCCTAGGATATCCCGTGCGTAGAAGCGTCTCTTTTATAAATTTTTTATTGAAGAGGGGGCAAACGTGCAAGAGGTTTACCTGATGGTAAGTGATCACCACCGCTTAAAACAACCGCAATACCAGAGGAATTATGGGTACATTGCCGGCCTCTAAGAAAGGAATAGGCTCTTTTCTTAAAGATTTCTCAGTCGTATCGGTCCAAAAAAGTCGCTTCCGGCAGCAAATTCGAAAAGCAAAACGTATTTGTGGTGGAATGCCAACCCTTGATGATGTAAATGGAATTTTAAGTTATGCCGCAAAGTACGTTGCCAATTCCTTGAAACACTGCCCATGGTATATTCGATAAATAATGCAAAGAAATGAACATCCAAACAACAATGAACAACAGAAAGTACCTGGTCTAAACGTCACTCGATATGTCAACACCAACGATTCTGATACTGGCTGAGGTAACGAGTGGAGAGCTCCCAAAATGAGGTGATACGACGAAGGGTTTCTTTTTAGCGGTAAACGTGTGTCTTATTAGGGCCCCAATCCAAGAATTTGTCTAACAACTCGACTTCAGACACAAGTTTGTTCCGATAGTCGTCGATGTGTTCCTGGAAAAGATTGACACGGCCGGAATATAAGGCAATGAATGTTATTAATTTGTAACATATCATTGATATTCAGAAAACAAAGGGTTGACGATAGCACGCAGCGTTGTGGAACTCCAGCATTCATAAACTTGGAGTCCGAGCGTGCATGCTCGGACTCCTACGTCGTCAACTACGACTTTGATGCTTCAGTCTGTGCGAAAACTGGTGTCCCAATTGCAAAATTTCTCGGGAGGCTCATAGAAACGACATAGAAAAGACACGATCAAATGCCTTCGCTTTGCCAAACTAACTGCCAGGGCCTCTCCCTTGGTCTCCGCCCATCGATGAGTGAGGTAGACTAGAAGATCACCAGCAACTCCGTACTGGCGGTCACTAATCAACTAGTGCTCCTTGAGGTACCCCTAGAGCTGGCAGTTTATAATGGACTCCTTTATTTTGGAGAACAAGGTGGTGATTGCGATCGGCGTAGGAGTATCAGAAAAGACGCATCAAAAATCGTTTTTAACGTTTTGAATATCCTCAGCACAATAGAGGAGATTCCACGGGGCCCAGTCGACTTATGGATGTCCAGGGAGAAGAGTGCTTTGCGCACACAGCACCGGAAAAACACTTACAATGAGGGATGGTTGGCGGTGAGTTCCCCTTGTCATCGAGAGTCGAGTAGGACGTTAAAAAGAGCCTGAAAAAAGGTTTCTCCTTTGGGTCGTGGGTCAGCGATTCAGGGAGGACCTGTGTAGAGATGAGGGTGACGGTGACAGAAATTCCCTTGGACAGCCTTGACAAGAGACCAGAAGCACGAGCACGAGTTCCTGAAGAATTCTGCAAATATGCTCTGACTTCGATGTGGCAATAACTTTTTTGAAGGACCTGGAGGCAGAGTTCTACTTCTACTTTAAATCGCGAGTCGCCGATGCTTTGGTTCCGGTCTGGTAACACTGCTGCTTTTAGCATTCTGCAGGTGCCACTAAACCACGGCCGTGATCTACCTCAGATGGGCACCACAAATGATGGAACGAAGAGTTTCATTCCCTGAAAGGCCACATCAGCGACCGAATCGGCAACGACGTCGGGATCATTCAGAGAGAAGCAAATCCGCCACTATTGGTAGGATACAAAGAAAGAAAGGGTCCATCAAATCCGTCGACCTGTGGTGTGCGTGATAGACACTGTACTCCGGATCAGATAGTGGTACAACTGTACGACGGAGACCAGACAGCTGTTTGAATGCCAGATCAGCAGCAGGTCCAACAGGGAAGGTGTATGATCCTCCACATTTGGAACCCACGTGGGCGAAGTAACCAATTGTGTCAGATCCTATACCAGGGCAAATTTATATAGAGATCTATCCGCATGATCGGTGGTACGAGATCCAAGCCGTTCGGCGTGGAAGGCGTTGAAGTCGCCAAGTATCACGATATATGCGAGTGTGATCATCTGCAGCCATTTGGAGATGGTCAAAGAGTCGATCTGTTTCAGTATTGCCGTACGTATTCGCACGACCGTTGTTTCGTCGACTTAGGTTGCAAAATTGATCTCCACGAAAAACCCTTTTATTTTAACGGGATAGTATATTATAAGCCTATGTCCTATGTATTATATATATAATGTGTCCTATATATAATGGCCTATGTCCCTGAAGGTCCATTCTAAATATTGTTGAAATAATTTTTGAAATCGGAGGAGTGGTTTCGAACATTACCCAAGCCTACAAACTTTACCTCTTTATGATATTATACTGTAGATACGTTCCTCAAATAAATGAGCAAATAGGTTATGTTAGATTATAAAGGCATAACCTTTATAATCTATACTTAGTTTAATATTATGTCAAACTCTGCACTATTAGACTACAACGCGCTTAAGAAATAATAGCAATAGGCTAATTTTGATATCATTATAGATTATACCCAATGATTAAATTTAAAAAGTAAATTATTTTTATATTAGTTTACGATAAGATACGACGATTCATACAACTGTTTAAAATGTTATGAATTCATTAGTTATATATAATGAAATGTTGTAGCTCTCATGTGTGGGGATGGATCGATGGATGTAGGTGGCTCATGACCGTGTTTTGTGGCAATCTATGGGGGAGGAATATGTTAAACAACAGTGGACTAAAATAGGCTAATTAATGAATGAATGAATGAATATAATGAAATTAGGTAATCAACTAAGTACAAAGTCAATATCTAAAATATCTACTATATAATTATATTTGTGATATTTATGTCAAATTTGTTGAGAAAATTTCATTTTCCTGGCGACTGAAAAATGCTACAGTCGTATACTGCGTCTAGGCAATCTTCAGCGTACGTTGACACTTGCCATGCTCCATTAAATGTCGCTGAACTTACTCATAAGGTCGTCGCATGGGTCACCTTTTTTGACTGCGAGGATAAAGTTCTAGAAATCATTTCGTGTACCCTGTAAGTATAGCTGTTCTTGGATGATTAACCGATTCTAGTAAGGTTAATCCTAGATGAAAGTTCAATTTCAAAACTTTTTCTTTTTATTCGACTAACAATCAAAATAAAAACCGCCCCCTATATGTTTTTGCAGATACGAGGCTACCTGTTTTGATTATTGGTTCTACGAGATATAGCCGGCTCATTGCCACTTCAGCTTGCTGATCCTTCAGAAAACCTTAAAACCTTTTCAAAATTATAAAAAAATTCTAAATTTGAAAATAATAAGTCTATATGTACCCAGTCCGGCCATAAGTTCTGTTACAAATTAAAATGCTTTTTTTTAATAAAGTAATGTAATACTATTACAATTTATACCTACATATTTATTAGTCTCAGCAAAAAAAAATTCTATTCGAAATGGCCACCTTTGACTTTTATACAGGCCTTTAATCTGTTTGGCCATGACTCTATGGATTTACGCACTGTTTCCAAGGGAAATTTCGCCACTGCTTGCTCCAAAGATTTTTAAGAGACTCAATGTCGTCGTGTCGCTTAGAGCAGGCCATGTCCTCTAACACTGACCATAATTTGAAGTCTAAAGGGTTGAGGTCTGGGCTAGATGAGGGCCAGCAGCTCTTCAGCTCTTATAAAGTCCGGAACGTTGGTTTCAAGCCAGGCTTGGGTAGTTCGTGCCTTGAGACCAGGTGCAGAGTCCTGCTGGAAAGTCCACGTTATTTTTTTAAAAAGTGTCTTGCTGAGTGGTTTCACAACATGATCCAAGACTGTATCTTGATACACTTTGGCTTAAGTTTTCACTCCTTTTTCACAAAAATGTAGTTTTGTGATTCCTTGATAAGACATCCCCCACCAAACCATCTCTGACTCAGGATGATGACCACGTTGTACCTTTCCCACCACTTGAGCAGCTTCTTTAGAACTGTAAGCGTACGCTTTATCATTTTGCTTATTGTAGTGTTCTTCAATCGTGAAAATTTTTTCATCGGTAAAGAGTATATTTCTGTTCCTTTCACCTGCGTATCGCGACAGAAGTCGTTTTGATCGATCCACTCTCTTTAATTGTAAAGATTGATTTAGGGCATGTCCTGTATATCGACGATAAGCACCGCTTATTGTTTTCATACTGGTTATGGTTAATGAAAATGACGATTATTTTTCATATGACGTCTTTTTTGTTAATCATAACCAGTATGCAGACACTTATTTAGCAGATATTCGTTCAACGCTTTTATAGGTGATCATCACTTTGGATACGCAATAGCCCTGACGTGTTCCAAATTCAAAATAATTAAAAAGTTGAAAAAAAGAAAAGTTTTTATGTAACAGTATTTATGACCAGTTGACTAGTTGTATGTACTACGATACTCATATCTGTTATAATCCTAATCCTGGTTTTCATTGAAGTCCGTTGAGCCGTTTCCGAGCATATTTGAGACAAACTTTGAGACAGACACAAACATTCTTAAAACGATCATTTGATGATGATCAGCGCCGTGTAAATTACAGTTTTCACTTATATTTTTGTATTTTGAAATCTCACACAGACACTTCAATGTTTTTATTGGAACAGATAGATTCACCGGATAAATAAGAAATTATATTAATTATTCAAACAATATGTACCTAAATAAAACTACTTTTTTACGGAATTTATCGCGTTTAATTTTTGAACTATTTTTACCCGACGTTTCGGACGCTTTACAGCACCCATGGTCACGGGGGGACTGAGGTGACAGTTGTCCCGATGTCATAGTTAACCCGGAGTACCTTCAGCTTTTAATTATTATTTGTAGTCCGATCTACGCAGAAAGAGCTTACTGTGTCTTGAAGCTTTGCAGTGTAAGACTGCAAGGCTTCAAGACACGTCGGGTAAAAATAGTTCAAAAATTAAACGCGATAAAATCCGTAAAAAAGTAGTTTTATTTAAATGTGTAATATTCGCGTAAATAAAAGAAAACATAATATGTAGCTAATATATTTTTTATAATAATTGTAGCTTAACTCTGCCACGCGTTTCCGACACTAATATGCAACATATAATTGTCCATGTGCAAAACAATCTTTGTACATCTAATCCACATAATTTTAAAGATTGACCGCGAGCCTTGTTGATGGTAATTGCAAACGCCGATCTAATTGGGAATTGCAAGTAAAGGGAAGATGAAGAAAAATAGATTTTTCCATTTTTATAAAAATTACACGATTTTTGAAATGAAAAATCTTGTTGTATCTTTTAATTTTTTTCTAAACTTTGATCAATCGGGAAAAAAACCACTGAATGGATCGATTTGCCGTTCCACAGTGCTATATTGGGGTATATTGAGGTGTAAAATCCTTAAAGACCACCTCAACAGTATTTGTGAAGATGCGGTCGATTTACCAAAACAAGGAAATTCAAGTCGATATTGTGGGTGAATTTTTTTTTCTTAAATGTTTTGATAGAATTTAATAGCAAATGTTTCCCAGTTTCCGAAACTGCCCTTCGGTTTCCTATAAAATCATTGATTGCTGATGCTGATATTGATGGTTGAAGGCAAAAGGATGGTTTTTTATTTAATATCGGATATCTCCGCGAAAAATGGTCGTAGACACAATTTAAAAAAAGGAATTTGAAGCTGAAGAAAAAGGCTATCTGGTCCATATAATGGTTAAATTAGAAAAAAAAAAATCCGATACCGTGGAGTATTAAAAAACCCTAAAATTAGTCAAAAGACCTAAAAACTAGAATATTAGAGCTTTAAAATGCTTTTTAAACAGTCTTTATGACCATTTTTCACTTAGATAAAGGATTATTTTTGTTCCCTTAATTTTTCTGCGTAGCATAGTTAGTTGAAATTCGATTTTATTCATATTTTCACAAAAAAATAAGAAAACAGGTTAAAAACTAAATACCTAAATGTTCAATAAATAGTAATGTTAACAAAATAGTATTTGCAATTATTTTATTTTATTAACATGTGAAATTACGTGTTCAAGATCAGATTCAAGATCAGAAACAAATGAAAGAGTTGTACACTTGGGTTCAAAGTTTACGAGAGACGGAAAGTACGACGGTGATATTAGTGAAGAGTGTTGGTAGGAAATCAAGTGTATGGGGCCCTGCATAACTTTATGTATAGCCAGAACGTATCTAAAAAGGTAATACTAGCTATACATAGAGGAGTACTGGTCTCCATATTTACGTTTGGTAGTAAATGTTGGCCTTGGCAGAAGAAACATGAACCCGATTTATGAGGCGAGTGTGAATGTGAAAGCCGCTAAGAGTCGATGTAGCTGAACGTATAACGAACAGATTGAAGATGTTTTAAGGAAAGGCCATGTTAATAGTACCCGCTATCGATGAGCGTATACGAAATTATGAATGTAGAAGAAGCGAAAGATGTGCGTTAGAATCGCTCCCACTCCATCAGTTTAACGCAATGGGAAAGATACATGACTCTAAATAAATTAAAATATTTAATTGATTAAATTCTAAGAAACCTTTAAATACTACTGAAATATTTTTTTGCGTATTTTAGCATCATAAAAAAAATTTAAAAGTTATATTTTTTTGAATTATATATTATTTTTTTGGAATAAAGCTTCCTGAGTCACTATACAGCCATGCTTTAACAAAAATATATGTAAATAAAAATGAGGGTTGTTAAAATATCAGCGAAATTGTTTCTTTAAGCCGTTCTTTTGTGCATTTCAAGTTTTGTTAAGTGCACATGTCAGTTGATTTAAAAAAATTGTTTGACTTAGGTCTATGAAATTTGAATACTAACAAAATATTACATATGTAATTACTAAATATTCATTGTAATAAAATTATATTATTTACACAGTTGTAAAATATGTAGTTCCAAGGTTCATTTCGATTAACATTGTTCATGTGCACAGTGCTAGGTGGTTGGTATCCAGAGCAGTGAAGATGACATTTTTCTTATAAAAAGTTATTCAAACAGGCCGTAAAATCGTTGCGAGCTGAAAATTCAGTCCACGGCTCGATTATACTCTTACCTACGGTCGTCAAGCGCATGCGCTGACCGCTTCTTTATTCAGCCGTGAAACAGAAGAGCTCTGAATAAACATCCCTCATGGATGCTTTTATGTGAACTTCGCGAATAACTATGCATATCAGCAAATGAAGGCTGTGCTAAATTTTGTCAACGTAGTTAAGATATCATTGATAGTTAACAGAAATAATGGAAATACAAATAAGGAATACGAGACAAGTATATATATTGTTGGATTAAAACACAAATGTTATACATATAATATATAGATGAATTCAAATCATTTAAATTATTAATGTATAAAGTAATCACCAACAAAAATCTCAGCCTTAAGTAAAGGCTTCCATTTTTTTTACATAGTAATGGATCCAGATTGCCGACACCGGGGATTGAATTCGGGTTGCTGTGGTATTGAACAAATCGACTGCCCAGTTGAGCTACCACATTTTACTTATTTTATTTAGAAAACTATCAGCTATTACTTTATTTCAACAAAGTCATTTATACAATAGTCTAATTAAAAATTTCCACTTTTGGAACTAAAAATAGATAGGCAAAAGCCTGTGCTAATATATTACAATTGAGTCGATATACTAATATCATTAATAAATGATTATTAATTATTTTTCGATGTCTGATTTCGTCCGCGTGATCGTAGATTTTTTAAATATTCCGTTTTTAAATACCGAGGGGACTCTTTGGTTTCCTGAAATAAAAAGTATCCATGTCTGTCCTCAAGGTGCAAGCTATCTCTGTGCCGAATTTCGCCAAGATCGCTTTAGCGGCTGAGCCGTCAAAAGGTAGCAAGCCGACAGTAGGACAGAGAGAGTTACTTTTACATGTATAATATTAGTGTAGATGACAGTAAAAACCCCCAGCTTAATAACGAAAATAAACTTTTTCATTATAATTTTTATTGACACTCCTCGACTCGCTTTTGTGCAGTCGCGTCCAACAGTTTTAGCTTTTCAAACTGTCAGTTATGTTCTTCTCTACTTAATACATACATACATACATACAAAAATACATACATACATACATACATTCATACATACAGACACACCTCTTTGCTCTGGGGTAAGGAGAGACCACATCTTTCCACTTGCTACGATCCTGACACACATCTTTCGATTATTCTACATTTCCACACTACATTTTCATTTTCCCTCTGTCGATTTTGACGACTGTGAAGGGGTGGTAGATTCTCTTAAACTGCCACTACACGGCTTTTTTATAGTATTTAATACTTATGTTTTTGGTTTTCATAAACAGATCTATTAGGGTTAGATCTAGAGGGTTATGGTTTGACAGTAAAAGAGATTGTATGCATTTTATACATGCCTTATTATAACAATTTTATTTATTCTCATTATCAGAAGTCCAAAAAAAACTACGCCTCACAAGAATTTCTCCTGTGACGTGAGTGCGTTTTACAGACATACATTTCACATGCACAACACAAGTAGACCCGAAAACCAACGATGACAGTTTTTGAACAAATTTTGGTTCCGGCTAGGATTCAAACTCAGGACCCGCAGCGTATAAGTCGGGTACGCTAACCACTAAGCTACGCGGTCGTCAAATACATAAAAGAATTTCAGAATATAATTGATATCGTAAAAGTGGAACAGTAGAAACGAGCATGTTAATTAGTGAAGGTTAAAACTATCACAGTAATTAGCATGTACGGAGTTAGGACTAAGGTCGATGTATGATTAATTTTACTGCATAAATTTTACATTTTGGAGCGCTCACCAGCGTGGTATAGGCAACGCAGACACATATTTTACGTCAACGCGTTATTTGCTTAAATTAAAGTCTTCTAACACGTACCACGTGTTATGCGTGAAACGACAGTCGCTAATTACTTTTTTGCGTAAAAGTAAAGATTATGAGAATCACAATTGTGCTTGTTTCACAGATTATTTCAATATTAAATAGGCTGGTTTACCCTAAACGTACCATGAAGGTGTCAAAATGTATTATAAGAATATATGCATTTATTTTTCAGAATTCCGTGTGGTGGCGGCTCGATAAAAGAATACTACCACTCCATCTCATCCAATGGATCTCGTAAAAGACGAGTGAGGAATTAAACTGCACTTTGCACCCAACAGCGCATGATTGCGATGGGCTTACAACCTATCACACCAAGTGTTATATTGTTTTGGTGAAACGTGGATTGTGGCAGTCATCTGTTGCAGTGAGTGCCCAGTCCCTGACTACCCCTTATGGGATACAGTCGTGATCTTATGTATATATGTATTTATTTTTCAGACAATAATTTCACAAGCACGGACACCCAGACACGGAACAATTGTTGTCTGTAACCACAGTGCATAAAATAATTCTTTAGTTGGTGCGTACTCCGATACGATTTTTTTTTATCATTATTAATAATGATGCAGTTTTAGTGAAACATCACTATTATAAACAAAAAATAAGTTCTAAAATTTATTTTAGCGTTACATTGAAAAGTTTTCTTGTACACTATGTTTTCTTGTTCAGCAAGTACATACGTAAAGTTTGTAAGGCCTTAAACACGTAGCTCATTAATCAGAATACCAATCATTGGTTACTGGATAGTTGGCTCAGAAGTCAGACGAAGCTAATAAATACAGGAAAACACAAAATTTTTCGGAATGCTGTTTCCTCAAAAATTATTTGTTCCATTCCATTAAAAAAATATAAAGGTTAAGTAAGCGTAAGTGCTTTAGAGTTTTTATATTGACTAAACGTGATAGAAGTCGCAGGAAGTCGATGGATGCAGGTGGCTCAGGACCGTGTTTTGTGGCAATCTATGGGGAGGCCTATGTTCAACAGTGGACTATGGTAGGCTGAAATGATGATGATGATGATGATGGAACGTGATATCTGTTACGGCTGCGAAATGCCAATCTGTGAAGTTACAAACATTGATTTTAATTTTATAAAAAAATAACTTTATGTATAGGCTAGTATATAAAATTGGTATCTTAACGTTTTACTCTAAACAATTTTGTCTATTCAGTAACTTAAATAAATAGTTTAAAGTAAAAAGTAATAACACCGGATCATGTCTCCATTACTATATTAGTCTTTGTTACTCTTGACACAAACCGTCTTTTTAGCTAGTTACTCGCTAGAGGTTAGCGAGTGCCAATTATCGGCGTTTTTTAACAACCTTCAGATAGCCGTGTCTGCTCTTCAGTCTTTGTCTTTCTTCTGTCAATTATTTGTTGTATTTTCTTCAATACTTAAAATATTAAAGCAAGAAACTATTTCCTCTTTTGTTTACAGACACTATAATTGCTACTCTTTATTTGTAATAATTGGCTTATTGAATAAGCCTCGAAGATTGTCATATAGCGAATGAGATCAATGACAAGCTTATGAAAAATCGAATCACACGTGATGTGACGTTAATTCTCATTGGGGCGGCGTAAAAAAGAGAGTAGGCCTGTGCCTTAGAGTGAAATATTTATAGGACGTTACTTTTTCACCATGTATCACTATCATACATTTAAACAAGTTACACAGAAGATTAAAAAACAAAATATTCTACAATGTTAAGTGTAAATGATGTACGAGAAAGTCGCGAACTCCGTCGAATTAGATCGAACGACATCATTTCAGTGCTGCCAGATTAATTGGATTGGTATATGAAAGTTAAGTAACGACTTTAAATGTCCCACTGCTGCGGACATGCCTCCGCTCATTTCTGAGAGGGGTTTGAAGCCAGGAAGAATCCGCTACACTGTTTCCATGCGGGTTGGCGTGCTGCGTATGATGAGTTCGAAATATTTATAATTTCTCAGATATGCAGGTTTCCTAACGATGTTTTTCTTAACCGCTAAGCACATGGTAAACCAGCACTTAAAATTGCAATTAACCATTTCAGTGGTGCCGGCAACAGAAGCCGAACCTAGGTCACTCTCGTACTATGAAATGTATGCCCCTGAACTACCGCCCACAGTATACAACAATGCTTTTATGTCCATCCGAAGCAAGAAACCGCGGACGGAATCAAAAATTATATAAATTTTTGGAAATTCAAGTAAGACAAGGTGATGTTATATTTTCGAAACGTTTAGAATTAGATAGACACATTATTAACATTAATGGTGAATAGCTCACTCACCACCGATTTCTCGACGACAGACAATTATGGCAGAATTACCGCAGGGCCTTCGGATAGCCATCATAGCTTTACTGTACAAATACTGCAGCACTTCGAAATACCGAAAGTCATTTTGGCACCGACCATCTGATGATTCTAGCACCGCTCAAATTTCGATGAAATCGATGGCTAGGCCGGTTATTATATATACATTGTACCAAGGAATCCAATTCGGCTGCGTAGTGTTTGGAAAACTTCTTCACATCTTATCGCTCGGTATAGCTCAAAATTTTGAAATATTTAATTAGTGCATGCTGCCTCTTGGCCCACGGAACCGAGAAATGGCCATTTACTGAACGTATGAGGCAGTTCTAAGTGGTTCAGCGAGCTGGAAAGGGTATGGAGATTTTCTACATGATTGAATAAGAAACCCAGATAACCGCAGTAGAACTAACCTAAGCGACATAACTCAAAAGATCAGTGCACTGAAATGGAAATTGATCAGCCACATGGTTGAACTGATAAGCGTTGGGAATAAAAGATTCCCGAGTGGCAGTCTTGTATCATAAAGTATAGTCAACATTGAAATTGCTTTACCACCATTTTAACACCTTAGGTTGAATGTCGTTTGCACACCAAAAAACTCTATTTTCGCTTGAAATATTAATGTGACAGTTAAATACTCCCATCACCACTGTATGACGTTGGAGACGTGTAATTCATTAAATTCCGTATTTATTATAGTATATTTGAACTTAGAGCTGTTATGTCATTACGTGCATATTCACTGATAAAGCACACACCATCGTGTAATCCACGATACAATACGAAATATTATTTGTTGTTGCGTCATGTTAAGCGTATTTTTTATTATTTGAATTATAACATTAAAAGACTATAATAAATAAAAACGAATAAAAATATAATTACAAGTTAAAAATGATACAAAAAACGACCTTCCTTCCTTTGACTTCAGGTCTCTAATTATCAGCATAGATGTTGAAACATTTTCAGATGAATGATAATAGGATATTGAATTAGAAATACGTATTTCCGTCATTCCCTTCAATGACTGCTAGCAATCGGTTTCTCATTGAACCAGCAAGTCGTGAACAAACATCCGTACCCTGTATAGACGCCAAATCTCTCTGTAATGACTTTCAAGGGCCCCAATAAAAAAAATTAAAACATTTTCAATTGGGTTAAAATCATTTTGAAGGTGCGAGTAATTTAATTTACTATTTACTAGATAACTGTCGATTACTTACGGCTAGGTATATAATCGACAGTTGTCTTGTAAATAGTACATCGGAAGATTTAATATATCGGAATTCTTCAATAGTTTCGTTTGTTTGTCAGTACGGAAGCGCTAGCTTTGCTCATTGTCTATCAGCGATAATTTTTGTTAGAAAGACGAGAACCTGAGACACTATAACTACAAATGAGGCATTCCACCTTGTATTCTCAAAGCAGATAACGCACCTACGTATTGAGTTTTGTTGAGTTTCGACGTTAATGTGCCACATTGAACATTTAAAACAAATGAACTGTTTCGTCGTTTATCATCCTTTTTTTCATTATACTTTACATATATATTATGCGTACATTTAATAGAAGTACTTCTTTTGTTTCTTCCTTTGTCGGAACGGATTTGATTTAACGGCTTGGACTGAGCGCGTCTCACTGATAGGCAGGGCATTCCATAGACGGACAAATTGTATGAAAAAAATCAAATATCCAGGAAATTCGCACTATGAGCAGGCATTATAAATTTTGTAATGATCTCAGAAGTCGTAGATGAAAGTCAAGGTATTCAAAACGTTTCTTGAGATAAGAGGGGATTAAGCAGCACATTGTACAGAAGAAAAAGAATATGAATATCCACGTGAAAGCGAATCGGCACCACTTGAGCTTACTATGGAAAAACGAAACAAGTTCATATTTGCGTAAGCCATATTAATCTTTTACAAAAGTTATCAGTGAGATCAAGATAGCTGATACATGCACAGTCGAGAATTGGGAGAAGAGAATCTGTAAGAGCAAACTTCATCCAGCAGCATCTTCTTAAAGATTAAATTTCCATCAAAAACAACGTGCATACATTTTTGCACTACCTATTATTATAATATTTTAGCAACATAAGACAACTACTCTTTTTGATATTAAGTTAGTTTTAGATATTGCAGTATGTGAACAATAATAATAATCTATTCTTAAGTTACTTCTAGTAAATATATCTTCGTTTGCCGTGCAGAGAGGGAACCATGGGTACAGAGAATGGGGAGTAGTTTCAGTTTCTATGCTTTCATTTTAACTTGCTAAACAGAGCTGTGGTAGCCCAGGGGCCAGGCGTTCGCCTATATTTTCATATTACGCGAGTAACCTGAAGTCGATTCCTGGTGCCGGCACCTGTGAGATTGTTCTGCGATTTTTAATGCGCACTAGAGCCGCGTGGCGCACATTTTTCAGCTCTATTTTTTCAACCCCTTCAAAATGAGAGAAGGCCTGTGCTCAGCAGTGGGACATTTAAAGGCCGTTATTTTACTATGTTTAAAGCGATCGCCGATATGGTGACATTTATATAGGTATGTAGTTCATTAAATTTCTATATACATCATTTATTAGGCCACCCGCAATAAATTACATTTTCCTATTTTTGCAGTAACTGCAAAGTAAATCTTATACTATCGAATATAAAAGTTTTCTCTATCCGGGGATAACCTGCTACCGAGGTTTCTCGAATGTACAGAAAGTGAAGCTTGTTCGCTCCGTTTACAACGAAATTTTGTTGTATATCAAACTTTTTAATCATTCAAATAAGTTAGTAAGTTAGTAATTACTAAAACAATAAGAAAACAAATTTCTTGCACAAATTAATTTAGTAGTAAAAGTAGCATTGCATATTATTTTTTTTGGATAAAGTGATGAAACGAGCAAAACGTTCATCTGTTAGTAAGTGCAACGTCTGCCCGTAGCAAATGCTGTGTCACCCAGAACATTTTTGTGTGACACCACACTGCGCCCATCACCCCGAGATATCAGTTCTTAAGTCTCATATGCCCATTACACTAGCTCACAGTACCCTTCAAACCGAAACACAGTAATATTTGCGCACTACTGCTTCAGTTTGTACTGTAACAAGTTGTAGTTAAGTCCAGGGCCAGTTAAAAAAAAAAGTTGTTGACAAATTACTACTGCTAGTCAGTAGTAATTAGTCTACAACTTTTTTTTTCGTTTTTCTTTAAGTCAGACTTTATTTTGTTAAAAATCGTCTTTGCTATTGGCTATTTTTATACTTTTATTTTTAAATGGGACAAAATTCGATCATGTGCCCGCGATGCACTCTGTCGACTGTCAAAGCTTTGGTAACCGGCTCTTGCGAAAATCCATCCCAATGTACTTCACATTTGGGATGGAGTAGATTTCTCAGACTAACGTTTAATTTTTCGGGAAATCATTCCAGTTTATTGGTGCTTTGATGGAAGACTAAATGTTATTTTAGCAAATGTTTTTAAAGGTCGATATATTTTTTGTCATTATCAGATCAATATAATACGAGTATTTAAAAAAAAAACTACTATTGCACTGAATACATTCATATACAATTCGAGTACATACACTTTCGTGGCCGTTGGTGCGTTAGAGAATTTACCACCCCGTTCTGTCTGATGCTATTGTATTAAAGATTTATTTGTAAACGTCAGAAAAATCTCGTAGTTTACGATGGACAGCTGAATGTACTTCCTCCTGATCTAAATTATCAAGACCGGTAACATGCAGCAGCGTCTATGTTGCGAGGTGCTACAATCGCCAATCGTTAGAACTTCGGATAGGCCCGTGTCCACAGTAAAATATTTGGAGGCTGATAATGTTGATTACTAAATAACTTTATAAATGGAAAAGTTTTTTTTTAAATATACAGCATCGTTACCAATGTTTGCTGTTCGTTTTTTTATTTTGATACATCACACACACAATATTACACATTGGTATACAAAAAACACAGCGACTCGAACTCGTCCTCAAAAAAAAGAGCGCACAATGTGCTTATTTCGATTAGAATCAAGTCAGCCAAGTAAGCAACAACAAATTTAGAAACGTCGTGGAACGATCGTTGATTTCATTTAAAAAGGTACTTTATGTTGTGGGTGTAAGATTAAATTTGTTTTTATTTAAGTGGAATTCGTTATCTTTGTCTTAATTTTTATGTTTTGATCGATCGAGGACGCTTTTTGATTTTTGTATGGAACAGTGTATCTTGAGTTTTTTATTCATTGATTTGATTTGTTGATTTAGTTGATACGTCCATGTGATTCTGAATATTAAACACACACTGCCACATAACAAATGCTATGTCTCCTAAAATATTTCGGTGTGGTACCACACTGCGTCCGTCAGGGAACAAGGGAACTGAGAGCTAGTGCAATTACTAGGCATATGTGCCTTAAGATCTGATGTCTCAGAGGGACTCTCTCAGTATCTTGCCACACAGAAAAAAAGAGTGACATCATTTGTTATTAGCAGACGTTGCACTTATTCAGGGGAACGTTTTGCTCTTCTCCTCACTTTTTACTATAAAAAAGTCTAGTCTTAAAGGTGTCAATGTATCTTCAAATTTATTCTTTATTGAGGATAGATCTAGGTACGGATTAAAGTCATTTACAATCACGTGAACTATGTGCTTGTTTAAATTTACTAGTATTTATAATACATTCATTACAAATTTGTTGTATTTGTTCGATGTTACAAATTATTTATAGTACAAATAATTTGTAACATCTAACAAATAAGTCATACAGTATCAAAGGCGGCAATATCCAAACTGCTAAAATCTGTGAGAAAGAAAAAAATATTTATAATCTAAACTATCTAAACTAATATTATAAAGAGGAAAGATTTGATTTTTTGTACGTTTGGTTGTAATGATTTAACGCAAAAACTTCTGAACCAATTTTAAAAATTCTTTCACCTATTTACAACTACATTATCACCGAATAACATGAGTTGTATTTAATTTAAATAAAAATCGAGATTTCTACGAAAATTGCTATGATGTAACTCAAGGTATCAAAAATTTACTGATAAAAGTCATTATTTGGCGTGCGCTGCAAAAACTATTAATGATAAATAAAATAATGTACTATATTTTCATAGTACTCATCATTACTTACAAAAAAGTCCGCGAGGCTATATGTTTAGCTATTATAGCTAAGTCACAATAACTGCTTTTTGCTCGAATTAGTCTATCAAAACACGAGTAGAATCGAAAGATGATGACATTCGTATCATGATATTAATCCTCATCCTACAAAATAGTCAAGGTTGATTATGTACATGTGAAGTCCTCTTTAAATTATTCGATTCGGATCTATCGTTTAGAAGTTACGATAGATATAAAAGTAAGAAAAATGCTGCGGTGTGAGCGAACAGCCCTACGCTCACCCGCGTTACTTGCGAATAGACTAAGATCTTTTAATTACTTACCTACATATTATTATTATTTCATATTATTTTTTGTGAACTAGAAACAATTGGATAGTGGTTTGTATTTTTAATTATATATTTTCTTTTATTTAAAACTTTAAAACGCTCAAAAATACAGCGGCCGCGGTGTCTCTCGAACGCCGCGCCGACGCCCGGCTTCATGCGACTTGGGCATCATTTGCCAGAGGTGCGCGGCTCACTTTGCGCAGCGGTCGCGAGCGGTCGTTTTATTTTGCTACCACGACTCAAATATTGGCTTTATTTCATGGCTTATGTTCCCATAAATAAAACATTATTATGGTAAAATAACGTAATCTTATCTGACCAGCTGCAGAGCCGCCGATGAGAATAGTCGCTACGAAAAATGTACTTTAATATGATAGTAAGGAATTGTGGTTGTTCTATTTGTCCAAATAAAGTACTAATTTATCTTTCTAATATCTATATACCCGTGCGAAGTTTTCAACCGTTATTATTACATTTGTTAGTCAAACAGTAAGTTGCCTTCGAAGATGTTAACTTTGTGAGGTTATCAAAATTGTAGTTGATAATTGCTTCTTTCAGAATTGGACCCGGTAGGTGGCGCTGCGATGGAGTTCTAGGAAAATTTCAAAAGGCACTTAGTATATAGTTTATCGATAATTCGAATATCGAAAAATCGTTTGCTAAATCTGTTAACAGCAGGCAAGTCCACGTTCGGACAGGACAACATCTGTCGGGTCCGCTAGAATAATTCTAAAATTTACGTGGAAAACCAAAAAGAAAATTTCAAAACCGGTCAGGTAGGTGGCGCTGTTATCGTGTGGCTGTAATTCAGAAATAATACTCATCCCGTTGCACCGGAACGGGCAGGACATAGTCTACCGGGCCAGCTAGTTCAGAATTAAATTAAATCCACGGACAGAAAACTTACGTTGGCGGCGTTAGAGAATCCCCGTCTCGTCCCGCGGGTGTCGTAAAGGTCGACAGAGGGAAAATTGAAACCAGGATATGGGCAGCAGCATCCTCCTAGCACATTAAAATAAACAAATTGCGGTTGCCAACCCGCCAGCCAAACGTGGCAACTATGGCAATATCCACCCAGATGATCATCTATGGGGGAGGGATATAATAGGGAGGTTTATGTAAATATAATGTATTTAATAATAGTAGAGAATTGTTACTTGTTAAGAATAACGCTAGATCATAATCAGAGTATTTAACGCTATTTGTCTTCTATAAGTGGCTCGCACTGAATTTCTATTGAATCATTATCTTCACTTAGGTTTTGCAGTTATCACCAAAATGACTACATAATAATTTTTCGACATCAATCACTATAGATTTCAAGTGATTGTATTACTTTTTTTTGAATAACCTCTGGATCTTATTGAACCGAGAGCCCTCCGTGCTTTTGCATAATACCGTAACCACGGCACCTCCGAAGTGTTACGAGTATTAAATAAGTAATAGGTTTTGTTTGAGCTTAGACTATGACAACATATGTAGAGATACATAAAAAGCAAGTATCAATAATATCCAGTTAATTCATACTTACCGTTCTAGTTAAGCTACGTTTCTTATGTGTTTCAATATAACGTTTTCTTGATTTGTTTAGTACCCTAGAGGATGCCTGACATTCCGTTTTAAGATTAAAATTTAACGAATTAAGGAAACATGGACATTCAATAAAAAAGGCGCACTCTTCAATGACGACCGATTTTTCCACGGTACTAAATACTAGGCTCTGATTGGCGGGCAGAAATATTACTGTTTTTGAACCGTGTGGGATACTGTCGAGTTAGCTAAAAACGTTACATTTTAATAGCCGGGGCGGTTCTCACCGCCCAGAGTTACCGACACACAAGTCGACAGTCCGAATGGACGCGCGCAGCCTCCTTCGGACGGTCATTAGACGACTTAAAATATTTAAGATTTTCGAAATCGCGAAACCACGCAGCGAACGCGACACAGTCCGAACTTCGAGGTTTGTGTAGGAGTTTTTATTTATTTATTTATGTTTGGGTCAAACCAAACCTGGCACGCGGGCGCCTGGCCCGCGAGCACAGTATCCGATGAAGCTGTAAAAGCCGAGAAGGCTAATAGCAATTACATCACCGAAAATATATGTACATTTTAATGGATGATGTATGAAACTGTTTTTGATGTGTAAGGGATATTTGTAAGTATGTATAATTTTCCGCATATGATACTATATGACTCAAATGAAACTTTTTAAAATTATAGAATACTGATGAAATAGAGTCCAGGGCAATCCATATGAGCGACACTCCCTTAAAGGTCTGCATTGTGTAATCTATGAAAGGCCCTATCATACATTCCTTTCATATATTTGAATTGACAATAAAAGTAAAAAAATAGCTTTGGCATTTGTGTAACTTTCACATGATATCATAAAATTTACTATATTGTACAATACAAGTACAAGACATTTCTCCAATACATCAATCCGATACTGCACCGTGTAAGGAGATTAATTTCCCTAAGTAACTCAATCATCCATACATTGCGACTTAATTGAATGCAATTAATGTAACACTAGTTGTATTACTAGTGGATAATTGGTTTATTTTTAATTAAATTACTTCATGACTGTATAATTAAGTTAAAATATTTTGGAGAATAGTTTCTATAATTCGCGTGATTTTGGTAAACATAATTTCTCTTTTTGAGCTGACGTAATCTATGTTCATGGAGAACGGAGTAGGACGTCCTTTCCGTAACTAAAGGTTTTAAAGTTACGAGTATATGCAGTGTTCGATAAAATGATAAAAGCTGGAAAATAACTAGTACTGTGCTACTAGTTTTTTTACCTATTACGTATTCCGAAGGCAAAATGGTAGTCCTTCAAACATTCAAAGGAGTAACGACTACAGCGATATTAGTAGACTGGTGGTGGACAGGAAAGTATCACTTGGATTAATCATGAAGTCGCAACGCGAGTCACTTTTTTAACTAAAAACGATTTCACGCTGTAGTTAAGAATAGGGATCGCAAAGCCGGCTCTTTTTTTAAATACCGGTATTAAGGTATCGAATTTCATCCGGCATCGGAATACCGGATTTATATGAAATCTAAAGAAATATATACGAGTATGGCAAAAGAATAAATGTATTTGTAAAATTTTGCGGAAGAACTCATAATAATTTATTTATTATTAGTTCCGCACGGGAATCCAACCCGCGACACATGGCCGCTGACTAAATCGTAAAGATTTACTTAAAATTTTGACAACAGCCCAGAATAAAATTCTCTTCACTGAGTTTCTGACCTGTTAAAATTACTTCTATATCGTGGGTGTTATGACCTGACCCTACTACCACTGCAAAAACAAAAACTGTTTGTTTTCGGGTCTGTTTGTTTTGTGATTATCTATGTGTCCTTGACACTATATCCTAGCCTACCTCCGATCTGATCGCATGAGGGTTACATCGGACATGGGTAGGTTCTGACAAGTGAGCGTCCCAGTGTTCACGCGTCCACTATAATATCTTCGGTTGATTACTTCCGACAGTATTCGAAAGTTGCCGGTGTGGTAGAAAATCGGGGGGACAATAATATATCGTTGGTACGTTTTACAGTCATTAATTGCACACCCAAACCCAAAACAAGTATCCGTAGGCCTTACAAATTTTTGTTTCGCACGTGAATCCAACTCGCGACACATAGCCGCTGACTAAACCGAGCCGAAAAGTCCATAAATTATGAAGTAGTTGCTTCTGAATGTATGCCCAGTATGATACTGTCACCAAGAAGAATACGAGGCAGATTTTGACCAGAGAAGGCCAAATGTATAAAATAACTTCAGCTGGAGTCGTCCGGATGACATTCAATAGAATCTGTCCATTGCCAGTGTCACCTGATTCTAGTTGAAATGGTGGCTTTCAACTCCCGGGGGCATGTTAAAGCGCCTGCGTCTTCCGTCCAGGCAATGTTTTCGAGTGTTAGATTAAGTTAATCTTAAGACAGGTGTTTAATCCTCCTTATGTTTTATTATTTACCCTCGTTTGTCATTCCATTTTAATACATAGTAAGAATCTTCCGAAGTTAACTATCTAGTTGCATTATTTTAAACCCTTTTCCAATTAAAATCCTTATACTCATAACAACGTCCCTTGTAACGTATTTATTGAAAAAAACATAACGAATTTTAATTACCAAATGATGTACCTAAATCTCAGTTAGTATGGAAAATTACTATATGTTATTATGATAATTAAATTAGGTTTAGAATTGTAAATGCATATTTAGTATAGTCGGCAGAAACAATAATATTTCTAACTAAAATGTCGTGTTACTATTGTAGCTACAGTTTGCTTAATTATTCTTGTTGAAAAGAGGGACAGACCCCTTATCCACAATTTAAATTTAAAATACAAGCGATATTATCTATAACTTAGAGAACAGCGTTAAAAACAATAACAAGTCTCAAGAAGTAATTGTGCGTTATTATTTATTGTTAGGAACGGTACGTTCTACCTCCCTACGTATCGCTGAGTCGATATTTGGACGTACGAGTAAACACTTGAATCAGGATAATAGCGTTACGGATTTGAGTCCCGCCTTGGTGTGATACCCGTGTAACTTTACTAAAAAAAATTTTTAAATTTGATGATGTTTAGCCGATTAACCTAGCCGATTTCGACCACGGCGACAACTGCCGTCTACTGTCGATAGCCATCAACTGCGCAGGCGATATTATAGTGCCACAAGTGTACGCGCAAACACAGAGGCAATCACTCGTCCCAACCTACCCGCGCCCGATGTAACGCTGATGCGATAAGATCGGAGGTAGGCTAGGATGCAGTGTCAGAAACACGGGGTCAAGCACAACACAACCAGACCCGAAAACCAACAATTTATGTTTTAGCACAAATGTTGGCTCCGGCTGGAATTCGAACTCAGGAACCGCGGCTTAGAAGTCAGGTACTCTGACCACTAGGCCACGCGGTCGTCAATTTTAATCAAAATTAAAATCTACACATATAATTAAATTGTAACCGGCGGATGTTTGTACATAGGAGATATTAAAGATAAATGAATATGAGCATTAGAAGACAAAACAATTTTCTTTAAAATTTTTGTGTCCGTCTCTCTTGTTTCTATGTTCGCATCATGCAATAACTACTTCACGAAATTTGATGCGGTTTTCAAAGTAGTATTGCTGGAAGTCTAACTTAAAATCTGGTGCATGTTTCTTTTTGATACGCAGCCTAGAAGCTGAATTATTAATATTAACAAGAAATAGTTGGGAGTCGGAGGGAAAGAGATATAAGTTACTTTTTACCGGCGGAAAATACCTTATTCTTTCTAAAACTATAATCTATTAATGATAAAAATATAGAAAATATATAATAATATAAAATAAACTAATAGAAAAAATGTTATTCCTGCTTAACAACTCTATAAGATTTTTTCTTGGACTGCAAAAAGTATGACCATATTTCTCAATTCAGATCTCAGATAAATTGTCTTACCATTCGACAAAAGCGCAATTCGAGAATTCTGCTTGTTCTTTTTCTATTTTAAACGATTCATTTTCGCCTTCATTTCTCAAAGACTAATTCAGTATCCCTCTTCATCATACGATAGGGTTCTTCGTTCATCCTCTAACAATAAGATTTGCATCCCTACACATTTCACCGGGTTCTTTAGGAACTTCTTCACTATTCGGGCTGCACTTCTTTGAAACTCCTTGCCCGATGACATCAGGATAGCGCCCAATAAATAATCCTTTAAGAAGTTGGTTCGTGATTATTTAGCAGAGAATCATGATTTTACATGTATTTATATGTATAATATGTATATATGTATATGTTTATGTGTTTAATATATAGTTATATATGTTTGATACATATGTTTGTTGTGAATCTATATACATATATAACTTGATTTTTATTATACTAATTTAGGAGTTACTCAGGTTTTTCTTTTCTTTATTTTTTCTTCTTCTGCTTGTCTTTATTGCTAAACCTCATCAAAATCTCATCTCTCCATGGGTTGACTGGGAGAAAATGCCTAAAGGCATTAAGTCCGTCCTTGGTATCCTTTTATTGTAAAGGAAGCAATAAAGATTTAAAATAAATAAATCCAGAAATACCAGTGATTTTGTTAAATTTATCGAAGTTAGAGGTTTTGCAGTGAATTATTTCCGCTACTTCTTAACAGATGAATCACTTCAGTCCGCTCGTGATGTAAAGCGCTCGAAACGTCGGGTTATAAGTAGTTCCAAATTAAACGCGATAAAATCCGTTATATAGTTACGCGTATTATAAGAAATCATTAGATGAGTGCATTAGTGACATATTTGTAAACTTTTGATTTGCTTACATACGCTTAATAGACGATACGATTACCTATTTTATACAACGACTGCATTCGTTCAAACGAATCACGATTATATTTTGATTAATATTGATAATGCCTTCCCGAAAACGGTCTAATATTTCTTCTGTTTCTCCTTAAGCCAAACGAGCATAATTGAGAATATTAACAGAAAGTCAACCGGAGCGTGAAGAGCGTTTAGCATCGCAGAGTTCTGGATGTGCATCAAATGGATTTTTTCACCGAGAATAAGGTTTTCACGCTGTTAAAAGTAGCCTATGTTATGAAAATAACCATAGCTATCTTTACGATACGTTACACTGTACCGACTGTTTCGCTTGCGTTACATCAAATTTTCCAGCGGGAACAATTCATTTTCCTAGTAAAAGATACACGTGCTCGCGTACTGCCACGGGACACGTGGACACGTATAACACGGATATCCGTTATAAAATTTATTATTATTTAACATACAAACATGGTATTTTCCCATTCAGACTTTCCAAAATCCCTCATTACTGTTCATCGTGGGAATTCACGAAATCTTCCCTCCAAACACATATCTAGATCAACTGGTTTTGCATTGTTTGTCAATATATATCTATCTATATATATGTCACGGTATACTTTATGTGTGTAGATCAGCTTCTTCTTATAAATAAAGAAAGAAAAATGTATGCTTACGAAGCCGCGGACAAAAACTATTTATGAATAAATTGGTACTGAATAGACTATATAAATTGATATGTTTATATTGGTTGCTGTAGTATAGCTCCGTATTTTTTAAGTTATGAAAATAAATAAATTAATGTTGCGAGATTTCTATAAAATAATGTGACTGCGTTTTTGAACGTAAGGATTTTTTTTATTTAAGTTATCCAATTTTAATTTAACATGTTATAAAGAAATTAAATAAGTTAAAACTACATTAAAGTGAAGATTATTGAAATTAATGGTAAATAAATATCTGAATAAATATTCACATAAAATATTTCAATAGATGCGGATTTACTTCAAGTCTTTATGGCATCGTATGTTATTTAATAAGTTCCGTTGCCGCTTTACTGAATAATGCGGAGTTTAAAACAAGTTCTGCAATCCATAATTTAGCCTTTAGTTATAGTTTGAGAAGAATTCATATAGTTCTTATGCAAGCTAAATGCACCCAGAAATAACATATAATAAAAAAGCCGGAGAATATATAAACTATGGAATAAAACATAAAATATGGAAGGCCATTATTTCCAAAAATTTTTAGATTTCCGTTCACGATTTTTAAATGACCGATAAAAGTTTTACGTCTTTATAAATCAATATGAACCTGCTAAGGTATATTCTAATTTTACTGAATCAGAACAAATGTAATCTATAGGCTAAGCAGTACTTTTTGTTGTGAATAGATTTGAAGCTATGCTTGTAATAATGTTCGTCTCACACCTGAATTGATATCGATGCCTCAATTCAAACTCAGTCACTTGAATGTCTACGGATAGACGTAGTAATTACTGACCCTGCGAATTTGGACACTTGATACTATAATTGGTCTAGTTCAAACTGGTTTTGATTGGCGCAAACATTAATTGGTGTTCCAGGCATTTATAACGCAATATCTTTTGTGATTACTCAGAAGTTACATTTGCATCAGTTGCGATTAATTTCAAATAATGCTCCTTTTTATTTATTTCCAGTGTTATAATAACTATAATTAATAAAATCGGGCGCTTGTATTCTCTGATTAGTCAAATAAAAGCTCTCACATAATTTATAATTATTAAATAAAAAAAATAACTTACACTTGTCATAAAAATCTATGTGACGGGTATTAAGAAGTTATGAATAATATGAGTTAATAATGCTTAGTCACATTTAATTTAACTACGACTTATTCATATATTTTTAATATATATTCATTAATAGGCAAAAATATTTTTTTAATTATCTTATAGGAATTGTAAAAACTACATGTATATAACTGTAAAAAATTGGATATGGCTAAGTACAATATTGCCACTACCTATTTTTTGACCCGGTAGAATATTGAAAATCTATAGTCTATTTATGTTCTTTAACGTTTATAGGCGGTTTGTTTTTCACGTGCTTTTCTTATTTGTCAGTATTTGCCACATATTATGCATGAATATAATAGAAATTACACAGTCTTCAGACATTCAATTGACCTGTACAATAATTCCATAGTTTGGTATTGTCGTTAGGATAACCAGCAAATGGTGCTCATATACGAAGTTTACCTTCCTTGAAGGCACATACTCGTATGTGTATTGTCGTACGCTGACACGGGCGTATCATCACTAAATGTTCCTTACATTATCTTGTTAACGAAAACGACTGATTTTTATATTATATAACATATATGTATAAGAACGCTAGTAATTACGTATTGACATCCATCGTTTTGTAGACATCGAGAGGGGTTCTGTTGCCAGTTAAAATATACTTTTAGGTTTGCTTAGATTATTAACAACTGTGCTTGGATTATTAACAACTGTTACGTAATAAAATATAAATAAAAATATGTTCGGTATTAAATAAGCGTTTCGATGACTTTGTGGCTTAATGGTCAGGACACATGATTTCCACCCCACGGGTTCTGGGTTCTCATCCCAGTCGTAGTCAACAATTGTGTAAAAATGATCGTGTTGGTGTTCGGATCTGGTTGCGTTGTGATAGTCCCCGTGTCTCTGACACTACAGCCTAGCCTACCTTATATATCTTATACATAAGCGTTAATTCAGACGCGGGTAGAATGGAAAGAGTGAGTGCCTCTATGCTTACGCCTCCACTTGTGGCACTATTATATCTCCTGCATAGTTTTTTTTTTATTATTTTATAAAGTGACGAAACCAGCAAAACGTTCACCTGATGGTAAGTGTAACGTCTGCCCATAGAAAATGTTGTGTCACCCAGCACATTTCTATGTGACAACACACTGCGCCCGTCACCCTGAGACATCAGTACTTAAGTTTCATATGCCCAGTGATTAGCGCTAGCTCTCAGTACCCTTCAAACCGAAAGACGGATTCCTGCATAGAAATCCTACCACCAGTTAGATAGCTCCCAATAATATTTGGAAGTTATAATCCCCTATTTTTACAATAAAATGTTGGCCACTGCATAAGCCCTTATTCGTTATCATCTTCTCACATGTAAGTTAACGTTTGAGCTAATGTAATAGATATATATACACACACACACACATATATATATATATATATACATATATATATAGTATATATAGGTTTAGCAGGTCATCATCATCATATCAGCTTATCACTAGTCCACTGCTGAACATAGACCTCCCACATAGATCTCACAATAGTTTAGCTCTCATTTTAGGGGATTTTCCATAGTTGCCACGATCAGCAGGCGGGTTGGCAACCACAGTTTAATTGTGGAGTTGTTCCAGGAAGATGCTGCTGCCCATCTCCTGGTTTTCATTTTCCCGCTGTCGACTTTTACGACACCCACGGGATGAGATGGGGTGGTAGATTCTCTTAAACCGTCACTATACGGCGGTTTTATTATGTACTCTTATAAGTGTCATTGTCGTTACTGTCGTAAAAGTCAGTAAAAGGTAATGCTAGAAAAAATATCGTGGAGGACGAAATAACTTGCTGAAAAATTATCCTGGACGTAGTTACGCAAAACAGAACCAATACACCCCAAGAACCAAGATTCTGTTTAAAAATGCAATCGGCAAATATCTGGTGGTGGTCTGGGTGGTGGTGGTGGTGAGGTCTGAAAAAAAATCCATTCTCACTGGATCTTTAAAGAGGATTTTATTTAAATGAAACTAATTTTACGGATTTTATCGCGTTTAATTTTTTTATTTATAACCCGACGTTTCGAGTGCTTTACAGCACCCGTGGTCACGGGGGGACTGAGGTGACAGATGTCCCGATGTCATAGCTAACCCGGAGTACCTTCAGCTTTTAATTAATATTATTGGTCCGATCTACGCAGAAGGAGCTTACTGTGTCTTGAAGTCTTGCAGTGGTATGCTTGGTTTTTGATTTAATTTTATTAATTATAGGATCCCAAGCTGGTGGTAATACCCAACCATCTTCTCTATTAAAATTAGGATGTTTTTTTATTTCAATAGCCTCGCGAATCATCCTTGGTAGGAATCGGTGTTCTTTTGCGAGGATTTGTGGTTTATCAAATCTGATGTAATGGTTGGGATGATCCAGAACATGGTCACAGACTGCAGACTTCCTGGAGCGACGATGCTTCACATCAGCTATATGTTCTTTTACGCGGGTTTTAACTGATCTTTTTGTTTGCCCTATGTAAGAGAGACCACATTCACAATCCAGCTTGTATACTCCTGCATCTTGTAGAGGGATGTTACACTTGACAGATGGTAAAAACTGACTTATCTTCTTCGGCGGCTTGAAAAATGTTCTTATGGAAGCCCGCTTCAAGATATAGCCAATCTTGTCCGTGACTCCTCTGACATATGGTAGGACTGCAGGTACACGCTCGACTGTGGCCGGTTTCACTCGGTCACTGCGACGAAAGCGCGGAACCCGAAGCTTGTTGTCTTGCAAAACTTGCTTGACATGCCGAAGCTCGGCGGCCAGGTGTTTACTGTCACAGATCCCTTGTGCTCTCTGAAGCAAAGATTTGCCCACGGTAGCTAGCTGTGAAGGATGGTGGTGAGATTCACCGTTTAAGTACCTATTTGTATGGGTCTTTTTCCTATACACAGTGTGACTCAAGGTGTTATTAGGATTTCTAATTACTAAAACATTTAGAAAAGCTAAAGAGTTATTTGTCTCTAACTCCATTGTAAATTGAGATACACATGATACACATACTACCGGCAAGTAGATGGTGTGGCGATGGGCTCCCGAGTATCTCCCATTGTTGCTCACATCTTCATGGAAGACTTTGAGGAGAAAGCCCTCCGTACTTCTCCAGTAAATCCAAGGTTCTACAAGCGGTACATAGATGATACTTTCACAATACTACCTTCTGATAAAGTCACTGCATTTTTAGACCACCTTAACTCCATAAATTCTAAAATACAATTATAAAGGCGGTATAATTATATAGGTATGAGGCGTCTAGTACAATTATCTACAATCCCAAAAAAAGCCTACTTGGTGAAAGTCTACGTCCAGTCGTGGACTATTAAGAGGTTTATTATTATATGTTTCGTGTTTCGTAGTACAATCTGGGACAAGGACATCGATGTCGGGTCAAGGCAAATTACTTAGGTTAATAACAATATTTTATCCCGTAACTGGTTCGTAGTTAAAGTTACAATTTTGTTCGCGATTGTAATAAAAGAGCCGTGTTTATACGACAAGACAACATTTATTTTATGTATTTTGATTTGACGGTTTCATCATCATCATCATTTAAGCCTTTCACTAGTCCACTGCTGAACACAGGATCCCATGTTTGTAGCTCTCCTCTTGGGGGGATTTTGCCATAGTTGCCACGGTTGGCAAGCGGGTTAGCAACCGCAGTTTATTTATTCAGATGTTACAGGAAGATTCTGCAGCCCATCTCCCGGTTTTTATTTTCCCTGTCTGCTTTTACAGGGGATGAGATGGGGTGGTACATTCTCTTAAGCCGCTGCTTACCTACCTTTACCTAGGGAAAATGTCCCATATCTCAAAAACGACATGATATGATATATCGTATCGTTTTTGAGATTTGAGTATTCCAATCGATTATCGCTGAAAGTGTTTTCTAGGTTCTATCATATTCCTTTTGTTGCAACCTTCGTGTTCCACCACTATTTTTACGTATTTTACTATACCATTGTGTGGCGGTTCATAAAAATCTCGTCATAGTAAAATAGATCGGGCAGACGGAAATAACGAAATTATAAGGGTTACGTTTTTAATACGAAACCCTAAAAAATTAACTAGTGGGTTGACATGGTATCTTTAAGGCTAACGTAAAATAAAATAAAATAAAAAAATAAAAATAGCCTTTATTTGCTACTACTACTACTACTACTACAATGAAACTTTGTATGAAAACTTAAACCTATGTGAAAGTAATATTAGAGTCGTATACAATCAAAGGCGGCTATATAAACTTTGACTGAATTTTTGTAAAGTAAAAAAAACGAATTACTTTCAAGATCTAGCTATAATTACTGACGTCTGAATTGAATTATAATCTATGGGTATTTCCCTAATATAATAGCACAAAGACAACATGATTAGTTCAAAAAATAAGCTAATATTAAGGTTTTTTTAATAGAGATAGCCATATTTGATGCTAAGCTTAAAAAATGGCCGGATTTGATACCAAGCTTTTTCGAAGATAGCTATATTTGATATTAATATACGAACATCAATGACGGTGAGATCGAGGGCTGCCAAAAACAATAAAATATTTTTTGTGTATTTTATTACTTTTAATTAAGAGTTTGACTAATGAATAACAGTTACAATTAAAGAGCTCTCATAGGTTTTTGATATGTACGTAATAATAGAATCACAATTTGACTAAATATAGTTTACTCCCGTTTTGTTCTACTTAATCTTATAAAATCTCTAGAAAATTACACGCTATGTTAATAAACAATAATAATATATAAACTATCAACTGTACAATATGCTTCTATAATATCACAGAAAGCCTGCTTCTGTGATATTATAGAAGCTAGAAAAACTTTACGAATACTAACGTATTTATAATCAACGATATTTAAAACAACAAGTCTTTTAAAACAATGTCTAAACTAAAAAAAATCAATGTAGAAAACTTTGAATTTCTACAGTCGTAATTAAATTTTTATTTTCTAAATTCTTAAATCACTAGCTTCATCGAGTGCCTCTTCACAATAAATTTCTTCTACACTAGGCGAAGCCGTTACTTGTTCTTGTATAATTAACAACTCTTTATAAAACGACAAAGAAGGTACTTCACGCCAATCAGTTCCAAAATGCTTCCCAAGTAATTTATTTATATCAGTTAGTTTATTTTTGTTAATCGCTACACTTCCAGCTACAGTCTGCGGATTGATCATACTCATATTTTTTTTATTCCGACAAACATTTACTGGAGTTGCCAAATCACTTTTGTAAAAAGGTTCGCCACGAATCAGGACATTATCCAATTTCTTAGTCCGCTTTAAAATAAATCGTTTGCACTCTTTAAATGCCATTGGCCAAGTTGTTGTTGGTTTAACAATATTTTTGACAGATTGCCTCCAGTCATTGATTGGACAGTCAACTCCTAATTTTACTATTGTTGAAGTTTCACAAATAATATTCTTGATTTCATTAGGGTCTAGCAATACTTCGTTTTTTCTTATTTTCTTTTCAATTATACCAAACTGTCTATCAGCCGGCATGAACGAATGCCCAGTTACCGGAAATACGAGTTCGATACTTTTGATGGAATTATTCAAAAGAAGCCATTTTGAGCAAGCTCCAATTAAAATACAATTTTTGTTTTGGCCTCCGCAGCCATCTGCCACAAGACGTATATTTTTTATACCAGTCATATCAGTATTGGAGAGGCGGTGGTAGACCGAAGAGGCAACTAAATTCGAGTCCTTGCTGTACTCGTTTTCCGTACAGCAATAAGCAAAAATTCTGGTTTTTGATAGCGGAAGTAGCGATGAGCCCTCAACCATCGTTAAATTATAAAAATATAGCTGTCGACTGTAATATGTCATTTGGTCGGGAAGCTTCGGAAGGGGTAAATTCTTTTGGCAGTCAAAAGATATCAGTTTTGTATCATCGGGTACTTCCCTCAACTTCTCAAAGAAGGCTTTGGATCTAAGTGAATGAACTCTTTTTTCGGTCATCAAAGAATTCTTCTTTTCAGCATCCCTTTCATTTTTAATTTTTTCTGTTAACTCTAAGCATTTTGAACAAGCATCAGTCTTAGGCGAACCAAATCCAATATTGTAATTACAGTTAAATTTTTGCATATAGGTATTCTTTTATTGTTTGTTATCACAGCATATTTTATTGCCGTATGTTTCCTACCCTTGTAACTTGCACTTTTACATGTATTTTTTACAGTACAAGAGTTCAAAATTATTGAATCTTGGTCTTTTTTATTTTTGTAACTATAAAATTTGGTATGTAAAGCCATTAAATCGGCCATGGTTATCGAGTTACACTGCAAAGATTTTGTGGAATGTTCACATACTCTTTCGGGTATATTTTTTGCTGAATACCTAAACAAGAAAAAATATGAGTATCAAAAATAATCATTATTGTAATCAAAATAATAATGCTTAACACTTTTCTTCCTTTATTTGAGAATTTGTTCTTTCACAATGAAAATTAACAAACAAAAAAAGCAATGAGCAATAAGACAATACATGACAATAAAATGGCCAACCCTAATTGAGTACTTACTTATTTCTCTTAGCTATATTTCTCATCCAGTTTTCCGGATTCCTCTGTTGTTTCCGTACATACCGATTATGTCTTGGCGTCAAGGGAGCGTTCATATTATAAATTTACATAAAATTATGTTGTTTTGGTTACTTTAAAACATAAAAATCACTTAAAAACTGACTGCGGAAGTCGGTACGATCGCTTGAACTCGCCACTGAATCAACGGCTAAATGCGCATCTGTGATTGGCTGAGAGATTTATATAGCCAGCTTTGAAAATATAATTCCAAAGATAGCCGTATTTGATTTTATACCGAATGTTTGGATATGATTTAAAAGGTGAAATAGCCGCTTTTGATAAATAACGAAAGCTGAATCGTATTTGATTCAGCATTATTAATCTTGCCATATAAATAACTAAGTTGTGCCAAAAAATGCAGATAGCCACCTTTGATTTTATACGACTCATTACGTATAATCAATTTACGTAAATAACAACTATAAAAAATGCATGTTTAATAAGTAGTAAAATATAAAAAATATATATTAATGCATGCTAGTAGTAGTCGCCTCTGCGGCGTAGGCCTCTCCTAAACCTTTCCATACATCTCTTTCCTTTCGCATCCAATGAGATCCACATCTGTCACTGAAAATATCTCTTCATCTTTTTCTAGGTCTTCCTTTTCACCTTTTCGTGTCTCTTGGAACCCACTCTGTTAAACGTTTTGTCCATCTATTATTATTCATCCTACAAATATGTCCTGCCCAGTGCCATTTAAGCAGTCTAATTCTTTTCCGTACATCTATTACTTTTGTTTTGCGTCTGATATTTTCGTTGCAGATTTTATCTGATAGCTTTATTCCAAGCATACTTCTTCCCATTTTACGTTGGCACATAGCAATTCTTTCTTCGTCCTCTTTTCTTAATGACCACGTCTGGCAACCATATGTTAGGCACGGTAATACTGTTACTTCATATAACTTTTTCTTTATATTTAAATTAACCGTTTTATTTTTCATTATTTCTTTAAAACCCCAGTATTTTTTCCAGGCTAAAGTCCTTCGTTGTATTTCTTTTTCGGTGTTATTTTCAAAAGATATTAGTTGTCCTAGATATACGTATTCCTTTACATATTCAATTTTTTCTTTTGCTACTATCATTTCATGGGGTTCTCCATTGGTTAGGATCTTGGTTTTCATAGTGTTTATCGACAATCCCACCTTTTGACTTTCTATTGCTAGTTCCCTGACCGAAACCCGTAGTTCTGCTGCACTTTCCGCAAATACCACAATATCGTCCGCGAAACGCAGGTGGTTCAGTAATTCTCCGTCCACATTTACTCCCTTCGTTTCCCAATCCAGACATCTGAAAACATATTCGAGCACTGCTGAAAATATATTTTTGGAGAGAGTGGGTCTCCTTGTCTTACTCCTCTTTTAATAGGAAATTCTGTACCTTCGCATTCTAATCGCACTTTAGCGTAACATTTTGTGTAAACACTATTTATTATATTTATATATTTTGAGTTAACGCTTTGTTGTGTTAGTGACGTCCATATAGCATCAAAATATAAAGAATCAAAGGCTTTCGTGTAGTCTATAAAACACATATATAACGTCTTCCTGTATTCCTTTGTTTTTTCTATTAATTGTGTTATAACTTGTATGTGATCTATAGTAGAGTACTCTTTGCGAAAACCCGCTTGTTCGCGTGGTTGGTTTTCCTCTAAACTATTCGTTATCCTGTTCAATATGATTTTTGAGAATATTTTATACAAATTAGTCGTGAGACTAATTGGCCTATAGTTACCAAGGTCACTTCTGTCCCCTTTCTTGTGTAGTAGTATAATTGTAGACTTTGACCATTGTTCTGGTGTGACTTCTGTGCTAAGGATATTATTGAATAACGCTTGAAGAGGTTTTAGAAGTGAATTAGATAGCGATTTAAGCACTTCGTTGGCAATGTTGTCCCTTCCTGGGGTCTTGTCACTTTTTTGAGATTTTATCGCGTATTCGATTTCTGATGTGAGAATGCTTGTTGTCTCTGTATTTATATTAACTGCGTTGTTCACGCGCGGTTTTGTATAATAATATGAGGGAGGACATGTGTTACCTTCAATATTGTAGAGCTTTGTGTAAAATTTTGTAGCTTCGTTTATAATATCGGCACGTCTAGATTGCATAATTCCCTGTTTCTTCATCTTTCATTTTCCCTGTCCACTTTGTCTTATCGCTCAATTCTTTATAAGCTTTGCGTATAGCCCCTGATTTACTTATGAATTTTTCGAAGGTTTTTTGGCGTTTTCTTCTTTTTTCTTGTTTGATATTTCTATTAATTTTTTTGCTTATTCTTGTTATTTCAGATTTGATTTCTATTGTTCTTTTCTTCTTATATAACTTTTTTCTCTGTTCTAAGAGATCTTTTGTTTCTTTATTGATATAGTTATTTGTATGATTCTTTTTCCGTGGCAACCGCTTCAGAAGCTCTTGTAATTCTATTTATAATTCATCATACTGGTTCTGCACTTCTGTCGATGTGCTAACGGCTTCCATAAATTTATTTTCCCAGTAGGTAGCGTCATCTTTTGAGACAGTTGGTAGTTCTCTGGAGTAGTCAAAAGGTTTAAATTTTCTTTTCCTTCGCTTCGAATCTAATGATAGCTCGCATCGTATCATTCTGTGGTCCGTATTGAAGTTCAAGTTTTTAATTATATCAAATTTTTTTTATACATTTTGTTTGGTCTGCCAGTATATAGTCAATCTCATTAAGTTGTTGACCATTTGGGGATCGCCATGTCCATTTTTTTCGTGGATTACATGGAAAAATGCTGTTTATGATGTAATAATCATTCTCGAGTGCAAGTTCCACTAATTTCTGACCATGTGGGCTTCTTTTGCCGTGGGCGTATTTTCCTATTATCTTTCCTTCACTTTTTTGAGCTTTACCTATTCTTGGGTTAAAATCGCCGAGTAATATAATATTTTTTGTGTTAGTAGAATCCAGGGCAGATTGTACTGTTTGATAGAAAAGGTCTATGGATCTTCATTTGTATATGTTCCTGTTTGTCAGCTGTTGGTATTTCTAGTATTGCAACACGGTCCGAGAAGCTTTTAATACTCAATATATTTTTCAGTTGTTTTTTTTATTAAGAATCCAACTCCGTTTCTTCCATTCGTTCCACATGTATTGTATAAGATAAACTCGGGATATTCTTCTATTATTTCCTTTTCACTTCTAGTTTCACATAAGCCTATTATATCCCATTTTATTTCCTTAATGGCGTATTTTAATTCTTCGATTCTAGTGTCTGATAGCAAAGTTCTTACATTGATACTTGCTATATAAAGGTTTTGTGATTTTTGTCTTTTGTTCGTGTTTTTATTATTATTTTCGTTTAATTGGTTTTGTTTTTGTTTTAGGAGGTAATGGTCTGACTCGTCCACGGTGACCGGCCGGCTTGGAGAAGGTAGAGAGGTCGAAGAGGCGCTAATTAGTTTTTTTGTGTCTTTAAGGCTAACATGACTGCTGTTTAATGGCGAAAGTGACGAGTCCTGCAAAACTTTCACCTTATGTTAAGTGCAACGTTTGCCCATAACAAATGCTGTGTCACCCAAAATATTTCTGTTTGGCAATACACTGCCCCCGTTCCCCTGAGAAACCAGTACATAAGTCTCATCTGCCCAGTAATTACACTAATTCTCAGTGCCCTCCAAACCGAAACACGGTAATGTTGGGACACTACTACTTCATGGCAGTATAATTGACCCAGCGATAGTACCTACTTAGATACATAGAAATTCTACCACCAGTAAATATATAATATTGTACCAGTATACGTATTCGAGCTCTCACCACTTTTGCCGCTACCATTAATTTATTAATGCAATGCCGATTTACCAAGTGCTCTGCGGTTACGGATAATAATACGGTGAAGAAAGAATGTTAGAAATAAAATATACTTCAGCATCTAACCTACACATTCACATTCATTTCATCTTACTTGACATTCATCTTAATCTCTTTTTATATTTTGTTAATTTGTATCTAAAGTCTTAGGCTTTGGCATTTAAAATTCGAAAAAGATTTTCATTATCTATTTTGTGCTTCTATCTGACATCATTTCTTTAGCCTGATAATCTCATGATATATGCTATGAAGAATTAATTGATACTTCAGTAATTTTGTCCTATTTTCATTTTACATTTCAAAATTATTTCGGGATACGGTAAATTTATAAGCGGAACTGTATGCACTTCCGCTTATAAGAGATATAAATAAGAAGCAAACTGAATTGTAATGCAACTTTTTGGCTAAAATTCAGTATCACAGATGAAAACAACTTCGGAGCGGCACAGTTATAAACGATATTACTGTTATAAACGAATATACTCGTACATTTGGTCCGGAATTTGATGACGTATATGTTATTTTGAGGAAAGGTCACGTTAAAAGTACCCGCAACCGACAAGCGTGTGTGAAAACGCTAATGAAAGTAGAAGAAGCTAAAGATATGTGTCAGGTCGAAAGAGGCGTGACTGTATGTATGTATGTATATGTTATTTTTTTATTTTTTAGCCATACTACTGTTGTAATAAAAATTAATATTTTTTGTGATTAGTTTTCATAAATTTAATTTGATATAAATAGACAAAGAAAACTATTATAATTTAATGATTCTTACATGTGTTGACAACTTTTTTAGGGTTTAGCACTACTCCTTTTTATTGTGATTGAGTGATTTAGATTATTTAGCTTATAGCGATTTGTGACGATTATTTCTAAAAGTTAATTAACTAATTAGTTTTTTAGGCGAAACGGAATACATACATGATTTCTACACGGTATGTCAAAATATAGTAAATATCTTACTATATATTTTTTTCTTGAGTTTTATTGAGGGGGATCTCCTCTTCGTTATTGTTAGAAGAAAATACGAAACTTGATTTATTAGCTTATGAAAATTGGAAAATGTACAGAAAATGACCTCTTGACAGTTCTTTAAGAAACAAGGATTATTTATCTTCGCTCTATATTAGCTCAATGATTTTTATAAATATTGTGTATATTGTGTAGGAGACAAAAAGGATGGAGTGATAATTGAATATACTTTCAATAAATTAATAGATATTTACCTAGGCTGGTGGTTAACAGAGTAATTGTTACATTCAGGTTGCATAGTATTAGTTGTAGACGATTTTAAAGCACCAAAATGAATAAAAAAATAATTAAACCGTTTTGTCACATCATTCCATAAAAAAGGAAGGTTAATTGAAATGGCACGCATTATGTAAAAGCTATGGAGAATGAGTGTACTCTTCAACAAACACCTGTCACTGAGCGCAGGATTATTACATTCATTTGCATATTTTTTGCAGTACGAATATACGTTTAATGAATAATTTCGTTTTCAATTCAGTATTTAGAGATATTTTAAACAGCTCCTTCAAACTTGTTTTGGTGGCATAACTTGAACTTTCGTTGAGATTGATCTTACCTTAACGAAACATTAAAAAAATTAAACATTTTTCTTTGAGCATCATTGTACACTAGAACCATCAAGAAAAACACCAACCACTACTAGGAGAAATTAATTAATATCTGTAGACGAGTCTTTATTTCCTTCTTCTTTCATAGTACTACTATGACATAATAATGAACTCCTTGTAGGAAAAAGGCTGTTTGGTTATTTAGATAATAAGAAAATGAGTTTATGTGTTGTATGTCAAAACTTGAGTCTAAAGTGACTATAGTACTAGGACTATTAAAGAGACAAAATATATAGATTTTTTTTAATATGGAAGGAATTAATTATGAAATATATAAGAGACTATAAGCTGAGCTGAGAGATAGGGCTTTAGTGAATTATTGTACGATTTGCCGTCGATAAATAATTGTATTGGATAATGATCACTCTCATGGGAATAAGATAGAAATAGAACTTTTCATGTGATGCGAGGAGCAAGATCTGGAGAGCACAGAATAATGTTATACTGAAATAAACTTTCTAAGAGAAACTCATACATATTTGCATACATAAGATCACGACTGTATCCCATAAGGGGTAGTCAGAGACTGGGCACTCACTGCAAAAAGAGATGACTGCCAAAATCCACGCCTCACCAAAACAATATAATGCATTTGGTGTGACACCTAGGTGGTGAGCCCATCGCCACCATGCGCTGTTGGGTGCACAGTGCTGTTTAATACCTTACTCGCCTTTTACGAGATCGATTGGATGAGATGGAGTGGTAGTATTCTTTTAACGAGCCGCCACCACACGGCTTATAAACTGAACGCAGAAACTCATATTTCTTTTATATTTATGAAGGGAAATAAAAGTCTTGAAAGCTCAGTAATACCAATTGCTAAGCATAAAAGCAATGTGCTTTCCCATTTAAGCACATTATTACGTATTTACATATTTTTAACTTTTTTAAGTTAGTCGTATCATTCAGACTGACCTGAATTTTGTATCTTCGAAATTTCTAGTTCGATAATGTTTAGTGTAAAACTCCTTTCTTAAGAACCTACAGAGTTATTATTAATCTTTATTTTTATTTTATATTTACCTTTATTTTATCTTTATTATGTTACTGTGTTAATATGGAAGTAATTATTTAAATGAAAAAAGGCTGCCCTGAGGCAAAACAGACTCTTTCAATAAATAGAACAGAATTTTACCGTCCCTTAGTTGAAGAGTTCTAGCAATCAGGAAGTTGGAATTTCTGCGAATAAACTTGAATAACACGCGCTCAATTAAAGGTGCCATCGTTTCTCATTTTCATTATATCATGCTAATTTAAACCGTTCAGACAAAAAATAACAATAATTAAACTTGTTTTTAAATTAAAATGAGCTTTATATTCAGCTAGGTAATACGATAACGAATTCATTTAAGATCAGTGGTCAATGGCTTTTGGTATTTAATGGCTCTTTCATTTTTTTATGTATGAAAGTTGAGATATATTTTCAGAATTCATGATTTATTAACATTTTTTTACACTTTAATTAAAATTTTGACAGTTTGTTTTATATTTAACTATCGTTACGTGAGCTGTATGATATTTCCAGTGCTACCGTTCTCTTACAATTGCCAGAGAAAATTTATATTATGGTTGCAAAGGCGTCTGCACAAACAGCAGTCACTCGACCTCAGATCTACTTTCAAGTGCAGTTGGGGCTACAATGTCAAGAACATGAAGATATATGTGGATCATTTGTATTTAAGATGCTATAAATTTGTCAAATAGTGAAATAAATTGAAGACAGTCATAACAATTCTCTCCATAATTAAAGTGGGAATTTTATAATATTTTTATAAGATTGGCCACTTACATTTTTGTTTAAATTACGTAATCATTATAATAATGTTTAACTGGTGTTTAATTATTTAATATCATTATATTTTCTGTTTTATATATTTAAGTTGATTTTATTATATTTATCTCAGGTTCATTACTTGAAAGCATTAATTTCTTTTTTTATTGTTTATTGCGAGGTGGAAATTTTAGTTAAAACACAGATAAACGAAATTTGTTTATACATTATCACAGACATATGCTATTATGATATTTGTGATGTTCAAAAAATAGAGTAACTTTTTTGTCAAACTACATTGACTTATAATGTAGTACATGAAATTTGAATTAAGAATAGTGTAAAAAATTCTAATAAATATAAATAAATAATAGTGTAAATAAGAAAATAAAATTTATTTTAAAAAAAGCGTGGGGTGCTGGGGTGGGTGGGTTTTTTAAGATATCATTGAAATGGTAATCCTTCTTCTCATATCTGTCAATGAAATATTTATAATATTGACACCATGCACCCCACGCTTTTTTAAAAATATTTTTTTTGTCTTATTTACACTATTATTCGTTTATATTTATTAGAATTTTTTACACTATTCTTAATTCAAATTTATTAAAGTTTCTTTTCTATTTTTTAGTTTTTATATAAAGCGTTTTTTTAGTTTTTTAAACTATTATTTTCTTTTAGTTGGAATTCCTACAGAAGCGTGCTTTTTTAGTTTTTAAAACTATTATTTATTTTGTTACAAACTAATTTAAGACGATGGCCTCTATAACAGGTAATATATTAGTGCCATCTATTGAGTAAATTTGTTTGATCTTTTATAAAAGCGTCTTTTTTTAGTTTTCTTAAACTTTTATTATTTATTTTTTAGTCGAATTATTGCATTGTCATCGGTCTTTGACAGGTGTGCAAAATTTGAATTAAATCGGATCGTTCAAAGTAGGAGAAAATCGAGCCCGAAGGAGTCGGTTACAAACGTACAAACATACAAGTGAAGCTAATATAAAGCGTATAAAAAGAGACAACTGCTGTTTAGATTCTTTGGAATAGATTATCGTCAATGCACGTACATCGTGTGTGTCGTCCGTTAGTTTTTTTATCAGTTAAATCCAATATTTCTTTGATGTACATGTGCTCGTGTGAATTAAATCTTTATTATAGTGTTTATTGACGTGTTACTGTTATAGACTTTTTGAATAAATTATATATTATATATTTTGAATAAACGTATTTAACAAAATTCTAAAAAATAAAAAAAATTGACTGAAATTGAAATTAACGTCCCTACTAGAACAGGGTTTTTCTAATTTTATTCTTTAGACGATAGGTAGAATAGCACCTACCTCTTTCTTACCGAGGTGTCGTAAGAGGCGGCTAAGGTATTGTACGGACAGCTTTTATTCGTGCAATCCTGTCAGTATACTGCTCGTGAAAAAGCAGTAGGGAGTAAGATTTTTTTTGACTCGTACCCAAATGGCGACGAAGTGGTTCGCCACCTGTCACGTCGCGTTTCTCGCGGGGGCAAAAATTGGACTACGCGTGTGACCTTCGCCTATCCAGTATGTTTGAAAAATACAGTATAGATTAATTTGTTTGATTATAAATATTTATGAATAATAAAAGTTACTTAAAAACACAGATTTTTCGATAACATATACAACTATAGATGAATAATTTACACCATAAACCCACACCAAGACAATAACTAAACTAAAATGATTACATAAATAAGTTTAAAACAGCCTGTACGTAATCACAAATGTCTGTGTGAGTATTATGTTTGCCTCTGCCTGTGCCTCTGCTCACGCTGCTGTGAGTGTACTAGAGAAGCTAATTCAAACTAAATATAAACCTGCCCCGCTCGTGGGACTCAGCACCAAGCGGAACAGCTCCTGCTTCCAAAAAAAGAAGAAGAAGAAAGCAAAAGTGGCATCAATGTCTTACGCAGATGTAAGCGTAACAGTAGCCACAGAACCCCTGAAATTAGTCCAACTTTCGACGTCTTACGGATCGGATAACCCTGCAACAATATCCGCAGCGATCACGATACTCAACGACGTCCTAAAGGCAATCGAGTGCGGCAACAACGCGGTGCCCAGCATCCTGAGCGGCGTTGCCAATTTACTTCAAAACTGGTATGTACTTGAATCGGGGTAGAAATAAAACGCTGGCTTGCTAATTACACAATGATGTATTTGTCAGCTGAGTGTCCTTTTATACCGTTGCACAGATAATATATAACATCTCCTATCCCAGTTAACAACTAAATGAATATAATAATATTAAAAAAAACTACAAGGTAAATTTCCTCCTAAATAAAAAAACGACGATAATCAACTCTGGGCAGAGCTCTTAAACCTAGCCTGGACGTTGGGTTGTCCCGAGCAATGGATGTGGCAGTGCTTGGTTGCACCGAATTTTGCTCGTCTGTTATGGGCTCCGGAGGGGTGTTAAGCTCCTCGTTGTTGATAGCATCATGTTCCGTACCTCCTTTTCCGCAGCTATTCTGTGACGAACATTCATTGCTTTTTTCAGTGTCGCCTTTATGGTCGTTAACTTCAAGAATGTCCACATCAAAATGCCAATTTTGTCGACTGTTACAATGTGTAAAACATTTTTTTATTCATTTAAAACATTCTGAGGTTGCTAAATCCTTAACCATATACTTACATCACTCTTCCAATGTTTTTAATTACGATTCCCCGGCACCAATTATATTTTTTATTATTTTTAAATTGCTAATACAATAAATTTGTACCGCTTACAAAGGGTGTGGTAGATTTTCCCCCGTGTGACTTAATCTGTACATACTGTTTATTTTTTACATAATTATTTAAGGGTGTGGAGGAAGGCGGTGACCGTTGGTTCAATAAATCTAACCGCGATCTTAACTTACGACCGTATACCAATTGAGCCGGTGACAATGATGTTGTGTTGTGAACAGAGTTTCTGTAATCGAACAAGTATTTTTGCAGTTTTAATTTGCATTCTTTATTGTTAGTGCTCGATAATATACACGATTTTAACCCTTTTTTTACTATTTTTCCGTAACTCTCGGCCTGACCGTTACTAGCACGATGATACGCCGGCGACGTGATATGTGTTATGCCGTTACTAGTGCAAAACTTATGAAATTCGAAGGAAGAAAAAGTGGTCGCGTTGTCAGTTACTATATTATGTGGTAACCCAAATCTTGATATATACTCATATAGTTTTTCAATGACAGCCGATGAAGTCGTACAAATTTCATATACTTCAACCCACTTTGTATAGGCATCTACAGCTGTGTGCATACCGTACACGAGCCTATTAGCTTTTCAATTGCTGCGTCTATACCCGGAAACCGAACCCGAGAACGTGCTTTCGCTTTAGTTTTTACTATACCCAGGTGAGAACTATGTAACTCAGACAAAATTCTTAAACGCAACCCTTCCGGTATAACACTTTTGTGGCCCCGCAATACACAGCCGCCTTCGAAAGATAATTGCGTTTTGCATAGATGGTACGGCTTTACGTGCACATCGTGCACTTTTTTAGGCCAGCCGTTCATGATATAATTTTTTACTTGGTTTAACGTATTATCTTTATTTGTTTCGGAACGTAAGACGTTACGCGTAACCGGTGGCCTTCGCCAAGGTCAGGTCCGTCAGCTACTGGGCGAACAACTTGTCGCGTTCCGGTCCCGGCAACATTCCCATGACAAATCTATCTCGTAATGCTTCCTCCGCATTACTAAATGAACAATAAGCCGTTAATCCACGAAGTCTAGCAGCCCATTGTGTATGAGATTCGCCTGTGTGTTGCATTGCTGAGTAGAAAGTACTTCTCTCACTGAACCCAACGCGCCTCGAAGTGAAATGTTTATCCAGCAGATTTAAAATATCTTCATATGGTACATCTTGGACCTCTTTCGGCAGGGCAAGGTCGGTGAGTGTGCTCAGCAGTACCGCTCTTCTTCTTTCACCCCGTACATCAGTTGTGTCGGTTACATTATTTGCAATGAACCATTGAGATATCCGGCCCTTATAAGTTTTCCACGTCTGCACATTGTGGTCGAAAACTTACAAAATTCCGAATTGTATTGCGGAAATCTTTTTTTTTTTAATTGCTCGTCTCGAAGGGTACTAGAACTCGAAGGGTAGAGTGATAATCCAGACTGATGACGCTGCTGGTTAAGGTACGAAGCGTCTGGTACTATGATCTCCAATCCGCTTGCCAAGCGTTTTTCTTGCTGTTTTTTTTGTCCAAATTTGGGAGTCCAGTGGTGGCCCTTCTACAGGCAGAGGAAGATGAAAAAGTGAAAAACTGTACATTATCGTACATAATGCAAAATAATGTAAAATATTTGAAATCACATATGCGCGATCATACATTATATCTGTATACAGCTTTTGTACTGGCTTTCGCAGTTCCATTTGTCTCGAGTATGTGGGTCTAGAGTTCGAGCAAGTTAGGTATAGTACTCTTAAACATGTCTTACATACTCTGTATACTTTATGAATATATTTCCAAACTTCAGTGCTTTTGAATCTCGATGTAAATTTGAATTATTAAAGTTAAATTATGTTTGGTAATTTTTTAATGATCTTATCGATGAGACGACTAGACAGACAAAAAAAAGATAATGTTTCTAAAAAAATTATGACGTTCACTTGGTCGATTACGATTACGGCGACGACTTCCGAACACTGATGGAAACTATCAACTATGCAAAAAATTTTTTAGTGCCTTAAGTGTACGTGCAACCTTAGCGGCACACACACGTTCTAACCTATACGTGCCCGATGTGACGCTGATGGGATGAGATCGGAGGTACTCTGGGATGCAGTATCAGAGTCATTAGAACAATCAAAATACAACCAAACACGAAAACCAAAAATTTTTTCACAAATGTTGTCACCCGCTGGGATTCAAACTAAGGACCCGCGGCGTAGCAGTCTCATACTCTGACCATTTGGCAACGCAATCGTCAAAAAATTATGTCGCTAATGTTTTTCATTTTTCGTTTAAAAATCTAAGAATTTATTGCTATAAAGCTGCAGAAATATGTGAAGCGTAAAATGCCACAAGAATTCATATTTCAAATGTTGGGGACAGTTATGAACGAAACGAATGAACGTTAATTGTGTTTTGAACGTCTGTGCACGCTTAACCTTCACACAAATGTAATGATTTTCCACAATAAAAAAGCAAAATAGTAATGGATTTTATTTTTAATTTTGTTATTTATTCTTAAAACATTTTACAGGATTTTGTTATCGGCGGCGAATGTATTAAATATTTTTATTTAAGTTAAAAATTTAAACGTTTATCAAGCAAATGTTTAAAAAGACTGAGTAAAAAGATGTCAAATTACGAAATTAAAATATATTAGAAAATGAAAAGTACTAGTGTCGATAAGTCGTAAGAATTCCGTTAAAAGATCGTTTTACCAATGTCTACGAGACGAAGAAATTTCATTTCATCCGTGCTTATTTTCCATCTGCTTTAATAAATAATATTTGCTGTAGACTCATAATAATGTTTAGCGATGGGAGTAAGCATTAAATTTCTCATCAGACCAATTCACTTTGTAATGTGACATTTTTTTAGTTTAATAAAACTAAAAAAATAAACTAAGAAAATTCATGGGTAATAACCCATGAATTTTCGTAATGTAGATATTCATTTGAATAGTAATATTTAGTATGTTTGTTAAGTATTATAGCTGTAAGGTATATAGGTAAATGTAAGGTAGATAGATAGGGACACATACAATCTTTATAAAAAATATGCCTGAGTTCGAATCCTAGCAGGAGCCAACTTTTGTACAAAAACACAAATTGTATGTTTTCGGGTCTGGTTGTGTAGTGCATATGTAAAACAATATACCGGAGACCACGATACCGGAGAAATCCTACCGAAGGGTTAATTTTTAAAAAGAAAAAATGGAATTGAATTCTTTTTCATTTATCTAATCTAAACTAATCTTAACTAATATAAAGAAAAAAGTTTTGTATGTTTGTTTAGTTGTAATGAATAAACTCAAAAACTACTAAACCGATTTTAAAAATTCTTTCACTTATAGACAGCTACATTATCAGCGACTAAAAAGCTGTATATTATTTTTATATTGATACCACAACATCAAATATTGTTTCCAGGGAAGCTTGAAGCCATTAAACTTTAACAGCTTATGTTCCCACAACTAAAACATTATTTTGGTAAAATAACCTAATCTTACCTGACCAGCTGCAGAGCCGCCGGTGAGAACAGTCGCTACAAAAAAGTTAGTGTAAGGCATATAATAGGATTATAGATTAATAGTTTCATATAAATTTGGGGATTTTGCACTAAATACATTGTATTACCCTAACGAATTACTAAATAAATAATAAATGACGCAGCACTAAGGCCCACGTCTAAATGTAGAAAAATTGTTAGGAACCGTCACTGAGTGTCCACTGTACAAGTTATCGCGTATCACTGTACAAGTTATGTCGCGTTGCTCCTCACGGAGCACAGAGAGACAGTTTCGGGGCTCTGGGCTCCCTGACTGTGGCTTTCTACGCCGTTTGCTACTACAAACGGGGGTCTCTGGAGTTCGGTTTTTAAGGCCGGAGTGGTTTGCGGCCAATTTGGGTGGCAGGGTAGTAGTAGGGCTTCTTCTTTCTTCTTTTTTGAGGCTTCGCTTTTTCACAATGCCCTCTGCGCGTTACTAGCCAGCCGGGTGGGATCCCTTGCAGGGAGGCCCAGCTAACGACCAGCGAACAGGCGGCGACTAAGGCTTCGCTGTTGTTTAGGAGGTCCCTACGGACCCCTAAGGCGCCTGGAAGGCGCGCGTGTAGGGTCGCTATGCCCCTTATGTGCGGTAGCTCGAAGTCGTCGGCTTGCTGGAACATATTCCTGGCGAGTCGACCGATGAAATCCTCGAGACTCTCGATTTCGAGGTCTCGATGGATGGTGGAGTTCCTCACGTAACGCGGCGTGTCGACCATGGTGCGCAGACACAGGTTTTGCTGGGCTTGCAGGGTTCCCCTGCTTCCAGCCTCTGTGAGTGCGTACCACTGAGTGTGCAGTCGAACGAGTCCGGACTCGTTCGACTGCACACTCAGTGACTCGTGTGTCTGCTTCGTGCTAACGGGGAAGGGGAGGTAACAACCAACGCAAAGGTGACTGAGTGAAAATTTAATAGTCACACATACTTGCTTTTCTATATTAAAAGTTGTGACAGTGTCGTAACCGTGACAGCAACATTTCTGACCAGAAATGTTAAGTTTAGACGAACTGCGCACAAAAAGAAAACATTGTGACATTTTCCCTTTTTATACCTTGTATTCGATGAGAAATCTGAGCAAAATACAGTTGGAGAAAGGATTCGATGCAGTGTTGGAGACATCTCTTTGTTAGTAAAATCGACGAGAAAGATAACTAATTTACTACACTGTTAGCAAGTTGTCAAACATTTAGCTCTAAATTATCCATTTTTTACTTTATTTTTTTCTTAAAGCACCGTTTCAAACTTAAAAAATAGGTGGACTGTCAGATCTAATTAGCAAGCGTCTGTTAAAAATATAGATTTATATTTTTTATAAATACCAAACCCAAAATAAGTTTTAGAAAACTCCTTTAAAAAATTACTGATATTTCGGTTCTTCACAATCAACATTCGTTAACTTTATACAAAAACATAATTCGTTCTTGTTTTATAATTTATCAAAGGTTGATTGTTAATAACTAATGCAGTCGTTTTCAAATACTTCAATACTTCTTGAAAAGAGACATTGAAGCCATTTCAACGTGAAAGATTTGAAGGTATTCACCATCTACGTTTTAATTAATTGTTTTCATGCAATATATTTTTAGTGCCATAGGGAGACTATTTGTTACCAATGTATTCTTCTTATTAAGGTTTTCTATGATTACGGATTTGTTAAAACAATTTTATAGAATTTAAGTTGCTTTATCATCATCATCATCATCATTTCAGCCTATTTTAGTCCACTGTTGAACATAGGCCTCCCCCATACATTGCCACAAAACACTGTCCTGAGCCATCTGCATTCATCGACTTCCCGCAAAACCGTGCAGGTGGGGGGAGGGGGCGCTACACTGCGTTTGCCGGTACGATGGTTACCATGATGGATGCTCGGAGAACCTTACTTCCTCTATGGTTATCGGTTCTACAAGCTATTTTACATATTACGAGATTTAAGTATTACTCGTACAATGCATCTCAATACAATATATTTTATTGTACTGATATGCATTGTACGAGTAATACTTGTAAGTTAGGTGTATGAATTTGAAACAAGCCATGTATAAATAAATTACGTGAATAGCCGACTCAAAGACGTATTACTATCATCATTACTGCACATCACACGTCCGCTGCTGAACATAGGCCTCTTCCATAGATTGCCACAAAGCACGGTCATGAGCTACCTGTATCGAATTATTTCCCGCAAAATTAAATAGGTCTTCACTCCATATACTAGGCGACTCCTGTAAGGGCAACACTGTAAGCCGCTTACTTTTCCTTTATCGGTTTCAGTATCTTTTTTATTTTGTTTGGTTGTACTATCTATCATCTATCGGTTCTATGAGCTACGAGCTATGTGGCAGACATATTGCCACTTATAATTGCTGATCCTTAAGACTGCGTCCGTTACACTAGTTCTGCTAAGGATATTGTCATTACAGATATTATTGAAATGAAATGAAATGAAAATTATACATTATTTTGCAGCAAGAAATATAGAAATCGTTCGATAAACGTCATTTTATACAATCTTCCACCGCTTCGTAATGAGGTTCCTCTAACGGAGAAGACAGGCGGAAGAAGTAGGTATCCTATTTTTGTAAAAGCTTTTTATATTTAGTCAAAATTACATTATTAATAAATTTACAAAGAATAGTCTGAAAGAAAACCAAAGCACGCTCCATGTTAAAAATTTTGACAAGATTTAATAATAAAAATATAAGTACTGGTATGTTGAATACTTGTGCAGACCAGCCTCCACGTGTGTACAAGTATGACGTATGTGGTGTGGCAGCTATCGTCTAATCGCAGAGAACTACCGAGCCATGTCTCATTTTCATATGTCAATACTGAAAACACGAACCATATTTTATTTCAATTACATCCCATTTCTTTAAAATTCGCTCGCTAAGTTCTTATATGAGACTTTAGACTAAAAATTATGTGTAATGACTTTCAAATTTTCTTCGTAACTAATTTAAAATATTGAAAAAAGTTTTCAAATGCAATGCATCTTAACTTTTGGAGGAACGTAACTGATTAGCTTTATAGAATCTATTTAACTTTTATAGTAGGTAATTTGATTTTGTAGTTCTACCGAGTGTGTAGCACCGTTCGGAGCGTAGCTAGAACCAAAAACGTTTTTTTTTACTTCACTCATATCTATTAATTATAATTTTTTGTGGGTATCAAACTCTTTAAACTATGACAGTGTTTGTCCATGTTACTGTTTGTTTGTTTCTTGATGTTTTCTTTCTATAGAACGCATCAATGATGGTGCACGTGATGTACACCTATTTTTGGACGAAACTGCTAAATCTGGTCCGATTCAGTACAGCGATAATCCCGACGGATCAGTTAGCGCAGTGGCTGACAGTTTGAAAGTACTATCCTATAACATCTATCTATCATATAACACTAATCTATTCTTCTCACAAACCTGTACTTTGGGCATTTTATTCGAAACATTACAAATATATCTTTTTTTGAATTTAGTTTCAATCACATGAGACACGACGGTGTTAAAATATGTAAGTAACAACTATTTATAATGAGATAATTATCCATTCTGTTGTTATGGTGAGTTATTTAGTTTAGTTTAATATAACTAAGTCTCTAACAAAAATTAACAACGTTAATAAAATAAAACATAAAATAAATGCGGGCTAAACAAACATAAAACTAGTAGTAAATTGAGTTCAATCTATTAAGTCAAGCTTTACAAAATGCAAATATATCAAAGTAACGCTTTTAATTAGACAGTCTTGTAAGAAACATAATTACATTATAATATTTCTAAAAAAGTTTTGCCTTGATTCATGGACTAAACCGTATACTTTATACGAGTACGATACTGCTTCAATTCCAAAAATTAAGGTGCAAAAGGGCAAGGCTTACATAAGAAATCATTCAAATCCTCCGAGTAATAGCCTGTACAGCCTTCGTGGACCCAACCTTTACAATCCGTACTCTACATTCAACCTTCATCCGTGCTCATTGTGCTTCTGCAAAGCAGTACAAACAATGTTATCATTAGTGTTTTTAGTTTTTTATTTCTGGTTTTTTGTTTTTCGGTGGCTTCAACTCATTTTTATAAGAAGTGATGACCGCTGTTTTTCGTCTGTGAGTCGAGTGACCATCAAAGTTATCAGACCCGTTTAATCAACGTTCAAAATTTTCGTAGGCTAAAATTTATGACTTACTCGAGCAATCAATGAATTTGAATACACTGACCAATCCTATTGTTCTTGCTGTTAAATCCTATTGTAGCACGCACGCAGTTTTGATTGAAGTAGTCGTTTTATGAATCCTGTTAACTAATCTTCTACCGCTGGCTTATAACTACGTTATTCTAAACAACAAAGATCTTTGTACGGTATATCAAACAACAGTTTCCATGATCAAAATATGCTCAACTAGATTTTGTTCTAATTAAAAAAATCGGTTTGAAACCAGATCATTGTTCAGTCTGAATTTGAAGACTCGTTGATTTTGGCACTTGCAAGGTTTGGACATCCTTCAAGTATACATATAGTTCCATCAAATACGGCTTGAACTGCTTTTCCTAGTTCAGCGTTAGTAGTCCTTTTAAAATTTTGCGACAATTTGGTAGCATCTGTAGTTATAAAAACAACGTAAGTTCATATTCATATAAACGGGTCAAACTCGTATATTTTACGATTTTACCCCGTACGGTTGTGACCCGATGCTCTGTGTATTAACATCTTGCTCACTGTTTATATATAAAAATCAATTTCCTGGTATCAATATTTCAAATTGTGAGCAAATACACACACATTAACATAGATGGTAGGGGATTTACCTGCAGTACACGTCAACATCACTACTGCTGTTGGAATTATCACTAAAATAAGATGAAAACTATCAAAAAACTGTAAAACCCAACATTTATGCTTGCAGCGCCATGTTTTTGTTAACACGGAAAAATCAAGAGAGAAAGAGAAAAGACCACGGAATTTTTTATTATTAACTAGAATAGATAAACATATTATTTCACCCTGGTATACACGCTTTTGTACAAGTTTTACTTACAACACAACTAGACTAGAGAACCCACAATTTGTGTTTTAGCAATGGCTGGGATTAGAACCCAGGACCCGCGGCGTAGAAGTTAGGTACCTTGATCACTAGGCCACGCGGTCGTCAGATATGTTTCTATCTACACGCTGATCAGTAAACAAATATTTTTTGTATTGTACAAATATTAGATCACACAACTCCGCTTGGCATGTTACGGAGCCAAGAAATGTTCAAAAATTATTAAATAGTTTCACAATTACCCGATCGTTTTTTGCATTAGTTCTTAGTTTAATTTTTTTGATAGTATACGACCGCGTGGCCTCGTGTTCGAATCCTAACTGGGGCCGGTGTGCAATAACACAAATTGTGGTTTTCGGTTCCGGTTCTGTTGTGCATGTGATAGAAGATACACGAGAAAACCCAGTGTGGAGCATCGTTTCTAATTTTTTAAATGTATACGAGTTATTTGCAACGATCTGTTGCTATACTTTCAACTTGTTAGGATTCCTTAGAGGCTTCGCGCTCTTAATCCAACTTACCTTTATGTAAGAGGCATAAAGTTTAAAACTCTAATAGATATTAAAATACTTTTTCGCGCTGTTAAAGTAGGCATATTAACTAATGAAATAATAAAAAAAAATAAGTGGCAATTATTTATATATTTTAAATTTTAGTGACAATTAGTTCTATCGCTTCAAAAGTTTTGTCCAGAGTTTTCAAACTTTTCGTTTCGTAGACCATTTGCTGCTATTTTATACTTTTCGTAGACACTCTGCATACTTAGTGTCCTCATTTACATTTCGTACACTCTAGTTTTGCGTTGCAATGGGGTACATTCTCAAGTTGAAATCCATCGCTGGGTATGTAGACCACTTTGGGAAACTATTACGCGTAGAAAAATACTCATAAGTAATGGTGGACAAATGTCTAACTGAAATGAGGTGATGTGATGTGACCATTTCAAGTCTTCCATGTGGTGGTAATTGGTCTCTGTGGTGTAGTCAGTACACCATCCTCGATGAAGAATCAAATCGTCAATATCACCAATAATGTAACTGGATGCTGTGACTGGCCGTTGATCAGATAAAACACATCAAGATATTTTAAAATATTGTTTTATCTATCCATATATTAACGTGAAAACGTTTTACCCCTTTTTAAGCATATTGCGCGAACAAAGGAGTGTGAGATTCGGCGTAGTTAAAGTTTGTATGGAGAAGAAGCGAGAAAACTAAGAGAAAAGTTGTATATAGTATGTAGAAATACATTAAATTGAATTAAATATAACATTCATAATTTACCTTCACACTGACAATGTAAATCGCATAATAATCAGTTTTTTGTATGTGTTCAAACAGCCGCACAGAGTCGAGATTGCCGCCATAGAATTTTAAAACGTTGCCACAAATAATTACTAAAATCTCAACAATTTTTAAATAATAAAAAATATGAATTACGGTCGAATTTCAACCACAGGGTGATCATTAGTCTATATAAATTCAGTTAAAATATTGTGATACTGATATATATGTTTTCATCACCAACATTTTTAAATAGTCTCCTTTATTTTAAAACCGAGTTCTTGTGAAAATTGTGGAATTTTAGAGATGTATTCTCTCATCTCATTCTCTTCAATTAAGCGACAGTATGTAAAGTTCACGTTGGTTTTGCAATTCTTTCCGTCTGCTATATTTCGTGGAATCATTTTATACTACCTCCGAGGTTTTCCACGAGGTATTTTAGTCTGATTATTTTTACTTGGCTATTAATATTTTTACTTGTATCTTGTAATTAATTAAGAAGACCGCGTGGCCTAGTGGTCAGAGTACCGACTTCTACGCTGCGGGTTCTAGGTTTTCTTCCCGGCCGGGGCCAACATTTGTACAAATTGTTAGTCACCGGAGTATGGTTGTGTTTTGCATCTGAAAATCATGCAAGTGCAGTCACAATATAGAAGAAATACTAGTGTAGTGCATAATTATAAAAACAAGGGGAATATAGAGAAATATGTTATATAAATCCCGAAGTTAATGTATGTGTAAAACAATAACGTGGTTAGTTTATGATTAATTTTGAAGTTAAGTTTCGAAAATTAATTAAAAATGAATTTAATATGAATGGATAAAGATTTAAATCATAATATACGTATTAATAAGAATTTTCTCCCTTTCTTATTAAAAAATAATAAATCTGATTAACAGTCAGTCTACCCTACTCAAAAACTTTTCCGCGTTTTTTTTTGTTTTTTATAGTATAAAGTGACGATCGTCACACTTTCCATCAAGTGAATGAATTGGCACTATTTTGATAAACTCCTGACCTATAATACATAGATAGACCGGTGATTGGTTGCAGCATTTGAAGCGCAATCATTCTGGTACTGCGATGATTGATAATACTGAAGATTGCGGCAAATCCACCCATTTTAGAATAGAAAATTCCTTTCTGTGAGTTTTCTTTCCTAAATGTGAGCACGGAAAGCGGCAGAGTGTTATTTTTTTATGTTACTCGTAGAAATAGTGATAAATGAGCACATAGTCTACTTGATAGTATGGCATATCGATCCACGACGATGTATCAAAGTGTAGGTGTGTTGCTATCTCAGATTACTAAAATGAAATGTATCGTTGTCAGTTGGATCGTTGACATCGACTATATGAAACACACATGACAGTTGCTTTACGCTGGCTTTCTTTTTCTCTCTTCTCCGACCTAACCAGCAAAGAGTCCTGTCAACTAGACTAGAAATTATATAGACAACTAGAAATTATATTTGTATAAATTTATAGTATGATTAAATAAGTCGGTTCGGTTACAAAGATTTTTTTTGTATGCAGGATAACGATTGACCAGGATCCTACCGGGTGTAAAGTGGTAATAAAGATCTAGGATCAGATAATAAACTTAGTATAGATATGGCTTACTCATTGTTGTCATGTTGAACAGGTCCGGGAAAGCCGCTTCCTCTTTTCCTTTCTCCGATCTGTCTTACGAGTATTATTAACATTTAATAGTTTGTTTTGGATAATAAAAAGTGACGAGACGTTTAAAAATATCACCCTATGAAAGGTGCAACGTTTGTCCATAGCAAATGCTGTGTCACCTAAAACATTTCTGTTTGCACAACACTGCGCCCGTCATCCTAAAGCATCAATTCTTAAGTCACACATGCCCAGTGATTACACTAGCTCTCAGTGCCCTTAAGACCGAAACACAGTAATGTTTGCACACTACTACTGCACGAATCTGGCCTTTAATAAAAGGTAGGAATTCGTCTATGCTACCACCTAGTGACAATGAAATAATAAGCGAGTGCTACAAAATTTGCTACCGCTACCACACGTATATGTACGTAACTTTTTGTTTTTTCCTTATGAAATATCACCAGTCACGTTGTCTTGTTTTACATTGTTGTTTTGTCTTACAAACTGTTGGTATTCCAGTACAATAAATAGTTTTCTTTTCGAAGCCCGGCACCTGGATGCGACCTGTATTTTCTACATTGTGGATGGTTAAGCAGCACCCGTGCTCGGAATATTTTTTCGAGCGTATGAATTGCATACAAGTATGTTCTTCGTCCTTAAAAGTCATCTTTAATTAGCGAAACGCATTTTAAAAAGCGTAGGATTGTATCTAAATGAAGATAAATAAGATAAATCTAAAATAATGTCATGCTTCGAAATATATATATTTGTTATTGACGTCTTTCATCGTGTCTTCTTTTTAATTCATTCATAAGCAGTTAAAGTAAACCCTTTATTGTTATTAAGGTGCACAATGTAAAATGCATATACCAAAAATTTAAAAACTATAATATAGAAATCGGAGGCACAGTTATTTTATATGTCATATCAAATTCAGCAATTATACAAATCAAACTGCGTACATATTAATCAAAATATTCAACACCAATGCTTGAGAAGAGGGGTTAACACTATATATACAACTAAATATATAAATGCGGGTTACGTATAGTCATTCAGAAGATTTATTCGATAAGGTCCTGACTGGCCTTGCGCTGCAATCGCTTGAAAATATTAGACCAATGAACAGTGAAAAACTGTTAATAATTGCTTTTTAAATAACACGTCGTAAAACTGCATATTACTGAATTTATTTATAAGAAATAAACTAATACGTTTCGTAAATAAAACTAAGCATAATAAATAATAAATATAAATCATTGTACTGACAAAATTTTTGATAACGAAATATCACAAAAAGTAATAAGTGCCGAGCCGTTGCACCGTATGTGCTTCAATGTGTCTATTTTCCGCGACATGAATTCAAACATCACAAATACCATCGGGCATCCGTAAAAGTTTTTAAAGTTCTAAAAACATGACGTGTTGGGAACTGTGAAAGCAAAACAGAGTTACACACACTCCGTTTAAATATTTGTTTATTCGCGACGCTCGAGTGGCTACTGATGAAAAAATTATTTTTGTAAAAGTCATATTTTTGTTACATTGTTGTGTTAAAGTTCACATGTATCAAATGACTTTCGATAATTTTTTAAACCGTTTGTTTTACAAACATACAACATACAACAAACGGCACATACATGGTATACAAAATTGTGACCTAACAAGTTGCTTGCTTGGTTCCTGTAAGTGAGCAATTATTGTTTTTCTTTATACACTGGATTCGTGCCAGGATTATGAAATTGACTTCAGCCCCTTAAGGCTTTCTAGTAGATTCGTTCAGACCTTGTAGACTAAGGTTCGCTCTTCTTTTAAATATTCCTTCATTAGTTGTGGTACTAGACTAGGTTTTTGGATTTTTCAAAATATGTTTTAGTATCTATCTAATATGCTGAAAACTCAAATATCTCATTCGAAGACTATCCTCTGTTGTTGTTGTTGTTTTATTACGTTTTTTTTGCTGTACCGATTACAATTATGCTAGTTACCGCAGCTCCACGCAATACTAATTACATTTGACGATTACGTTGACTTGACACTACATTCGTTCCTCTCATAACCACTACTTAAAAATTAATAGCTGTAACTACGTTTGCTCGTAATTTTGCTGTACTCTTATATATATATATATATATATATATATATATATATCCAGCGTAACTGAATAATTCAGGTTGTTAATAAGAAGATGATTTGGCACGCATTTAATGAAAAACAACATGACAGGTTTTTTTAACGGTTCTAGTAGGAGCAGTATCGCTGTTTTCGGACTAATATTTGCCGGAACCTCGTTTATCAACTAGTAGAATTAAAAGATGTAGTAATGGTTTAATTAGGCCAAGATGACAGTAATGTTAAGAATTGAGAAACAGAATGATAAAAATGTAAGTTGGAAAATTCGGACCAACTGCAAAAGTATAATTTTTGTGTGCACTCTCGATCATTACTGACTACAGGAAGGACATATTTGGTTGATCGAAATATTAATGCTCAGGTAAGTGAGGTGTCATTTTACGCGAGTAAACCGCGAGGCAGAGCTATAATAAAATATTAATCTTTTTTTCTTTGATTATTTAAAATAAAATCGTAATGTCTAATTGTTTTAGATTGTATGTATTTTTTTATTCGCCGAATTACAAAAATGGTAATTGTTTTAAAGCAAATTAATCTCCTCACAAGTTTCAGTTCATGACTGCGTCTGCAAATGGATTATACGGTAGTCTATAAATAGGTTAATTATGCAAACCCACTAATACGTGGAGAATTCGTGTGTGAATTCCGAATTCCGAAATTCTGGAAATTTTGATGCGGTTACTGTGCAACCTAAAATACATTTATGTAAAAGCAACGTTCATTATGATCATTATCTGCTTTTCACGCATCTAACGAGAGAAATTTGCGTGATATAATTGTTATTTTTTAATATTGAGTTTATTATTGAAAGAGTATAATAATACGTCGTACATTATTAAAGACTAAATAAAATTTGGTTTTTAGGACACGAAAATGAAAAAATATTTTTAATTTTTAAAACAACATTTACAAGTTTCAAATAAAATAAGGAAGCTCGCTTTTCAAACATTTATAGCGGTTTCTGTCTCATACATGACTTTTGGATTCTCGAATTTAAGTACGGATTTAATACTAGTGCAGAGGGAAGAGACTACGCCATTTGGTCACTTAAGTGCTTGCGATTTTTAAAGCTTTTATAGAACTGCTATTTTGCTCACTAGAAAAGGAATTGCTTTGGATCATCGAGACAGTAAACATCATAGAAGCTTCTACTTTTGCGATGTAAAAATAGTACCAAATATGTGTTAGTTTGTTGAATTATTTTATTGGAATACTATTAACTTTATAAGATTATGAATATTCTTCTAATAAAATAATACATAGCAACAAGTACAGCAACACATCTGCTAGCCATTCCATCTTTAATGCCGCGACCAACTTCCTTTAGGCACTGAGTTTTTTAAAAATTAATCACTAAAATTGCTTGTAATTCTCTTATCATCGACGTGATGTGATATTTTATATTCTTACTATGAAATCCATACGGAAAAGAAGTCAACGAGATTTATTTTTATTATGAATAAAACTTATGATACATGTGCTATACATATACTATCTTTATAAGAAAACGATAGAACTTACTATGCACGAGAAGTCTACGTACATAAGTAAAATAAATCTTTATTTTCTCTTGGTGCAGTGTGGTGGCGGTTCGTTAAAAGAATACTACCACTCCATCTCATCCAATGGATCTCGTAAAAGGCGAGTAAGGAATTAAACTGCACTGTGCACCCAACAGCGCATGGTGGCGACGGGCTCACCACCTATCACACCAAGTGCATTATATTGTTTTGGTGAAACATGGATTGTGGCAGTCATCTGTTTTTGCAGTGAGTGCCCAGTCTCTGACTACCCCTTATGGGATACAGTCGTGATCTTATGTATGTATGTCTGTATGTATTTTCTCTTAAAATGTCAAGGTATGTACTAGTAAATAAGTGCGATTATTATTCCATCGGTCCACTAGAACAGATTTTTAGTTTTTTTACAGGAGAAAGTGACGAGACGACAAAACGTTCACCTGGTGGTAAATGCAAAGTCTGCATATAACAAATGTTGTGTCACCAAGGACATTTCTGTGTGGCAACACACTGCGCTTGTTCCCCTGGGACATTAGTTCTTTAGTCTCATATGCCCAATAAATACACTAGCACTTTTCACACCGTTCAGAACGAAACAGTAGTTTTTGGACACTACTGCTTCACGGCAGAATAACTTTTCCTGTGGTGGACCTACCTATATGGATTCCTGCATAGGAATCCTACCACCGGTAACATTGGAACTGACTTAAAAAGTGAAGGTCTAGCAACACTGTACTTTTATTTTGTAAAGGAACAATAACTGAAGCGAATATTAAAATTCACTATTTTTAGCAGTTATGTTCTTCTTAAGTGTTAAAAAAGAAGATCATCCCGAACAGTAACTCCCATGCCGAGCTTTTTTATTTTTTTAAATCATGTGCAACATGTTGCTATTGTTCTGTTGTTAACGCATTTTTTTTAGACAATTTCTAACGTAAAGTAACGACAAGCTTGTCTTAATTTTAAAAACCATTAAACGTAAAGGAATGTTTCCCCTAAGCAGTTTTTTTTTTTGGATAATTTGACAAGACGTGAACGTTCTCCTGATGGTAAGTTCAACGTCTGCCCATAACAGATGTTGTATCACCAAGAATACTTCTGGGTGTCACCACACTGCCCCGCCACCTTGAGATATCAGTTCTAAAGTCTAATATACCCCATGATTACACTAACTCTCAGTGCCCGAAACACGGTAATGTTTGCACACTACTGCTTCACGGCAGATAACTGCCTCTGGATCTAGACGTTTCCTGCATAGGACCCTACTATCAGTACTACATAAACTGGATTTTTCTTTGCATTTCATATTTTAATACAAAAGTTTAAGAGCTCGTCCACTGGATTTGACTGGTTCCTAAACTTTTGTGTTACGGGATAAGCTTTTACACGGAAATGCAAAGAACACTTTTATTATTGTATTAATGATTTAAAGGCAAATCAAAAATAAAAGCTACCTTAACTACTTGCGATACGTTTTTGGTAATAAAACTGCTTCAATTTAAGTTTATTATTTTTTACAATTACTTAGAAAAGTTTATATAATATAAATGATATAAACGAGTAAACGAGAGTTTGAAACTAAGAAGAGTCTGCCTAGCTGCACCAGCGTGGACTTCACATGTCGTCGATATATTTTTTATTTCTAGTATATGCCGATTTCCTACTCGAGTATAATCAAATTTAGAGGTGCCGTATGTGTGTAATCACAGGCCAATCCGCTACTATGAAATTAAAGGCGTGCCCATGGCGCCTGAGCTAACATGTTTGCTTTGATTCGCGAAAATACGTACATACGTATCTATTTACTCAAATTAACTGAAGCTTATTTGAGTGTATTAAGTGAGCTGTGTACAATATACAATATTCTTGTCGCTTTTAAAAGGACAATCATGAATCATTTGTGAATGATTAGGTAATACAAAATTATTTTGCAGATATTGACTACCATTACGAAGAGGAAGATACAAGTGACGTTGATAAAGAACTGCGGCCTGTAGCTCGGCGTACCGCTAAGCACATAGCCGCCGGTGAAGAGCGACCTAGAATCAATTCCAGCCAACAGACCACGCCAATCGATGGTAAGTATTTTTTAACACGATAGCACTTCGGCTTCGGCGAATAACTTTTACCGAGATAAGAGTGGAAAAGAAGAACGCCTAGTGACAGTGTTGCATTCAACTGTTAAATGAACTGACAATTGATAAAAGACCGTTAATATACTCATACTGAGATGTTCATACATTATAAGTATGTGTTTAACTATTTAAATTATATTATTATAAATTTATTTATTATTTTATCAAGATATTTTGGTAAGATCTGTATAGTGCGTATGCACGGAATAAAATATTTTTAATAAGGTAACTTTTCCTGACACTATTGGATTTTAAACATTCTGAAATAACGAGGTCGACATTTGACGTGCAGAGTCCAGAGGCGACGGATCGGTCGCGTGTGGCTGGTAACACGCACTAGTCAACGAGATTTGTTTTAGACTTTAGGTATACTCGACCGGAAGATATGATGTAGTTTACCGAACACTGCCGTCTTGGATTCAAGACCAGACAAGACAAGAAAAATAAAAATCTCTTTGACTAGTCCGTATTGCCAGTCACACGCTACCGATCCGTCGCCTCTGGACTCTGCACGTCGACCTTGTTATATATATACACATATAAAAAGTAATATACATAAAATTCAATAAGTATATTAAATATTAGGTTGGGGAAAAAGTTGCTTCGCATTTTATATGAAAACTCAAGACATTTGAGTTTTTGACATTTATATACAGTATATATGACTTTTGCCATCTTGAAGGTAGTAACATGACCCTGTTACTGTAGGACTGTTGATGTGCCGGATGAGACTACTGATATGCCGATCTTGCTCCACTTTTTCAAAAATGATGTCCATTTTATCCGTAACAGGGCGACCATAGCGCCGTGCATATTTGACCGGATTGAAAACGCTTAAACCAACTTGATGCTACTCTTACTCACACTGCATTAATTCCATAAACGCCACAAACTTGTTTCGGGGCTTGCATTGTATTTTTTCCTTTTTTGTAATGAAATTTTAAAATGTATCGAATTTCTTCATTAGATTCACTCATTTTGACAGAAAGAAAAACTAATGAAAAATTGCTGGAAACTACATTTCATTAATTTGTTTCTTTTTTTGAAATGTAACCTTTTTAATGTTATCAAAACCAGCCAAATACAAATAGTACAGCCAAAGAGATTTTTTACAAGTTTATACATATTTAGTTAGTTAAAGTTTATATTACTATAGTTGTTTTAATAATAATTAATCTCGTCTCGTTTTTGTATGTTTCAATAATAATCATAGTAATAGTAGTAATAATAGTAAAAATTAATTACAATTTAAATAAATACAGCTCTGGTACCTGAAATAGCGTAAGCGGTGTGCCAGGAACCAGTTCCTTCCCAATGGTTTGGAGTATTTCTTGTACATTATACAATAAATATTCTGCTATAAACATTTTTAAGTTTTAAGCAATGAGGTGTGTGTGTGTGTGTGTGTGTGTGTGTGTGTGTGTGTGTGTGTGTGTGTGTGTGTGTGTGTGTGTGTGTGTGTGTGTGTGTGTGTGTGTGTGTGTGTGTGTGTGTGTGTGTGTGTGTGTGTGTGTGTGTGTGTGTGTGTGTGTGTGTGTGTGTGTGTGTGTGTGTGTGTGTGTGTGTGTGTGTGTGTGTGTGTGTGTGTGTGTGTGTGTGTGTGTGTGTGGTGCGTGCGTGCGTGCGTGCGTGCGTGCGTGCGTGCGTGCGTGCGTGCGTGCGTGCGTGCGTGCGTGCGTGCGTGCGTGCGTGCGTGCGTGCGTGCGTGCGTGCGTGCGTGCGTGCGTGCGTGCGTGCGTGCGTGCGTGCGTGCGTGCGTGCGTGCGTGCGTGCGTGCGTGCGTGCGTGCGTGCGTGCGTGCGTGCGTGCGTGCGTGCGTGCGTGCGTGCGTGCGTGCGTGCGTGCGTGCGTGCGTGCGTGCGTGCGTGCGTGCGTGCGTGCGTGCGTGCGTGCGTGCGTGCGTGCGTGCGTGCGTGCGTGCGTGCGTGCGTGCGTGCGTGCGTGCGTGCGTGCGTGCGTGCGTGCGTGCGTGCGTGCGGTGCGTGCGTGCGTGCGTGCGTGCGTGCGTGCGTGCGTGCGTGCGTGCGTGCGTGCGTGCGTGCGTGCGTGCGTGCGTGCGTGCGTGCGTGCGTGCGTGCGTGCGTGCGTGCGTGCGTGCGTGCGTGCGTGCGTGCGTGCGTGCGTGCGTGCGTGCGTGCGTGCGTGCGTGCGTGCGTGCGTGCGTGCGTGCGTGCGTGCGTGCGTGCGTGCGTGCGTGCGTGCGTGCGTGCGTGCGTGCGTGCGTGCGTGCGTGCGTGCGTGCGTGCGTGCGTGCGTGCGTGCGTGCGTGCGTGTGTGTGTGGTGTGTGTGTTTGTGTGTTTGTGTGCGTGTGTGTGTTATGGGTGCGTGTGCTCGCGCGATTGTGCATGTGTCATTATAAGTTAGTGTGTAATGTGTAATTAATTTCCGTACTATTCTTTTCATTATATATCTATATATTTGTCGTATTATTATCTGTTATTAGGAAATTAAGAAAATTATTAACTATATATAAGAGTTCATTAGATTCTTAGTCGCAGTGTAGTCGAATACTTTAAGCCAGTCCTTCATTTTACTTTTAATATTTAAATTTGATAATTTTTTAAAGTTATATGAGCTGTTAAAGACGTTATAGAGTTTAGGTGCCAGATAATTAAAATTCCTCTGTGCAAATTTACTTTTAACACTTGGAAGTGGATATTTCTGTTTTCTTCTGTTGTCAGTTGAACATATGGAATAACGTTCAGTTTTGTGGTATCTACGAATACTTTGATAAATGAAAAGCTTACGAACTGGTAGTACACCAGATATTTTATAAACTTTTTCGGTCAGACATCTAAAAGCTAAATACATCAAAACCTTAACACATGCTCTTTGTGCTCTTTCAATCAATGTCAACCAACCAATTAAAAAATATACAGCACGCCACTGTCTGTAGTGAATCGACGATTTCATTTCAAATTAATACTAGAAGTAACTGCGTTTTATTTGCAATTTAATAAATTAAGTATATGTCGTTATCATTGGAAAGATTTAATTTCTTCCCAAACTACGCTGCACTTTTATAGTTATTAGGCGCCTTGAGTTTAAGTGTCGATATAATTGCAAATTAAAAATGGACCATATTTTAAATGCGGAGTAATATTGTCTTGGCCAGTTAAAACTGTTGCTGGATAATTCAATTCTAATTCAAAACATAACTACGCTTAACCTCACGCGTCATTACCAAGGGTAGCTATATAACATGAGACTGGCCGCTACGAAACAAAATAAAAAAAAAGAAATAAAGGAAAATATTACTAATTAAAAAGTAGCATTTTTGGCGGGAATCAATGCAAGAATGGAAACCGAACAGTGCCCGCACTTAGTGTGTGACTGCCGATAATTTATTTTATTATTATAAATAACTTAATATTGTGCTTCATAGACTGTTTGTTCCTGCATTCCTTGTGCAGTTGGTATTGTTTAGACTGCAATCGGTGTGCTTTTATGTTTTAACCGCATGCATTATTGACGGGTGATACGTTTCGCACTCCGGTGAATGTTTCTGGATGCTGTGAAGATATCCCGACGGAGCTGCCTGCCCTTGCTAGGACACACAGGCGCTAGAGAACAAGTGAGTGAGCTTTGCTTTTTTTTTTTTAGGACTGATGGTCACTGTTAGCCCGAAGGCTTTTACAGCTTCGCCGGATTGAAAGGTGGCATAGCGCTGAGGGCGCTTAGCCGAAACCTTTATTTATGGATGACTGGCGCAAGGGCCCCCAAGAGGGGACCTCGGCTTGGACCGTCATCCTGTTCGCGTGAGTAACCGACTCGAGGGTGCCCAAGGGGGCCGGCCTCGGCTCGGTCAGTTACTGCAATCGGAAGGGCAATATTACTACTACTATTATTACTATTATCATGACTATTATTAGATAAGTTTACCACCAATTCGGAATGCGTTTCCGCTGGAGAAGAAATGGCGCAAGAAACTCCAGCGACGCTTCTGTTTATGATACTACTGCTAGGGGAGAACCGACCTGAGATGCGGCGGTATCGCGAATAACTTTGTCTGATACTCTGATAATCTGCGGTATGATGGTGATGTTGTGTGTTTGCGTAGTGATGAGTAGAGCGCTTGGGCCCTAGTGTTCGCGTCGTCAGGGTCCTCGAGGACGTGCATCGGTCTCCTTTTTCCGCGGGTCGAGTTTTGGTGTATCGCGAGGGGGTTGTATGTGGCGGCACTTACAACCAGTGGGTTGGGGTGCGTGGCAGGAGAGTCGAAGTATCGGCGAGAGGCCAACTTTAGATATTGGACCGAAGCTGAGTCTCGAGTCTAATAGGACGCCTAAGTATTTGACTGTCTTTTCCCAGGGGATTGGACGATCGAATAACTCTATGGTGGGGAGGCGAGATGTACATGGCTGCACTTTTGATGGGGTTGACCTCGATCCTCCATTTCCGAAACCAGTTCCCGAGGGTTCGGGCTGCGGATTGGAGGCGTTTAGAGATAGTGTCTGGATTACGCCCAGACACATAGAGGCAGGTATCGTCTGCGAAGAGGGCGAGTTCGACGCCGAAGTCGAAGAAGAGCGCTCCAGTATGAAGCCCGCGTATGAAGCGGGATTGAATGTGCTCCGTTATGCGGTGCACCTGCTGGGTACATGAGTGTTTGGCTCGGAATCCAAACTGCTCGTGGATGGGGATCCCTCGAGACTGCATGAAGTCTCTTAAGCGGGCGAGTAGTAGGCGTTCGTATATCTTGCCTAGAGCCTTGAGGAGGCTTATAGGCCGATATGCGGTGGGATCGGACGGGTGTTTAGAGGGCTTTAGAATCCCTACGACCTCTGCCTCTTTCCAGATGTTCGGAAAGATTGCGTTGGCTAGAGCTGCGTTGTAGATTAATACCAATAGCTGAATGATGGTAGTAGGCAGGAGCTTAACTACTTTGTTAGTGATACCATCGGGACCGGGAGATTTCCTCGGACGGAGGTTTTTAATAATAGACTCTACTTCGGTGCTGTTAACCGGCGGTATGGAATCGCGGAGCGGTAGGGAAGCCTTCCGATCGACCTCGCTGTCGACTAACGCGACGTGAGCGGAGTCGACCGGTAAGGTGCTTGGGGAGCATTGAGTTTTTAGACTGTCAGCTAGACATTCTGCCTTTTCTTCGTCTAGGAAGGCAGGCGGTTGGTTGGGTCGTGAGCTTTGCTTATCTTTGTTTTGGTAGGGAAGATTCCAGCTACAGTAGGCCAACACCCCTGGGCGTTTGATCCTTCTCAATAGTCTAGCAAACGGCCGAGACATCGATTTTTGGTCCTTCGAACCTTATTGCTTTAATAACCAGTGGTTTTATATGTAAAAAAAAGATTTAAGATTAAACTTGGCTTTTTAATTTTTTTTTATTGTACTGCTATGTAATATTTACGATCGTTATATTTACTGAAAAACGAACATAAAATAATTATAATCATAAATTTACCAGTATAAAATATTATACAAATTACTAATTGTATTTTTGTTTGATATATTTTATTATCTTATAATTTTTACTCCGCCATTTTGGCGTGCTAATTCCTTCGGATATATTACTTTTGGTGGCTCGATAGCTTGACAGTAGAGGGCGTTATTGTTAAGTTCATGACTGTTTATATATAACTATAAAGTGATATAAGTACCTATATTGATAGAATTATATTTCGTTTTTATTAATAGAAGGCGGAACATATTTATTAATTTTTCTTACTTGCTTAATTTATATTATCACAGTAAATACATAAGACCTTATAATTTAAATTTAATCTTGTATCTCTGATTTTTCAAAATGTCTAAAGATAGTAGAATGGCCTTGAAAATAAAACTTGAGGAATCTAGAGTAAGTTCATATTTTGCTAAAATACAGAGCATATATGATGCCTCAAAATCACTTTGTACACAAAATGAACACGAGTTTTTAGATTCAACAAGTAATTTAGAAAAATTGCGTTCTGAGTTTATGTTACACATAGAAGAATTAAATTTGCTTAAAATGGAAGAAAATTCAGAATATCTACCTAATTTTCAAATATGGGAATCTTTTGAAACCTTGTATGCTCTAATTCAGGGCAAAGTAAAAACTATTAATAGCAGATGTAGTTACGAGTTATCAAAGCAAGCCCAATGTTAAATTACCACCTATAATTCTGCCTAAATTTGACGGCAATCCAAAGTTGTGGCCCATTTTTATTGAATGTTATAACCACACAGTGCATAACAATATGGAGTTGTCTAACACTGAAAAGGTATATTATCTTTGTGGACAGCTGTCAGATAAGGTTTTAGAATCAGTTTCAGGAATTTCTCCAACAGGTGATAATTATGAGATTATTTACTCGGCTTTAACAGATAAATACCAAGATGTGCGGTCATTAGGTACTGCGTAAAAGTAAAGTAAAGTTTCAGCCTATAAATGTGCCACTACTGAGCACAGGCCTCCTCTCATTTCTGAGAGGGTTTTGGAGCTAGGAAGAATCGGCCACGCTGCTCCAATGCGGGTTGGTTGCGTACTTGGAGAAAATTTTAAATTTAAAAAAGATAAACACTGCATCGGTGGATGGCTTAAACTCATTTATTGACAAG